>OW386286.2:161134719-161754454 GCA_936432065.2 Rutpela maculata
CGGTAATAGTGGAGCGGGAATCGGTATTCCCGCTCAAATGTACCCTCCGCATGACGAATTTTTTTATTCCAAAAGTTGAGGCACCAATATACTGTAAACTTTGCCTTTTATTTGTCTATTTACTGTCCACTTGTATATGAAATGAATTTTGCATTTACATTCCTATTCATGTTAATATTAGTAGTTAATTTGAATTAGGACCTACCATTTTTTTTAACTAGGTATATGGTTTGATGCGAAGTTTTGGACACAATCCAGTTATTAAATCATTCGAGGGTTATTAGCTATTTTATTATTTAACTATTAAATAAATGTAAATATAAAAGTAACAAATTGATATACTTAATACTTAGTACTTAACTAAATTCATGTAATACTAATATATATTAGCGTGACCGGATTGAGGCACCAATATTCAGAAAGTAGGTAATATCATATTAAATAAAAAAGTGTGTAAGTTGGGATTTGCATAATACCTAAATAATATTTTCTAATCATGATAAAAGAAGCTAAATAAAAATATAATTAATTGTAAAAATAAATCAAGAACAGGCTTGTAAATAGTGAATGAATGTTTCTATACCCTACTGATGAGTTCTGAGTTCGAAAAAACTTGTACTTTTCTAGAGTTGAAATAGAATGTAAGGTTCAATAGTTGTTGTGAATGACTGAATTTCAATAAATATAAACATTTTTTCCTTTAAAATGCTAGGAATCCTATCATGTAATTCAACAATTTGTAAGTATTAGCTAGAAGAGTAGTTGTTTTGATTGGTTCTCTAATAATGAGTGTTTTAAAGTGTTTACTTAAGTAGTATATTAGCGTGACCAGATTAAGGTACCAATATACAAAAAGTAGATAATATCATATAAAAGAAAATAGTGTGAATGGCTAAATTTAAATAAATGTTATAAAAATTTTCAATATATTTTTTGATTTAGAATGCTAAGAATCCTATCGTATAATTCAATATTTCGTTAGTATTAGCTAGAAAAGTAGTTGTTTTGATTAGTTCTTCAATAATGAGTGTTTTAAAGTGTTTACCTAACTAGTGTATATTAGCATGACCAGATTGGGGCACCAATATACACAAAGTAGGTAATTTTATAGTAATAAAAAAATGTGTAAGTTGTGATTTGCATAATACCTAAATATTATCTTCTATTTATGATAAAAGCAAATAAATAAAAATATAACACAGCCACACAAAAAAAAACAAATATTTTCCAAAGGTGAAAGACATCTGTCCTTATGTTTTTTGGGCCGCTGATTCCAAATATCTCGTCAAAAATATATGTTTCACTGTTCATTTTTAGCAAATTGACATTTTATCCCTAAATTCGGGATTAAATGGCCTTTAAAACTAATAGCACAATATGCGTTGAAGTGAAACTTCTGAATCGTTTAAAATGGCTCTTGTCACATTCTTCCAATGTTCTATCGTACCACGGAAATTATGGTGGTGTACTCCCCCCCAAAAAAAAACTAGTGCAGTGAAACATATATTTTTGAGGTGATATTTGGAATCAGCCTCCCAAAAAACAGACAGATGTCTTTCACTTTTGGAAAATAAAATATTTTTTCTGAAATCGATCGGCAATGTCTACATTTTCGGCGCGATTTCAGAACGAAAAATGCACAATTCCAATATTTTAGTCCGTTGCTAAGAAACTATCAGAAAACGGACCGGAAAAGATCCGTTGCCAAGCAAAGATCAACAAAACCGTACGGGAAAGTAACATTCCCGTACGGTTTTTAGTATATATTAGACAGTAAATAAACACACGCAGACAAGCCAACTATCATTAAAATTGCATTTATTAGTAAGCAGTTAGATTGTAAAGAAATGTTATGCATTAATACAAATTTCTTAATTTATAATAATATTGTTTGTGATTTCAGAAAAAATAGTATGTATATTTCGGTGTGAAAGCACATTCCCGGACTTCGATGCTTGTTGGCCTCGGCTAGCGCCTCGGCCAACAATTTGCATCGTCGTCCGTGAATGTATTGCTTTCACACCTAAATACACAATATACTATTTTGGGTGGCTGTTTAATTAATTTTAATCATGTAATACCTACTTAATTACTACTGAAAATGCAGAGGAAAGATATATGTATTTCATATTTTTTAATTCCAGATTTACTTGAGAAGCTTGACCATTTTTTTAAGGTGTCCAAACCAAGACTGAGTTGTTTTTGGGATGCCAGTATTTTAAATATTGTGTATAAATCGAAAGGTATCTAATAGGTTTCTTAGAAATATTTTTCTGTTCCTTATCCAAAACTGCTAAAATTTACGGGGAGACATTTTAAAAAATGTGAATTGTAATTATAAAAGAAATAAAAAAGTTTTCAGGTGAACTAAACCTTCTCTCCAAATAGCGCAAAATATTTATTTAAACGACTAAAGATCTAAAAAGATTTTGAAATATCAATCATTTATTATTTAAGTGCGTAGACTCGTAAGGAGGCAATTATTTTTTTATATATATAATTTTACAAATATTTGATGATGGTAAAAAGAAAAACACTTTTTTCTTCATTTAAACGATTTTTTTGGAATTAGTTTACAATTTTAGAAAGTGAGACCAAAACATTGAGGACTAACTTTAGAGAAGAAGAAATATCAATTTTTTTATTTATAAGACACCAAAACACAAAAATTAACGTATCTCGGCCCCAAATTCAAGTAAATCACATTCTGTTTTTCAGATGTTGGTTTATTCATCTACATTCATAATTCTTGACTGTTTTTGATTTCATAAAAAACCATACTTATTAAAATTTGTTTATAATTACAACTGTGAAAATTATAAACAAATTCCAAAAAAAATGTTTAAATTAAAAAAAAACATGTTCTTAATTGTGCTGCAAAATACATTAAAACGACTGATATTTAAAAAATGCGCTTCTATGAGTCGGTGCATTTAAACATTAATCAACTGAAATTTCGAAGTCTTTTTTATTTTCAGCTGTTTAAATAAATATTTTGCATTAAAATTAGACATCAATGTTTAGCTCGATAAAAGGGAATACTCCTATTATGATTTGTGTATTATTTTACATTATATTCTTTATATTATTCCAAAAAGACAATTTTAAAAAATATATATTTTTTGTAAATTAACAAATTATCAGATAGTTTATTTGGAAGTTTTATTTATTTCAAATTTTATTAGGAACAATTTGGTATTTTTATTTTTGAGATGCAATTACTAGTATAGGATCGAGAGAGAAATATTTGAATTTCTGGTAGATTTTACTAGCAACACATGTTCATGGTTAACTTTATTTTTAAGAGCATCCCTCTACTTGGATACTGTTGTAATTGTAAAATATTATCTTTGCTAACCTTTTCTGTTGACAATTGAACAGCTTAAAGCATGGCGTAGAAAATGAATTTATGGCTTTATTGGCCCTAAAATTCTCATCTTATGAACTCGTTTATGAAATGAATTTTGCTATTAAATCCCTATTCACATTATTTTCTTATTATACCTATTTGATTTAATCAGATAGGTATATTTTAACCAAAAAAAAAATTATAATAATCATAATAGAAAAAAAATCGTACAGAAATCCGTTTCATAACAGGTTGAACTCAATTATCGAATGTATGTATGTGTGTGTGTAGATAGTTTCTTGTAAACAGGATAACTTCTATTAGACTTAAAATAATTATTTCTTTGGCGCGTATGTAAAATAGTGTGGTAAAATACTCCCTGTTAAAATTGGGCCATATCCGCCATACAGGGCGATAACCAGAGGCGTACAAATGATCAGGTTTTACATAAACTGTGTTTATTATAATTTTAGAAAAATATTACTATACAAAAATATGAAGATATATAGGGTATCAAAACTATATAATATAGTGTGTCTATAAGGTTCGAAAGTACTTTTACGTAGATTGAAGGGTCTATCAATTTAACTTCAAAATGCTATTGAGGTGTTATTAATAATGAAAATTGCATTCGTGTGCTACCGAATGCTAATACATATTAAACATGATGACTGTAGATAGACTGAAAATTTTTATTTCAAATTTCGAACATTTGTAAGAAATTAGAGCATATCAGTCATACAGGGCAAGCATTTCCTCAAAACAATACAAAAAAGAGACTATTAGACGAATGTGAAATTATGCATACAAATTAAAATACATTCAAATAACTTTAAAAACTTAGTTCATTATTACAGTGTAATAAAAGATTAAATTAAGGTCGATAACGATGCCATACAACCTAATTTTATTTAAGCGCCTTTTATCTACATAAAAACCTATGTATTTTATTTGGTGTAACAAAAAGTTTTGCATTCAATCTAAGTTTCGGACGATATTTGAGTAAACAAAACAATGTTTAAAGTAGAGTATTTCGTCTTTTTTCTTAGCTACCACTGGTTGTATAGGTCATATCACAATAAACAACAAACTAGAATGTTTATTATGAAATTGCGACGAAAACTAGATGTGCCGAACCTTTCTCGTCGATATGTCGAAAAAATTAAGACAATTAAAATCGATAGCCTTTAAACAATTGACGGCGACTTAAGTAATAATGCATACATTTCAACGAAATTTTAGGAAATAACGCTTCTAGTTGAGCTAAATCATCATGGCATAATATTAAGGCGAACGCCTAAAAAAATAGCTGTCGAAAATTGAATAGTCGATTGTAAATGCATCAAGTCGTACAACATCTTTTTTGTTACAGTGAAGGTTTTTTCATGTACTTTTTATTAGGCTTAATAATCTACATTGTTTTTTGAAATATTTAAAGTCATTTCTTGCTTTTCTTTAAATTATCTTTTTTAAACAAATCAAAACTCTATTCGAAAATTAAAGTTATTATTATGCATCAAAAATATACAAAAAAGAAACAATTTAAAAAATCTTTTTTTTTCTATGCCCATTGGGAACAGAGATAAAAGATTTTGCTTGCGCGAAAATATGCATTTGTTTAAAATATAGTTTTTTCAATACCACTGAAAATTAGATGAAAAAACCAACATTCTGAAAGAAATATATGTTGTTTTTCTACGACTCGTCCGTCCACTTTAGTCCGGCCATGTAAAACGCGGAGCTTGACGCTCGGAATGCCCCCCTCATCGGGACTACTTTTACTCCATGTTTTTTGAGTCGCTGATCACGAAAATCGGAGTCCCGCGGCTCTAAAAATAGTGCGTCACCCCTAACAATGCCAAAAACCACCCCTTTTGGGAATAATACTGTAAAATAATGTTATGAATGTGCCAATTGTAATGATATTTTGCCAGTTCAGTATGTTCATCTAAATTAAGGACAAATTTTATAGAGGGGGTGAAATTTCCCCTAAATTGACGTAAAATGGAAAAATGATTGAATTTTTTTTTTATTCACTTTTTGATTAAAATTTAGATGAATGGGGATTTTATAATGAAAAAAAGTTTTTTCCAACCCTTCATGGGTGAAAACTACCTACGCCTTTAAATTGAACTAACGCTTAGGGGTGAAAAAATTTTGTGGTATTTTTTTCGACGGAAGTTTATCAGAAATTACAAGCAAACTACATCTCTATTTAATTTCTAAGCGTTAGTTCAATTTAAAGGCATACTGGGGTAGTTTTCACCCCTGATGGGTTGGAAAAAATTTTCTTCATTATACAATCCCCATTCACCTGAATTTAAGTCAAAAAGTGAATAAGAAAAATTCAATCATTTTTCCAGTTTTCACCCCTTGGGTTGGAAAAAAATTTTCTTCATTATACAATCCCCATTTATCTAAATTTAAATCAAAAAGTGAATAAAAAAAATTCAATCATTTTTTCATTTTACGTCAATTTAGGGGTATTTTCATCCCCTCAGCATAAAATTTATCCTTACTTTAGATGAACATACTGAACTGGCAAAATGTCATTACAATTAGCACATTCATAACATTATTTTACAGTATTATTCCCAAAAGGGGTGGTTTTCGGCATTTTTAGAGCCGCGGGAGCCCGATTTTCGTGATCAGAGACCCAAAAAACATAAAATAAAAGTAGTCCCGATGATGTATTCCGCATTTTACATGGACTACTTGAACAATTGACGATTTAATTTACTACTTTGTTATTCTTTTGTTCATTACACAGGCACACACAAAAAAAGTCGAATGCGAGAAGACCTATGTATTCCCATGCATTTTGACCCGCTGAACACGAATCAGTTTTGCCCGATTGGCTCTTGCATTTTTTTTGACCTCAAAAAACACCTTAAAAATGCCCAAAACAAGTAAATAAAAAGCTTAAATGAGCTGATCACTATATCTATACGTAATTTGGGGCGCTGAAACTGAATATGAGGTGGGAATTACCAGATCAGTTGGGAATTTTAACATAACCTCAAAAAATGCCTAAAAATCCAAAACAAATAAATTAAAAGCTTAAACCAAGAACTTTAAAACTAACATAACCTAAGGCAAGAGCTAAAAGCTTTAAACCAAGAACTTCAAACTAAGAATTCTTAACCCAACATAACCTGAGACAAGAACTTTAAACCAAAAACTTAAACCTATTATAAATTAAGACAAGACTGTTAAGTTCCTAAGGCAAGAACTACTAAGGTTTAGAGTTCTTGGTTCAGAGTTCTTTGTGTAAAGTTCCTGTCTTAGAATATGTTACATCTAGAGTTCTCGGTTTAAAGTTCTTTGTGTAAAATTCTTGCCTTGTTTTTAGTAAATTCGAGTTCGAAAAAAAAAATCAACGATAAAATAAAAAATATTTATCTAAAATGTTATAGTATGGATAAAGGTTTTCCATGATACCTTGCATCATATGTTATAAGATGTTGGACAAATGGAAAGAACGTTAAAAAGTAAAATATAAAAATCCAATGATATCGAAGGAGCCTGGAATCCGTGAAGAGTGTTATTTTTTAGCAATACAAATGTTTCCGGAATTAATGCTAAAAAAGGGTTAATGGAAACTGATTGTTCCGAAGGTCAAGAAGGATGACAGTGAATATGAGTGTTCGATAAGAACTAAAACTCCCAATATTTGGTGAAATGATAAACTTAATAATGTTATTAGAAATTTTGGTCTATCTAATGGTAGGGAAGAATATTTAGCGCCGATTATGGAAAAAGACAATTTAGTATCAAGTGATGTTCGTTCTAGCTCATACAGAAAAAGAGAAAAAGACTTTGGAAAATATTTTACACAAGGAAAAAAACACTTGATGAATATACTTAAACCTATCATATATAGATTTTAGATAAATATTTTACTTCCACATCCAGTGGAAGTATAGTAACGACAAAAAAAAATTTAAAAATTTTTATTGTTCAAATAGGCTTAGAATGTCACGAAACGTCGAGATTTTAAGTTTGAGCGAAAAAAAAATTTCTGTCTGTCGGTCTGTCTGTCTGTCGGTCTGTCTGTCGGTCTGTCTGTAACTTTTTTTGTGCGCACGTTTACTCTGGAACCGTTTGAGATATTGACTTGAAATTTCGTACACATGTGTACTTTAACGAGATCTAGAACTAGATTATATTTTCATCTTGTTCCGTCGAAGGGTTGGGGGGTAAATTGGGGTAAATTTGGGGAAAATAGGTAAATCAAGCAGGTAAGAGTCCATTAAATTGGTATTTAGTATATACAAGAGAAGTTAAGGTCTCAAAAAAAATGTTGGCATTAGCCACCCCCCTTACCACCCCCACCCCATTATTAAAGGGGATGAAAAAAAATTGTGATTTAGTGTGTGTACAAGAACCAGAAACCTCAAAATGTTCTTTTACTTCATCCACCCCCACTACCACCCCTCATCACCACCCCCACCCCGCTACCGATGTGGGGTATCGTTTTATGGGTTTTTGGGGTAGAGGACTTCAAATATTATATTATTAAAGTTCCATAAACAATTATTTCCACATACAAAAATTTTTTCGTTGTGAGTGATTTGGAAAAGAATCTGGATGTGGAAGTAGTGATTCCTTGGGCAGCGGTTTTTTATTTTATCGCTGATCTTTTTTCGATTTTTCGGACCCTTGATTTTACTACAAACAAAACAGAAGGAATTCACATTATTTACACAGTTCTGCAAATTTCTTGTAGCCCTATACTCATAGGAAGGCAAGTTTCTTACTTCACTAGAGCTGCGGTTGCATGATGACGCCCGCAGTCCCGCTTTCCCAATCTGACCTGCCGCCGATACTGGGGTTTCCCTCCCCTGCATCGTAAACTCTGTCTCTACTTTTGCCATGACGGCATTTTTTTTACCTAGGAACTTAGCCGAAATAAATCGTTGCCCGTGGAGGTGTCCTAGTCTCAATAGAAAAAGAAACAAATGGCATATGACAATCAAACAGAATAAAGAAAACTATACAATTCTAAACAGCTCTAAGAAAAAAAAAGTAAAAAATCATCAAGGTAAGTAAATGTTAAGTCCAAACGATATTCCTCTCTCAACAGAGCAAACTTTGAAAAATTTCACTGTTCAGTAATATTTTCCTTAGGATACTTGAAAATTTAAAAGTTACCTATCTCCGCTCACTAGGATTGATGAGAGTATATGCTGAATTGATAGTTCTCTATGAAGTTTGCAGATTGCGCTTTAATTCTGACTACTGTATTGTGTTCAGCGCGTGAAAATACGTCGGAAATTATATGTTCAGATATTATGTAGAGCAAAGTCAATTTCGGGCTATGATTCAGTCATTTTTGGGTACGTTTTCATCCTAAATAAGGATTTTACAAGATATTCGATCGTCGCGCATAAATTCTGACCTTGGATTCGGTTTCAGTGCCCCAAATTTGGTATAAATATAGTGATCAGTTCATGTAGGCATTTTATTTACTTGTTTGGAATTTTTCGGGCATTTTTTAGAGACTATGTTAAAATTTCTAACTGATCGGCCAATTCTGACCCAGATTCGGTCTCAGTGCCCCAAAATACGCACGGAAATGGTGATCAGCTCATTTAAGCTTACTTGTTTGAGGTGTTTCGGGCATTTTTAAGGTTCTTTTGAGGTTAGGAAAAATACAAGAGCCAATCTGGCAAAACGGACATCGAATTCGTATTCAGCAGGTCAAACGTCATGGGAATACATAGGGCCTGCCTTCTCGCACTCGACTTTTTTTGTGTGTGCCGGTGTTATTTTTTGGACTTAAATTTTGACAAGATGATTTATTTAGATTAGAAATATAATGGAGTAGGAGAGAGTAAAAATATATGCATTATTACGTAAGTTATCATCAATTGTTAAAAAATTATCTTGTTTAAATTTTTTTCAACTTAACATATTGACAAAAAAGTTCGGGCTCATCGAGTTTTCTTCGCAATTTCATAACGGATATTCTAGTTTTTATTTATTTTAGTTTTTATTCTATATAACTAGAGATGTTTAAAAACTGCAAAAAAAACACAATTTTATACACGGTAGGTATATATAAAAACACTACAAATAAAATATTTACTCATTCCATTATAGATACTCGGTTACAGTATGCAGTTATTTTGAAAAATAAAAAAGTTAATTTGATCACATTTTGCGCTGTAAACTACACAAAGTGATAACGCTTCCATTAATATTAATTTATTATTCAGTCATAATATGTAATGTGGTGTGTGTGTATGTGTGTGTGTATGTGTGTGTTTAATAAGAATTAACTGTCTGTTTTTGTGTGTTTGAGAGTTACATAGCATGTGTCGAATTCAGTGGTCTCATTGTTCGGCTATACAGGGTGTCCGATAATACCGGTCTGGTGCCGATTCTACATGCAAAAATATGAAAGAAAATTATTATAAATATGTCAGCTAATGCTTCCTTATTGACCTACAGTCCTTTGAAGATTGAAGCCAAAAACTGGTATTCTGCTATTTTCATTTTTTTTTTCAATTAAATAATGGCAATGAAAATTAATTAATAATGAGCTTATTGTTACTCTACTTGACTTAATTGTTACGTGAAAACTTGAAGCACATCGTGTTTTCTCATTTACACGATTTTTCTCACAAACGGTTAGTTTTTCGATTAAAATGAAAGAGGACCTTTTTTAATATTTTTAATTAGTGCTGTAGCTCAATTATGAAACATTTGCGGGCATTGCGGCACTTTTTTTCAAATTTTTGTGGACATAATCTGTACCAGAAGTTTGTTACCGATATTTTCAGACACCCTGTATAGAATATGAAGAAAGTACAGCTAAAGATTTTTAATTATATTAAAAACAATAAGTAAATAAATCAGCAAATATTAGATATAAATTAAGGGAAGTCATCACATAATTTTTACCTGCCCAGGAATTTGACCTCAATAGGCAGTTCACAGAGTTATAATACGATAAAGGGGTTTGTAGATTTCAAAGCGAGAAATAATGTAAACTACGGTTACTTTGTCGACAAAGGCATTAAATAAACGATGATTAGGGGGCATTGTCGCATGTACCATAAATGTAATGTACTGTGATTTCTTTATAATTTTTAATATTCTGTATAATGTCTTATATAATATACCCACGGACAAAATGATCGCATCATTCAAAATTTGTCATGATTTGAAGTTAATTTATTTCTAAACCGTTTGTCCGATTTTAATGATAGTTTTATTGTTTAAAAAAAAGTTGCAAAGTAGTAACGAAAACGTAACTTTTTTTATACTATATCTCCTGTCCTGGACATCAAATGCTTAGAACGACGTCGAGATGTAGTTCCGTAAGTAATTGAAGGTTTTCTTAATTTCTTTCAAATTAGATTTAATTTAAACTACTTAGGTACCCGAAAAATTTATCGGATTTTGTTCCATCTATAATATGATTTAAAATTCACTAGCCGTAGAAACCCTGAGGTGCCAGAAAGTCATTTTAAATATCGGGAATCGAGCGCAAATGCATGGTGCCACAAAGTACAGTTAGACATTAGTGGTTGGCGCGCCCTCTGCAGATTATACGGTTGTACCAAAATCCAGTTTTTATAGAAAAATCGACCAAGTAGCTCCATCTTGATATTTTGTGGGAAGGATGTTATGATGTTTAGATGTTCAAATATGCGATAAAACGTTCTGGCACCTCGATCTGGTGCCAGAACGTATATATAGGTGCCACTCCGTCCATATATATGTGAATTTGGTGCCTGAACGTTCAGTTTTAAATATATATATATATATATATATATATATATATTCAAATTACTAGAATTGTGTAATGAACATGCATTAATTCGGAATATACTATTAATACTGAATGTATTCCTAGTAGCATATTAACATTCTGTTAAATTTCTGGAATGGATGTGAAATATTACCATAATATTTTATCAGGTTTCTAGGAGAATAGATTAGAGTAAACTTAATAGGTCTCTATGAGGAATTTACATTAATAAAAATGCTTGTCTCTATTCTATAACTTTAGTATTTACTGGTATGTATGAGATAAGTACACATCAAAGCAACATGCATTAATTCGGAATATACCATTAATCAGGCGCGAATTTATGGGGGGGTAACGGGGTAATTACCCCCCCCCCCCCCCCCAAGAAATAGGATGAAAATTTTTTTCTTGCTCTTCAAAAAAAATTTTGTTCGATTTCTCCCCCCGCTCTTCAAAAAATTTTGGGTTCAGTGTTACCCCCCCCCCCCCCAAGTTCAAGGTCCAGTAAGGCGCTTGCCATTAATGCTGAATGTATTTCTAGTAGTATATTAATATTCTGTTAAATTTCTTGAATGAATGTGAAATATTACCGTATTGTTTCATCAAGTCTCTAGGAGAATAGATTAAACTTATAAGTATCTATGAGTAATTTACATTAATAAAAATGCTTGTCTCTCTTCTATAACTTTAGTATTTACTGGTATGTATAACCTTTTGTGGTCCATAATAAATTATATGCAGGCGTACCATAGCTTTATGTTATGAATTGCCACATAATAACCAGAAATGGTCAATTATTGTGCAACCATAAAAAAAATGCTGCTTCGGTTTATACGTTGATGGTACTTTTATGGTAATATGATTACGCGCATGCGCATTGTGAAAATTCTCTCAAGGCTTCACCGAGCATAGCATCCGCCATTTGCATTTTCGTTCTATATGTTTGGCCTGTGGGTTATTAAAATTTGTGTAATCTGACTTAATCTGATCATTATTTCTGTAAAATTTGTAGTTTATTTTTATAGTAATTTGTAATTTGTCATTAGTAACTTAATTTTAACATTTTTTTGTAAATTATTAATGATATTATTCGAGACTACTCGTAAACATTTATTAAACATTCAAATACTTTCTACATTTTGAAATAAATAGCTACATATTCACATAATATAATATAAAGACTTCATACACATCACCATAAATACTGCTTTTAGCATCCGTAATAACGGATATTAAGATTGCTCAGTTGGTAGAAGAGTCAGTACTGTAATACGGACAACGGAGACATGCAGGTTCGAACCCCACCGATCGCAATTGATTACTATGATCAAGGATTTTGTATAAATGACTAAAACCAATTAAAAAATTAAATTTATTTTTACAGACTAGTATAACAACCTTTAAAAGTATAAAATATATAAAACGTAATCATCATCTACTTTCATAATTCGTTTGCCACTTTTGGTTTTATAAAAAATCCACAGAGTGATTTGAATTTGTTATAATTACTATGATTTTGAGAATGATAAACATATTTAAAAAATACAATCTAAATAAAGATAACCTTTTTTTCTCTTAACACCATTGTAAAATATATGCAAAAACCTACATTTTGAAAAAAAGCGTCCTCCTACGAGTTGATGCACTCAAACAATAAGCGATTAAAATTTCTTATTTTTAACCATTTCAATAAATATTTTACGTTAAAATTTGGCACGAATGTTTAGTTCAATAACGGGCATAGTTCCACCAACTTTCGTTCAAATTAGTGCATTATTACGTCATGCTTCTTAAATTATCAAACAAGGCAATTTTTAGTGGTTTTTATTTTCTTACAAATTAACAAATTATCAGAAAGTTTCTTCATATGCCTAGTCTTAATCATAATTTTATTGTGAACAGTTTGATATTTTTATTTTTGCGATACGATTATTAAGATCGGAGATAATAAGGAAAATAACAGAGAATTTGCTGGAAAATAAATTATTAAAATTTTACAAGAAGCAATGGACTTTATTATACCTACAACAAATTAAAACAATAAATTTGATGTAGGCAGAGAATTTCTTATTCATCTATTCTGATTCTTAATTTGACTCCACTACCACTAAAAAATTGCAACGAGAATCAGACCGTTTTCTAAACATAAAAGTTAACCTCTCCAAGTCACACGCATGACCTGATGCGTAGGTACCTAAAAACATTAATATGGCGTCTTATATCTTATATATATTGATAGTAGACACCGCGGTTTAAAAAACCAAAAGCAAAAGCAAACGACTTATCAAAGTCTTTATAATAATAATACACTGCACAATATCTATACAAATACTTATAGAAATAACTAAATGCATGACGCGGAGAAAACGTAAACACCATCAGCGGAGAATGGAAACAAATTACAGGAGAGAAACAATTCATGATGTTCCGCCTGAATAAAAATTGACCGATTGTACTCGAATGGCGTTCCGATTATCTATCTTTATCTACCTCAGCAAAGAACTTTGCAATTGTAGGAAAATTTTTGTTTGTCACAGTTAAACTATTCTTTGCATATTCTTCTTTATAATAGTAGCTAAATAATCTTCTGCTTTAGTAAAGCAACTAATAAAGCCAGAAAAGTACTTTTTAAGGGCTAATATACACACTCAGTAAAGTGATCTTTTCTGAAGTAGTGAAAAGATATTTCTAAATTAAATAAAATTATGGCTATTCTAGCTAAAAAAATCGTAGCAAAGAATTTATTTCTGGAGATTTCCTCAGTGTGGGTATCGAATTGTTGCAATGTTTGGAAATTAGACGAGTTGGTCAACATGTGCAGTGAATTACAGTGATACCATTATACTGTGCGCCATGACACTTTTTACCAAACTTTCTTTCGTGCAAATCGTCAATTGACGATTTGCACGAAAGAAAGTTTGGTAAAAAGTGTCTAGATTGGTATCACTGTAAGTCACTGCACATGTTGACCAACTCGTCTAATTTCCAAACTCTGCAATAATTAAATACCTATAATATAATAATCATAACATTGTTTTCATTATCTTTAATGTTAAACCTACTTCCATTGAATATAAATCATCTTTATTAGGTTGTTTCGTAGTCTACAATATTTAAAAAATGTCGAATTATGCATTTTATCAATCTTCTTCTTCTTTTAGCGGGGCGACGAAGGGTCGCCGTACTCAGGCCTTGTGGCCCATTGTGCTACCGCTACGTATTTACTGGATGCCCCCATTCAGGCCGGATTCTAACCCAAAGGCCAAAATCCTCCCTATAGGGGCGTTCCTTATTTCCTCCAGCACCGGAAAACCAATGCCGAAGTGCTTGTGCCGCAAGTTCATGAGACTAGGGCAGGAAGTGAGGACGTGGATGGAGGTTTCCTCCTCGTCCCCGCAGAACCTGCAGTCGGGGTTGTCGACCACCCATATGGTATGCAGGTGTTTTCTGAAAGAGCCGTGCCCAGTCAAAAGACCTACCACGATTCTGACCTGTTTCCTGCTTAGTCGCAGGATTTGTTCTGCTCGCTTCGGCAAGGGCCCTGTAAGCAGGAGCTTCGCTTGCCGGAGTCCTGGGTAACAGGCCCAGAAGTCAAGGAACTGGGACTGTGTCCAGTTCTCTATTAACTTCTTGGCATTTAATCTAGGGTAGCCGAGAGCCGGCTCCGGACCCAGTAGGGGCCTTTGAGAACCCTCTCTGGCCAGAGCGTCTGCCCGCTCGTTACCCTCAATGTTGCTGTGTCCAGGCACCCAGAGAAGCTTGACCCAGTTCGATGAGCCAAGTTCACAGAGAGCCTGTTTACAGTTTTGAACCAGGATTGACTTTTTCCGGACTGATGCAAGGGCCTTGAGGGCCGCTTGACTGTCGCTACATATATATATGTGCTTGTTGGAATATTTCCTTTGGATATTCTCCTGTGCGCAGACCAAAATAGCAAAGATCTCGGTCTGGAATACCGTGGCGAATTTGCCCAGGGCATAAGAAAGTTCAGCCCTGGGCCTTTCACCGTATCTCCCCGCTCCAGCACTTTCCTCAAACCTCGATCCGTCTGTGAACCAGACGATATCGGCAGGTCTGAGTATGTCCTCGAGTGGATTCCTGTCTTCCCTTTTGGGGATGACAACCTCAAAGGGTTCTGAGAAAGAGAAGAAAGGCACTATATCATCACTCCTGGCCTCCAGAAGTGAGTGAGTCCCTATCGCTTGGGAAAGGGCCCTTGTGTGCCCTAATTGTTCTCCTCCTATTTTCCACTGACCGCCACACCTCAGCCTGTAGGCCGCTTTCCGAGCCTCGGCCTCAATCACCAAATGAAGGGGCACGAGGCCCAGAAGGACCTCCAGAGCTGCTGTGGGGGTCGTGCGTATCGCTCCTGTGACTCCCAAACAGGCGAGTCTTTGAAGTTGAGTTAGCTTCTGCTGAATGTATAGCCTGGTTGTAGCAGTCCACCACACAACAGAAGCATAAGTAATCATTGGTCTTACTATCACAGTATAGTACCACATTGTTACCCTGGGGTTTAAGCCCCATGTTTTACCAAAGGTCCTTCTACATACCCAGAGGGTTGTAGTGGCCCTTTTTATTTGTCTCTCTATATGATCTTTCCAGGTCAGCTTAGAGTCCAGGATGACGCCCAGATACTTCACTGTCCTGGAGATCGTTAGAGTCGTGTCATAGAGTACTGGTTCGACGAAACCGTCTAGCCTGCGCCTTCTAGTGAAAATTACCAGTTCTGTCTTAGAGGGGTTAACTCTAAGGCCCTGGTCGTTACACCATCTCTGTACGATCTGCAAGGCCCTTTGCAAGAGCCCGCTAACCGTATTTGGGAATTTTCCCGATATGATAATTGCTAGGTCATCTGCCTAACCTTGAGCAAAAAGATCCTCGTTCTCGAGTTCCTGGAGTAGACCATCGAGAATGAGGTTCCATAGCAGAGGGGAGAGGACGCCTCCTTGTGGGCAGCCTCTCCTTACTGAAACGTTTACTGCCGTTTCCTCATTGGCAGCTGTAATATGCCTTCCCGCCAACATGGCCCTCAACCATCTGATAATGGTATCATCGATGCCATGATAGGCAGCCGCGGCGCAGATTGAGTCGAAGGAGGTATTGTCAAATGCTCCCTCGATGTCAAGAAAGCACCAGCCGCAAGTTCTTTGTGGTGCAGCGCCTTCTCGATCCTGGAAACGATCGGATGAAGGGCCGTCTCCACTGACTTCCCGGCCTGGTAAGCATGTTGCGACGGATGCAGAGGCACTAAGGTCAGTGCTCCGTCTTTAACAAACCTTTCAACCAACCTCTCTAATGTTTTGAGCAGGAAGGAAGTAAGGCTGATTGCTCTGTAAGAATTAGCAGTATCGTACGATGTGCGTCCTGCTTTGGGTATGAAAACCACTTTGACGGCTCTCCAGGGTATGGGAATATACCCCATGGCCAGACAGGTTCTCAGCAAGTGATAGCCCTGCCAAAAATTCCACATAGAAACTTATAAAAAAAAGTGATGCGGTTTTATCGTTCCTATAAGTGATATTAGTATTATACAGAGCGGATTTTATCTGTTTTATTAGGTTTTAAATCGGTTATGAAACAGTAATTCCGAATGAGCTATTTGGAATTATCATGTTGCCCTTTGATGAGTACTTATATGAAATATACATCAACAAATCTACAGTTTAGCGTCTGCAAATGCACCCTTGCCCTTATATCTGTAAACATATGGAATTACAGATACAACTTTAAAGAGATTCTAAACGTTTCTATAAGTAATATCATAGAGTTCCAGTCCGTCCTTTCTCCAGTATCTATCGTATGTAACACACCATTTATCAACGTGTTTTTATTGTAAATTCCAACATTGTCTTTTTATTAGTATTAATGTGGATATACATATCAACAAATGTACAGTTTCAATTGTATATTTTACAGATGTATTTTTATTGTAAACTTCCATTTTGCTTTTTTATTAGTATTAATTTGGATATGCATGCCGACAAATGTACAGTTTAAATTGCATATTTCAAATAGAAATACTAATATTGTGGTAAACACAAAATACTGCAAAGTCCTTATTTCCTCGGGTGTTCTTGTTCTAGCCTAGAAGCAATGCATGAGTTAGCAGTGAAAGAGACTGCTTTACTTTTAATTTAACAAACACACGTCAGTTCCTTAGGTCACATTAGATTAGATATGAATTAGCGACACGTATACAGCTCAATCTGCTGGAACCAGGAGTAAAGTTGCTGCTGAAATTTCTATCAGTTTCTACCAGAATGGAGCAGCAAAAATTTACTTATACCACATCAATGAGAATTTATGAGAACAGTATCTAAGGTAAAACGTGCGGCTTTCCGTGGTTAAATGGCAAGTGTTTCTATAAGAAACGAGCTGCATAAGGTTAGGACAGTTTAGATTTGCAATTGAAGATTACTAATTATAATGTTTGAATAGGGATTTATGAGATCAGTTTCTATGAGTATTAATTTTTTTTTTTCAGTAATATAATAAATGTGTTTTCATTTGTTTGAATGGGTGAAAAGAAAGGTCAGTTTTCAACTGCAATTACAAATACAAGTTTAATCACTTTGAATGGGGTTATATGCGATTAATTTCTAAAAGTATTTATGCTGTTTTCCGAATATAATTGTGATGAGGTTTAATCAGTAACAAATTGTTCACTACTTGTTATGATATGGCCGGAAATTCCAAGTACACATTTAGTATTCCTTCAAAAGGATTGATGAGAGCAGTTTCTACGAGTATCTATTTGTTGTTCCTCTAGTAAATTATATAAGTCTTTACATTTACTTATACTATCTCGATGAGAATTTATGAGAACAGTATCTAATGTAAAACGTGCGGTTTTCCGTGGTTAAATGGCAAGAGTTTCTATAAGAAACGAGCTGTATTAGGTTAGAACAGTTTTGATTTGCAATTGAAGATTACAAATTATAATGTTTGAATAGGGATTTATGAGATCAGTTTCTATGAGTATTAATGTTTTTTTTCAGTAATATATTAAATGTGTTTTCATTTGTTTGAATGGGTAAAAAGAAAGGTCAGTTTTCAACTGCAATTACAAATACAAGTTTAACCACTTCGAATGGGATTATATGCGATCAATTTCTAACAGTATTTATGCTGTTTTCCGAATATAATTGTGATGAGGTTTGATCAGTAACAAATTGTTCACTACATGTTACGTGTGGAAATTCCAGGTACATATTTAGTATTACTTCGAAAGGATTGATGATAGCAGTTTCTACGAGTATGTATTTGTTGTGCCAATAGTAAATTATATAAGTCTTTATCAGTATGCATTCGGATCTAATTTAAATATGAAAATTATATCAGAATAAAGCAACTAAATATTTTAAACAGTATCTATTTGTAAATCCAGACATTTACTTATACTATCTCAATGAGAATTTATGAGGACAGTATCTAATGTAAAACGTGCGGCTTTCTGTGGTTAAATGGCAAGAGTTTCTATAAGAAACGAGCTGTATTAGGTTAGAACAGTTTTGATTTGCAATTGAAGATTACAAATTATAATGTTTGAATAGGGATTTATGAGATCAGTTTCTATGAGTATTAATGTTTTTTTTTCAGTAATATATTAAATGTGTTTTCATTTGTTTGAATGGGTAAAAAGAAAGGTCAGTTTTCAACTGCAATTACAAATACAAGTTTAACCACTTCGAATGGGATTATATGCGATCAATTTCTAACAGTATTTATGCTGTTTTCCGAATATAATTGTGATGAGGTTTGATCAGTAACAAATTGTTCACTACATGTTACGTGTGGAAATTCCAGGTACATATTTAGTATTACTTCGAAAGGATTGATGATAGCAGTTTCTACGAGTATGTATTTGTTGTGCCAATAGTAAATTATATAAGTCTTTATCAGTATGCATTCGGATCTAATTTAAATATGAAAATTATATCAGAATAAAGCAACCAAATATTTTAAACAGTATCTATTTGTAAATCCAGACATTTACTTATACTATCTCAATGAGAACTTATGAGGACAGTATCTAATGTAAAACGTGCGGCTTTCCGTGGTTAAATGGCAAGAGTTTCTATAAGAAACGAGCTGTATTAGGTTAGAACAGTTTTGATTTGCAATTGAAGATTACAAATTATAATGTTTGAATAGGGATTTATGAGATCAGTTTCTATGAGTATTAATGTTTTTTTTCAGTAATACATTAAATGTGTTTTCATTTGTTTGAATGGGTAAAAAGAAAGGTCAGTTTTCAACTGCAATTACAAATACAAGTTTTAACTACTTCGAATGGGATTATATGCGATCAATTTCTAACAGTATTTATGCTGTTTTCCGAATATAATTGTGATGAGGTTTGATCAGTAACAAATTGTTCACTACATGTTACGTGTGGAAATTCCAGGTACATATTTAGTATTACTTCGAAAGGATTGATGATAGCAGTTTCTACGAGTATGTATTTGTTGTGCCAATAGTAAATTACATAAGTCTTTATCAGTATGCATTCGGATCTAATTTAAATATGAAAATTATATCAGAATAAAGCAACTAAATATCTTAAAGAGTATCTATTTGTAAATCCAGACATTTACTTATACTATCTCAATGAGAATTTATGAGGACAGTATCTAATGTAAAACGTGCGGCTTTCCGTGGTTAAATGGCAAGAGTTTCTATAAGAAATGAGCTGCATTAGGTTAGAACAGTTTTGATTTGCAATTGAAGATTACAAATTATAATGTTTGAATAGGGATTTATGAGATCAGTTTCTATGAGTATTAATGTTTTTTTTCAGTAATATATTAAATGTGTTTTCATTTGTTTGAATGGGTAAAAAGAAAGGTCAGTTTTCAACTGCAATTACAAATACAAGTTTAACCACTTCGAATGGGATTATATGCGATCAATTTCTAACAGTATTTATGCTGTTTTCCGAATATAATTGTGATGAGGTTTGATCAGTAACAAATTGTTCACCACATGTTACGATATGGTCGGAAATTCCAGGTACATATTTAGTATTCCTTCGAAAGGATTGATGATAGCAGTTTCTATGAGTATGCATTTGTTTTTCCAATAGAAAATTTGTCTTCATCAGTATGCATTCGGATCTACTTTAAATACAAAAATTATATCAGAATGACACAACCAAATATTTTAAACAGTATCCACTTGTAAATCCAAACATTTAAAGATATATTTTAATGAGAACCAATCAGAACAGTATCTAATGTAACGCGTGCGGCTTTCCGTGGCTAAATTTTAAAAGTATTTTTATTAAATAGCTTTAACGGATTTGAACAGTTTTAATTTGCAATTCCAGATGAAGAGTTTTAATTGTTAAATATGGATCTATGAGATCAGTGTCTCTGTGTAATATATTTTTTTTCCAATAAAAACACATTTTATTGAAAAAAACATTACACTGACCTCATAGATCCCTAACAATTAAAACTATTCATCTGGAAATGCAAATGAAAACTGTTCGAATCCGTTAAAGCTTGTTTATTGCAAATAATTTTAAAATTTAGCTACGGAAAACCGCACACGTTACATTAGATACTGTTTTGATGGATTCTCATTATAATATTATTCTTAAATGTTTGGATTTACAGGTGGACACTGTTTAAAATATTTGGGGTTCCATTCTGATATGATTTTTGTATTTAAATTAGATCCGAATGCATACTGATAAAGACTTATATAATTATTTACTGTAGGAACAACAAATAAATACTCGTAGAAACTGCTCTTATCAATCCTCTTGAAGGAATACTAAATATGTACCTGGAATTTCCGACCATATCGTAACATGTAGTGAACAATTTGTTACGGATCAAACCTCATCACAATTATATTCGGAAAACAGCATAAATACTGTTAGAAATTGATCGCATATAACCCCATTGGAAGTGATTAAACTTGTATTTGTAATTGCAGTTGAAAACTGACCTTCCTTTTTACCCATTCAAACAAATGAAAACACATTTAATATATTACTGAAAAAAAACATTAATACTCATAGAAACTGATCTCATAAATCCCTATTTAAACATTATAATTTGTAATCTCCAATTGCAAATCAAAACTGTTCTAACCTAATGCAGCTCGTTTCTTATAGAAACACTTGCCATTTAACCACGAAAAGCCGCACGTTTTACATTAGATACTGTACTCATAAATTCTCATTGAGATAGTATAAGTAAATGTCTGGATTTACAAATAGATACTGTTTAAAATATTTGGTTGCTTTATTCTGATATAATTTTCATATTTAAATTAGTTCCGAATCTTTACTGATAAAGACTTATATAATTTACTAGAGGAACAACAAATAGATACTCGTAGAAACTGCTCTCATCAATTCTCTTGAAGGAATACCAAATGTGTACTTGGAATTTCTGACCATATCATAACATGTAGTGAACAATTTGTTACTGATTAAACCTCATCACAATTATATCCGGAAAACAGCATAAATACTTTTAGAAGTTGATCGCATATAACCCCATTCGAAGTGATTAAACTTGTATTTGTAATTGCAGTTGAAAACTGACCTTTCTTTTTACCCATTCAAACAAATGAAAACACGTTTAATATATTACTGAAAAAAAAACATTAATACTCATAGAAACTGATCTCATAAATCCCTATTCAAACATTATAATTTTGAATCTTCAATTGCAAATCAAAACTGTTCTAACCTAATGTAGCTCGTTTCTTATAGAAACTCTTGCCATTTAACCACGGAAAGCCGCACGTTTTACATTAGATACTGTTCTCATAAATTCTCATTGAGATAGTATAAGTAAATGTTTGGATTTACAAATAGATACTGTTTAAAATATTTGGTTGCTTTATTCTGATATAATTTTCATATTTAAATTAGATCCGAATCTGTACTGATAAAGACTTATATAATTTACTATAGGAACAACAAATAGATACTCGTAGAAACTGCTCTCATCAATCCTCTTGAAGGAATACTAAATGTGTACTTGGAATTTCCGACCATATCATAACAAGTAGTTAACAATTTGTTACTGATTAAACCTCATCATAACTATATCCGGAAAACAGCATAAATACTTTTAGAAGTTGATCGCATATAACCCCATTCGAAGTGATTAAACTTGTATTTGTAATTGCAGTTGAAAACTGACCTTTCTTTTTACCCATTCAAACAAATGAAAACACGTTTAATATATTACTGAAAAAAAAACATTAATACTCATAGAAACTGATCTCATAAATCCCTATTCAAACATTATAATTTTGAATCTTCAATTGCAAATCAAAACTGTTCTAACCTAATGTAGCTCGTTTCTTATAGAAACTCTTGCCATTTAACCACGGAAAGCCGCACGTTTTACATTAGATACTGTTCTCATAAATTCTCATTGAGATAGTATAAGTAAATGTTTGGATTTACAAATAGATACTGTTTAAAATATTTGGTTGCTTTATTCTGATATAATTTTCATATTTAAATTAGATCCGAATCTGTACTGATAAAGACTTATATAATTTACTATAGGAACAACAAATAGATACTCGTAGAAACTGCTCTCATCAATCCTCTTGAAGGAATACTAAATGTGTACTTGGAATTTCCGACCATATCATAACAAGTAGTTAACAATTTGTTACTGATTAAACCTCATCATAACTATATTCGGAAAACAGCATAAATACTTTTAGAAATTGATCGCATATAACCCCATTCGAAGCGATTAAACTTGTATTTGTAATTGCAGTTGAAAACTGACCTTTCTTTTTACCCATTCAAACAAATGAAAACACATTTAATATATTACTGAAAAAAAACATTAATACTCATAGAAACTGATCTCATAAATCCCTATTCAAACATTATAATTTGTAATCTTCAATTGCAAATCAAAACTGTTCTAACCTAATGCAGCTCGTTTCTTAAAGAGACACTTGTCTTTTAATCACGGAAAGCCGCACGAATTACATTAGATACTGTGCTCATAAATTCTCATTGATGTGGTATAAGTAAATCTTTGGATTAACAGATGGATATGGCTTGACTCATTTTGCTGGTCAATGCGGATATAAACTGATAACAATTTCAACAGCAACTTTACCTAACTCTTATAGAAACTTATTGACCATATAGGTTCTCATAGATACTTATTAATTTTTGATAATTTTCAATACGGATTGATGAGATTTTTTTGACAGGGAGACCGGACGTATGAGTGTCTCCGACCCCTCCTGAAGAAGTGCCGGGAACACTCCATCTGGTCCTGGGCTTTTGAACGGGTCAAAGGTGGAAATAGCCCACTTGACTCTTTCCACTGTAACCACCCTTGAGGCCGTCCTCCAATCCGCTGCCGTGACAGCAGCGCGGGGAGGCCGAGGGGCTGGCATTTCCTCCGTCTCCACTACGGATTCGGGGAAATGAGTTTCTAGTAGATGCTTGAGACGCTCCTCAGTGGTAGACGTTAGTCTACCCGAGGGAAGCCTCAAATTCTCTACTCGTGACGGGCTGTCTTTTTTGAGGGCTTTGCAGAGCCTTGCGGCTTCTGGGAGATCTTCTATGCTTTCGCAGAAGTCCTTCCAGGCTGCCCTCTTGCTGTTACGAATGTAACTTTTGTAGAGGCGTTGGGACTTTTTGTAGCCGTCCCAATCCTCTGGGAGCTGAGTTCGCATTGCCCTATTAAAGAGCCTGCGTGTCCCCTTGCGTAAATTTTGGAGTTCCCTGATCCACCAGGGAACCTTTTTCCTTCCCTTTCTTCTCTTAAGAGGACAGCTGCTCTCATATGAGGCAGTGATCGCTCCATTGAGAAGCTTAGTGGAGGATTCTATATCCTCTATATTCCTGGGTATAATAACCCTCGTTATTTTGCTCGAAAAGGCTCGCCTGTAGGCATCCCAGTCGGTGTCCTTGGGATTCCTGTACCAGCTCTCCTCTGAGGAGGGAGCCAGGTCCAGTTTGAATCTAATGTGACGGTGGTCCGATAAGGAGGGTTCCGTCGATACATTCCAATTTTTAATCAGTGGGACCGCAAGTCTGGATCCCAGCGTGATATCAATAACCTCCTGCCTCCGTTGAGTGACGAAGGTGGGAGCATTACCTCGATTTATAATTTCTAAATCGGTAGTGTACAGGTACTGTAGTAGACTGCCGCCTCTAGGATTGACCCCTGTGCTGCCCCAGCAGGTGTGGTGAGCATTGGCGTCACATCCTATAATGAGAGGCAGCTGTCTATCAGTACAAAATTGAACCAGCTCCTCAAGCTCAGTTGAGGGTGGTGGTGTCGGCGAGTCGTAAGGGAGGTAGACAGAGCCGAAAACGATCTCTACTCTATCAGTTTCCCCCTTAAGACTCACCTTAATCACAGCAACATCCCTGGAACAGAGATCGGGAATTGCTGTAGCTTGTATCTCTTTCGAGACATAAATACATGCCCTAGGTATGTTATGAGTGGAGGAGTAAATAACCCCATTCCGTTTATCTAAACCCCGAATGGAGCCTTGGCGAACCCAAGGCTCCTGTATAAGGGCTATTTGTGTCTGTCCCACAGCGGCCTGCCGACTCACGATTGCGGAGGGCGGCTCACTGTGTTGCAGATTAATTTGGAGTATTTCCATTTTTTTTTTTTTTTCCTACTCTACTGTTCTGAGCTCGACAGCCCCTCCATCGCTGTTGCTGCCGTGCCCGGAACACTGTTGCCGCCACTTGGGCCGGCCTCCTCTTCCCGGGGGTGCTTGGGATCCCAAAAGATCACCTTCACCATCCCAGCTTGGGCGCGGTAACCCAGGTCTTCGATCTTCGCTGCGGAGGCCTCATCGACACCCAGGATTAGCCGAAGCCCTTTGGCCTCAACCACCTGGACGTCACGGACCTTCCACAACTCCGTTCGGAGCTCTGGGTTGTGCCGCTTTAATCTGTTGAAGATGGTGGCCTGATCCGTAGGCTTGCCCGGGACCGTTGCCACCATCTTCCTGTACTTGGGGAGGTTGTCCCCCTCCAAAAGCCGTCCACGGGAGAGACATCTCCAATGGCTGACCTCAGCCATGTTAGGGACATCTCATTCCCGCAGAACAATTGCACCACTCCTTGCTCTGTTAGCTTGAAGCCGTCGAATTCGGGGAGGGGTCCCCCTGCGGGGAGCCCATCCATCCGGATGTCGAGGGCCTCTTGCAGATTGAGGGCCAATTCAGCAGTTAGCCGCATATCTGGAAAACCAGTTGCAGCCACCGCCACCTTGACCCTTTTACCAGCTGCCTGACTATAAGAAAGGTCAGGCCTTGCTCTTTTTGTGGGTTTCGAGGTGCTGGGGGGGGGGTCTCTCCTTCAGGACGGCCCCGTTTGGGACCAGATTCCTGAGGTGTTCCCCCCTCAGCTGGCTTCTCCACCCGTGCCTTCCTGGCTCTTTTACGAGCTGCGCCGCTACGGTTCCGTCGCTTGGGTTGTCCATCTATAAAGTTGAGCCCTCCAGCGACGGCTGAATTTTGGGGAGCCCCAAGAGCGGAGCCCCCTTCTTGAGTGGGGGGATTGGATTTGGGGAAGGCTCCTTGTGAGGATCCTTCTCCGGTACCATGGGAATAGGAAGCCCCATCTTTGGAGCTTCCCTTTCTAAGGAGTGGGGAGGTCCCTGAATCGGCACTCCCCCCGGAAGAGGTGGGTGAGGAGGCCCTGTGGTCAGAGCGCTCCTCGAAGGGGTTTTTGTTTTTTTTTCGGGTCATTCATTCTGTTCCTACGAATGTACAGGAAATGAGGTCGACCCCCGCAGAGCCTGTTACGGGGGCAAGGCTAGATACTATGGGAGATCGCCCGGTATCCCATAGGCATCGTTTGAGATATCATTACCCTGATACCATACAGCCAGTGCCACCTCGTGTAGGTTGTGATTGATCATCACGGGCGGACGGTCCTGAACGGTGAGAGGCTAGGGGCTGAACCCACATACCACGGCCCGCACCCAGCATGCACCCGCACACACCAAGCACAAGAACTTGCACTCAGTGTGCACAAGCACACACCATGCACAGACCGTGCCACGCAGGAAGCGCTAAAACGCATCAACCGCTCCTGGCGCGTTCCGACCCACCCCGGTGATCTCAATTAAAAGGCCGAGTGGGACGTCACATGCCTTGGCACCCATTTTATCAATCACTGCTGTCAACTCTTCTAAACTGAGAGTTGGAAACAGTGTTTGACAAATTGCATAATTCGACATTTTTTAAATATTGTAGACTACGAAACAACCTAACAAATATGATTTATATATTCAATGGAAGTAGATTTAACATTTAAGATCATGAAAATAATGTTATGATTATTATATTATAGTTATTTAATTATTGCAAAGTTTGGAAATTAGACGAGTTGGTCAACATGTGCAGTGAATTACAGTGATACCAATCTAGACACTTTTTACCAAACTTTCTTTCGTGCAAATCGTCAATTAAAATGTTTATGAAATATATGTGTATTTTTAGTAATTATATACAGTCTACATTGTATATTACTAACAGTATATATAGTGAAGATGCTAAATGTAAAAAGTCCGCTATATTAAGAGCAATCGTTTGAATTCACTAGATGATTGTGCGAATCTGTGTTAGTATATAATATAATTGCTTTTGCACTAATTCATCCAACAATTCCTCTTCACTGGATAGCAACATGTATGATTCAAAGTTCTTCTCAGACAGTGAATTTCTTTCTTGGCCTTTTGTCCCTTATGATGTTTAGCTTTCAAAATGTCCTCTCATAATATTGGATTTGAATAACTGATACCTATTGTGCAGATGACTTTAGAAAATTTATAAAGGTTATCAAATGCGTTGTCATGAAAAGTTAAATTAGGTACCTAAGTGTTAGCTAGAATATATATAAGTAAAAGGTGAGTTAGGTTAGGTAGATTTGTATGCATATGGGAGTTATAAATATTAGGTATTTTATCTTATCTCTATTAGGCAATCCAAATCATGTGACGCGTTGTGGGTAAACATCCGGCAAACGTTTGTTTTCATTCGTTAAACGTTTGTTTCTCGGTTGCCTTGGCTACACGTTTCCGCGAGTTGATTAAAATAAACCCCGTGTTTACCCACAACGCCATATTGCCAAAATAATTTGACAGGTTGTTGGATTGCCTAATTATATTTTCAAGCTACATGATTTCGTAGCGGGTTCGTCTCGACCCCTCGCCCCCCTCCCTGTTTACGCCACTGAAAAACAGGTATGTTGCAGTAAGGATTGGCGTTAATTCTCTAATCTTTGGATTAGCATGCGGTCAAAACACAGCCCAGCAAACACAAAAATTGCGGCCCTTAAATGGACCATTGCGTAGTGATCAATGGCTTTCTTATGGCATAGGCTAACCTTTTGTGGCCCATAATAAATTATATGCAGGCGTACCATAACTTCATGTTGTTATGAATTGTCACATAATAACCAGAAATGGTCAATTATTGTGCAACCATAAAAAATGCTCCTTCAGTTTATACGTTGATGGTACTTTTATGGTAATATGCAGGCTAATATTTTAAATGATTACGCACATGCGCATTTCACATAATCAGGCCTATGATGGAACGTTTACGTTATTTAACATACACGTGTTATGTTGAGCGCGGACCAAAAAATATATGAGAGTGAGGGAGACAGATGACCGTAACATAGCCGTTATGACTAACGTAAAAGTTCCATCATAGGCTGAATAAAGACTTCATACACATCACCATAAATACTGCTTTTAGCATCCAAAATAACGGTCACTAAGATAGCTCAGTTGGTCGGAGAGTCAATACTGTAATACGGACAACGGAGACATGCAGGTAAGTAAAAATGTATTTAATAACTTAATAAACATTACAATTTGCAGGCAACCCTTGTGAGAATAAATTGGAGCTATGGTAAACAATATTAAATATGTAAATAAAATATACGGATGATAACAAACAAATTCATAGTACAATATTTATGCATTCATTATTTCATTTTTATCAAGTAAAGTGCTTATATGTCAAAGTTGTACTTTCTCGTAACAAGCGTCCTGAATAATATATCTATATAAAAAAAGTAGGATGTCCATATATATCGTACTTCATGGATGTATAAATATTATTGTACACTGTTGGCAAATTGAAGGATGGCCAGCTGCTGGCCGGTGGGACATTTCGCCAATGGTCCGCTTGTGGCTCCCCATAAAAGTGCCAATTATGATAATGCTGGCGACGGTGCGTGTGACCATTTATGTGCCAATTATGAGTGTTTGCTGGGTACCTATAATATAATAATCATAACATTGTCTTCATTATCTTTAATGTTAAACCTACTTCCACTGAATATAAATCATCTTTGTTGGGTTGTTTCGTAGTCTACAATATTTAAAAAATGTCAAATTATGCAATTTGTCAATCACTGCTGCCAACTCTTCTAGTAAACTGAGAGTTGGAAACAGTGTTTGACAAATTGCATAATTCGACATTTTTTAAATATTGTAGACTACGAAACAACCTAATAAAGACTATATATATTCAATGGAAGCAGCCCAGTAAACATAGTAAGTCCGGCAAAACGCCGGGCCAATACATTTATTGCCGGGCAACTGTCATTTGTCGCATAATGATGCTGGCCCTGTGTCTTATAGGTAACTATAGGGCGGTGATAAATATGCTTTGATGGCCCAATAACGATAAAATGGCAGTTGACCGTTGATTATTTAAAAATGAATCTGTTCCCATGTAATATATAGCTATTATGTTTTATTTAATCATAAAATCGACTATATGTAGGTAAGCATCAATTTTTTTTTGTATTAATGCAGGAAAAAATATGTATTATACCAGCACCACCTATTGACAAGTCCGGCAAGTGGCAAATTCACAATTAATGTGTCATCAACACAAGGACAAGGCTAATGGTTATTTTTTCGAGTTTTACTTGTTTATTATTATTTATTGAATAGTCTTTATTATCTTTATTGTTGTGAAGAGGTAAGTAATTGATGGCTTTATAAAATATACGTTATGTTCAGTTCATGGATAAATTATAATTGTGCCATGATTTGCTTGAAGGTTATGTTTCCAATTTTTCAAGTATTAGGCAATCCAACGACCTGTCAAAATTATTTTTCAATATGGCGCTGAGGGCAAACATGGGGTTTATTTTAATTAACTCGCGGAAACGTAGCCAAGGCAACCGAAAAAAAACTCATTTAACGAATGAAAATAAAGGATTGCCGGATGTTTGCCCTCAACGCCATGTTAAAAGTCACGTGGTTTGGATTGCTTAATAGACCATTCCAGAACACGTGACTTTGACAGATCCGCCATTTTGTCTGGGTGGCACACAAACCGATTATTCTCCGTTTGTTTACGTGCGTTTCTGTGTTCTTTTGTGCTGTGAAATGATTTATTTTGTGATTCTTTGCACTTTTTATCGCCAAGATGTCTCGAAGTGTATACTATTCAACTCTTGATGGGATAAAAAAATCGAAATTATAGACAGCATTGACCCCTATGCAATCCCTGCCAAAAATTCCACATAGAAACTTATAAAAAAAAAGTGATGTGGTTTTATCGTTCCTATAAGTTATATTAGTATTATACAGACAGGATTTTATCTGTTTTATTAAGTTTTAAATCGGTTATGAAACAGTAATTCCGAATGAGCTATTTGGAATTATCATGTTGCCCTTTCATGAGTACTTATATGAAATATACATCAACAAATCTACAGTTTAGTGTCTGCAAATGCACCCTTGCCCTTATATCTGTAAACATATGGAATTACAGATACAACTTTAAAGAGATTCTAAACTTTTCTATAAGTAATATCATAAGAGTTCCAGTCCGTCCTTTCTCCAGTATCTATCGTATGTAACACACCATTTATCAACATGTTTTTATTGTAAATTTCAACATTGTTTTTTATTAGTATTAATGTGGATATACATGTCAACAAATGTACAGTTTCAATTGTATATTTTACAGATGTATTTTTATTGTAAACTTCCATTTTGCTTTTTTATTAGTATTAATTTGGATATGCATGCCGACAAATGTACAGTTTAAATTGCATATTTCAAATAGAAATACTAATATTGTGGTAAACACAAAATTCTGCAAAATCCTCTTATTTCCTCGGGTGTTCTTGTTCTAGCCTAGAAGCAATGAATGAGTTAGCAGTGAAAGAGACTGCTTTGTTTTTAATTTAATAAAACACACTTCAGTTCCTTAAGTCACATTAGATTAGATATGAATTAGCTACACGTATACAGCTCCCTCTACTGGAGCCTGGAGTAAAGTTGCTGCTGAAATTTCTATCAGTTTCTACCAGAATGGAGCAGCAAACATTTACTTATACAATGAGAATTTATGAGAACAGTATCTAAGGTAAAACGTGCGGCTTTCCGTGGTTAAATGGCAAGTGTTTCTATAAGAAACGAGCTGCATTAGGTTGACTTGCAATTGAAGATTACTAATTATAATGTTTGAATAGGGATTTATGAGATCAGTTTCTATGAGTATTAATGTTTTTTTTCAGTAATATATTAAATGTGTTTTCATTTGTTTGAATGGGTAAAAAGAAAGGTCAGTTTTCAACTGCAAATACAAATACAAGTTTAATCACTTTGAATATGCGATTAATTTCTAAAAGTATTTATGCTGTTTTCCGAATATGATTGTGATGAGGTTTAATCAGTAACAAATTGTTCACTACTTGTTATGATATGGTCGGAAATTCCAAGTACACATTTAGTATTCCTTCAAAAGGATTGATGAGAGCAGTTTCTACGAGTATCTATTTGTTGTTCCTCTAGTAAATTATATAAGTCTTTACATTTACTTATACTATCTCAATGAGAATTTATGAGAACAGTATCTAATGTAAAACGTACGGCTTTCCGTGGTTAAATGGCAAGTGTTTCTATAAGAAACGAGCTGCATTAGGTTAGAACAGTTTTGATTTGCAATTGAAGATTACAAATTATAATGTTTGAATAGGGATTTATGAGATCAGTTTCTATGAGTATTAATGTTTTTTTTTCAGTAATATATTAAATGTGTTTTCATATGTTTGAATGGGTAAAAAGAAAGGTCAGTTTTCAACTGAAATTACAAATACAAATTTAATCACTTCGAATGGGGTTATATGCGATCAATTTCTAACAGTATTTATACTGTTTTCCGAATATAATTGTGATGAGGTTTGATCAGTAACAAATTGTTCACTACATGTTACGATATGGTCGGAAATTCCAGGTACATATTTAGTATTACTTCGAAAGGATTGATGATAGCAGCTTCTACGAGTATGTATTTATTGTACCAATAGTAAATTATATAAGTCTTTATCAGTATGCATTCGGATCTAATTTAAATATGAAAATTATATCAGAATAAAGCAACCAAATATTTTAAACAGTATCTATTTGTAAATCCAGACATTTACTTATACTATCTCAATGAGAATTTATGAGGACAGTATCTAATGTAAAACGTGCGGCTGTCCGTGGTTAAATGGCAAGAGTTTCTATATGAAACGAGCTGCATTTGGTTAGAACAGTTTTGATTTGCAATTGAAGATTACAAATTATAATGTTTGAATAGGGATTTATGAGATCAGTTTCTATGAGTATTAATGTTTTTTTTTCAGTAATATATTAAATGGGTTTTCATTTGTTTGAATGGGTAAAAAGAAAGGTCAGTTTTCAACTGCAATTACAAATACAAGTTTAACCACTTCGAATGGGATTATATGCGATCAATTTCTAACAGTATTTATGCTGTTTTCCGAATATAATTGTGATGAGGTTTGATCAGTAACAAATTGTTCACTACATGTTACGTGTGGAAATTCCAGGTACATATTTAGTATTACTTCGAAAGGATTGATGATAGCAGTTTCTACGAGTATGTATTTGTTGTGCCAATAGTAAATTATATAAGTCTTAATCAGTATGCATTCGGATCTAATTTAAATATGAAAATTATATCAGAATAAAGCAACTAAATATTTTAAATAGTATCTATATGTAAATCCAGACATTTACTTATACTATCGCAATGAGAATTTATGAGAACAGTATCTAATGTAAAACGTGCGGCTTTCCGTGGTTAAATTGCAAGAGTTTCTATAAGAAACGAGCTGCATTAGGTTAGAACAGTTTTGATTTGCAATTGAAGATTACAAATTATAATGTTTGAATAGGGATTTATGAGATCAGTTTCTATGAGTATTAATGTTTTTTTTTCAGTAATAAGTATATTAAATGTGTTTTTATTTGTTTGAATGGGTAAAAAAGAAAGGTCAGTTTTCAACTGCAATTACAAATACAAGTATAATCACTTCGAATGGGGTTATATGCGATCAGTTTCTAACAGTATTTATGCTGTTTTCCGAATATAATTGTGATGAGGTTTGATCAGTAACAAATTGTTCACCACATGTTACGATATGGTCGGAAATTCCAGGTACATATTTAGTATTCCTTCGAAAGGATTGATGATAGCAGTTTCTATGACTATGTATTTGTTGTTCCAATAGAAAATTTGTCTTTATCAGTATGCATTCGGATCTACTTTAAATACAAAAATTATATCAGAATGACACAACCAAATATTTTAAACAGTATCCACTTGTAAATCCAAACATTTAAAGATATATTTTAATGAGAACCAATCAGAACAGTATCTAATGTAACGCGTGCGGCTTTCCGTGGCTAAATTTTAAAAGTATTTTTAATAAATAGCTTTAGCGGATTTGAACAGTTTTAATTTGCAATTCCAGATGAATAGTTTTAATTGTTAAATAGGGATCTATGAGATCAGTGTCTTTGTGTAATGTTTATTTTCCAATAAAAACACATTTTATTGAAAAAAACATTACACTGACCTCATAGATCCCTAACAATTAAAACTATTCATCTGGAAATGCAAAACTGTTCGAATCCGTTAAAGCTTATTTATTGCAAATAATTTTAAAATTTAGCCACGGAAAACCGCACACGTTATATTAGATACTGTTGTGATGGATTCTCATTATAATACACAGTTTAAAATATTTGGGGTTTCATTCTGATATGATTTTTGTATTTAAATTAGGTCCGAATGCATACTGATAAAGACTTATATAATTTACTGTAGGAACAACAAATAAATACTCGTAGAAACTGCTCTCATTAATCCTCTTGAAGGAATACTAAATATGTACCTGGAATTTCCGACCATATCGTAACATGTAGTGAACAATTTGTTACGGATCAAACCTCATCACAATTATATTCGGAAAACAGCATAAATACTGTTAGAAATTGATCGCATATAACCCCATTCGAAGTGATTAAACTTATATTTGTAATTGCAGTTCAAAACTGACCTTCCTTTTTACCCATTCAAACAAATGAAAACACATTTAATATATTACTGAAAAAAAAAACATTAATACTCATAGAAACTGATCTCATAAATCCCTATTTAAACATTATAATTTGTAATCTTCAATTGCAAATCAAAACTGTTCTAACCTAATGCAGCTCGTTTCTTATAGAAACACTTGCCATTTAACCACGAAAAGCCGCACGTTTTACATTAGATACTGTTCTCATAAATTCTCATTGAGATGGTATAAGTAAATGTCTGGATTTACAAATAGATACTGTTTAAAATATTTGGTTGCTTTATTCTGATATAAATTTTCATATTTAAATTAGATCCGAATCTTTACTGATAAAGACTTATATAATTTACTAGAGGAACAACAAATAGATACTCGTAGAAACTGCTCTCATCAATCCTCTTGAAGGAATACCAAATGTGTACTTGGAATTTCCGACCATATCATAACATGTAGTGAACAATTTGTTACTGATTAAACCTCTTCACAATTATATCCGGAAAACAGCATAAATCCTTTTAGAAATTGATCGCATATAACCCCATTCGAAGTGATTAAACTTGTATTTGTAATTGCAGTTGAAAACTGACCTTTCTTTTTACCCATTCAAACAAATGAAAACACATTTAATATATTACTGAAAAAAAACATTAATACTCATAGAAACTGATCTCATAAATCCCTATTGAAACATTATAATTTTGAATCTTCAATTGCAAATCAAAACTGTTCTAACTTAATGCAGCTCGTTTCTTATAGAAACTCTTGCCATTTAACCACGGAAAGCCGCACGTTTTACATTAGATACTGTTCTCATAAATTCTCATTGAGATAGTATAAGTAAATATTTGGATTTACAAATAGATACTGTTTAAAATATTTGGTTGCTTTATTCTGATATAATTTTCATATTTAAATTAGATCCGAATCTGTACTGATAAAGACTTATATAATTTACTATAGGAACAACAAATAGATACTCGTAGAAACTGCTCTCATCAATCCTCTTGAAGGAATACTAAATATGTACTTGGAATTTCCGACCATATCATAACAACTAGTTAACAATTTGTTACTGATTAAACCTCATCATAACTATATTCGGAAAACAGCATAAATACTTTTAGAAATTGATCGCATATAATCCCATTCGAAGCGATTAAACTTGTATTTGTAATTGCAGTTAAAAACTGACCTTTCCTTTTACCCATTCAAACAAATGAAAACACATTTAATATATTACTGAAAAAAAACATTAATACTCATAGAAACTGATCTCATAAATCCCTATTCAAACATTATAATTTTGAATCTTCAATTGCAAATCAAAACTGTTCTAACCTAACGCAGCTCGTTTCTTATAGAAACTCTTGCCATTTAACCACGGAAAGCCGCACGTTTTACATTAGATACTGTTCTCATAAATTCTCATTGAGATAGTATAAGTAAATGTTTGGATTTACAAATAGATACTGTTTAAAATATTTGGTTGCTTTATTCTGATATAATTTTCATATTTAAATTAAATCCGAATCTGTACTGATAAAGACTTATATAATTTACTATAGGAACAACAAATAGATACTCGTAGAAACTGCTCTCATCAATCCTCTTGAAGGAATACTAAATGTGTACTTGGAATTTCCGACCATATCATAACAAGTAGTTAACAATTTGTTACTGATTAAACCTCATCATAACTATATTCGGAAAACAGCATAAATACTTTTAGAAATTGATCGCATATAATCCCATTCGAAGCGATTAAACTTGTATTTGTAATTGCAGTTGAAAACTGACCTTTCTTTTTACCCATTCAAACAAATGAAAACACATTTAATATATTACTGAAAAAAAACATTAATACTCATAGAAACTGATCTCATAAATCCCTATTCAAACATTATAATTTGTAATCTTCAATTGCAAATCCAAACTGTTCTAACCTAATGCAGCTCGTTTCTTAAACAAACACTTGTCTTTTAATCACGGAAAGCCGCACGAATTACATTAGATACTGTGCTCATAAATTCTCATTGATATGGTATAAGTAAATGTTTGGATTAACAAATGGATATGGCTTGACATTTTGCTGGTCAATGCGGATATAAACTGATAACAATTTCAACAGCAACTTTACCTAATTCTTATAGAAACTTATTGACCATATAGGTTCTCATAGATACTTATTAATTTTTGACAATTTTCAATACGGATTGATGAGATTTTTTTGACAGGGATTCCTCCTGAGGAATGCAGGCTTGAAATTTATAAGTTGCCCAATATTACCATGATGGACTTAGTGAATTATTTAATACTAATCCATAGTTATGCCACAGTTATTACACTGGTCAACAATTGAAGGCTTATAAAAGTTTGCAAGCCTACAAACATGAATCTGGCTCTGTTCAAGGGATTTTGGCAAAACAAATCAATGATGAGGCATTTATTGTCATTGGCAAGGTAAGAAATCAAAGTAAATGTGTAATTTTACATTATAATTAGATTCTGTATATTAATGTTTATCATTTTAATATGCCACAAAGGTTTTAAGCGTGGACCTTTCAAATCTCGAGGATGCAGATTGACTCGGTTGGATGCTGGAAACGTATAAACAAATTCTGGTTGGGTATCCAGTCTGGATTAGTTTTATCCTCTAGGGAAGCTGGTTTTCCTAAAATCGTACATATTATTATAATACTTAATATTTATATATTTGCACATTTAATTTTATCCTCGATTCTAACCTTAAAATCTAAAAGGAATTTTGTACAAAAATTAGGTACTTACCAGTTATAAAATGTTTGGAACAAATACGGCCGTTTTTTAGATGGCTTTCACTTAGGGGCCCCCGTTTCAAACTATTAATCCAAGCATTTCTTCTTTCTCTAGACAATGCATTAAGATGATCTCCTCTATTAGTTAAAATTGCGGGAAATCGAAAAAACGATACATTATCTCTTTCAGCACGCATTGAACATTTAACAACACTACAAAAATGAGGAATTTTCTATAAATTAGACCAGGATTAAATAACTTTGTAATGAAATACGTAATGTTTACATACACAAATGGTATTGTGTGCCACCCAGCAAATATGGCCGAATTGTCAATGACGTCATTCTGGAATGGTCTATTTTTCATTCATTCTATTTTTAGATCAAACCTTACAAATGTTGTGTTCCAAAGTGTGGTGGCAATTATGACAACATACCCAAAGTCTCGACTTTTTCTTTCCCGAAAGATGATAATCTTCGACAGAAATTAACCCTGTCTGTCAACCAAATATAAAACACACCACAGATAGTGGACAACCCCCAAATCTAGAGCCAAGGCTGTTCGGAAGGTTACACATTTGGAAAAAGACATACATCCACACCCACCGGTGTTGTCAATACCGAGGCTGGGGGTTGAACAGAGCACGATAGACAGTCGATCAACATATTCGCCACTCAATATGCCTTAACCGATTGAGCTACCGCTACAAAAGTTAGTAGAATAATTTTGTTTTATTTCCAAAAAGAAATTAGGTATAATTTTCTATTTATTTTTATTTTAAGGTCTGTCAGTTACACTTTCGACAGGATAAAATTTAAATTGAGACAAGCGTGTACACTGGAAGGGAAAAAACTCATGGCTTTTCATTAGTCATCCCCGTTTGATAGAAGGTTTGCTATACTATATAATACTTAACTTCTTGTTATCTAATTTTCTTTCTATCAGGTGCTGTACCTAGTCAATTTTCAAATTGTGTTCAGTATCTTTTTACAATATCAAAAACAACCCCTGTGCCATTGAAAATTAATGACCATATCACTATATTTTCTTGATATCGATTCCAAAAAGGAGGGTATAATATGCAAGAATATACAAATGTACACTTAATTTAGACTCTCCAAGTGTTGTTTTCAAGGTGTTTTTTTTACTTTGGATTTTACAAGGGCCGCATCTACACTTTTTGCATATTGTACATTAAAATAGCAATATGTGATATGCATATTAAACAATTCTTTCTCCCTTGTCTGCAATTTTGTGGCATAACAAATATTCTGAATCGTACTGCTTTGAACCTGTAATATAAACTACCTAAGGTTTAAGTGGACATGTTCACGTTTTCTTAAATTTTAAGGATTTAAATCCTTGAGAATAAAAATAAGGTTTGTTTTCTTAATATTTCATACTATTAGGCCAAAAAATAAATAAATCAGGAAATATTATGTAAGAAAACTCAACCATTTCAACTTTGTTTACAAAGAAAACTTGTTTCAGCTGTAATACGAGGAAATTCAATCGGGAACCCCATAACAGGTTTGGTATGATCTTTTGCTAATCGAGAAGAGGAAGAAGATAATTAAAAGCAAAGGAGAACAGAAATAAGACCAGGAAAAGATATATACGTTGGAATATGAAATGTAATTTATTATGTTCACAGAACTGCGTTTTGATGATTTTTAATGTTAACGTATTGAATAAATTTTAATTTTTTCTTAGTAACTTGGACTCAGTTTTTAAGAAATAATGTGTCAAGACTTCATAGAAATGTACCGGTTTTCATTTTTTTAGAAGGGGCAAATCTAAAAACCACGATATGGGTATATTTATTAAATCAAACTTTCATTTAGACGTTTCCAAACATGTCAGTTGACAATTCTAATCAAGCAGTATGTGTTACGTGATGCACGTGGTTATTGACATACATGGGTAATATGTAAAAGAAGTTTTGAATATAAACATGCATATGGTGGTAATTTAATATTCAAACTAGCAAAAAAAAAAATTAAACGGCAAATTTTCTCTTAAAGGTAATTGGTTGTTACTTAAGGCCTAATTAAGTTGCAGGTATGTACAAGGTGTCAAATTTTGGAAGCATAAAGTAGACTTAATTGTAAGCCTAAAGAACACAAAAGTGGTAGTGTGATTTTTATTTGTTTCGAAGTTACAGGCTTATTAAATTTATGAAGAGTAAATAAAAAAAAAACTTAGTCGTGTGGGAACAAATGACAAAAAAATGAACAATTTTTCTTAGGTATTTATTCCCACATGCTTTTTTTAAATGTATTGATCAAAAATTTTAGAGGCCTGTAAGTTCCAAACATAAAAAGTGAGCTACCACTTTTGTGTATTTTAGTCTTGCAATTAAGTCTACTTTACGCTCCCAAAGTTTGAACATAACAATACTGGACATCTTGTATAGGCCATATGCTGGGCTACTGAAGTAAAGTCAAATTTAATTTAACGGCCCGTAGTAGAAGTGTCGACATTGTGATGTTCATGTGATGGCACAATGCCGGCCCAAAGACAGCAGGTGATGGAAAATACTCGGCAAATGATCTGTGCCCGGCTGCCGGCCGTAGTGACCTATATATGCCGGCCCAATGAAGTATGCCTGCAACAGGCCATCAATTCATATGCCGGGTGTATGGCATAGGGCCAACAAAAACCCGCGTATAAATGTTTGCTGGGAGGTTTAACATTAAAGGTAATGAAAACGATGTTATGATTATTATATTATAGGTATTTAATTGTTGCAAAGTTTGAAAATTAGACGAGTTGGTCACCATGTGCAGTGAATTACAGTGATGCCAATCTAGACACTTTTTACCAAACTTTCTTTCGTGCAAATCGTCAATTGACGATTTGCACGAAAGAAAGTTTGGTAAAAAGTGTCATGGTGCACAGTATAATGGTACCACTGTAAATTTACTGCACATGTTGACCAAGTTGGAAACCATGTTGGAAATTAGACGAGTTGGTCAACATGTGCAGTGAATTACAGTGATACCATTATACTGTACGTCATGACACTTTTTACTGAACTTTCTTTCGAGCAAATCGTCAATTGACGATTTGCACGAAAGAAAGTTTGTTTGAAAATGACGAATTATGCAATTTGTCAATCACTGCTGCCAACTTTTCTAAACTGAGAGTTGAGACTGTTTGACAAATTGCATAATTCGACATCTTTTAAACATTGTAGACTACGAAACAACCTAGTAAGATGATTTATATTCAATGGAAGTAGGTTTAACATTAAAGATAATGAAAACAATGTTATGATTATTATATTATAGGTATTTAATTGTTGCAAAGTTTGGAAATTAGACGAGTTGGTCACCATGTGCAGTGAATTACAGTGATGCCAATCTAGACACTTTTTACCAAACTTTCTTTCGTGCAAATCGTCAATTGACGAGAAAGTTTGGTAAAAAGTGTCATGGTGCACAGTATAATGGTACCACTGTAAATTTACTGCACATGTTGACCAACTCGTCTAATTTCCAGGATTGTTTCGGTTGGGTTAAGTTGTTTCGTAGTCTACAATATTTAAAAGATGTCAAATTATGTAATTTGTTAATCACTGCTGCCAACTCTTCTAAACTGAGAGTTGGAAACAGTGTTTGACAATAAATTGCATAATTTGACATTTTTTAAATATTTTAACCTGTGAAGCAACCTAATAAAGATGATTTATATTCGATGGAAGTAGGTTCACTGTAATTCATTGCACATGTTGACCAACTCGTCTAATTTCCAAACTTTGCAACAATTGGGTTGTTGACGAATTTTCAAAAATGGTGAAATATGGTAGTGGAGGACTTAATTTAGTTATATAATTAATTTGGAAGAAAAATTCTTAGCGCAACATATTTTAAAAAATTGTTAAACTTCGACTATTTGAATGAGCCGCGAAAACGGTAGTGACATCATAACGGCAGTTAGATGTGAACTTATAAGCAGAACAGATGAAGACGAATAAGTTGACATTGCTGACAAGAAAGAAAATAACCTAATATGTCAAAAGTAAATTTGACGTTTAGCTAGCAGTGATTGATGTTTGCAGTTATTGTTAATATTTTTTTACAAAACGACTAAGGCAGTATATCTGTAAAAGCTAATTCTGACATTCTACTTGAGGTAGATATATTTATGGTCAGCGAATTTTTAAAAAGAGACGATCGTTTTGACATTGCAATGGTTGGAAGTGCAAAAGCTGCAAGGTACTTACGTTACAGCTGCTATAGACAATACCTTCCTTTAGCTTATCTTATTAATATTACATAATATGTCTAATATGTATTTTATTATTTAATTTAGATGAATTTAAACTATACTTTGTATTTTATTAAATATTTCCTTTTCATTGTTTTATTTCCTATTAACTATATACATGTGTATCTAACAGAAAACAACAAAATAAGTTTATCTACTAAAGAAATTATTTATTATCCATTGATACTCACTTCTAAGAAGAGTCAGAATGAGACTTACGACGATATCAAGAAAGGTATGTATTATATCAAAAAATAATAAATAGGTAAGTACCTACCTACTTTATGCTAGTATCTATCTAAGCAATAAACAATGATATGTATTTATAACACACATAATTCAAAGGGCATTTATAACTACAATCCAACGCATTCGTAGCCATTTCCGACTGATTGTGTTCACCGACTTTAGACGACTTTCACAGTTTGTTTCATATAGTTTTTCAACGGCGAGTGTTTAAATTTCCTTTCTTAATTTATTGATCATCCTAGTATTATGGGGCGTCTAGGGAGTTTCATAAATAAGCAATAGCTAACAAAAACAACTGCACTTTATTCCAACATAAACTAGATAAAATACATTAAAACAGATTAAAGTCATTTCCCTCCTTTTAGGAAGTCAAAGCATGAATAACATTCTAATTTAGAGCCGTTAAGAATACAGAAATGCACCGTTTTATCCACCAGTTTGGCGGGTAATTTAAATTTGTAACAGCTAGAACGCCACACAAGTCTTGTAATGCGGCCGTTTTTCCTACAACATAAACCCATATTAAAAATCAAATTCCTACATTAGGATACAACTTACCACAAATAAAACGCTTAGAATACATTGTAATTTGTTACTTTACTTGACATTGAAATGGTCTCCACAATAAGAAGACTTGGTCCTTCTCTGGTAGCTTTGAATCATTCATTATTACGTTCAGTGTTTATTATTGGAACACGACAGTTTTTCTGGTGAATTGTAGGTATTATTTACACAGTACGGCAGAAAACACTATCTGTACTTATATTTATCCATAACTAGATGCTGTTAAACTATACCGAATTGTAACCTATGAACGTCAGTTGAATTTGACGTTAAATATAATGTCAGATTAAACTGTCGTGATTGTCTTTTTTCTCCGTCGCTATCAGCGAGTTTCTAAATTAGTACGCGTTTCTCGTCGTTTTATAACTAACTTCTCTACGGACTGCCGTTATTATGTCATCTCCGTTTTAAATGCATGTATTTTTGTAATTAATATTATAATATTATAAGACTTTCTTTTCAACTTCTACATGTTTCCAATGATTTTTTATGAATAATTATTATTGTTTAACATAGATTCTCCTCAAATTTTAACTTAGTGCAACAACCCAATTGAATACCTATAATATAATAATCATAACATCGTTTTCATTATCTTTAATATTAAACCTGCTTCCACTGAATATAAATAGTCTTTATTAGGTTGTTTCGTGGTCTACAATACTTAAAAAATGTCGAATTATGCAATTTGTCAAACACTGTTTCCAACTCTCAGTTTACTAGAAGAGTTGGCAGCAGTGATTGACAAATTGCATAATTTGACATTTTTTAAATATTGTAGACTACGAAACAACCTAATAAAGATGATTTATATTCAGTGGAAGTAGGTTTAACATTAAAGATAATGAAAACAATGTTATGATTATTATATTATAGGTATTTAATTGTTGCAAAGTTTGGAAATTAGACGAGTCGGTCAACATGTGCAGTGAATTACAGTGATACCATTATACTGTGCGCCATGACACTTTTTACCAAACTTTCTTTCATGCAAATCGTCAATTGACGATTTGCATGAAAGAAAGTTTGGTAAAAAGTATCATGGCGCACAGTATAATGGTATCACTGTAATTCACTGCACATGTTGACCAACTCGTCTAATTTCCAAACTTTGCAACAATTAAATACCTATAATATAATAATCATAACATTGTTTTCATTATCTTTAATGTTAAACCTACTTCCACTGAATATAAATCATCTTTATTAGGTTGTTTCGTAGTCTACAATATTTAAAAAATGTCAAATTATCATAGACTTTCCTAAGTCTATGCAAATTATGCAATTTGTCAATCACTGCTGCCAACTCTTCTAGTAAACTGAGAGTTGGAAACAGTGTTTGACAAATTGCATAATTCGACATTTTTTAAATATTGTAGACTACGAAACAACCTAATAAAGACTATTTATATTCAATGGAAGCAGGTTTAACATTAAAGATAATGAAAACGATGTTATGACAGTGAATTACAGTGATACCATTATACTGTGCGCCATGACACTTTTTACTGAACTTTCTTTCGTGCAAATCGTCAATTGTACTTTTTTTTGTCACTTATGTATTTTTTGAAAATTTTATCTTATAGTTGTCGGTGGGCCCTCTCTGTCTCCTTTCAACAAATATTTTTGCACCCAGTCCACCACTGATTTGCTTTTATTATTAAATTATTTTAAAATAACGAAATTTAATTCATATTTCTAAATTAAAACTACTATATATTAGGTACATAATTATAGGTACTAATTAGAGAATTATAAGGAGTAAATCCTAGAGTGCAGATTGTAGGCATTTTTGGAAATAAAAATGAATTGCTAAAATGTATCGTTAAACTAAATCTAAATAATACTTTATATACTAAGTGTAAACAGTACATTTGGCTCAGCAAAAATTTATTTTAAACTGTTTATAAATGTTCTTTGGTAAATGCTTCCGATGGTTGCCGCAGCGGCGCCATAGGAAAAGAGACAAGAGAAACAAGATGATTATTTCATCGCGGCAACATTGTAAATATTACTGATTACAGCGCCAATTTCTGGTGTTTTGTCGTTTTTGATCGCCGCCTGGTCGCCATTACGTTTTCTTTCGGCGTCAGTAAGCGGTGTGGTTTATGCGAATTTGACGAATCTGTGAAGTTGTTTGTTGTGTGCCTATTAATTATTTTAAATTGGTATGAGTGATCGGGAGGTAAGTAATTCACGTTATCAATCAATCCATAAATATGAAACTTCATTATTTTCCGATTAAATTGTTTGGTCAATGTCGCCGGTGCACGAAGTGCGATTTAGCTTGGTTACATTTTATAATTGATTGTAGTTAAAAGCATTATTGTTAAAATTAAAGACTGATTTATTTATCGATGTAACATTTTTTGTTGCTAGGGGAGCCGTTCGCCTGTAGGTCATAAAACGATGAATGACCGTGGAGACCACTCACCACATGCAAGGCGGGAAGACTCGCCAAGAAATCATAAAGGCAAAAGCTATTCAAGGTAGGCAAATAATTATTCCCTAAATGGCCAATATTTTGCTTTTATAGCAAGTCTCACCTTAAAATTCTGTTTTATATTCTTGCCAAATATTTTTTTATTCAGATTCATATAGTTACCCTACTTAGTACCTAATACCTTAGTCCTATCCCATGAAAGTACTTGCCTAGAAACATTTAATAAACTTATTTGTTTCTGGTTTCACTATTTAATATCAACTTTGAATTCGTTTTTAAGGTCGAATGCTTAATTATTTATTTAGTTCCAAGGAAATGTCTTGTATCAAATTACAGGAATTTTAATTATGCTTGATTTTTTTTTGAGGTTTTTCTGAATTTAATTATATAGATGTAGAAATTGTGCTACTGGTGTTAAATTTTTAGCCAAACGGCTGGCGTTATTAAACTGAAAAAAAGATATTCTTGTAAGTAAATGATTACTACACTTCTATTGAAGATAATTCTGCATTTTAGCGTAACATCTGAATTTTTGTGAAATTTTTTCAGGATACACTAATTTGGGGTCGTAGAACACGAATCTGAAGTCAGTTTTCGGTGCAAATGCATAGTTTTTCAAAAAATAAAATTATTTTCCAGCATAACACTCACTCACTCTCCATCACTGTAAACAGTAAAAAAACCATTAATTTCAACAACCTTCGATCTCGTGTTCAGTATGTAATAAGTGTTCCTCAGGATAATGTACCTTTTCCAAAAAATTGCTTTTTCATAAAAAAAAAAACAGTAAATTATTCAAAACTCTATAAACAAGGAAATGAAAATTCATCAAACTGTCGAACTAATGGTCGAACTAATGCGCATGCGTATCCTCACTTTAAAGTTGTGTCTAAGGTATCGAGTAAAATAAGCAGGTGATTGTTGTCTTCGACCAATTGTCTATGATTTTGAAATGGTATTTGCATTTGTGTGGGCGAACGATGATGTCACAGTAACATTTTTGGAATAATTTAAGAAGTTTTTTTTTTTTTTGGGTGACATGAAGTAGATACGATTAGAAAGTATTTTATGAGTACCTACTTGATGAAATATTGTGTACAATCATATGGGAACATGGAGGGAAAAGAGGTGCTTAGTGGGTGAAAGTATGTAAGAAGGGAGATGTATTTTTTCTTTTTTGTTGCATTTAAGAGTTGTTTTTTAAATCATTTTTTTGCAAAAATTTTTAGCAGGTCAAGGTCGTTGTTTTGGTTTTCCAAAAAAATTTGGAAAACCGAAAACAACGACCTTGACCTAAAAATTTTTGCCAAAAAAAATAATTATAAAACAACTCTTACAGGCAACAAAAAAGAAACAATACATCTCCCTTCTTACTTTTATCCTTCAAGCACCCCTTTTCGCTCCACGTTCCCGTAAGATTGTAGGACTATTTGCTATTTACACAATATTTCATTAAGTACTCATAAAATACTTTCTAATAGTACCTACTACGTCACCCAAAAAAAAAAAATTGCAAAATACGATAAGTGGGTGTCATAACATTTACCAATCTTTTAATATAACTAAAAATGCCCACTTTTTAAATTATTCCAAAAATGTTACTGTGACATCATCGTTCGCCCACAAAAATTCAAATACCATTTCAAAATCATAGACAACAATTGGTCGAAGGCAACAATCGCCTGCTCATTTTGCTTGATACCTTAGACACAACTTTAGAGTGAGGATACGCATGCGCATTAGTTTGACAGTTTGATGAATTTTCCTTTCCTTGTTTATAATAATAATGAATAATTCACTGTTTTTTTTTTTCTTTATGAAAAAGCAAGTTTTTGGTGCGTAAAAGGTACATTATTCTGAGGAACACTTATTACATACTGAACACGAGATCGAAATCGGTTGAAATTAATGGTTTTTTAGTGTTTACAGTGACAGAGAGTGAGTATTATGGTGGAAAATTTCAATTTTTTTTTTAACTGCATTTGAACTGAAAACTGACTTCAGATTCGTGTTCTACGACCCCAAATTAGTGTATCCTGAAAAAATTTCGCAAAAATTCCGATGTTGGGCTAAAATGCAGAATTACCCCATTGAAAAAAGTTTTTAGCTAAAATTTGTTTATTGCAAAGCTTTCTCTTCACATTTCGTAATAAACAAATTTTAGCTAAAAATTTTCTTTAATAGAAGTATAGTACCTATTCATTAACTTACAAGAATATCTTTTTTTCCAGTCCAGATTTTTAGTACAGTGCTTTTTAATAGATGGTGCCACCTACAGCAGCATTATCTGCATCATGTAACCAACATAACCTTAAATTTTAAGTTTTTCAAGTTTATTCTCACATTTTTAATGTTTGTATACGCATTTTTAGCTTGGAGCTGTACTGGCTCCAAGCAAATATTTTAAAATTCACGTAAATAGTTTTTCAATATTGTTGATTAATAGAAATAGACTGCTAATTACAGGTTAGATTTCCAACCTACAAAAAGAGTCCTGTTTATTAGGACAAAGTATTTAGGACTTCATAAACATTACACTGAACTAGATTTTAGTTGAAAATATGGGAACTGGGCAGAAATTTTAATAACAGCAGCTCAACAGCTGCGTAATACTCTTAAACTTTAAGAAACACATATTTTTGAGGTTAGCTGTGACGCCACATGCACATGTCCAATAATAGCCACACTGCCTACCCTTCGCCTCACTTCAGCTTTAGCTTTATCGATGAAACTTTGTGATTGGTGTTGTCTCCTAATATGTTTCCTAAACGAATATATATTATTTAAGTTTTTATGGGTTTCTAGTAGATTATTGTATAATCTCATTCCGAGGATATTAGGTGCTTTTAATGATATATTTAAACATTTAGTTGGTATATGGAAATTGTTTTGTGAGGTGGATTATGAAAATGAATATATTAATTTTTGTCTGATTTATTTGGTTTTTGTATACATATAGTATCAAGCTAAAAACGTAGGTACTCTTCGCCAATTTACTGAGCTTTTTATATAATTGTTACGCATTCTATAGGATACTCTTCGCAGTTTTTTTGTGAATAATATTTGTTTTTGGACATCTAAAATTTTGTGATACCAATTTTGTTGCAAAAAAAATATATGAAAAAAATTTTAAAAAAAATCATCCAACCTGACCAGTATTCGAACACGGGATATTTGGATTGCAAAGTGAAATTTTAACCACTGGACCATCAGAGATCAATACAAAAATTGAATGTCTCTAATATATATCTTTCGAGAATCATATTTCAACGCATTAGACATTATAAAATATAAATATATTTTTTTAAATTAATTGATTAATAACTTTCTTATTCATTGATTGATTTTCTTCAAAAACAATGGGGTTCTTCCTCTAGCTAACACTTACTTACTTTCTAAATTTCAGTACAATTGGACTTTTCTTAAGTTATCGTGCTTACAAGAAACGTGACGGATGGGCGGACAGACGGACATTTTGAAAGTTGTTCGAAATTCGTTTACTAACGCAATGATATGAAATTTTTTCTCTACGAGCGATATTTATGATTTTAGAAATGTGCCGATCAAATGCAATATACTCTTCATTTTTGCGAAGAGTATAATAAAAGGGGTTAAAATAATTTAAAAAAAAATTGAGAGTAAAAGGATCTAATTGGAAGGACTATATTTTTAGACTTCAAAGGCCGCTGGCGGCCGAACTATTAATTTTGAGTCTGTTCAGTATAACCAGAACTTCCCAAGATTTCAAAAATTTTGACCGAACGGCCTTTTCCTATACTTTTGTGCAGTGTCCTTTAGATTGCCTGCTGACATTTATAGTCACGACACAAGATCCAAACTTAATACCTGAACATCAACACCGTCACAAGTTTTATGAAAAATCACCTATGTATGTTGGACTCTACCTATGTAATCTACTTCCCAACAACCTGAAGGACCTACCTGTTTATTCGTTTAAAAAATATTAAAAATACCTGGCACTAAATACATTCTACACTGCAATGTCGAACCCGAAAATCCCGGGATTCCGGCAATATTTTGATACTGCAAATCCCGGGATCGTAGTTGATTTGATCCCGGGATTTTCGGGATTGTAAAACAAGATGGAACAGTCTTTTAATGCAATGATTAGCTTAAAAGTGCCGCTTTTGATACTCGATTCGGAATATAAACTTTGGGGATTTGGCTAAATTATTGGAATCACTTACGGCCATATTCACCGTTAAGGCTTAAGCGGTGCCTAGTTAAACTAGGCTGGAATATAAAGCAGTGCTTAAATTGTGAAGTCTTGCACCGCAGTGAAGTAAACGAAGCTTTGCTAAGCCTACAAACAATTTGGCAACGCCTGAAAAAGTGTTACTTTCTGTCAATCAGTCAAGAATTTCTAACCTAAAAAAGTTTTGTTTTCTGTGTCAAAAAAAATAATATATCGTTGTTATTATGAAGTATCCTTTCCGAAATTCTTATATTTTTAATTATCCTAGTTAATACTTATTTTAGTTTTATAAATTACTCGCAATTTTATATAGTGTTCAGTGATTTTTAAATAAAAAATCTTGAGTTGTGCCACAAATAATTATTGGGCATCCAACTTTACAAGTTCGGAAAGGGAACATTTGATATTAGAAGATAGAAAAACAAACCGGGCCTCCTCAACCCAAAAGGGAAAATCTTGGTATGCTATTGAAATTGAATTTAATGCATCCTCCAGCGTTAACACATAAAATAATATATTATGCAATACAACTTGGTCTAATGTAATATAGTCCAATCAATGAATGCCCAAAAGGGGATTGTAGAGAACATTTTGGAGGGGAGAATTTTTCTCTTCGGGGATGTGTTGGGGGTAGTCAGGAGGCAAATATACTAAAAGTCCCCGCCCCTAGCCCCGCCGCTTCAGAGGGGAGGGGGGTGGAAAGGTTCCTTTTTTCGATTCTTCGCTTATAACTCGGAAACGATGCGTCGTATGGGAAAAGCTAATCTATGCAAAATTAAACGTAATTAAATTTCCCACAAGAATGTTTATATTCATTTTCTTCCTATCTGTTATATTTTACGAGATATTCGCTAGCGAAAATCGATAATTAATAAAAAAAAAAATCAATTGTGTACCTTGAATATTTCTATCAAAGCGGTTTACTGTGGTCTGCTAATAAATCACAGTCACAAAACAATCTATTTTACAACACTCGACGTATTTACTAACGTAATATTTTATCGGAGTCTAGACATTTCCTTATATATACAGTATGATTCACTTAAAATGAAGATACCCTTATAATTTTTTCATTTTGTTTCTGATTTGAATCAAATTTTACTCAAATATAGAATAAATTAGGATCTACTTATGACCAGAAAATCATCTACCTGCTATAAAGGCAAAGCCACCTGTGGTACCAAAATATGCTGAAAAAAATAAAACATTTTGAATGTTAGAAATTCTAAAAAATGCATCCAATCGGCGCCACAAATGTACATACACCAAAATTTGATTTGATTATTGATGGGGGATATCTCATACATAAGCTCATCTGGCAAAGGGGGTCCTCAGTTTCCGCAATTTGTGGTGGCTACGTAAAATTCATCTTTCGTAAGATTAAAAATCAATATGATTTTTAATCTTTTTCCTCATATTTTGGTGCCGCTGGTAGCTTTGCCTTTGTAGCAGGTGAATGATTTTTTGGTCATAAGTAGATCCTAATTTGTTCTATACTAGAGTAAAATTTGATTCAAATCGGAAACAAAATGAAAAAGTTATAAGGGTATCTTAATTTTAAGTGAGTCACACTGTATATTTAAGGAAATGTCTAGACTTCGACAAAATATTACGTTAGTAAATACGTCGAGTGTTGTAAAATAAAGATTGTTTTGTGACTGTGATTTATTAGCAGACCGCTTTGATAGAAATATTCAAGGTACACAATTGATTTTTTTTTTTTATTAATTATCGATTTTCGCTGGCGAATATCTCGTAAAATATAACACATAGGAAGAAAACGAATATAAACATTCTTGTGGGAAATTTAATTTCGTTTAATTTTGCATAGATTACCTTTTTTCGTACGACGCATCGTTTCCGAGTTATAGGTGAAGAATTGAAAAAAGGAACCTTTCCACCCCCCTCTCCTACGGAAGCGGCTGGGCTAGGGGCGGGGACTTTTAGTATGTTTACCTCCTGACTACCCCCAACACATTCCTGAAGAGAAAAATTCTCCCCTCCAAAATGTTCTCTACAACTCTTTCATTGACTGGACTAATACCTCCGTGGAAAACAAAAATCTATTATGTTTAACACGTCAATATCGTCCTCTAGAAGAATTTCATCCTCTATTTTCATGTTATTATTATTTTAAGACGATAACAGGCACAACTTTTCCTACAAAATGGCAATATCAAATGAAACGTCAAAAAAGTCAGATTATAATTGGCGAAAAGCTACGACTTTAACTTTAGGCCAGCTTAAATAACATTTTAACTTCGGTGCATGTGATAAACATAAGTTAAGCGCGGTTAAATCATAAGCGTAGCTTTTCTATATACGGTGAATATGGCCGTTAAAGTCACAGTGGAGGTACTGTGCTGACGTGATGCGAATTTATTTATGAAATATCTCTTTAAAATTCATGTTAAAGCACATACAAGTTGACATGCGTAGTGCAGAAGAATCACCCAACGCAGAAATTGTTACCTGGGCATCCTCCGATACCTACTTGCAAAATTTCAATGAGCAAGAATCAGACGCACTATTCCAGGTTCCTAAAAAAGTGTTATTAGGGAAATATTAGAGAATCTTATAAAACTTTTCTAAAAAATTTCAGAGGTACATAATTGATGAAGCAGACCATGAGGAAGATAAGATTCTCCTCACAGCACAGAAAAATCATTGGAAAACATTTTTAACAAAATGTTAGAAAACGCAATAATAAATAATAATAATAATAATAATAGTCTTTATTTCTCCATTGCAAAAAAATTATCTACAAATAAAAGTATGTAATAAAATCAATGTAGAAAGTGTCACAAAAAAAATTAACAAACAGTTAACAGAAAAAAAAACAATACACTAAAATATATAATATATATAAAACAGATGAACATATAGACATCCTGTAGTTGGTCATATAAAACAAATATATTAAATTACAAAAATTCATTTATCCTGTAGCGATTTTTGTCTAGTAATATTTTTTTAAATTTATGTTTGAAAATATGTATGCACCCAATTCGAGTACACTCTGAAACCGATTTGATATCAAATTTAAAAAAAGAACTGACACTTGTCGAAAATGAAGGCAACACGCCACCTTCGCTGGCATATATGATCATCTAATAACGATACTGCCAACTAATGTAGAATCTGAAAAAATTATATGTAAAAAAAACTTTTTAAAAACAAACTTTTATTATTTAGGTGTACTAAAATGGAAAAAATAAAATTGTCTTAAAAGCTTGTCACGTCCGAGAAGTTCATACAGGCATTAATTTTGTTTGACAGAGGTCGTAATTTTTTTTTTTTTTTCAATTCACGCGACAAGCTTTTAAGATAATTAATTTTTATTTTTCGTTTTAGTACACTTAGAGAATAATAAAAGCTTGTTTTTAAAGTTTTTTTTGCATATAATTTTTAATTACGTCTTAATTATTAGTTTTATATTCATTAAAAGAACCAAATCCTCCGGCATTTTTTAGAATCGAACGTCTGAGTAAATACCATCCAATCAAATTATAGTTTAAAAAAATTTAAACACTTTTTGGTACCATATTGTATTGTCATCAGAACTACATGTGTATGCAAAACAGCTCAATTGGACGTCGTTAAGTGGTTCAAAATTGACTTGCAGGGATTTGACCTAAACATATTAACATAAAAAAAAAACAGGGCAAGTTAAATAAAAACTTGTAAATATGATTTACGCAACTGGTAACATTTGTACGAAAATTAGATACCAATCTGGAGTTAATACCCTTAATGAATTGATTTTTTTACGCTACGGGTTTAGTTAACACTGTCAGTAATAAATTTGTATTCAGCTATTCATGTATTCATTATGTATCTACTACTTGCACTATTATTTTTTCAATTCCTAATCCTGGGATCGTGTAAATTTGATCCCGAAATCCCGGGATTGTATTATGACTCCGGGATTGTAAACCCTATTCTACACCATTGGTGAGTTAGCCCAGACGACAGAGAACATTTTATAGTCAAACCCACAAAAACTTGCAAACTAAATAATTTTTTTTTAATGAGTTCAGGAAAGTATAGAATAATATCCTGAGAATTTACATTCTGCTCGATGCAGAACAAAAAAAAAGTGATTCAAAATTTTTAAATTAAGTCAGGGTAGAAAAAAACCAAAAATACAGGTAGATAGACCACGTTTCTGAACAAAAAAATGTCCTAATAAAATTTGTCGCTAAAGCCACGGTATTCCTAGAAAAAAATAGTGAAGTAACTTTGTCACTCTGCGCGGCCAAGCGCACGGTTAAATGCATACTACGGAACCTCTAAAAATTCTTAGCAGTTTTAACGAGTAAAATAAAGCTTTTTTCTCTTTCTGATTACACATTTTTAACATTTTTCTAAGTGAATAGGAGGATAAATAGTGAGTCTGGAGGGAAAATATATAATTATGAATGCATACACAGACACCACACATGGCCGCTGAATCGCTCGCATGAATTTTTACGTGCCTTTACTGGATTGTATTTATTACAGGTGTACCTGTATGGATAGGTGTACCTATCCACATTTCAGCTATATCCAATGCATTCCTCATACATTTGTTAATGTATTGGAAAAGTTCCAGAATTTATATTCAAAACAATCTTTCATAGTTATAAGTAGGGATGCACCAGGTAATGGTACTGGGTTTAACTGGAAATTTACACAGCAGGTACTGGGTATTTATTGGGTACCGGGTATTCATCGAGGAATCATATCATGCCAAAAGTGAATAGAGAACCATGCCTACTATAAGTGAAACATATATTTTCTTTAAATATAGGGCGTAACAAAAATTATTAAAATCGAATAAACGGTTTAGAAAAAAATCAACTTCAATATTACAGCAAATTTTGAAATTATGCAATATTTTTGTCTGCGAGTATACAATGTTAAAAGTGGTGTAATCATTTCGTTGGGTAAATGTTTACCCAACAAGATTATCACACTATTTTTATATGTATATTGCTTTTTTGTTTTAAATTTATGAATAAAATCTTAAAAAAATGACATTTATTTCTTTAGTACCCGGTACCCAGTCGGGTACTGTTTTGTTATCCGGCGAAACCAGATTTACCTTAAAAAGGGCCGGCATACTGGGTATTTACCAGGTACCCGGTGCATCCCTAGTTATAAGGATAAGATCGTGAAAATCGCAATTTCTTATTATGATCTGATTAATCATATTTTCGAAAAAATGCATGCAAGTAAACAAATTTGTGTTTGAACCTCCGATTAAAGAACTTATATCTAGATACATTATTGTACTGATTTATATGTTGCTGAGATAGTTACAATCTAAGGCACTTCTTCCCATAAGTTCTTGATTGGCTAGTCGATCTATTCGCGACCAATTAGAGCACGATCAGTTCAGTTTGATTATCATAATGTCAGTTTGACACTTTTGACAATATCTGCCATTAATGTTAATAAGTGTTTTTCGATCAAAATGCGGTGAAGAAGTCTTTTTATTTTAAGTTGTGATTTGCTTAATACCTAAATAATATTCTCTATTCATATTTACACAGTTTAGTGACAATATATATTTAGTGCAAAGTGTCGTGCCGTTTGCAGAAAGCAGTTTAGAAAAGAAGAAAATCGATCGTACCATAGTCGTAACATGATGAAGTTCAGTTTACAGTTATAAAGTGAATACCAATTAAATTTTAATATCCTTTCAGTACATTCTTATCTTACTGTAATATCGTATGCCTACATCGCGTTGTATAAAGAGCAGGTAATGCAGGAATTGCAATAATTCATTTTAATGAAAATATTTACCATTCTACACATTTTCTACACACACAACGCCACTGTTGCCTATGGGATGTGATGTTCATCTATCCATTTTAATGGACATATAATATGACTATGTTAGGAGCAAATAAGGTATATAGTGAAAAGATAGCCTGTTATGTATCTAGATATAAGTTCTTTAATCGGAGGTTTGAACATTCGAAAAGTATACATTTTTTCTGAAATAGTGATATTTTATTTTTTCCAATGGGCCAATTCTCGCCAAGTTACAGCCTCCAATATATATATATATATTTATCAAGAAAATCATGAAGCAAGGAAATTAAAATGATTTGAGATGTACTTTTTTTTACTACACTTTACATGATGCAATTTTTAACCATAGACTGTCCATAGATTCACCGTCAATCAGCATATTAAATTCAAGAATTCAACCTACTTCATTTGTGAGATACTTGGGAATAGAACTAGATCACAAATGTAACCTAAAACAACATACTAAGTTGCTCAAACGAAGAATTACAACACGAGCAAAATATTTCCGCTCTCTGACATATAAAAATGAGGGAATTTCAATACAATCTGCTGCTAAAATATACAAATCCATTTGCCGACCTCTTTTAGATTATGGACATACTTTATACCTGAACTGCCGTAAATCAACCACAAAAAACATCCAAGTTGCTGAAACCTCCGCTTTGAGACTAATTACGAAGATGCGCCATCCGAGGAATCCACTCCACAAGCCTTCTAACAATTATCTCTATACCAAGTTGAAAGTCATTCCTATCCAGGAGAGATTAAATATGCTCTCCCAGAGATTCGCACGAAGTCCTCAAAATTTAGAGATTATAAATCCTCTCCTGAGAACTCGAACAGTTCAGAGGCCAAGATGTTGTTTTCCCGAGAGAACTATTCAAGAAATTTTGATTTCCTTACAAGCAGCTAATTAAACTCGTCCTTTTGATATCCTCCTATTTGTATTTTTGCCTTTAATCATCATATATCTTATACTTTAAATTGTATTATGAAACATTATTTTTTTTTTTATTGTATATTATGAAATGTTTTTTTTTTTACACTGAAATTAATCTTACTTTTCACTATATATAATTTTAGCAATAAATATTAAATGATGTAATAAACAGGCTGAAGGACCTCGGTCGATGGCCTTTTGGTTATATTTGTATTGTTTACTTGTATGACCAATAAAGATCTTTTATTATTATTATTATTATTATTTTACTACACGTTACTACAACTTAATAAGCCATAATAATTAAGAAGTGTACATACTTTTTAACAGTTCTCAATGAAGAAAGAATTTTTTTGAAGGGCTTTTATTTTTTTCTATATTTTTTATTGCGACGATTGAGTTCGGGCGTGATAATATATATAAGTATATTTGTCCTGTCCATCCTTTGCTTGTATTTTTTAAAACAAAAAAAGCATCAGAAAGCTACAATTGCCTTCTTTTAAATGAACCAACACTCATATAGATTGAACAAATTCTGATTTAGTGACATGTAATTTAGTGCGTTGGTGTCAGTCATGCGTATTCAAGTGCGTGCACGCATGTATCTGGCTCCGAGTTATAACGTTACACTTGACTATTTTTTTCTGGGAAAACTGTGGCTTTAACGGTAAATTTTATTAGTACATTTTTTTTTTTGTTTACACATATGTGATCTATCCATCTGTATTTTTTCCACGCTTGACTTAATTTCAAAATTTTGAAAAAATGGATTGAAAAAAATTTTTTTCCACTTTATTTTTATTATGTTCTGCATCCGAGCGAAATGTAAAATTTTCAGGATATTATTCTATACACTTTCACGAACTTATTAAAAAAAAAAAAAAAAAAAAAAAATCAGTGCAAATTTTTGTAGGTAAATACCTTCATCGACTGGGGTAAATTTGTTTCAAAGCTAACAACAGGACGAACAATTATTTCAAACATGGGCTTCAGGGGAGTATTTAAGTTCAATGCCGCTTCGAAACGAATATTATTTGAACTTATAAATTTCGTTATTTACAAACATCTAAAAATAACGCAACTGGGTATTGTAATTTCTTTAATATCTGAATTTTTTAAGAGTTTTTAATTTACTTAAACGATAACAAGAGATATACAATCTCAGATGACAACTATGTAGTATACACTGGTTGTGATTTAGTCGCATGCAGTGGTGCGATCTTTAAAACAAAGCCCTGCAGATTTTTGTACTTTAGTTAATAGCTGGAGCAACACTTTTCATAGCTTTTTGCACTATATTTAATGAAGATGCAGTTGATCATTCGGTATTGTTTTTTTTTTAGAAGTCCCAGTCGAGGTAGAAAGATTTCTTATAGAGATGGTGATCGGGATAGAGAAAGACGTAGAGATAGGGAAGATCGTGAGGATAGGGATAGAAGGTACAGGTATGTTTTATATTATAAATTTGCTGCAGTATAAAGAAAATCATTTTCTTTAAGTTGCACAACAATCCCATCACAGCATAATAATTAATAGGCCAGGCAACGAATGCTCAAAAAAGGGTGTAGAGGGAAATTTTAGGGACAGAAAATTGACTTCGGATCTTTGTTTGGACTAGTCTCAAGATGAACATATCAAAAGTCCCCACTCCTAGGTGGTGAGCGAGGCACTTTAAAGGTCCCATTTTTTGTTTTTCGCTTATATCTCAGAAACTGTGTCGTATGGAAAAAGGTAATCTATGCAAAATTAAACATAATTAAATTTCCTACAAGAATGTCTATATTCATTTTCTTCCTATGTGTTATAGTTTACGAGATATTCGCCAACAAAATAGATAAAAAAAAAAGTGTTAGGTACCTTGAATATTTCTATCAAAGTGGTTTACCGTGGTCTGCTAATAAATCACAGTCACAAAACAATCTTTATTTTACAACACTTGACATATTTACCTACTAACGTAATATTTTGTCGAAATCTATGCATTTCCTTAAATATACAGTGTGACTCACTTATAATGAAGACGCCCTTATAACTTTTTTATTTTGTTTCCGATTTGAATCAAATTTTACTCCAGTATAGAACAAATTAGGATCTACTTATAACCAGAAAAACATCGCCTGCTACAAAGGCATAGCCTTGTGGTACCAAAATATGCTGAAAAAATAAAAACATTTTGAATGTTAAAAATTCTAAAAAATGCATCGGATCGGCGCCACAACCGTAAATACACCAAAATTTGATTTGGTTATGGATGGGGTATTTTTCATACATAAGCTCATCTGGCAAAGTGGGTCCTCAGTTTCCTCAATTTGTGGTGGATACGTGAAATTCGACAAAACCCATTAATATGATTTTTAATATTTTTCAGCATATTTTGGTACCACAGGTGGCTTTGCCTTTGTAGCAAGCGAATGTTTTTCTGGTCAAAAGTAGATCCTCATTTGTTCCATACTTGAGTAAAATTTGATTCAAATCGGAAACAAACTAAAAAAATTATAGAGTGTCTTCATTTTAAGTGAGTCGCACTGTATATTTAAGGAAATGCATGGATTTCGACAAAATATTACATTAGTAAATACGTCGAGTGTTGTAAAATAAAGATTCTTTTGTGACTGTGATTTATTAGCAGACCACAGTAAACCGCTTTAATAGAAATTTTCAACTTTTTTTTTTGATTATCTATTTTGGCTGGCGAATATCTCGTAAACTATAACACACAGGAAGAAAATGAATAGACATTCTTGTAGGAAATTTAATTATGTTTAATTTTGCATAGATTACCTTTTTCCATACGACGCATCGTTTCCGAGATATAAGCGAAAAACCAAAAAATGGGACCTTTAAAGTGCCCCCCTCCCCCCGCTCACTACCAGAAGTGGGGACTTTTGATATGTTCATCTCCAGACTATAGTACAGTACCTAGAGGTAAAAAATATGCAAAACTTCGGAATGTCATTGAACGGATCTCGTTCATTTTTGGCAGTATAATAGTAAATGCTTTACAGAAAAGTTTCTATATTGTGCGGCGGCTTGCTAATTTATAGGGGGTGGATCCCACCCCCCTCTCAGGGGGTGGCACTTAAAAAATATATATATATATTTATTGGAGCTGAAGTAGAATCAAATTTTAAGAAGAAAAGGTTCTATGCAATTCTTCACATAAATTGATAGTTTTTAAGTTATAACGACTTCAAAATTGCGGTTTTAGCTTAAAAAAAAAGGTATTTCCAAACGGCTTTCGTCAAGTATCTCAAAAAGTATTACTTTATTGAAAAAATGTTCAGACCAATTACAGAAAGTACAAACTGGGAATTAATTATATTTTTTGTTTATTGATGTAGGGTTAATAATTTCGGAGATATTTAAGTTTACATTTGGCATCCAAGAGTTCATAAGGTAATTATTTAGAGTGAGAGTTAAATATCTCAGAAACTGTGACACCTACGTCAAGGATGCTAATAGGTAGAAAAACAGGTTATTAATTAAGCTTTCAACTGTTTTTTTATTTGTTTCGGTAGCAAAATAAAGAAGTTATGACCGAAGCAATGTGCGTCTACACATTTTTATAATAACAACGTCGCCATTTTGTTACTGTAATTAGTCAGTAATTAAAAAAAGGGAATTTCAAACACTGTTTCTCATTAATATATGGCATGACGTAGATGCTCGAATTTTTTGATTTGTATACAGCACTTGCTTTAGAAAAAAATACAGTTTAACTATAAGATATTTTCGATAAAACGTAGTTTTTTTTCTTTTTCCAAATATCTCAATAAATATTAGTTTTCTTGAAAAATGGGTAGAGACCAAAAATAAAGCTCATAAACTGATAATGAATTTCGCTTGTTTATTTATTTACATAGATTTAATAGTTTCGGAGATATGAAAGTTTACAAATGGCTTCCAAACGTTTATGAGACGAAAAATGCAGTTTAAATGTTAAATATCTCAGAAATTGTGACACCTACGTCACGCATGCTAAGGAATGAAATTAAAGACTATTAATTGCGCTTTCAAATTATTTTTTACTCGTTCCTGTAACATAAGAAATAAAGAAGTTATGACGGAAAAATATGCGTATTTATATTTTTTTATATAAAAGTTTGTTATTCTAATTAGCCAGTAATTTAAAAAAATTATCTCAAATACAGTTTTTCATTAAGATGTAGCATTACCTAGATGCTCAAATTTTTTTGCTCATTTAAAGCACTTGCTTTGGAAAAAAATGCATTTTAAACTTTAAAGGTAATTTCGAAACACTTGATTACCAAATATAAACTTAAATATCTCCGAAATTATTAATCCTACATCAATAAACAAAAAGTATAATTAATTCTCAGTTTGTACTTTCTGTAATTGGTCTGTGACATTTTTTCGATAAAGTAATACTTTTTGAGACACTTGACGAAAGCCGTTTGGAAATACCTTTTTTTTTTTTTTAAGCTAAAAATCGCAATTTTGAAGTTATAACTTAAAAACTAACAATTTATGTGAAAAACTGCATAGAACCTTTTCTTAAAATTTGATTTTATTTCATCTCCAATAAATATATGTATTTTTTAAGTGCCACCCCCCGAGAGGGGGTGGCATCCACCCCTATAAATTAGCAAGCCCCAGCACAATATAGAAACTTTTCTGTGAAGCATTTACTATTATACTGCCAAATATGAACGAAATCTGTTCAATATGACATTATTCCGAAGTTAAAACCTCTAGTTACTATACTACTAGTCCAAACAAAGTTCCGAAGTCAAATTTTCTGTCCCTAAAATTTCCCTCTACAATCATTCGTTGCTTGGTCTATAATATTTTTGCAAAATATCATCCATTTTTTGTTCTTAAAAGATAGAAGTTCTACTTAAAGAAGTAGGTTCTTAAATATTCTGTATTTCCGTAATTACTTCCACATCCAGTGGAAGTATAATAGTAATGACAAAAAAAAAATTGAAAATTTTTATTGTTTAAATAGGTGGAATGTCATGAAACGTCGAGATTTTAAGTTTGAGCAAAAAAAAATTTCTGTATGTCGGTCTGTCTGTAATTTTTTTTGTGCGCACGATTTGGAACCGTTTTAGATATTGACTTGAAATTTGGTACACGTATATATTTTACCTTGTTCTGGAACTAGATTATATTTTCATCTTATTCCGTTGAGGAGTAAATTGGGGGGGGGGGTAAATATATAAGGTAAGAGTCCATAAAATTGGTATTTAGTATTTACAAGAGAAGCTATAAGGTCTCAAAATATTTTTGGTATTAGCCCACCGCATGACGATACAAAAAATTTTATATATAACTCGAGACTAAAATGTGTTCAAAGAATTTGCCACACGCCTTGATTGCATCTTCACACACCGGAATAAAATAGTGTGTTTACCTTAAAGAATTTTTGTATTACTTACTGGTAATAACAATTAAATTCTATAAATGTACATTAATTACACATGAATTGCAATTACAAAGTCAAATTTTCTAACTTCAGAATGACTGCGGAAAATGTCACTTTAAATAAAATCTGACAGGCAGCAAATTTAAAATTTATAGTTTATAGTATTTTACTCGTCAAACACTTTCATTTGATACCCGTATCAAGGGCCAGAATCCGAAAAAGCTGGCCAAAAGTCGAAAAATGAAGTAATGGTTTTGAAAATTTTCACTTGGGGGTTTTTGAGGTCGTTGATTACGAATATGGTAATAGTTTTTTCAAGAACAAAATGGCGGCTCCAATATGGCGACGAACGTTTAAGAAAAGTTAGTCATTTCAATTGAAAATTGGTATTCGGGGGTTTTCGAGGTCGCTGATTACGAATTTGATAATAGTTCCTCCAAAAACAAAATGGCGGCTCCAATATGGCGACAAACGTTTGAGAAAAGTAAGGCATTTTAATTGGAAATTGGTATTCAGAGGTTTTCGAGGCCGCTAAATACGAATTTGGTAATAGTTTTTTCAAAAGCAAAATGGCGGCTCCAATATGGCGACAAACATTTGAGAAGTCAATCATTTTAATTGAAAATTGGTATTCGGGGGTTTTCGAGGTCGCTGATTACGAATTTCAATTCAAATTTAAAAAATTAAATTAACTAGTTAATTTAAATTCAATTTTACATACTTTTAGGCATTTTATAAATTCCACCCAAAAAATAAATCATTTTTCAATAATTATTTTATACATAACGAAATGCTTTAATTTTTTCAAAAATTGTTTATAACACATAAATATTATAAATTGTTACGTTTAAATGGAATTTTTATGCTAAAACAACACTATAAACCAAAGTTAACGCGTCGCTGTATTTTGTACTGTCGTGAGCAAAATTAAATAGGACAAGTCTTATAACGTATTTTTGCTAAAATCTAGTTGTGTACATCTAACTTTAATTTTTGTGACATTGTCAGTTAGTTGTCATAATTCATTGGAAGTGTGCAATTAGAAAAAAATAGTTGTCCTATTTAATTTTGCTCATGACAGTACCGTGTCAGAAAAACGATCACAAAAACAATAGTGGCTCCTAGAGGCAGCCAATTTTTACATTTTTAAATTAAAATAGTAATTCGAAGCAGTTACCGAGCGAGGGCCCGTCGTCGCGTCGTACGTATATTTTCAATTTAAGACCTCGTACTTGACCAAATTATTACTCATTACTTCCAAACCGGGTATCAGGTTCTAAATTTTGTACTATAATTTGAAAAAACTATAAGAAATCAACCAGTAAAAGAATCATGCTTGGAACACGTTGCGCTTTTTTTGTAGCTCAAACAAAAGGTACCCATTAATTTTTATTTCTTTATCTTTGTAGAACCCCGTTTAACACAATTTTATGACCGAACGTATCACATTTCACAAGCAATAAATATATGCAAAATAAAATACTTTATAGATTATCTTCCTAAAATTTTACTATGTTTTTATTGAAATTACACAAATTACAGAAATATCGAATAGTACGTTCGAACGTGGCAAACAACTATTCACAACTGTACGCTAACAGAACGTTGTGTTTCTTAGGGTGTATCAGGTAAAAATGGGCAACAATACGGTTGGAATTTGTGGTAATGAACTGAACATTTCTGACTACAAATATATTACTTTGAATACAATTAAACCTCTTTCGAATTTTGGACTTTTGGCCAGCTTTTTCGGATTCTGGCCCACTGTGGGTTGTGAAGAAAAAGGCGATCCGCCATCTTGGAACGTCCGCCATATTGAATTTAGAATGACGTCACATAGTTTGTCGTATTTTACTTGTTAAGCCCTTTCATTTGATACCCATATCAGGGGGGTTGTGAGGAGAAAGGCGATCCGCCATTTTGTGACGTCCGCCATATTGGATTTAGACCGGTAATGGCTATACTATGTTGCATTGTCACCGGACTTATACACGTGTGCCAAATTTCAAAGCTCTAGCTTTATTAGAACTAATCGAAATTCAGCTTGCAAGATTTGACCTAAACAAACATTGCAAGTTAAATAGAAGCTTTTAAAAAAGACATCAATTTACGCCATGCGCACTGCTGACAATGTCGAAAGTACGTCAAATGATACCATGAGCATTCAATTTGTTAATAGAGGATCTACTATAATGTTAATTATCCTCATAAGTCCCGAATTTCATGCGAGAGAAGTTGGGTTGTGAGAGATTTGTAGCCTGCATTACTTAGGTAAAGAAAATGTCTCCATGGCTGCTGTGGGGGTGCTTTTTATAGCACCTGTGATTCTCAGGTAGGCCAGCACTCGGTTTAGCCTGTTAGCTGCTGCTGTTTAAGTAGCCGGTCCCTCCAGGTTTCTCCTTCTGGTGAATGGAACGATGTTTTTCTTCAAAAGATTTACCTTCAGCTCTTCCTCATCGGACCATTTTTTCACCATATTCAGGGCCTTTTGTATAGTACTGTTGTTAGATTTTCCCTAAATATGATGACTATGTCGTCAGCATATCCTTGGGAATATGTTAGGTGGGCAAAGTTAATTGCAAAAATCTGCAGCGAAACAAATTTTAACCATTCTGGTGGCTGTAAATTGTAAACTATTAACAATCGAGAAAAATATCTAACTTTTTTTTTCTATCCGCGATTCTTTGAAATGGTTTATGACATTGACCTGAAATTTGAGACACCTATGTATGTATTATAACGAGATCTGTAACTAGATTGTATTTTGATCTTATTTCGTTGAAGGGTTGGGTGATAAATGGGGGTAAATGGGTAAAGCAAGCAAGAGCATAACATTGGGATTTAGTGTAGGAAAAAGCCAAAATCTCCCACCACCATTACCGCCCCTACCAGGTCATAAAAAATTACATTGTGATTTAGTGTGTGTGTATGTGTGTACTAGATCCAAAGGCCTTTAATAATGGGGTGGTAGTGAGGGCCTTGGATAGGAAATCTGTATGTGGAAGTAGTAATTCCTTAGACAGCGGTTTTTTCAGATAGAAGTAACAGAAAAGGAGAAGAAAACCTACTTTCACTATAATTTTTTCAACATGGTGGCCGTAACGATATTTTATGGAAAACATCAATTAATGATTGTGGCATTTATAAAATTAATGGTACGTCTATGCCGAACTTACTTTCTTGCGTGACTTAAAACTTTTTATTCATGAGTACCTTTATGTCAGTTTTTATGGAAAAACCGAAAATGGTATATTGTTAAGTTCGTAATGTGTTATTAGTGTACAAATGTTGAGCAAAATAGTTGAAGACGTCTTCGAGAAAAAACGAGATTTTTTTATTTTGTTAATTAGTAAATCGCCCTTATCTGAATTTTCCGGGGAAAACTACTAATGGTATAATATTGTCAGGTTTGTAATGTGCTATAATCTTACAAAATTTGAGCAAAATCTTTATAGCCAATTATGAGAAAGCCGAAATTTTCGTTTTGTTTTCATGTCGGTGAGTACCCTTAATTTTAGGGATAGGCGAAAAATTTTAAAAAAATGCGGCTGGAGATATCTGTAAGTGGACTGTAGATGTCGAATTTAAACGAAATTGGTCAGTTTGTTTCAGCGCTAGGCTATGCAAGTCATGCAGACAGACACACACACAGACATTTTTTCTAAACCACCTTTTTAGTATCTGGGAATGATATAGAATCAAAATTCATCAAAAACTCGGAAGTTGAATTTTTGATGGATTACAATACTTTCTTCATTCCTAGTGTCGCTTTAAAGTAAAAAAAAAAATTGTAAGAATTATTCACAGGTCAAATCGCAGATTGACTTATTTTTATTTATCATGCAAATGAAGAAGAAAATCACCAGATCATAATTAAAAAATTGAATACTATTTTTAATTTTTATAACTTATAGAGCTTAACAAGTTCGAGTATTTACTTATTACGTATTCGCTGTGTATATATAAATAAAATATTAATTTTAAAATTAAGTATTATGCTGTGAATTTACCTAGTATGTAGTCATTATTATGTTGTGAATCACTTTATATGTTATCACTTATAGCACTTTTGGACTAAGGCGTTGTCTGGGTTGAAAGCGAAACCACCTCTCTTTTTTTATTGGTTTTTTTTATGCTTCACTTGTAATACATCTAATTAATAGATAGCACATCTTGTTGTGTGTCTACACATAACATAAGTACTTTGTAAAATGTGCACTTTAGATTAGAATTAATTTGACCTTTCAGGTCGCGGAGTCGATCACGCTCAGACAGACGTTACAAGTCCTCGAGATATTCGCGAAGTCATTCGCGGTCACCGGGATATGGCCGACGGTCACACTCACATAGCCCTATGTCTAGTCGCAGGCGTCACATGGGGACCCGCGATAATCCCAAACCATCCAGGTGCCTAGGAGTTTTTGGACTAAGTGTCTACACTACTGAGGATGAACTATATCATATTATGTCGAAATATGGACCAGTCGAGAGAGTCCAAGTTGTTATTGACGCTAAGGTAAGCCTTATAATTGATTTATGTTCTTTTTATTAAAACAATGATCCTACCTTTTATTAATAATGCTTAAACATAAAGATAGATTCATCTTTAAACCAGATTTCCATTTCATGTCAAATTTGTTATTTTCTGAAGAATGATGGGAAACTATGATGTGGCATTCAAGTTGAAGTAGCCTTCACAAACACCAAAACACCGAACATTATACTCAATACCTGACTGACCAATTAAGTTGGCATCATCCAAAAATTATTTAAATTAGCGTCTCCCTCTGATGCCATCTTAATTGGCGAAACACATGCTGGTATCAGAGTTGTCCCTTAGCACTGTGCTTAGTGCTCATCTAAACACTAACCATTTTTGTGCTCGGGAGCACTGTGCTTAAGGACCTTGGAGCGCTTCACGGAAGGGCTTAGTACTTAGTAATCCCGCAAATTGCTAGCAAGCCCTCGAAAGAGCTTGCAAGCACTCCAAAAAGCTCCCGATCATTTTAAAAGTCTCACAAGCAATGCATCATTTTTATATGAAATTTGAATACAATACTTGACGTGGGAATAAAGACACTGTTGAACATTTGAACTTGCACCCAATTTAAAAAAAATAGACTATTTTGAAAAAAAATTATATTGTGACAAAAAAATGTGTATAATTACAACAATTGTAATTTACATCACATCTCATGTAATAATTCTTAGAATAATGTTTTAAAATAAATTGTTTTCATTCATAACGTTTTCAAAATAGTCTAGTAATTTGGTTGGGATTATTATACATCATACATCATCGTCATGTTATATTATCATATACAGTCGAACCTCCATAATACGAATCCCCAAGGGGATTTAAAATAAGCTTGAGTTGGAAACACTTTGAGTTATAGGAACTTTTTAGTAAAAATAATAGATATTTATTGCTTTGAGATATAGAAGATTTCGAAAAAGAGAAGTTCGACTGTATCATATTATATTATATTACAGGCACAAGCATACTAATTTCACATAAAAATGATACCTCATCAGGTGTATAGATCACCTGTATACCTCAAAATTCATGACAAATTTTTTTGAAAATCAGAATAGAAATAGATTATTGAGTAATTATTATTAAAAAAAGAAAATAAGGTTAGATTAAGAAAGACGTAATGAATATAAAACCAATATCTTGTTTTTATGAATGTTTATTGGATAATGCAAGCACTGAATTAATCACAACATATAATTTTTTGAAAGAACTAGACACAAACCGTAAGCAGGATAACAAACTGAATACCCCAGATATTCGCTGTACAACAAAACAAGTGCTTTTATAAAATAAAATGAAGAGACGATAAAAACAGAAAATGTATGTGCCAAAAGGTCACTAAATGTTATCTGATCTACAAAATTTCATCAAAATCGACTTACTAGTTTCGACGATATCATGTTCACATACATAATATATACAGTGATATACACAAACATAGACATAAACTAAAAAAAAAGCACTTTTTCGTGTTCCTGGGACCTCAAAACGTAAAGATCTGGTCATATCTCTGTTTTCAATTTTGGACTAATGCAGTAACCTTCCCATTTTTAGGGTGGGGAGGTTAAAAATAGTGATTCGTAAAATAAAAAATATCCTACATTTACAAAAAATTCCGTCGACGACAGGAAAATAATTAATAAGAGTAATCGGAGACAAAAGGAATGATAGTAAAGTAAAATGTCTGCAAACAATTAAATTTGAGAAGTGTAGCTACAAAACATAAGTAACACGAGAAAAGGAGTCAATTTTACAGGAATAGGGAGTTTGCAAATGATAAGCTTTAAATGTTCAGTGGCACTATTCTATATACATACATGGCAACAAATATAATTCCTGTGGGGGCGCCATTTGTGCGAATTAATGCTATACTGCAACCAAGGCAAGAAATGTGTGTTCTAAAAAAAATAGTTTTGCGTTATAATTTAGGTTTTTTAGATTTCAGATTTGATTTATTTATGTTAATTAAAGTACATAAACAACTTGGTTAATATAGGCATATATTATACATTTTTACATCGTGTCTATAGTTGATGTTAGACACGATTCGAATAACCCTTCTGTGTAAAGCAAAAATATGCTCTACATGATGAAAATGGCCCCAAGCCAAAATGCCATAACAGCTTACCACTAGTGACTGAAAAATTGCATGAAATGTTTGCAGAAATATATTTTGCGGTTATACACAATGTGTGTATAAAGAAATGTGAAAAGAGATGGTAAAAACATTCAATGATGAATTAAATAAATGTATTGTACATGAAAAACCTCAAATTATAATGCAAAACTATTTGTATGCGCATCTTACTTCAGTTGCAGTTTCATGACTTCATGCCTAAAGAAAAGAATCCAGAGATTTGTTGTATAAAAAAAAATATATATATATATATATATATATATATATATATATATATATATATATATATATATATATATATATATATATATATATATATATATATATATATATATATTAAAGACTTTTGTCAAAAATTTCGTCACAAACAAGGTACATATCACGAAATTTGCAATAAGAGGATATGTAAGACCCAAACACTGCAAAAAAACTGACAAAATCAGTTTTTTAAGTTTATATAAGATAAACAAAATAAGGTCAAAAAATCTGTTGTAATTTAGTTTATTAAACTAAATCCAACATCAAAATGATCAAAACTAATTTCGAGTTTATCAACATTTGTTAAGTTTATAAATACCTTCTTTCATCATAAAGGAATTAATTTTAATGTCATTAATTCAAATCAAGCTTATGAACTTTGCGAGTCTGCATAATTAAATATATTTATAAAGTAATTTCTTTTATATTGGAGCTGTAAAGTACAAAACTATTTATATTTTTATAAGTAAAATTCTTGAAACACTCATTACATTCATAGAAACACCTTCAATTAGGTTAGTGTTTGGTTGAAAATTATTGAATAATGCACATGATAGCGATTGTGAAAATACAGTTCAGAGTTCAGCTAATCTTGCGAAGAAATTTACAGAGGAGCATAAAATAATATTAATGAAGAGGCATGTTTAGTTTAATCTCTATATAATTCTTATTGAAGAATGTTTATATAAACCATACAAATTTGAGTTTGATGTTGCTTTTTACAAATTACCCTCCTAAAACCAATCATGAAACAAAGAAGGTATTTATTTATAATATTTATGAAAATTTAGCAGCAGTTTGCTTCTCACTACAAAATATTTGTTAATTATTATAAGTCTGTTTAGAGATCTCTAAAATGTAACATGAGATCTGTCAAAGTTTTAATTTGCTTACAATTTCATAGTGTTGCACACAATTTTAATTAACCATTATTAAATACAATTAATATCTTCAAGATTAGTGCAATGATTTTATGCATAGCACAACATGACCTCACGTTAGATTTTAACGAATTTTATGGAAAAAAAAACAGAAATAAAACATAAACATCAAACTAAAATATATATATGAATGAACAAAAAATTGACTTTTTTAGTCTTACACTTATTCGATAATCGAAATTTATTTTTAGAAGATAATTATGCAGGTGTAGCATCTTGCACAAAATTTGTATTGAAGCCGGATCTGATTCTGGTATTCAGCTTTTTGAAAAAAAACTTCTCCATATCTATTAATATTTAATATTGTTATGAAATTTGTAGTGTAACATTAATATTGAAACTTTAATTTTTTAGACGGGTCGTTCTAGAGGTTTTTCATTTGTATATTTTGAAAGTACAGAAGATGCTAAAGTGGCTAAAGAACAATGCACAGGAATGAAAATAAATGGAAAAAGCATACGAGTCGATTATTCTATTACAGAAAGAGCCCACACACCAACCCCAGGAATATACATGGGCAAGCCCACATAGTAAGTAAAATGTGTTTATTAGTGATATTACCATATTTACAGGATGTATACTTTCCGGAAAACCCTTAAATAAGAAAAATGCCAGGGAAAATTTATTAGAACTACTCAATTTTCATTTTTGGGCAGAAATATTTTCTGGAATTTTTTTTGAAAAGTCCTGGAAAACCCATAAAAGTCAGGGAATTTCAAAATTGTGAATTGGTATACACCCTGGTTAATATTTATGCAAAGACAACTGAAAAGAAACAGACTTTTAAAAGGCTTGTATTTAACGGCCTACCAAACTTAATAAAAATATCCATACAAAAAATACTTTTGTTACCCAAAAATGCTAAATGTTCACTAAATTTTAGACCTACATATAATCCTAAATAGATACCAGATATTGACTTTTCGTCATTTCCTTATATTATTTGCTAGTAAAAAAAAGACTTTATTTCTTGAAAATACTGTATCATATTTTTGTATTTGCCAGTTAAAGAGAAACTTATTGTTTCAAAAAATTCCAAAAAATACTAGATGTTCATCAAATTTTAGAACATAATCTAATTTCAAATCAATGACCAGATATTAACTTCTTGTTAGAGCCGGTTGTACCATACAACGATCAAGATCGATTCAACTGAACTGAAGTTCACTGCTGATCGCAGTTCAGCAGTCATTATGTTCTATCAACTATTTTCAAATCTCGTTCAGCTGAACCAAGTAAAAGTGAATTTATCTGCTGTTGGTAGTTCTAGGTACATACTGTCAAAATTTCTGACATTGATGTGAATCTATATAAGGCGAACGTTAGTGTGATTATGTTAACGAAATTCTTAATAACTTAAATAATTACAGGTTTATTTAATTTAATTAGGAAAGTTATCTTTTGCAGTGGCTTGTCTGCTTTTGAATATTTTATTTTCAACATAAAACTACCTACCTATATGCACATTTAATGATTTGTTTTATAGTTAAATTTTAACTTATTATTGGTATTTTATTTTCCGCAGTGTATGGCTCTTGGTTAGATCTTGAGGCACAAAACAGAAAACTCTGTTCTGTAGTGCTGATAGCAATGGCAACTAATCAAAAGAACTTCAAATTTTCAAGAACATCAAATTTTAGCACACGAGGTGAAAGTTTTGATCACTTTAATCAATAAGCATAAAAGAATAAAAGCGTTCAAGTATAAAAGCACTGATGCTTCTACAGCGAAAGAATAAATCGCGTCATGGAACTTATGAAGCAGTTTAACTGTAATAGTAGCCATTCATTTCTATATTTTTATTCTTTTCTTCTATTCAACATTACTTGCACTAATTCAACGAAATTTTCATATGCATTAGATCATTGAAATTCTCCGTGTTTGATAAAAATAAGCACAAAATCAATTACTACGAAATAATATTGACAATTTTAGATTATGATGACACACATGAACTAGCTTAAACTCTCCAGTGGAGGCTTGGAACTGTTGAATGTCGTTGGTACAACCAATTTTTATTTTCAAATTCAGATCAACGCTGACTGAGTTCAAGAGCATGGTACAACCGGCTCTTAGTCTGTTTTGGTCAATTATAATCAAAATAATATTTACCAAATGTAAGACTAGATATTTTTAAAACGGGAACTAATTTAGTCGTAATTGTTTCTTATGATATTTGGAACTGAAATTAATATTAATAACATAGAACCATAAAAACTAAACTTTTAATGTGTTAAAGTTTATTATATTAATCAGAACAGAAATCAGTTGTGCAAATTATTAAAATGAAACAATAAAATCAACATAATAAAAATTAAATAAATAAGCTCTATCATTATTTAGTATCAAGAAGTATTTTTGGTATGCTCTGTTATTTATAGCCTTTTTAAAATAAGTTATGAATAATCGATTGATTAAACATTGCGTTAAAATCGTTTATTTCAATTTTTTAATAAATCGTTGCACCCTAGTGCTCCAACATTGAAACGTACCTTTTGTCTACGTAAAAAGTATTGTTTCAATTTTGGTATATTAATGCTGAACTAACAAAAACAGTTTTAGTAAGCTATTGGGAAGAATAGAATGTGTGCTGAGAAGTTTAGGCACATGTAAAGGCATTCCCGAACAATTCAAAAACCATTAAATATTTCAAAAGCAGTGTTATAAGACAGTTTTTATCATTAGATCTTTTATTACACATACTATATAATAAGTGCAGAGATGGGTTGACGAAACTTTCCACATTTGATAAAAGTCTATAAAAGCCATGCAAATAATAGAATTGTATGCACTTATTTGGTATCACAATGAAGCTTGCATCATCACGAATCAGATTTCACCATAAAATAGGCTATCAATATACCCAATGGAAAGTTAGAAGGAAAACTTACTGGAAAGTTTCTGTTTTGAAAACTCCGAAAGTTTCCAGGAAGTTTTCCTTCTAACTTTCCATTGGGTATATCGATAGCCTATTTTATGGTGAAATTTGATTCGTGATGATGCAAGCTTAATTTTGATATCAAATAAGTGCATACAATTATATTAATTACATGACTTTTACAGACTTTTATCAAATATGGAATGTTTCCTTGACCCATCTCTGAATAAGTGTTGTCTGTTATTGGCCCTAGGATAATTCAGTATTCAAATTAATCTTTTCCAGTATAATAATTATCAGTCCATCGGAAAAATATTTTGATATTTGAATGATTCATATAAATCTACATACAGGTAAGATATATATTTATAAAATAAAGTAAAGCCCTACTTTGTTTTGCCTGATATCATTTCGAGCAGGGCTGGACAAATTCGGATTTTTATTAAAAAATCAAAAAGAATCACGATTTGTTTGATTTTTTTAAAATAAAATTTGAGTATTTCTTTGCTTACATTTTTACCCAGCTATTTTGTTGATTGTTAAAGTCAGCAGTTTTTGTTTTGTTCATTATAGGCAAATTATTTATCATAACGCACCACATCTATTCTAACTTTTAATGTACCATAATGTTTTGCATTCGAAATTTATATATTTTTTTCTGTTTTTTTAACGTTCATTAATTTTACTTTTACAATTTGAAATGTTTGAAAAAATATTCGAGTTTGATATAAGTTGTGATTTTAATTTGACACATTTGCTGCTGTTTAAAAACATGTTCGGACCCAGAAGCCATCATACTTTTTTGGGGAAATATATCCCATAGAACTGACCACTTAAGTGGTCGGTGGCACAGGTGCAGAGAGCCCGTCCTCCACTTAAGTGTTTGGCGGCAGCGAACGTGTTAAAAAATCAGCTGATTTAAATCAGCCCAATCCTGATTTCCAGCTCTGTGACAGGCCTAAAAGACAACATTTGACGTTTATTTTCAGAAGCAAATACAAAATGATACTGCTTAAAACTAATACGAGATACCATCAGCAATTTCTTGCATATTTGTGTTCACTGTTCAGCTCCCAAAGGTACAGAGTCGATTTTCATATAACACTTCATTTATCTAAAAATTTCCAAAATTTTAACATGGTGACTGCTGAGTTGTCATTTGATCGTTTGTTCTTATCGCTTTCGTTTACGTGCTTATTACCGAAAATGCACATAATATGAGTATATGAATTTCCATATAAAAGGCATAGTGGGTTTCGAAATTGCTTTTTAAGTAATAAAAGTAGAGATGGCAATTTTCCCAAAAATGGATTTTTTTTCCTGGGAGGCCCATTTTTGAATTTGATGCCTATTCTAATATAACTTTTAGTCTCAGTCCTCAAAAATTCGTTATTTCGTCATTTGGCGTGGGTGTGAATTTTCTCAAAATACCTAATAGTACTAATAATGCTAATGCTAATAAATAGTAATCAAAAAATACTGAAAGGAATTGTTAGTTTGATTAGAATTGGTGGCAAATTCCTCTCAGGAAAAACCCATTTTTGGAAAATTGCCATCTCTAGATAAAAGTAAATGATCACAGGTTTCTATTTGGCTTGTTGGGCAAAATATCCAAATTCAGTGGGCAGCCATGTTAGTAAAAGAAATGAATTGGTCATATTAAATAAATTTAAATTAAATTATATTTCTAACTTCTTATAGACATTTTTTCTGTGTTTCTTATTGGGATGTTCTGCCACATATTTTCTATACAATGTCCGTGAAATCTACAAAATAATACAATTATCCAGTATTTTACTGGAATATATTCTCTACGCCTGTGACTTTTGCGTCAAAGGAGCAGTTAGAAATAAGAAAATGCCACAACCAACAATATTTATTATTGAATGTGCCTATCCTCTAAGGCAGTAATAGTCCACAACTATGTCATCCATTGCATGTGATTGATGAAGATTGAATAAAATACCGTTGAAACACTTTCCTATTATCAATTGTTGCAATTGGGAATGGATCAATTCATTAATTTTCTTATTTCGATATTTATACCTGTATTTTTCTTTTACAGCAAATACAGTGACCGTTACGATCGGCGCAGAGATAGAGAGTAAGTACGCACATGTAGAAATAGAAAGTACAGATAAAGAGGAATTTCTCCAATTGTGTTTTTTTAATGTAAAATAAGTCTTGAAGTTAAAGTGTTTTTGTTTTTTCACTCAAAAATTTAAACAAAAAAATCCAATTATGTTGTAAATAGTAAATACATAAAGAATTAGAATTCTGTAGAGTAGTATTATTATGAGAAGTTGCTCGGGGCGGAGCCAATGTGCTTGAAAATTTTTACCAGTGACATAACGTCATCTGGAGTATAAGGATGTGTAATGCAATAAAATCTTCGTGGTCGAGAAGCTGTGTAACGCAGTGAATTAAAATTTGACCAGCTCTGATTTTTATGTAAGTTACACAGCTCCACGATAGCGAAAAAATTGAAGATATTTCGCACTGAAGATATTTCACATAATTTAATCACCTCCGACAAGCACAACTCTATTGCAAGCTACTGGTGCCACTGGTCTCGACCTGGAATATGCCGCAACTCTCTTTCATTGGCTTAGAACAATGGACGCACATAAACTCGTTTATGTGCATTTTTATTGCAAGCATCTTCTCATAGTAATTATACTCTAAATTTTAAAAGACAGTTGAATTATATATTGAGAATATTATTGTTTGTTCAAGTCAAACAATAATGTATCCCTGTAGGGTGTACCAATTCAATGTTTTCACAGCTTTTAATTTCTTTTTGATTGTGAAAGTAAAGTAAACTAAAAACTCAAAATTTTACCGCCAAAAACACTCACATCAGCAGGCGCCGATGACATCATCGGTCACATTTATGGTAAACAAAGTACTGTTCTGTATTATAAATTCATGTTATTTTATAGTCTTAATGTTTCATACTGGGAAATAAGTAGTGTTTTGTGTCAGGATGCAAAAGTGCATACAAAAACCCACCTGGAAAAGTTTTTGTGACAGTACAAAAACAACGTAACATAAAGTGGTTTCTATGACAACATTATGTTACTGCTGCTACTAGATCATTTCAAAGTTAATCCTTTAAAACCTCCATTACCATGCGTGATTATTGGGCTAAAATATTGAAAGACTTTCTACATATCACTTTTTTGAATTCCAACAAAATTTGTGAGCTCTAAAAGTATAAATAAACCTATTTTTGTTAGAAGTATCTACTTGAGTTAATGTGAGAAAATAAATGGTGTGTAAATTGAAAGCATTTTTCAGTTCATTTTTATTGACATTACAAGTTACCAACATCATTTCGACTCTCCCAGTTTTAAGAAAAATGTGATTAAGAAGGAGCAAGGCGATCAAATCAGAGGGGAGCAGGCGGCAATGAGCCAATGTGAAGAGAGATCTTCGTAGTAAACAAATTTTAGCTAAAAACTTTCTTCAATGGAAGTGTAGTATTAATTTTCTTACAAGAATATCTTTTTTTCGGTTTAATAACACCAGCCGTTTGGCTAAAAACTGCTAAAAAGCAGTTTTTTTTGGAAATCCCAGTCAAGATTTTTAGTACAGTGCTTTTTAATAGATGATGCCACCTACAGCACTACAATAGACCATTTTAGGTCACGTGGTTTTGACAATTTTGACATTTTGCTTGAGGGACAACCAAACGCAGTTTGCGTGGTTTTATATATTTTTTTCTAGTTTTTCTTGAGAAACTGTGTCTGTTTTCATAATAATGTCATGTAGTGAATATTATTCAAACCTTATGTGATGTAAAGTGTCGCTATAATGAGAAAATCAAAATAATAGACAATATTAACCCATACACCCTTGGAGTAGAGACCTTTCTGCAGATTTGTCTATGGTCATATAGTAAATTACTTAGTGTTGACTCACAGCTTCTACTACACAGGCCAGCAGTTAAAGGCATACAAATCTTTACAAGCATATAAATATTATGAGGCTGGATTTGTGCAAGAAAGATAAACTCAAATGTATTCATTGTTATGGGCAAGGCAAGTTTACATTTAAATAATAAGTGGTAGATTTTAGTGATAAGCATGTTATATTATGCGTATGTAGTATTCAATAGACTCTGCCAGAAAGTGATTTCTTTACCTTTCTCCTAAGCTTTTTTTTACATTCAAAATAAACCTCTCACAATCGCACGTTACCTCAGAAGGGTGGCATTTTATTTTTATTTCACGTTTAAAACTGAGATTACTTTGTTTACAATGGAATAAAAAGTTAGGTTGTCCCTCGGGCAATATGGCCGACTTATCGTAACGTCATCCTCAAATAGTTTATAGGGCATCTGCATCATGTAATCAACATAACCTCAAATTTTAAGTTTTTCAAGTTTATTCACACTTTTAATGTTTGTATATGCATTTTTAGCTTAGAGCCGTACTGGCTCCAAGCAAATATTTGAAAATTCACGTAAATAATTTTTCAATATTGTTGATTAATGAAAATAGACTGCTAATTACAGGTTAGATTTCCAACCTACAAAAAGAGTCCTATTGTATTAGGACAAAGTATTTAGAACTTCATAAACATTACACTGAACTAGATTTTAATTGAAAATACGGGAACCAGGCAGAAATTAGGCAATCCAACCACCTGTCAAATTATTTTGGCAAAATGGCGTGGTAGGCAAACACGGGGTTTATTTTAATTAACTTGTGGTAACGTAGCCAAGGCAACCGAAAAACAAACTCTTTAACAAACGTATAACGAATGAAAACAAATGTTTGCCCGCCACGCCATATTAAAAGTCACATGGTTTGGATTGCTTAATAATAGCCACACTGCCTACCCTTCGCCCCACTTCAGCTTTAGCTGTACTGAAGAAACTTTGTGATTGGCATTGTCTCCTCTTAACTGTCTAAATACAATAATAAATACTATACAGTTCGTGATGTATTATTGGTTTTGCTAATAATATTTGAGTGAAGTGTTCTAGAATTTGTGGAAACATTTCAGAGGTTAGACAGACATGTTCCTCCTGTAACATGCACATAAAAATCCACCAATTATTTCGAGTTTATACAGGGTGGCCACTTTCTGGAAAACCGGGAAAAGTCAGGGAATTTAATAGGTCAGGGAATGTTGGTGAAAGTAGGGATATGTACCTTTTCTATTCAGATATACTTTTAAAATGTGGGTAAAAAGACTGATTTTCATTTAAAACTGCTGAAGTCAATGGGATAAATCATATAACTAATCACGTTCACTTAACGAGCAGTTGTAAAGAAAATAACATACGACAAAATGAAATGACAATAGTCAGGGAAAAACTAAAAAATCGCCTGGAAAACTGGGAAAAGTCAGGGAAATTTGTTGTGGAGAAAAAGTGGCCACCCTGTTATAACAACCAACAATCTCTAATTAAAAGAAAATATAAGGATCATGTTACAAAATGTAATTCAATTTACAAGTAGTACCATTTGACGATTTTTATATTTCAGTGATTATTATGGTAGCAGAGGATCAAGATACAATCATCGTCGTTCACCTTCACCTTATTATAGGAGACGTCGTTATGACAGATCGAGATCACGCAGCTACTCTCCTCGTAAGTATTATAATTAATAAGCATTAATTATTTCTATTAACAATGACACAAAGGAAATCGTTAACTTTGTTAATTATGGTTATTGGAAACGGAGACATTTTCTTGCGGCTCTATTATAAACTATATATACATATATTAAAATTACAATTATAGAGAAGAGAGAGAAACGAATCCATGAAGCAGCAGATACTTCAGTTTAATATAACTAGCTGCAACAGCTAGTTAACGGTTTACTGACAAAGAAGATGGAAAGCAGAGGCTCAATTTAGGCTGAAGTGTAAGAGAGACTTATGTTTTGTTGGTTAATTTGTTTGCGCTACATATTAAACTTTCGATAAATAATTTTTATACATATTTTCTTGATGGTTTAAAAAGTAGTTGCAGGATATTTTATTCAATGTGTGGTAAAATATTAAATTTTCGCTAAAAATATGAAACTGAATAAAACTTTCAATAAAAGGTACTAAATGCTCAACAAAAATGATAGATGTTCATTAAATGGGTCAAACACAAGATGAAACGAATAATCGTTCGAAAAAATAACACCGGCACACAAAAAAATACATATTTTATATATATATTGGTGCGCTAAATCCAGATCTGATGAACAAAAAGCTGTCATCAAGATTTTTTCCTATTGCCACTTTATTCCACAAATATCCCTTTATTTGAGGAATAAATTGACAGTAGACAATTGATTATGGAAAATTACACAAAAATATGAATTAGTTTCCTTAAAAAATGGGATTTTTGAAAAATGTTTGAAGCTTCAGAAAAAACTGCCAATTGAGCTATTTCAGGTTGGAAAGTTTGGTAAAAAGTGTCATGGCAAAAACTAGAATGGTATCACTAAAAGTAGTAAAAAGTCACTGCACGCCTTGACCAACTCGTCTAATTCCCAAACAATGTAAAATTAAAATACATATAACAATCATATTGTTTTCAGTATATTTTATGTTCAACTTACTAAAGTATGCTTAAAACTTAAAGCTTGAACTTATTAAAATAATTTTACATTAAAAATACTGAAAACAATGACATGACTATTATATTATAAGTATTTACTTTTCACAGTTTGTGAATTAGACGAGTTAGTCAACATGTGGAGTGACTTTTTACTACTTTTAGTGATACCAGTCTAGTTTTCGCCATGACACTTTACTAAACTTTCACATTTTTCAAAATTAAAAGTGAGTTTCCAAGAAACGCTTACCTCCCAGATTGGACAAAACTGTACTGTGACTTTCTGATAACATCCCCCCCTCCAACAATCGTTATATATTGTATTCAGCCGAATAGTGGAAAGCGTGCGAAATACCCAATAATTGCCGAATATGCGCTGCATTTTGTACAAAGTTTATCAAGCATTAAATATTTTTACCCTGCAAACTCTTAATTAAGTTTATCGAGCAATTATTTTTTCTAACATCTAAACCAGGGTTGGGTAAAATTTGATTTTTATTGAAAAAAATAAAAATCATTGATTTAATTTTTTTAAAATTCTGATGTTTGCTTGTTTACAGTATTACCCAGCTATTTTGTTGATTTTTCTACTTAGTGATGCACTTATCGCTTTAAAATATTCAATTTCTATTTTGTTCATTACAAACATAGCAAGTTACTTATCGCAACACACTATCTAGTCTGTTCTAATTTTTAATTTACCATAATTTTTTGTACTGTTTGAATTTAAAAGACTAGTTTCTTTATGTATTTGGTTCATTTTTTGTTGTTCCACGTTCATTAATTTCATTTCTATTATTTCAAATTTAATGTACATTGATTGTAATAAAATCAGCTGATTTAAATCGGGTCAACCTCGATGCAAAAGTTATTTGAATATCGATTAGTGCTATTGTGCGTTTGCATTATTTTGTCTAACATTTTGAATTTTTTGTTATACAAATCTGTTTTGAATATCGGGCGCTCTATTCCTACCCATTTATTTGTACATCTGAAAGCATTATTGTCTAATAAACGCAAGAGAATACAAACTCTTTATGAAAGGCCCAGTATTTTACATGGTCCAATGGTTTTGATCAAATGCATCAATACATATGTGTACAAAAAAAGTTACCTAAGGTTGAGTTCTATTTGTCAAGATGAATTCCCATATAATTTGGATAGTCTACAGAGAAATTATACAGGGCATTCAGAAGTACTTACAAACTTCTGGGGCAGATTCTCCATGCAAAAATATGAACAAATTTCATAGAAACATTCTCTACAAATGCTTCTTAAGGGAGCTAGGGCCCTTCGAAGGTGTAACCCTAGAGTAGGTTTGTATTTAAATATTCAGGAACCCTTCATGCTACTAAAACGATTCTCAACCTTATTATAGGCTGTTTTAAAACTAGGAGTAAACATGGAATACCCATTCACACTAGAAAATACACTAGAATCTTTTTGGCGTTTTGGGCAACGAACGATACATGACTACAGTGTATTTGTGTGCATTTTATTACATTACATATAATGCATCAACCTCTATTTGACCTTTATGTGTATTTGCTACAGCATCCTTACCATTACAGTTAATTATATTCCACATCTAGTGGAAGTATAGTAACGCCAAAAAATTTTTTAAAAATTTTTATTGTTCAGATAGGCTTAGAATGTCATGAAACGTCGAGATTTTAAGTTTGAGCGAAAAAAAAATTTCTGTCTGTCGGTCTGTAACTTTTTTTTTGTGCGCACGTTTACTCTAGAAGGCAGACCATGTATTTCCATGCACTTCTTCGACCCGCTGAACACGAATCCGATGTCCGTTTTGGCTCTTGCATTTTTCCTAACCCCAAAAAACACTCTGAGACTGCCCGAAAAATCTCAAACAAGTAAATAAAAAGCTTAAATGAGCTCCACCATTTCCATACGAATTTTGGGGCGTTGAAACCGAATCCGAGGTCAGAATTGGCCGATCAGTTAGGAATTTTACATAACCTCAAAAAACATCTAAACAATGCCCGAAAAATCCCAAACAAGTAATTAAAAAGCTTAAATGAGCTGATCACTACATCTATAGGTAATTTGGGGCGCTGAAACTGAATATGAGGTCAGAATTGGTCGCTCATCTAGGAATTTTGACATAACCTCAAAAAACACCTAAAAAATGTCCGTAAAATCCCAAACAAGTAAATAAAAAACTTACAGGAACTCTATATGTAATTTGGGGCACTGAAACCGAATCCAAGGTCAGAATTTACGCGCGACGATGGAATATCTTGTAAAATCCATATTTAGGATAAAAACGTACCCAAAAATGACTGAATCATAGCCCGAAATTGACTTTGCTCTACATAATATCTGAACATATAATTTCCAATGTATTTTCACGAGCTGAACCGTGGCCTACGTAAATGATTCCATCAGGCCACCGCATTAAATTTAATGGCGGCCGTCGGAGTTCTAGCATTACGGTATATACCGAAACCTTTAACGCTTTCTTGAACGTTTCTAATAAAATTATATGAACAAAACATGTAAATGTATGCTTAAAAATGATTTACTTTATATAATTAATAATAAAATATATTATAAAAACAAATAGTTTTCTAAAAATAAATAAATAAACAATTTGTAAATGATTATGACCCATCAGTATTATACTATAAAATTAAATATATCTATAAAACTAAAATACACACTTGATTGATTATTGATTCAAAATAAAATAAACACTTTTAATAATAGTTAAAACAAAACAAAAAATAATTATTTCTTTAAACTCTAACAGCAATAAATTTTTGGTAACAAAAATTTAAAATGCCTCTATAATAATAAGTCACAACAGTTATTGTTATAAATATTAAAAGATCAGTACATACACAAGTATGTACAACATATTTATTTTAAATTTAATTCCTATTACAGAGATTGCAACTTATCAACTTTTCTTTTTTTATCACGGTTTATTTTAATCTCTTTATTGCTAGTATTTTTTTTCCGGTAATTTATTCTGTTTGATTGTCATATGCCATTTAATTTACTACAAACAAAACAGAAGGAATTCGCATTACTTACACAGTTGTGAAAATTTCTGGTAACATACTCCTATTACTCATAGGAAGCCAAGTTTCCTACTTCACTAGAGCTGCGGTTGCATGATGACGACGCCTGCGGTCCCTCTTTCCCAACCTGACCGGCCGCCGATACCGAGGTTTCCCTTCCCTGCATCCTAAACTCTTTCTCTACTTTTGCCATGACGGTGTTTTTTTTACCTAGGAACTTAGCCGAAATAAATCGTTGCCCGACGTCACCACATGGAGGGTCCTAGTAGCAAGAATAGAAAAAGAAACGAATGGCATATGATGACAATCAAACAGAATAAAGAAAACTATACAATTCTAAACAGCTCTAAGAAAAAAAATTAAAAAATCATCAAGGGAGAGTGTAAGTAAATGTTAAATCCATGTAACCGGCCAATACGGGCTCTGTATACAAAAAAAAATTATTTCGATGTTACTTCAGGGTTTGGTGAACCACCCTGTATATAGTCGCCGACCACAAAATTTATTAAAGTGTGCCCTCCAGAGCCTTCGCAAAAGAAGGGATAGGTACACTCGTTAGCTGGTTCTATCGGGGGTCGTGGTTCGCTTTTTGAGGTAGTTGAGGGTATTTCGGGTGGTAACAGCAAAACAAAAAAAATCGTAATAAAACGTGAACAAATAGATATATTGACAGATTGTATAGGGAATCACATTTCACACATATAAAATAATAATATGTATTTATGTTTGCTAAATTCTTGCCAAACGGGGCAAAACTACTGATATTATTTGCGAAAACTAACAAAAATAGTAGACAAATGTAAAATCCGCCACTGCGCCGGTCGTGATCACGTCTGACGTCGCCGCGTTAACATAAATTAATAGGTGGTTTTGTATATTTGACCTATAACTGCGAATTCTGCAACAGTCTCAATTTCCTAACATGATATTGCAGAATATTATACAAAATAAGGTCGGATTACAGAAATATAAAACATTTAAACGACGGCAAGTATTTTGCAGCAAGGCCTACATGAATAATACGGTAAAATATTAGATAATAAACGACATTCAACTACAAAGACATAAAATAATTAAATAATAAAAAAAAAATATATATATATATATATATATATATCGTATGGGCGTTATGCGGCAACACCCGTACTAACGTAAATCACGTCGCAAAACTTTATGACAAACTATACAAACTTAACTAAAAGAACACTCAAATATTGTAATAAATATGGCAAATCGAAAATAGAAATAGATAACTGACAGGCCCCAGCTACTAAGTCGGCACTACTCCTCTGCTGCCCCCCGTATTCGCCTCGATTGCGAATATAACCCAGATATGGCCAAATGACTTGGGGTAAAAAGAAAAGCCCTGCAAAGAGGTACACGTCTTAGATAATACTCGCAAGAATCACAACGAATAAATTTGGAAATAAAAATATACAAAAAGGATCAAAACTTAAACTTGTAAATCGGCTCAAAGTAGCCTCGTCTCGCTTTGGGTGAGGGATTGTGGTGCTGCAAATACCCCAAGACTCCACTTGAAGACAGTTCGACTCAGACAAAGGAAAAGGAAAATCCAGAAACTGCTTCCCGCGGCACGAAAACCACAATAGTCGGGAAATACACAAGAACAAGAATAAACTTCGTTGCCGCTAATAGGTAACTTTTCCGTCACAAATCCCCAAATCGAGTAATCCACAAAAATCGGACTTTAAAGGACGAAAAGGTCTTTTCCTCGCACTTGCTAACCAAATGACCGTCTTCCTGGATAAAAAGGAATTTCAACAAAAAAAACCTGTGCCTCCAAAAAACCTTATCAGCGACGTGCCAGGTTTGATAATTGAACAGCATTTCTCAGTAAATTATTTGTTCGTTGCCAATTTAGGCAACCAACACATCATATATTCTTAATTATTTGTAGCCTATTTTAATTATGTTACGAGGCCGTGAAACAGACCGTAACATCCAAACCATATTCCTCTCAACAGAGAAAACGTTGTCCGAAAAATTTTTCCTAAAAATGTCACTATTCAGTAATATTTTCCTTTAAATCCTAAAAATTTAAAAGTTACCCATCTCCGCTTACTAGGGTTGAGAATATATGCTAAAATGATATTTCACTATGAAGTTTGCAGATTGCGCTTTAATTCTGACTACGGTATTGTGTTCAGCTCGTGAAAATACGTCGGAAATTCTATGCTGCTCAGATATTATGTAGAGCGAAGACAATTTTGGGCTATGATTCGGTCATTTTTGGGCACGTTTTCATCCTAAATATCCTAAATTCTGACCTTGGATTCGGTTTCAGTGCCCTAAATTACGTTTAGATATAGTGATCAGTTCATGTAAGCTTTTTATTTACTTGTTTGGGATTTCTCAGGCGGTTTTTTGGGTGTTTTTTGAGGTTATGTCAAAATTCCTAACTGATCGGCCAATTCTGATCTCATATTCAGTTTCAGCACCCCAAATTATGTATAGATATAGTGACCAGCTCATTTAGGCTCTTTATTTACTTGTTTGGGATTTTTCGGACATTTTTTAGGTGATGTCAAAATTCCTAACTGATTGGCCAATTCTGACCTCAGATTCGGTCCCAGCGCTCCAAAATACGTATGGAAATGGTGGTCAGCTCATTTAAGCTTTTTATTTACTTGTTTGAGATTTTTCGTGCAGTCTTGGGGTGTTTTTTGGGTGGTTAGGAAAAATGCAAGAGCCAATCTGGCAAAACGGACATCGGATTCGTGTTCAGCGGGTCGAAATGCATGGGAATACATAGGTCTGCCTTCTAGCACTCGACATTTTTTGTGTGTGTGTGTGCCTGTGTAATCAATGATTCTTTTATAATGTCCATGATTCCATCCAATTTGCGCTTTTTTTTTTTTTTTTTTTTTTTTTTTTTTTTTTTTTTTTTTTTCACCTTATTGATGTGTTCAACACATTTTTTCCAATGAACACTTGTAATATAACAATAAGTAATAATGGGGGCGTGACTCACGCTTCATAAATTTATATAATGAGGAACAACATATATTCAATAAATTATTTATTTCCCGTAAAATTTTGTTCAAAGGAGGCATTTTATATTTATAGAAGAACCTATGTGTAATTTGCCAGAGTTCTTTATTTGTTCATCATATCTTATAACAGTTCCAGGTCATTCTCCAAGCTTTTTGGGACCGGCAATATTTCCTATCTTTCTGTGTTATTTTATTGTACGAAATATGGTTGATTTCGCAACTTCTAAAATAAGTAATATTTAAAATATGGTAAAACTCAACGGAATAAGATGAAAATGTAATCTAGTTCCAGATTTCGTTAAAATACATACGTGTACCAAATTTCAAGTCAATATCTTAAATGGTTCTAGAGTAATTGTGCCCACAAAATAGTTAGACAGAAATTTTTTTTTGCTCGAACTTAAAATCTCGACGTTTCATGATATTCTAAGCCTATTTAATATAGCTAATAAAAATTAAAAAAAAAATTATGTCGTTACTATACTTCCACTGGATATGGAAGTAATTTACATTACTAACATCTTATCCAATGCATTGATGTACACTTTGCGTACAATAGCAGTTATTTTAACATTTGGTTAATCACTTAACATCTGTTTATATACATTTTTTACTATACATTGCTTTTCAACTAATGTTATACCACCTAAATTCAATTGTTTACATTTCTGTGGGGGTGAAACTGTCGCCGAATTTGTACTTGGTACGGCATCCATAGTTGAGAGTTTATGCACTAATAACACCAAGTACTTAGTTAAGAAAAGAACTATTTTTTTTTCTACTATATAATCCTCCTTTATAATCCAAAATTTTTTTGTTTTTTAAAGTTTGGTACCGGATAATGGTTCCTTGATCAAATTTACACAAAAAAGGTACCTTTTGTAAAAACCGTAGGACTAATCATTTTTTTTTATACCGTGCGTGTAGCGGAACGCTAGGCATAGGGAGTAAAATTACAACACCGCGCTGGCCAGCTGGCTGAAATGAACTAACAGTGCTGGGACGCCCCGCCCGACGGAGGAATTTACGGCAGCTGTGTTGTCAGATCTGTCCCGCTACGTGAATGTACATGCCTAATGGGAAATTACACGCACGGTATATATACACAGTGTGTCCACGGATGGACTTAACTATACTTATAAAACTGGTTATTTTCATTTTTTCGAAAAAAACTTATTCTTCATAATTTCTTTTGCTTGTTATATAAATATGATTCACGTTGAGAAACTTTGATTTTGTTTTACAGGGTGCGCAAAAATTATAAAAATTTGGATTTTCAAAATAAAAAATTTTAAAATCAAACTTTTTGAGGCAATGGGATAAAGGAGCTTAAAAGCAGTAGTCGCAAAGCCAAATAAATTTTTTTCATGGGAATTATTGTTACTAAGTTATTTGATATTAAAAATTAGATTTTTCCCCATATCTTGTTATCGATTAATATGTTTTAAAGACTATGTATTACTTGTGATAAAACGTTGTTTGTAACTATTATTAATAAGTTGGGTGTAAATGTTGTTTCATAGTTTTTCAACTCAGGTCCTACTTCATTGAATTAATTTTTAGTAGAAGTGGACCCGCTATCTCATTTTGTGATTATTAATCGAGATTGCCGCTGTGATATAATGCTTAAGTGACATTGTTATTTGTTAATATTCGTCAATTAATCAGCAAAAAATTTAAGAAACTCAACGTATGGTGTGCGTTAACGTTCAATAAAGTAATTGGTCCATTTTTCTTGGAAGGAAGGCTTAATGCAAATTATTATTTAGAAATTCTTAGTGAATACTTTTTGCCACAAATGGATGAAGTAAGTTTGGAATTTAGAAGAAATATGATATTCTAACAGTGCATAGTGCAATGATTGTCACCGATTGACTAAATGAACATTTCCCCGAAAAATGGATTGGGTGCCATGGACAGATAAACTGGCCAGCGCGGTCTCCGGACCTCACCGCAATGGATTATTTTCTGTGGGGGTATCTTAAGTCAAAAGTGTATGCAACTGGCATGCAAGATAATATTCAGATTTTAAAAAGCAGAATCACTGATGCCATTGCTACAGTGACACCAAATATTCTTCACAACGAATTTCGAAAAAGGATGGAGAAATACGTTGAGGTAGGAGGGTTTCATGTTGAGTAAGGACGTTACTGTTTGTTATTTATCTTACTGTATAAATACTTAAGTTAAATAAATACTTTATTGATTATTTTCTCCCATTTAATTAAAAAAAAAATTGTTCTGTCTATTTTTAATATCAAATAACTTGGTAACAGTAACTCCCATGAAAAAAATGTATTTGAGTTTGCGATTACTGCCTTTAAGCTCCTTAATCCCAATGCCTCAAAAAGTTTGATTTTAAAATTTTTTATTTTGAAAATCAAATTTTTATAATTTTTGCGCGCCCTGTACAATAAAATCAAATTTTCTCAACGTGAATCGTATTTATATAACAAGCAAAAGAAATTATGAAGAATAAGTTTTTTCGAAAAATTGAAAATAACCATTTTCATAAGTATAGTTAAGTCCATCCGTGGACACACTGTATATATATATAAACTGGTTTAAAATATTTATTGCAAGGTCATTTTGTGGTCGAATTGCAATTAATAATCTAATTTTTCTCATTTTTAAAGGTTTTTCGTAGCACACTTTTTTATGCATTTGAACTGTTTCTATTGTCAAATTGATTTTTGAGTTTAAATTAAAGCCATAATTTAGTAAAGAATCACCAAATACCCTGTAAATTCCAGTATGCCGAGCACTCGACTCATTTTAAGTGATACCTGATTTTCGCCTGATAACAGTACCCGGCCGAGTATCGGGTAGTGAATGCAATTTTTTTAAAGGTTTTATTTGTAAATTTAAAACAAAAATGATACATGTACCCAATAAAATTATCACACTATTTTTAGCATTATATATAATTTTTTTTTGTATTATAAAGTATAAAACAAAGTAAACAAACTAATAAACTAAATACACATAAAAAATAACAGTAACATATTTTTTAAATGAAAATAAACAATTTTTCACTAATAATCATCCACTCTCCACCTCTCGCCTGACACGATTGCTCATTGAATACCCAAAACCCGCTTGTAAATTTCAGGTGAAACCCGGCACCAGGTATTTATAAAAACAACTACCCGGTGCATCCCTAGAATTTAGATTATTAGTTGAAATCGGGCCACAACATGACCCTACGACAACTATTTTAAACCAGTATTTATATAAAAACAGTTGATCCTACAGTGTTTAACAAAGAGAACCTTTTTTGTGTAAATTCTGTCACCGAAGTTTAAAAAACAAAATAATATTGAATTATAAAGTAGAGCCCCTGGATGAATTTCATTCATCCAGTACCATGAAATAATATCTCTTATTGATACACAATAATTCACCGAATCTCATATGTGTAGCACACAGAGTTTCTGAGATATTAAATAAAAACCTACGCTAGGCTCCACTTTTGAAGAGCTCTATATCTCCCTTAAGAAGCATTTGTGGACACATGTTTATATGAACTATTTTTTCATATTTTTGCAAGTAGAATCTGTACCAGAGGTTTGTAACCGGTATTTCCGGACACCCTGTATAATTTTTATTTACGTTTTATAATTTAACTCTACCAAATTGTTGGTATGTTCAATAAATTTATTTCCAAACTTATTTTTGGTATTACATTTGACCAGTTTTGACGGACCCAGCAGTTGACTTAAAAACAATATTGGTGCCAGTAACCAAACGCCTTGGCAGCAGATACAAAAAGTCTCATTGAAAATACCCGTCCTCAATGAGGTAAATACATTTATCTACTCTTATTATGTTATTTAGTAATTAATGAACTGCTTTTAATCAATTAGTATCCATAAACAAACAGCATGAGTTATAATGCGTGAGTTATTATAACTCACTAGGTACAGAGCCAATCACCTTTATCTTCATGCCTAGCCTGTCCAATCGACATAACGCGCAACGCACGAAGGTAGAGCCAAGGAGGTAGTGACAGATTATTCACGTTAATATCTATAAAGATTTTCTGAAATGTTACAAAATGATACTTTTGATTTGTTCGTGCCGAGCCAAATTTTCGAATTTCGCCGTGCAATTTTCGATCAGGTTTATCTGGAAGACTTCCTCTTTACGCCGCGACATCGTACGGCTGTCCCAATGATGTTTTTCGAAAAATATGAACGTGTCAAGATTGCATGTTTTTGCAATTTTTTCGACTCCGAAATGTAAGTTTTTTTTGTTATTTTTCGCAGATATCTCCGAAACGGTGGGAGTTAGCTCGAAATAAAAAACAAGGTCAAATGAGTATTTTCCATTACGAATCTTTTGCTACTATCAGAATTTTGATTTTTTTTTTTCGTTTTGGAGATAATTACTGAAATGTTGGCCATGTACGGCAAAAAATCGCAAATTTTGAGCTTCTACAGTTGGCAACTTTTTAATCCTGGCTCCTACGCCAAAAGACTACTCTAGTTAACTTAAACAGATTTAAATTTGCTAAAACTCGTTTTTTTTTATTTTTAGAATTCTGACAAAAATGAAGGAATTAGAAGGGGCGGGATTTGGGACTTTTTTTTTTCGATAAAATTTCTCCATTTTGTCACAGTAATTAATCGGTAATTAACTGAAATTGATCGATGTTCACTTAATATCATGTACTACTTTGACGCAGGGTTGGAAAAAAAACAGTTTTTTTTTTTTGTTTAAAACAGGTTTTTTCCAAAGTTTTAAATGGTATGTTTAAAACAGGTTTAAAATGTTGAAAACTATATTTAACTAAAATTAAATGGTGCCAGGCACACCATGTGGGCTACTACTACTTGATGTTAGATGACGCTCTTAAACGGATTTTACAGCACTCTGCAAATGAAATGCTCAGTTTAGTGCAAGTGACCACTAATTATTTATCGGAATGAACCATCATCGGCACTTTTTCTGCTTTTCCACAAACTCCAAAATAATACATTTATTTAAAACATTGCACTGTGTTTTAAACAGTTGTTTAAAACATCGCATTGTGTATTAAATATGTTTTAAACATTTCTTAAAACACAGTGCGATGTTTTAAACACTTTGTTTAAAACATTTTGTTTTAAACATGCCAACCCTGCTTTGACGCTCCGTTAATCTTGGCCCTTCGAAATAAAGGTTTCTGAGAAAAATTATTTTTACACTATAGGAAAACGTGTAATTTGTTACATTTCCTCGAATATCTCGATAACTATCTTTTTTTTTTTTTTTTTTTTTTCGAAAAATTTGTAGGCAGCTTATGTAAAGAGAATTGATTGAGCTTTCCGACGCTTTTTAAATTTTTTCTCTAACATAAAAAACAAGACTTTTGACCGAATATGCGCTCCGAGCTGCTATTGCAATTCGCGATGTTTTGCATTTTCCACCTCATAATATTAATCTACAAAGCTGATTTTTTGTCTACAAGCAGTTTATGCACTATTTCAATTAAAAATCACATTCTACCTCCGCTTACAGGTGGTTAAATCTTTGAAGACAACAAATATAAAAGGGTGAACAAAAATTAAATTTTACAGTTAATTTTATTAATAAACAAACTGAGTAATTTAAACAGAATTTTCTCAATTTAATATTTATTGTCATAATTGTAGATAAACTATAGTATTCAACTTGTGGTAATGGTAATAACTCACTTGATGAATTACAGCACTCGCCTACGGCTCGTGCTGTAAACTTTCATCTGCGTGAGTTATTACCTACATTACCGCTCGTTGAATAATATACTATTTTTCACGATATTGACCAATATCTGCTCTTTTTATAATATGTAAGAATTTGTAAAGAAAAGTTTTTATATATTTGATTCTTAATTCTCTATCACTCATATAATATTTTTGGGCCTATTCTAATTTTTACCACATTTTTTTCAAACAGTTGTTATATTGACCATCCACACATCGACACACTGTATAAGAAACGTTGAAAAGAAAAAAATTAATATTTTTTTTTAAACCTGCAATGAAACTTTCTTTTAGTACTTAATATAGAAGATTCGAAATAAAATGGACCTTAAATTGTCTGAAAAGTATATGAATCAAAAATCTCTCGAAAGCCATATCTGCCAATTTTTTTAAGAAAAAAAAAACTATGTACTCGGTGTCATTTGCGCGATTGTGACGAACCTTTCAACGCCTCATTTTTCAAAATTGGTGCAGCCGTTTAAATACTACAAGGTAACATATAAACATAGTCACATACATATGGACATGTGAAATCCATAACCCTTCTTTTGGCTTCGCTGTAGTTGGGTGGAAATTGAGGAAAAATCTAAACAAAAAGAGTATAGCCATTTTTTTTGTAAAAATTTTAAGAGCCGTTTTCACAAATTATGTTTTCTATTATCAAACTATAATGCAAATTTAACGATTTTTTTTATGCTATTCGATTTTTGTGTTGAGATTTGTTTTAATCCGTGTTTACTTAATATTAATTTCAGGTCGTTATTAATCTTCGTGGAGGTACTACGTGTTTAAAGGGGAGATCATTAGATGTAATGACTTTTAAGAGGGTTTTCCATTTTGTGTATTAATTACATAATAGATGTATCATTATTTTTATAATTGGCTAAAACTCTCTCCACTTTTATACTGTTTGACTCGCGTTTCATTTTTTTTTTTGTTTGTATTTAAACAATCAGTTATTTCATGGCAATATTTGTGCCATTATTGTGTACCAGTTCAATTTTACCAAAAAAAAAAAAAAATTACTGACAACGGAGGATCATTATTAAAATTGTCTTAGATTTTATGATTTTTTTTTAGTTGTAAATGTGAAATTTAGATAGTACCTAATAAATGAATAATTTCCACACTAATCTTTGTTTTTTATGTTTTTTAAAAAGGGTTAAGAACAAGAGGTTTTGGATGAAATTGAAGTTTGTTTAAGAAATAGAAATTTTCTCAAGTTACGTTATAATACTTCAATGTGAAGCTTATGTCAATGAATTCAGCAATGAATATTAAGAATGAAAATATGAAAATCATCAAGAGAATTGAGAAAATTTTTTGCAACTCTCTTGAAGAATGAAATTGTTTTTGTCTCTTTAGAAGTCATCTATATATCTTGAATTGCATTGAAAACAAGACCGTTCAAGCCCACATCAGATATATTCTTACCAGGGCATTATCGATAACTTCCATGCAATAAAAATTATATGAACAAATTATGTAGAAATGATTATCCCTGAAAACCTATCCTCTCAGTTTCAACAACAAATCAACGAATTATCAATGTAAAAATTCCTAAGCATCGCCAATCTTACTAATTAGCTTGAATGTATAAAGGTAAGTAAACTTAATTTTGGAAGAATTAATATAAAACAATGTAAAATAAATTTTATATGTATTACATATATACAAGGTGAATTTAAAATACAAGTAAATATTTAATTTGGACAACCTATTGGGCTACATATGATTCCCAAAAATTCTTAAAAATAGTATAATCATATTGAATGGTTTTTTACCTCACCCTATACATGAACTGTGCTAATGTTTTCTTATAAGGGTTTTAATTAGCTTCAATTTATGTTATTAAAATAAAACATTTTTTTTTTTAAATCACTGTACCTCCGATTAAAGAACTTATATCTAGATACATAATGGCATGAATTTTATGATCCCGAAAGACTCCCATTCTAAGGCACTTCTTCCCATAAGTTGCTGATTGGCCCATCGGCATATTCCCGGCCACTCGTACACGATCGGCTTCAGTTCGATTATCATAATCTCAGTTGACAGTTCGGCCATTAATGTCAATAAATGTTTTTCGTGTTCTCCGACCAAAAACTGGTGAAAAAGTAATTTTATTTTAAGTTGTGATTTGCTTAATACCTAAATAATATTCTCTATTCATATTTACACAGTTTAGTGACAATATATGTTGTGCAAATAAATAGTGAAGTGCTGTGCCGTTTGCAGAAAGCAGTTTAGAAAAGAAGAAAATCGATCATTCCATAGTCGTAACATGATGAAGTTCAATTTACAGTTATAAAGTAAATAGCAATTAAATTTTAATATCCTTTCAATACATATTTATCTTACTGTTTTATCTTACTGTAATATCGTATGCCTACATCACGTTATATAAAGAGCCGGTAATGCAGGAATTGCAATAGTTCATTTTAATGAAAATATTTACCATTCTACACATTTTCTACACACACAACGCCACTGTTGCCTATGGGATGTCTATCTATCCATTTTAATGGACATATAATGTGACTATGTTAGGAGCAAACAAGGTATATAGTGAAAAGATAGCCTGTTATGTATCTAGATATAAGTTCTTTAATCGGAGCTCTGTACACATGTTTAAATGCCTTAAAAATATCTACAATTTGATGTGCCCAACATGGTCATCGCTTAAAAAATAAGAAAGTTACAAGCCTGGGGAGTTTTAAGTGACGCACCCTATATACAATACTAACTATATTATTTAGGTAATACTGTAGTTTAGCAGGGGTATTGGAATTTTCACGAAATTTTTTCAGGATAAGTACACTAGTTTGGTATTGTAGAACAATAATCTGAAATTAGTTTTCATGCAAATACATATTTTTAAAAAAAAATTTTTTTAAAAAAATTTAAATATCCACCATACCATAAACTCCTTTCCGATTCGGATCTCGTGTTCACAGTATAAGTGCTTTTCAGAACAATGCACATTTTATACACTGCAAAAAAATAGTTTTTTCATAAAACACTAATATTTACCAAAACTTTATAAATTAAGTAATGACTAACCCCTACATAAGAAATAATCTTATGTAGGGGTTTTTGGGACGCTGATCTCAAATTTTGTTAAAATTTATCAAAAATGGAAAACGGTGTATGAAAAATGATGGAAACAAATGATAGAAGAGTTAATGATGATTAAAGATATTTTAACCGATTTATTAAAATTAACCCAAGATACATTTAAAGCAAGGAAAAAATTATTTAGTTTTTAATTTCTTCTTCCTCTATTTCTTCCATAGACACTGCCGATTGTGAATTAAGGTAACCATTTCCGCCACATTCACCGCAAGTCGCTGGGCAGTAAAGGTCACTTTTCCTGCACCCACAATCTGGCCCCCAATCAGTTTTATAGTTGCAAAAAAATATTTTTTAGGGTCTTTTGTGGAGCTGGTTCTTGTGTCATTGGAATTGGCGAATACTTTTCTGTATCATATTTTCAACCCCAATCTTCCACTGAAATATCTTGGTTTTCCAGCCACAACTGTGTTTGCAAATACATGCGCCTTAAATGTTATTCTGCTGCGTCCATCGTAGGGCACAATGGTGCTAAATTAATGCTACTTTTTTTACTTTTTGGCAGGTTTAAAAAATTCAGGAGAACCTAAAGCTGCTAATATAACTAATACGCCATATATTCTCTGATACTACGACTATGCTGTCATTTGATCCATTTAAAGCTGTTGTAACAATTAACCGATCAGCATCACTTTCAGCTTGATATAGCAGGGAATATTATTTGCAACTAAAGTTTCTTTTGAAAAAAATCAATAAAACTACTTTTATTAAGACATTTGCCAGAAATTTGTCTTGATGAAACTTTAAAAATATGTCTTTCAAATCGATTATCTGGTGCAGTTTTTGTTTGTAGACGTAGGTCTCTTTTAGCAGATTTTATTCCATCTTTCTGCTAACCGTCAAAAACAACAATTGCCCTTTTTCTATAATTATGTACAATAAAATTAATATAACTATTTAAAATTGCACCATACTGTTGATCAAGTTGCCATTTGTTTTTATGTAATAACACTCCTCCGTCGATCATAAACAGCAAAACGTTTATTTAATTCAGTAATATTTTTTGGTCGTAAAAAACAGAAGGAGCCTGTAATTTCCATATCTCAGTTGTAGTGAGCATGTTCTTTTTGTATATGCTTTAACTGGTTATGACACAACTTCAGCATCTTTTAACAGAAGAAAGAATGAATTTGCCAAAATATTTGGCTTTTATTGCTCGGCGGCTTGCGGTAAAATGGTGGAAATAGTTGTTTTAATTCACGACCAGCAGTGTCTATGGAAGAAGTAGAGGAAGAAGAAATTAAAAACTAATATTTTTCTTGTTTTTAAATGAATCGGGTTAATTTTAATAAATAAATCAATTAAAATGTAATATCTTTAATACTCATTTCTATCATTTGTTTCCACCATTTTTCAGACATCGTTTTTTATTTTTGATAAACTTTTAACACAAAATTTAAGGTCAGCGACTCAAAAAACCACTATATAAGAAATAAAATCTGAATAAGGAAAATTTACTCTTTTCTATAATTTTTTATTCTAGTTGAGTTTTAATGTCAAATTCGTAATCAGCGATTTCAAAAACCAAATTTTGGACAATGGGGTAGTTTCCATTTTTTTTAAATTCAGTTTTGGTGATATATATCGAGTAATGTTATTATTTTAGCAATTACTGCATAATCAATTTAAACCAAAACAATAATTTCTTAAATAAAAATAAGAAATAAGAATACGCCCGTCTAGACGCAGATTTCAAACGATTTTATTTGGCGGGAAATAATTTAACCAATAACAGACAACTTTCGCTTAGATTGTAACTAGCTCATTTGAATGCCAAATTGTGTATTTTCTTTACATTATTTTGCCTATAACACTTCTATTTTGCTCAATATCTTTAAAATCAATAAATATTATATACATGTATTTAGAAGGAATTTAAAGTTATTTATATTTGTTATTATTTAGAAGTTATCTTGAAAAGGTAAACAAAATTCGCGGCGAGTATTATGTCGCAACATTGTATAAAAACGGCTCTCTTCCAACTTTCAACTTTGCTTGCTTGCTGTTAGTTGTCAATTCTTGTCATAATATAAATGAAAGAAACAGGTTAGATTTACTTGTTTATGTAGCGTTTGATTTCGTTTTTTTTTATATTTTATCAATAAACTATTAAGATGGAGTTGAATTTTGTGAAAGGAGATTCATCCAATCTGTCCAAAGTTGATTACGACATGATAGATTCTTTCTATAAACAAAATTTGGATTTTTTGTCAGCAAACGTGAAAAATGTGAAAACGCAAAGGTAAACACTTCTATTTAAGTATGTAAGTACACTTATTATCAGTAAGTGTATTTTGGATCTGTAGAACTGGTTTAAACTTACTTCAAAATGATCTTCACAACAAAATATAAACGAACCTGAAGGGATGGGATCAGAATTATTTGAAGCTTGCCACTAAGTTCTTCGAATATCCATATTTCTTGGAACAGTTACAAAAATTTTTTCCCACGCACTTATACTTGTGTTTCACAACTTTTTATAAAACATCTTTTCGACGACATTATCTATTATTTTTAAATAACAGCAAATACCTCGATAAAATAAATTGAAATGTTTTAAATCAACATGATCGTCAGAACACATCTGTCATTTGACTGGTCGTTGACATTGTTGTCATGTTTTGCTAAATATGTTTTCAAAAATCTAATGGGCATTAAAAATTATTTAAAATATTAATAATTCACGCCTATTATTATTGTTTAATAAGAACATTAAATTTCGTGACTAAATATATTAAAATTGATTTAATAAATAAGCTTTATACTCCTGTTTTCTTCAAACATCCTCACTAGAACTAGAGAAGGAATTTCAACTTGGCAACACCACATTGTTTTGTATAAAAACATTCTATCACCAAATCTATACAGTTCAACTACGTCATCGGCAAGTTTAACGACGTCACCAATTTAAAACACCTGTTGCTCCACTTATTATAACTTCTGTTTTCTCAAAAATTTGATAATTATTTTCGCGGAAATCTATATTGGAAGGCTTGTTTGTACATATTCTATGATATTATTCAATAAAAAAAAAATAGGAAAATACCCCATTGTTTAAATAAATAAAAGAGTTATACATTTTTTTTAATTAAAAGTGTTAAAAAAACACTTATTTGTTAATAACAATTGAAAAAATTAAAAGTACACCTCACCTATGGAGAACTTTTCTATAGACTTTTGAAAGTTATAAAAAAAAATGATTAAAATCGGTTTTGGATTAACTAAGTTAGAACTTTGGCGAATTTTTAGTGTTTAGGAAATGGACTAATGGATTAATAATGTTTAATTGTTACAAACAATTTATTAACAAAAACTTATTTTTCTCCGACTTCCCATATGTTTTTTTCATAGTTATCAAATATAAAATAGAAAACGAAAGGGATGTCTTTTTTACTTGGTTATTTTTTATACAGATAACCTACGAATTTATAGGTAACTAAACATTTCGTAATCACAGGTGCGAAACAGATTGAATGTGCAACGATACAAAGGAATTTAAATGGTGGGAGCTCGACCTGCGGCCAGTTGCCCATTTATGTCGCATGTAAACTCAGCCCGATGTACGTACTTGCCTGCCATTATCTGTACACATTACTTCATTTTTTTTTTGTGCTGATCGTTTAATGAATAAAATTAAAGTGATTTTTTGTGAAAATCAACCTAGCATCTTGAGGAGTGTGAACATTTGCTTTTACCAAAGATTATTATAGCTTTTATGAAATGTAATTTCATGGACAAAAATTTGTAAACTGCTCAACTTTGGACGCTAATTACTGCTAGAAATGTGCATCTGGCGATAAAATTGTAGTGAATTTTATAAGCTTTAATTTTGCACATAGCTATTTTTGTGCCTTTCCCATGAAAATTTCAGTACCTTGCTAATATCACAGTATTATTGTTTAATATAATTATATGTATTATGATAATAACTAATCTCAAAATACTTTTTCACAGGAAAGCACTATTACTGGAGCGGATCTGGCTAGAAAAAGAGGAGTCTTGAAACCAACTTTTTTTAAAAAAAATTTTTGACAATTCGGTTACACGCGTTCTCTTTTATCATGTTATCAACTTAGTTCAGCTTAATCACACGGGGTGGCGGAGGAATTCGCATTTAAAATTCGCAAAAACACGTTTTTCCATGATAGCTTTGTTATTATTGACCTAATGAAAAAAAAGTAAAATTAAAAATTGAGGATCTCGCGGAAGCGCATAATCTGGTAAAAATTTTTTCAAATTTGACAGTAACTTCGTGAAATTTTTTTTTGAAAATACTCGTTTTTTGCCCTAACACTAATACACAAAAAAGTAATAATAATAATAATAATCTTTATTCACCATTTTTGTATAGATACAGTATATGTTTATATGGTAAGTCAGTAAAAATATAAACTATGAATATAAATTACAACAGTAATAATGTGTAAAAAAACAACTTAATCCACTAGACCAACAGTGACAAATTAAAAATAAGACAAAATAGAAAGAAACAATGAATTATGTCCCTGTAGTTCTATGTAAAAATTCATTAACGCTGTAGTAGCCATTGTCAAGTAGTAAGTCCTTAACCTTTTTTTTTGTATCTCAAGAGATTTAACATTTTCAGGAAGGCTATTCTGCAGCATTATTGCGTTATAATAAAGAGATTCTTTGAAAGTAGAGGTTCTGTGAAAGGGAATAGTTAGTAAATTTCCATGTCTCGTGTTATAGTCATGGTTTTCAGCTTGTATATGAAACTTATGTAGATTGGATTTTAGATGTATTAAACACTTGTATATGTATATACACGGAACTGTCAATATTCTCTTGGAGATAACTTTCTCTATACTTTAATTTGAAAATAAGTCTAATCAGCCATTTTTGAAGTATAAAAACTCTTGATCCTTCACTAGATTTTCCCCAAAGAGAAATATTTAGGGCTATATAAGAATAGGCTAGAGCATAATAGACATTTAGTAAGCCTTCCTCATTTAATATGTTTATCAATTGGTAGATTGCATAATATGCTTTGTTTAATTTATTGCACACGTAGTCGATATGTGGAACCCACGACAATGTACTGTCAATGAATGTACCCAGAAATTTTGAGCTTTCGCTTAAGGGGATATCTTTGAGCACAATATTTCTCCTCATTTTAAAATCTATAAATACCGTCTTGTTCCCATTTAACATCAATTTGTTACGATCACACCGACTACGCATTTCGTCCAGCGTTGTATTTATATGTGAGCTGAGCTCCTCAATACTCGAGGCAGAAATACAGATGGTGGTGTCATCAGCATACATAATTGTAAGTCCTTTGGTAATATGACTCGATAAATCATTAATGTAGATGGAGAACAACAGCGGTCCAAGAATAGATCCTTGATGAACTCCCAATGTAACCGCTTGTGTAATAGAATATGATTCATTCACTTTAACTGTTAGTGTTCGATTATCCATAAATGATTTAATGAGTTCAAGAGTAATGCCTCTTATACCAATATTTTCTAAGTTGCTGAACAACACCTGCTTATTTACTGAGTCGAATGCTTTAGATAGATCAAAGAGGATTGCTACAGTATATTTCCCCCTATCGACTTCTCTGTAAATATACTCAAATAAATTAATTGAGGCAGTTTCAACCCACCTCCCACCCCTAAATCCATGTTAGCTGTCAGTTAAAATATTATTTTTTTCTAAGTAATCTCCTATTCTGTTACAGATAGATTTTTTCTATGATTTTAGAAATAACACTGAGTAACGAAATTTGCCTATAGTTATCAATATCATTTTCCATGCCTTTTTTATAGACCGGGATAACAACGGAATTTTTAAGCTCCACAGGGAAATATCCCTCTTCAATAATTCTGTTAATTAAACTTAGTAAAGTGTCTATGATATTTAATGAAATGCTCTTGATAACTTGGGCTGTTAAACCATCAATACCAAATGACTTTATTTTTTAGTTCAGTAATAACTCCAAGAAGTTCAGATTTAGATACTTCATATAAATATAATGAGCTAACTTGATACTTAGACAGAGTACATGGTAATGATAAGTTATAGCCAAAATAACTATCCGCATTATTGTTCGCAATTTGAGCAAAATGTGAGGCAAAAGCGTTGGATATTAGTGTATCATCATAGTGTATCATATAGACAGACAGACAGACCTTTATTGATGCACAGAAAAATTTACACTTTCTTACATAAGTCAAATACAACAAAAAATAACACATACATAGAAGTATAATAATTGTAAATTGGACAATAAAATTCAATATTAAAATTTATACATATCATGATTTAAAACTTGTATACTAGATAAAAGAGAAGAATTTGTTATATTAAAAATCATTTATTGTGATATTGTTATTTAAAAATTCATTATAGGAGTAGTAGGCTTTTTTTATTAAGAATTTTTTTATTGTGTTTTTGAAATTGTTTTCTTCTAAAAATCTCACACCTAAAGGTAATTTATTAAAAAAAGTTGGGGCCAAATGTAGAGTTGCGTTCCAGGATTTATTTAATCGCAGGAATTCAATTCTAAGATCCTCCTTGTGCCGTGTGTTATGATTATGTGTGTTCTGTGAAGTATTATAGCACTCACTATTATTTTTTATGTATAGTAAACACTCAAAAATATATCTACATGGAAGGGTCATAATATTGAGTTGACTATATGCGTTTCTAGCGTCGGCGCGGTATTCTAGTTTTGCTATTATACGGACTGCCCGTCTTTGCAGTTTAAATACTCTGCATGTGGAGAGTGTCCCCATACTAAGATAGCATAACTTAAAACTGATTGTATGACTGCATGAAAGGTCATATGATTTCATTATTTATATTCAATCCGATTAGTTTCTTAGAAGCTTTACATTTTCCAAGTCTGGAATTTACAATATTCCAGGTTTCCTTAGATTTATTTGTGGCATGGTTTATTTTATTGCTATAATAGTTTTGCTTACTTATTTTGATATTCTTTTTATGTTCATTTTTTTTGTATCTATACTCATATAAATTAATATTAACAGAATTAGATTTTATTTCCCTGAACATTCTACGGAGTTCTTGGCCTTGTTGAGTGATTTCTTTAGTTATCCAACCTTTATTATTATTATTATTATTATTAGAATATTTAATTTTACTTTTGATGTTAGCTACTGGACAGGAAATATTGAAGCACCATAGTAGGTCTTCTACAAACAAGGTAAATGCCATGCGTATATCTAATTCACTTAAATAATTCCAATTTATTTCTGTAATTCTCACATTTAGTTCATTTAAATTATCATCATTTGATATTCTTTTGGATATGTAGGAATCATTTTTTGTGTTAATTTTTTCATATGACATTAGATTAAGCGTGATTATATGAGACAGGTGATCAGCTAATAGTGGATCATAAATTTTGGCAATAAAGTTTAGAGGAGATAAATTAGTTACAGCATAATCAATTGCGGTAGCGCTCGTATGTCCATGGATATTTGTGAATATGCGAGTAGGCTCATCAGTAGTTATGTTTAGTTGAACGAGTCAAATAAATCACATAGTATCCTGGTTGTCAGAGATTTGTCAAGTAGATTTCTATTGAGATCACCACAGAGAAGTACAAAATCGTATTTATTGACCACGTGATTAAGGGCAATCGTTAAGGTCTCAAAGAATATATCTAGGTCTCCATTGGGAGGTCTATAAATACAACATACAACCAATTTAACGTTTTTATCAATGTAAACAGATATACCGCACATCTCAATATGAGCTTTGACAGAATACTTATTAAATATACTTTCTTTGCAGAATTTTTGAGAGTCACGAATAAAGATTAAGGATCCACCGTGGATATGGTCACTACGTGCAAAATAGGCAGCTATTTTAAAATTAGGTATCATAACATCTTCTACATTTATAGCCCGGATCCAGTGTTCAGATAGACATAATATATCGAGATTATTGTCACTAATAAATATTTCAGTTTCATCTAATTTGTTAAGTAAACTTTGGATATTAACATGAGCAATCTTTAGTTTGCTTGACTTTACATGAGGGTTAACTGTGACAATCTGGGGTATAAAAAATTATCTGAGCAAGGATTAATTCCTTAATTTTTGTTACGAAAAAAAGAAGTTAGTGGGATGAGATTTTTTTGAGGTAGGTGAAATAGATAAGAATTGATGAGCCGGAGGATTGGGGTGGTGGGCCAATTAGGGAAGGGGAGGGAGGTAGGGAAAAGAAAATTATTCAACCCCCTTGAACTTTTTTCCCTGTCGTGCGATTTTCAAAAACCAAAATGGAATTTGTTCGTTATTACGTCTAATATTTGACTGAATATTTTAAAAAATTTTGTTCAAATAAACGAACTTTTGGGAGGGGAAAAACCTTTTGCATTTTTTTTTTAAATGCATTTTTGAGTACGAAGGAAAGGGCTCAGAAGAGAAATTTTTTTACAGGTAAGTGAGATTTTTTTATCTTTAATTAAAAAAATATCGCAATCCAAGTAAGAGAAGGGAGGGAGGGGGCATAATGCGTTTGCGGGAATGAAGGGTTAAGGAAAAGGGATAGGGACTTCGGAGCTTAAAATTCGGATATAAAAATATTTTTTCCATCTTAATATTTTATCAGTCTACCCTCCATCAAATATTAAACTTATTATAAATAATTATTTAAAACAGTCACGAGTTTTCATGGTGCATTTCTCTAGTTATAGGTGTGTATTGGATTATAAAACAAATATTTTTCCGCTTAACTCGCTCTAACTCAAAAACGGCACAATGGATTACCCTCAAATTTTTATCGTGTTATCACTATATATTTGTTAACATAATGTGTTAATATTTAGGTCAAATTTTAATAAGTGTAGAAAGCATGATTTTTTTTCTAAGGCTATGTCGAAAATTTGCATTCTCAAATGTAACATGCGGGAATCTTTTTTATCTTTCGAAATAGATACCAAGTGTATTGAGAAGTAACGAAGATAAAAGATGGACGTAACTTTTTTATTTGAAAATTTTTTCTAGAATTAGTAATTTTAGAGAAAACTGCAAATGAGTGATTGTTGGCCAGATACTGCAATTAATTGCTATTAGATTTCCACACGTTCTTTATGATCTCTCTTTTTTTCAAAGGGTATGGTTGTGTAATAGGCAGAATTTTAGCTAGGTTATTATAACCTAGCTAAAATTCAATATAAGATTTAAAATGTTCAAAAATTAACATTCACAAAAAACTGAAAATAGATTTCTAAAGAATGTGCAGTAATTATATAAAAAGTTAAACAAATCGGCGAAGAGTTTTTAAAAACTTTTAATTTGCCAACCGTAAAGGAGTGACACCTAGATATTGAAGTGGGAATACATGCAAAACCTATTTAATGATAAAGAAATCATAAAGAACGTGGAATCTAATAGCAGTTAATTGCAGTACTTGGCCAACAATCACTCATTTGCAATTTTCTCGAAAACTGCTAATTCTAGAAAAAAAGTTTCGTCCATCTTTTATCTTCGTTACTTCTCGATACACTATTTCGAAAGATAAAAAAGTTTCTCGCATGTTACATTTGAGAACGCAAATTTTCGACAGAGTCTTATGCTTTCTACACTTTAAAATTTGACCTACATATTAACACATTATGTTAACAAATATATAGTGATAATACGATAAAAATTTGAGAGTAATCCATTGTGCCATTTTTGAGTTAGAGCGAGTTAAGCGGAAAAATAATTTGTTTTATATATCCAATACACACCTAAAATTAGAGAAATGCGAAGCGAAAACTCGTGGCGGTGATAAATAATCATTTATAATAAGTTTAATATTTGATGGAGGGTAGACTGATAAAATATTAAGATGGAAAAAAAATTTATATATCCGAATCTTAAGCTCCGAAGTCCCTTTTCCTTAACCCTTTATTCCCACAAAACGCATTATGTCCCCTCCCTCCCTTCTTATTGCTTGGGTTGCGATATTTTTTTTTAATTAAAAATTTTAAAAAATTTCACTACCTGTAAAAAAATTTCTCTTCTGAGCCCTTTCCTTCGTACCCAAAAACGCATTTAAAAAAAATGCAAAAGGTTTTTCCCCTCTCAGAAGTTTGTTTATTAGAAAAAAATTAAAAAAATTATTCACGTCAAATAATATTAGACGCAATAATGAACAAATTCCATTTTGGTTTTTGAAAATCGCACAACAGGGAAAAAAGTTTGAGGGGGTTGAATAATTTTCCTTTCCCCACCTCCCTCCCCTCCCCTAATTGGCCCACCACACCAATCCTCCGGCTCCATCAATTCTCATCTATTTCACCTACCTCAAAAAAATCTCATCCCCCTAACTTCTTTTTTTCGTAAAAAAATTAAGGAATTACTTTTTTGTATATTAGTGTTAGGGCAAAAAAAAAAGAGTGATTTCAAAAAAAATTTTCATGAAAAGTTATCGTCTGATTTAAAAAAAAGTTTACCAGATTATGCGCTTCCGCGAGATCTTCAATTTTTAATTTTACTTTCTTTTTGTCAGGTCAATAATAACAAAGTTATCGTGGAAAAACGTGTTTTTGCGAATTTTAAATGCGAATTCCTCCGCCACCCCGTGTGATTAAGCTGAACTAAGTTGATAAAATGATAAAAGAGAACACTTGTAACTGAATTGTCAAAAAAAAATTTTTAAAAAGTTGGTTTCATTTCAAAACCAGATCCGCTCTGCTATATAGCATAAATCATTTATATGTTAGATTTACAGAAAATTGATGGGAATGGTGGGTCCAAAGTGCCACTATTGATTGCCACTACTTGTCTCCGTGCATGTAGTTTTTAGTGATGATTGTTATTTTAAAAGTTCAGCTTGGCTGAAATACACTACCTTTTCTCCTAATAGTTGTTAAATCTGCATCGCTTTAATTCTGAAATTTCACATACAACCCAGTTTGTGATTATCATTGCAAATTAAAATGTTTACTTGAATTTTAAATTCAAGAAAATAATGTAATAAAACTTATACATTTTAGATGTCTCAAGCCTAGTTAGAATTACGCTATTCTGGTTTTTTTAAATACATATAGTCTGTGTCCTAGAAAATGATGGATTGAAAAGAAGTATAGATACTAGAGAGGGCAATCAAATCAATGTATTGACTCAACAGATAATCTTCCTATAGCTGCTATTCCATTTAGAGCTTAACATGACTTAACACTTCAACTGTTAAAGGATAAGCAAATAAAATTTCTTACACACCTATGGAATTATGCACTACAATTATATAATAGAACAAGAGGTGATCGTAAAAATTAACTCCCCATTGAAACTTCTACAAGAATTTTCAACAATTAAAAAAGGCTTGGCCTATTCTAGAAAATTATGTCTTTAATGTTTGTAGTAAGACCTAGAAATATCTTGTATCTAAGATTACCTGTGCACTGAACTGTTTTGACTGTTTTTGCGCACATTGGAGCCAGTACTGACACCAGTGCATCATATTTAAAAATGGAAACTCTCACGTAGCTTAGGTTTCCATTCGATTCTCTGCATCTAACTCCAATGCCCGCTCCGCTTTTGCAGATGTGTGTGAAACCTACCTTAACTGAACTAAATGATTTCGTGATGGTACGATCCGATGAGATCCATTGGAGTGTTATCAAGCAGTGATGCAAAATTTCATGAAACTTGATTTGTGAAAGTTTTTAATATGTAAAATTAAACACGGAGCCATGAAACTTTCGTGAAATTTTATTGAATAATTTCTTAAAACTATGAAACGTAAGAGAAACCTTGAATTATTTCATGAAATGATGGAATTTTCTATGAAACGTAAATTGTGTATAAGCTTCATAATTTTGGAAATTTTCGAAAGTTAATGACTAATAAAACATGATAAACCCATGATATTAGTCTTATAAATTTGTGTTTTTCAATAGTTTTTAATTAAAAAAAAATGGTTGTATTTCTACCTATAAATTAGCACAATACTATATCAAATATTGACTCTTAGTTATGTAAAATTGTATTATATAATAATATATACCTGTGTATATACTTTCGTACGATAAATAAAAGTTTTTCTTAATAAAGCAAAAAAGAACTACCCAAGGAACACAGTTTGGTATAATAAATGTATTAAAAACCAGAGATGGGTCAAGGAAACTTTCCATTGGAAAGTTTCCAGGAAATTTTCGGAAGTTTCCGGAACGGAGTTTTGATAAAAATGAAAGTTTCCTTTAAAATATTTGAATATTCCGAAAGTTTCCGAAATTCCAGGGAAGTTTCCAAAACTCCTGGAAAGTTTCCAAATTTTTCACGAATATTTACAGTTATTATTTACACATATTTAATCATAAATTTGAAATTGCCGCCACGATGATCTAACATAACCTCAAACGCCAGAAATCCAGTTTTATTTTGTTGATATTTTTTCGAAATTATCAAAAATTAATCGGATGTTTAATCAAGTAGGGTTTCATATGGTCACCGCTCGGATTATTACTATTGGCATTGGCACAGAATTTCTCTAATTTCGTGCTATTGGCTATGATCGAGGATGAGTTGACAGACATATGATAAGTTACGTTTATTTGTTTACCCGCACTATCGCTTCCCGATGAATAGTATCTAGCATTTTTTTCTGTTACATTAAAAACGAAAATGATTAAATAGAAATATACTTTTATTTTTTTACAAATTATAAGATATTTAATTTATTAGTTTTAGTGTTATTTTAATTAAATTATGATGAATGTTATGTTGTGTTATAGTGGATGGCTTAATTTATTTTGATATTATTTTCTTGTTATTATTTTTTTAAGTGTTAAAATTTAAAACTAAATAAACATTTATTTATTATTTTATTTATTTGTTTTACACTTTTAATTCAATATAACTACAATATGCGATTTAGATGTTATTTCTGTCTTGCCTTCTATATTTCCGTTTCTGCACAAAATAGAGTTATGACTTCCATATGACATTATTTACATAAATTTTTAATTTTATAATCCACATATGTATCACATTCTATAAATTATTTTATTTATATTTAATTATGTAATAATTCAAACAAAACAAATTACTGGGTAACCACCCAATTGCTCCATATTCTTCATATAGCACAGGGCACATATAGTGGGTGTCATATAATATCAGTTATTTGGTAAAAGTCTGTAAAAGTAATGTAAATAATATATTTATATGCACTTATTTGGTATCAAAATGAAGCAGATTTCACCATAAAATAGACTCTGAATATTCCCAATGGAAAGTTTCCAGAAAAGCTTCCTGGAAACTTCCGGAGTAATCAAAACTCCGGGAGTTTACCCATCTCTGTTAAAAACGTTACGATTTTCTGAATATACGTTATATATTTTGTAACATCTTTGAAGTGTAGTAGCTGTGTTAAAAACAGCAAAAAGTAGTGTTCTCTTAAGTTTAAGAGCGAAGAATGCCGATCAAACAGTTTCACCTGTGAGGAATTGGGGTACAGAGAAGTACGGATGATGGGCGTGGCTTTATATGCCTTCCTCACATATTTATAGTTTAAAAGGAATAAGCAAAGCAAACTATATACAATACACTGCTCGCCAATATCTGAGGTGTTACTTTATATTTATATTTTCTTAATAATTCATTGCTGCTTTGTTTTACAAATCTAACTGTTTATAAATATTTGTATATTACGTACAATATAATTCAAATAAATACATTACAATAAAGGTTATAAGTGTATATTCAGCTTTGTTTTACATGTAGGAAGTCATGTAAAAACTTCGAATGTAATCAAAGTACCTAAGTTTTTATGAGATTATTTTATACTTACCAGTATTGCGCGCCCGGTTTGATTTTTTTTTAATCGCTTCGTATATTATCAGAATAGAACCCTATATTGAATTTTATAATGATCCGTCGGGTAATTAATTATTATAAATAATTATTCAACACCTTCACGAGTATTCGCGGACCATTTTTCTTGTTCTCGGCGTTTGCTGGACAAATAGCAATTATTTTATCGTTTATCTCGCCCTAAGCCTAAAACGGAACAATACATCGATTTTAGATTTTTACCGAATTATCATAGATTTATTAACAAAGTGTGCTAATATGAGGGTTAAATATATGAAAAGGAATGAAGATAAGAGATGGACGTAACTATTTTGTTTGAATATTTTTTTCTAAAATGAACAGTTTTTGATTTTTCATACGTTCCTCCAGCGTTTTACCCTGTCTTCAATCTCCACTGAATCTGCCATTCCTTCACTGTTGGTAAATTGTTTTGTAACAAAAAATGAACCACTTTAAAAAATAATTAGGGTAATGATTATACTCTATGGCCGATTTATATTTTTACTTCCACATCCAGTGGAAGTATAGTAACGACAAAAAAATTTTTTAAAATTTTTATTGTCCAAATAGGCTTAGAATGTCATGAAACGTCGAGATTTCAAGTTTGAGCGAAAAAAAAATTTCTGTCTGTCGGTCTGTAACTTTTTTGTGCACACGTTTACTCTGGAACCGTTTGAGATATTGACTTGAAATTTGGTACACATATGTACTTTAACGAGATCTAGAACTAGATTATATTTTCATCTTGTTCCGTCGAAGGGTTGGGGGGTAAATTGGGGTAAATTTGGAGTAAATAGGTAAATCAAGCAGGTAAGAGTTCATAAAATTGATATTTAGTATAGACAAGAGAAGCTAAGGTCTCAAAAAAAATTTTGGCATTAGCCACCCCCATTACCACCCTCACCCCATTATTAAAGGGGATGAAAAAAAAATGTGATTTAGTGTGTGTACAAGAACCAGAAACCTCAAAATATTTTTTTACTTTATCCACCCCCCACTTCCACCCCCTGTCACCACCCCCACCCCACTACCGATGTGGGGTATCGTTTTATGGGTTTTTGGGGTAGAGGATTTCAAATATTATATTATTAAAGTTCCATAAACAATTATTTCCAGATACAAAGTTTTTTCGTTGTGTGACCTGGATAGAAAATCTGAATGTGGAAGTAGTGATTCCTTGGGCAGCGGTTTTTACTTCCACATCCAGTGGAAGTATAGTAACGACAAAAAATTTTTTTAAAATTTTTATTGTTCAAATAGGCTTAAAATGTCATGAAACGTCGAGATTTTAAGTTTGAGCGCATAAAAAATTTCTGTCTGTCTGTAACTTTTTTTTGTGCGCACGTTTACTCTGAAACCGTTTAGGATATTGACTTGAAATTTGGTACACATATGTACTTTAACGAGATCTAGAACTATATTATATTTTCATCTTGTTCCGTCGAAGGGTTGGGGGGTAAATTGGGGTAAATGGATAAATCAAGCAGGTAAGAGTCCATAAAATTTGTATTTAGTATATACAAGAGAAGCTAAGGTCTCAAAAAAATTTTTGGCATTAGCCACCCCCATTACCAACCCCCACCCCCTTATTAAAGGGGGTGAAAAAAAATTGTGATTTGGTGTATGTACAAGAACCAGAAACCTCAAAATATTTTTTTACTTCATCCACCCCTACTACCACCCCCCCCCTATCACCACCCCAACCCCACTACCGACATGGGGTATCGTTTTATGGATTTTTGGGGTAGAGGATTTCAAATATATTATTAAAGTTCCATAAACAATTATTTCCACATACAAAGTTTTTTCATTGTGAGTGACTTGGATAGAGAATCTGGATGTGATTCCTTGGGCAGCGGTTTTACTTCTTATATAATTATTGCATCTTCTATAGTTTATTTGTTTTAGGCATTTTTAATTTTATGATGCCAACTTAGTTGTTGAAACCATGATCTAAACCTATACATATTGAGAACGCGTCATTTTGAGGCAGCTTTCCTTTACGTCACACCTTTCGGTCCACTTCCCAAGCAGCAATTTTAGTAGTTTCTACGTAATAGTTGCCATTAGGGGAACTTTAAAGGTTTCCGCAACTAAGGACTGTTACGTAATGGGAACCATCCTTCTACCAAGTATTCACCAAAATGGGGAATAATAATTACGTAGCAAATTACTATTCCGGTACTTCTACCATTACCGTGTTGAAGACTAGGTTATTACGTAAACGGGATGTAACCAAGTAGTAGAAATGACTAACTTTTGGAACAGCTCAGCTGACCGAAATGAGAGCGCAAACTATATATTTGGCTCTCTGTTATTCGAATAGCAAAATAATGACTTACTGAGTTTAAGCACATGATATGTCCAAAGGTCCAAGTTAAGGTGATTATATACAACATGCATAAGCATATATTATAAATCATGATGTTTTGCATTTACCCTGGGTGTGAATATTAAAACCACCACTTGTTTTCTGTAAAATGTTATCATGATGCTTCGATAAAAAAGACGCCCCCTCGAGAAAATGGTTTTTTCGGAAAAAAAATTTTTTGCAAAAATTATGTGTACAAGCAAAACTGCAAAATTTTTTATGGAAAACGTTTTTTTTTAAATTTTGTATATTATAAAGTAATAATCTATTTAGAAAACATATTTGTAAATGACTATAATAAAAAGAAATTTTTTATTGAATTATATTTTTATCCGTGTCAATATGGCGTCTTCATTCAACAACAGAAAAATGACGATTTTAATTGCAGTAACTTAGTGGTTGAAAAAACCAAAATTATTTCCCTACAAGTTACATTTACTATAAAGTAGCAGATGCCACCAACGTTATAGTTGTTGTTACTTTAAAAGTGGTGACGGCAGCTGCAACAATTTCACTGTGTAGTTATATTTACCTAGATGTAGCAAATGGGACCAATGACGCTATAAGATCTTAGTAACTGTTGCTACCTACTTATTTTCATGTTGGTAGAATTGGCAAAAATCGATATAGGTAATTTTTTTTTTTTAATTGGCAACGCGGTAATAACTGGCTAAGTGTCACTGTCACTGTGTGCGATGGGAATATGTGGATAATTAAAAATAACAATTATTATACTTTTTAAGTACTTTTTATTATCTGATATTATTTGGAAAGAGCACATATCGAACAATATGTGATGGATGCCCCTGACGGTGAGCATCTTATGTCAGAGGTAGGTGTTTTTTATGATCTTGCTTTTATATACCTATTTAAATGTTTGGTTTTTTTAGGTTGCATTGATATTGGGAGTTTGCGGTGCCTGCCGTTGCGGTGAACTGACCTTCTTAAGCGTCGAAGATATGAGATAAAGAATAATATCTATATATATCCATACCAGATACCAAGACGAATAAATCAAGAAGTTTCACAGTTTTAAATGAAGGATTTTCGGTGAACCCACTTGATTCGATTAGGAAATATGTCTTTAAGATCGCAAAATGTGTCTCACAAAAGATTTTTCGTAAATTTTCAAAAGGGAAAGTGCACTGTCCAATGCGTTGGATTAAATAAGCTCTCCAAAATTCCAAGAATTGTAGCTGATTATTTGCAATTGCCTGATGCAGATTTGTATACTGGCCATAGCATGCGCCGTTCCTCATCAACTCTTGGCCAATGCTGGGGGTGACATACCACCCTTAAACGTCACGGTGTGTGGAAATCATCCACCGTGGCGGAGGGTTATTTGGAAGATTCAGTCTCAACAAGATTGTTATTGCTAAAAAAATTCAGGGAGAGCAGCACGAGTCAGGCAATACAGACGTCGTTACTAGTATAAAGAAAAATTGTGTACAGAAGAGCAGTTTTCTTTGTGAAAAATCGAATATGATGACAATAAATGTTAACATAAATATAAATAAGTGTTAGTGCATGGATTCTTTGTTTTGTTAATTTTCCATATAATGGAGACAATAAATAAATTCCTTGGACTTTATTTTATATTAAAATTACTCTTTAGTGACTAAATCACTTTACCTCACTTTAGCTTACTACTTTATCTCACTAGTGACTTATGGGTCACTTTATACCTTCAAAGTCTTATGAATAAAGATCACTTTATATGAAAGTGTTGGATAAATATATTTATTAACGTAAGGTGAGTAATAATGGAAAAAATACATAACAGTTTTCATATTTATTTAGTGATCAGTTTACATTTAATTTCATTCAGTTCCATTTATTGTACATAAATAATGTCTTATGCCGTTATACCGACATTGTCCGTTCCCCATCGACACAATATTTATTAAATTTGGAGTTTTTAATCGGCAAATTCATTTAATATGCTCAGTGGATCACTAATTGAACTATGGGTCAATCTGTGTGTTAAAGACAAGTTGTAATTTTCGGGTAGTACACAGTATCATTAATCACTACAACTGTTATAGTTTTCGATTACTCTTCTTGTGTTGATGGGAGCACTTTTGCACTTGTTGCCAAAGATGATGGTTTTGCTCTGGCGAAATAATCTTTCATGTTTGCATCATATTCTGAAGTATCACTATTTCTCTACTACTGTTTAACTGTTTCTTCAGTTTTCTATAAAACGTGGATGAGTGCTGATAAACTTTATTTCGCTTTCACTGAGCATTTCAGATGCCGCCATTTTATTCAATGCCAATAATTATATAAATTGTCTTAAAAGTTAATATTACTCTATAGTAGATTTTCAAGGTATATGTAACTTTTAAGTCATTTTCAATTAGTGGGGAGTAGTTAAGATAACTTCAAAGCCCCTATGTTCGTAGAAATAACCTCATTTTTACTCGAGATGTCACTAATAAGTTAGACTACTTTCAAGTGGTCCTTTGGTAAAGCTGTGCAGTCGGCATTACTACCAATTTTCACTTTGCAGTTGAGGATGCTTCAAAGTAATGCAGAGTAGTATCTGCGACGTTGCAGATTCTCCAGCAGTTACTTGAAAGTGTTATAATTATACAGTGCCTAAATTCAGTAGAATCTACTTAATTGTCACTACAAATGCATGCCACAAAGTGAATATTACCCTGAAGTCGCAAAATTAGTAACAGTTATGTTATTCCTACTATATTAAAGTTCCGATGCCTCAGATGCCAGTTCCCATCACTTTGAATGCTGCTTGGGTTTACTTTCGGTGTGAGGAGCATAGAGCGAATTGGAACTTGGAATTTTGGAACTAATGAATTTTAGAATAGTGCCAATTTTCTCTACTTATCATTTAGTACAGTAACTAGAGGTTTTAATTTCCGAATAATATCATATGACACGGATTTCGTTCATTTTTGGTAACTTAATATTTGGAGGCTTGCTATTTTATTTGCCCTTTTCAGGGGATGGCAACTAAAAAAAAAAACCAAAAACATTGGGGTTGAAAAATACTAAAATTTTAAGAAGAAAAGGTTCTATGCAACTTTTCATACAAATTGATAGTCTTTGAGGGTGGCCGTCTTTTAAATCATAACTTCCCTCTCACCCTACCTTTCCGAAGGCAGGCAAACCATCGGATGAATGTCGTCATTGGTTCGAACGGGTTTTTTCGTTGAGCTTTTCCCGTACCAGCAATCCAACCTTTTAAAACAGTGCGCGTGTACTGAACAAAAACTCATTTCCCTAGCTTTAAGTAGTTTCTAACTGTTTTAAAACTATTCTCTAGTTGTAAATTAAAAATTGTTAGGTTTAAGAGTAGACAATGCCAATCAAACAGTTTCACCTGTGAGGAAGTGGCATAAGGGGATATACGGATGATGGGCGTGGCCTTTCAGACTATCTCGACAAATTTGTAGTGTTTGTTGACCATAAAACGAATTATTAGCCAAGCAACTGCATAATACACTGCTCGCCATGATATGAGATGTTACTTATTTATATTTATATTTTCGTAATAATTCATAATTGCTTTGTTTTAACAAATCTAACTGTTTATAAATATTTGTATATTACGAACGATATATTTAAATAATATGTAACTAATTGTGAAGCACTTGATAAAAAAGAAAAGTTAGCTTAAAATAGATACTGTAAAATAAAAAATAAAACAAACTTACTTTTTAATGCAGTAAAAAGTCGAAAATTAAAAAAAATATATATTAAGGATAGGATTTTGCAGAGTGTGAGGGAAATATGCGTTTTTTCCGGTTTTTTATAAATATTTAAAAAATCATGAATGGTATAATCTTTAAAATAGTTTCAGGTACTTCCCATTGTTCTAAGAAATACAACCTTATACAGTTTTTATCATAAATTTTGTATATAGTTAAATGCCATACTCTAATAATGAAGTTAGGAACTATTTTCATTGACAAACTACGATATTCAAGTACAACAGAAATTTGTAATAAAAAATATATTTGGTTGTATTCGTTAGAGTAATAACAATTATTTAAAACAGTTTTAAAGATTATACTATGTTCAATATTTTAATTATTTATAATAAACCGAAAATAAACGCATTTCCCTCTCACTCTGCAAAATCCTATCCTTAAAGTTAAATAATTACTTCCACATCCAGTGTAAGCATAGTAACGAAAAGAAAAAAAAATTGAAAATTTTTATTGTTCAAATAGGCTTAGAATGTCATGAAACGTCGAGATTTTAAGTTTGAGTGAAAAAAATGTTCTGTCTGTCTGACGGTCTGTCTGTAACCTTTTTTTTTTGTACTCACGATTACTCTGAAACCGTTTAAGATATTAACTTGAAATTTAGTACACGTATGTATTTTAACGTGATCTGGAACTATATTATATTTTCATCTTATTCCGTTGAGGTAAATGGGGTATAGATAGATAAATCAAGCAGATAAGAGTCATTGAAATTGGTATTTAGTATATAGAAAAGCTATAAGGTCTAAAAAATTTTTTGGCATTAGCCACCCCCATTACCACCCCCACCCTTTTATTAAAGGGGGGGTGAAGAAAAATATGATGTAGTGTTTGTACAAGAACCAAAAACCTCAAAATATTTTTTTAGTTCATCCACACCTACTACCACCCCCCTATCACCACTCCCACCCTACTACCGATGTGGGACATCGTTTTATAGGTATTTGGGGCAGACAATTTCAAATATTATATTATTAAAGTTCTATAAGCAATTATTTCCACACACAAATATTTTTCGTTATGACAGTCTTGGATAGGGGAAGGAAAATTATTCAACCCTCTATAACTTTTTTCCCTGTCGTACGATTTTGAAAAACCAAAGTGGAATTTATTCGATATTACCTCTAGTATTTGACTGATTAATATTTCAATTTTTTTTCAAATAAACAAACTTGTGGGAGAAAAACTTTTTTTCAAATGCGTTTTTGAGTACGAATGAAAAGGTTCAGAGGAGAATTTTTTTTACAGATAAGTGAGGAGTTTTTAAATTTTTATTTAAAACAAAAAATATCGCAAGCAATAGGATAGCATAGCATAATCCGTTTGCGGGAATGAGGAATGAGAAAAAGGATGGGGACTTCGGACTTTGAAATGTGGCAATATAAATCTTTTTTTCCATATTAATATTTTATCAATCTACCCATTATCAAATACTAAACGGTCGAAGCGGCATTTTATAAATAAGTTGCGTTATTACTATAGCGTACACATTGCACAAACCTTAGATTCGGACGAGTACTTTAACAACTAAGTTGGTATTATAACTTTAAAAATGCTTAAAACAAACAATTTGTTTTTTTAACAAAATCGATAGGCAAATAAAAACTTAATCCTTTAAAATCTAAAAAATTGTTTTCCAATTTAGATAAATGTGTGAAGAGTATTCTAAAGGAATCTGCAACAATTATATAAAAAGTTGTTGCTACACTTATTCAAATTTGACCCCTACATATTAACGCATTTTGTTAAAAAATGTATAGTGGTAACACGATAAGAGTTTGAGAGTAATCCATTGTGCCGTGCCGTTATATAGTTATTTATAAGTTTAATATTTAATAAAGGGTAGATTAATTCCATTAAGATGGAAAAAAGAATATCAAGGTCCAAGGTCCCTATCCCTTTTCGTTAACCCTTTATTCCCACAAACGCATTGTGTCCCTTCCCTCCCCTCCTATTGCTTGAATTGCGATATATTCTTTAAAATCCTCACTTACATGTAAAAAAAATTGTCTTCTGAACCCTTTCCTTCGTACTCGAAAACGAATTTGAAAAAAAATGCAAAAGATTTTTCCCCTCTCACAAGTTTGTTTAATTGAAAAAAATTAATCACTCAAATACTAGAGGTAATAACGAACAAACTCCATTTTGGCTTTTCAAAATCGCACGACGGGGAAAAAGTTACAGGTAGTAGTTATAGGTCTAATGATTTTCTTTTTCATACCTCCTCCCCGCTCACAATTGGCCCACCACCCCCATCCTCCGGCTCCATCAATTCTTATCGTTTTCACCTACCTCAAAAAAATCTCATCTCCCTAACTCCTTTTTTTGCGAAAAAATTTAAAAGAAATTACTTTATTGTATATTAGTGTTACGGCAAAGAAACGTGTAAATATTAAAAAAAATTTCACGAAGAGGTACCGTCTGATTTGAAAAAAACCTTTGTCTAAAAATCGCTATTTCCACATCCTATGCAAGTCTCTTACAACGAAAATACTATATTTGCACTCCACCCTTTCAAGCATTTTCTTCGAGGAAACCTACTAGGCATCCATACTACTCGAAGGAATCCACTGTGCATGCAATTTACTCGAGAAAAGCCACTGCTCACCCATTTGATTCGAGGAAACTCGCTACGCATTCATACAACTTGAGGTAACCTACTGCGCATCTATAGTACGCAAGAAAAGCCACTGCACATTCATACTACTTGAAGTAACCTACTGCGCATCCATAGTACTCGAAAAAGCCACTGCGCATCCACACTACTCGGGGTAATCTACTGCGCATCAATAGTATTCGAGGAAAGCCACTGCGCATCCATAATACTCGGGGAAACCTACTACGCATCTATACTACTCGAAGTAACCCACTTAGTATAGAATCAATAAAATAATAGAAGATCTATAAACACCGTACAGGTTGCATGGTATTCTAATTTTAAATCGTAGAAGCTAGACACACACGCGATGACACGTCTCTGACGCTATCCTCATGTATCCTTGAAACATTGGTGTCAATTTAGCAACCTGCTAAAATAATCTTGAAAGGCAGGTACGCTGTTGTTGGTTTGTTCATAGGACTAGATTACAATGCAATCTGTAGGGTGTTTATAGATCTTAAAATTCCACACCTAGATTTTCTATCCAAGTCTCTCACAGCGAAGAAAATTTTGATACTATATTTGCACTTCACTATGTGAAAATTATTATTTATGGAACTTTAATAACATAATGTTTGAAATCGTCTACCCCAAAAAACTATAAAACGATATGCCATATCGGTAGTAGAGGTGGGGGTGGTGGTAGAGGGGTGGCAATGGGGGTGGATGAAGTAAAAAAAAAATTGAGGCCTTGGGTTCTTGTATACACGCTAAATTACAATTTTATTTCTTTCACCCCCTTTAGTTATGGGGGGTGGTAATACCAAACATTTTTTTGAGACCTTAACTTCGTTTTACTTCCACATCCAGTTTATATACCAAATACCAATTTTACGGACTTTCACTGCGTGATTTACATATTTACCTCTATTTACTCCAATTTATCCCTCAAACCCTTCAACGAAGTAAGATCAAAATATAATCTAGTTGCAGATTTCGTTAAAATACAGACGTGTACCAAATTTTAAGTCATTACGAGCTTCCGCGAGATCTTTTTTTTTGTCGAGGAAAAACGTGTTTTTGCGAATTTTAAATGCGAATTCATCCCCCACCCTGTGTGATTAAATTGAACTAACTTGATAACATGATAAATGAGAATCCGTGTAACCGAATTGTCAAAAAAAAAAAAAAAAAAGGTTTCATTTCAAAATCAGATCCGCTCCGCTATAATATTCTCTAAACCGCTGCATTTTTAAACATAAAGCGTCCCTTGAAAATGTTGGCCAGTATATGCTGGCTGAATCGCAAACGGTAAGGAAGTAGGCGTGGCTAGAGAGTTATTTATATATTTCGTTTTATCACTTATTACTAAATGCATTGCATAAAAAATACAGAAAACATATTTTATTATGTAGAAAAATATTGTGCTTGTCGTTACGAAGTTAGATATTTGATATATTTACTGTTGTGGTCTAAATTAAATAAACACTTGTAATCCATTCCGAGTCTGAATTATCAATGTGTCGCCATCTATGAAACTATGAATGAACTTTTACATGTGTTTCGTTTTCCCAGATTTTTAAGCAAATGTGTGGTTTATTTAAAACAACAAAAATCTTATTTTGTGCATCGCATACTTCTAAATGTTCATTCCTTTTTAATTTTTTTTTTTGTGAGACAGGGAGCTTTGAAAAAATCACAAAGTTTCCCATGTAAAAGCATAGGCATTGCACACTCTTAAATACTTCAAAATTTATATCACAAGTAATTAAAAATCTACTTCATCAGACAATAACTTTTTACATTAAAAGCATTTGTTATTAATAGTGTAATTTGCAATATTATGCTATAAGTAATAGATAAACAACTACAAAAAGCTACTACTATCTCAAGATAATAAATCACACAAAAACTGGTCTATAACATACAAACAAAATAAACACCGCAGGGGCGTACTCAAATATTTTTATATAAAAATGACCATATGTTCTAAGTGTGATGTATTAAATGCTGAACTAATTAGTTGTGATAAATGTGCCTCTAAATTGTGCCAGGATTGCACACAATTAACCTCAACTGAATTAAGAGCAGTGGCTTTAAAAAAAAGAGTAATATTCTATTGGTGCTCAGAGTGCACTGCAAATGAGAAAACTCAAAAATCTTCACTAGCAACTTCCAGTGAACGGTCTGAGTTTGAAGAAAACATAGCGAAACACCTAAGTAATCTCCAAGCTCAAATAACAAATCTCCACAATGATCTCACAATTCTAAAAGATTCTAATATTGATTTGATCAAGCTATTAGACAATAGCAATAAATCCGTGAACGAACAACCTCGCCAACTAAACATGACTGGCAGCGCACTTCAACCAGTGCCCCAAGGCAAGCTCCCACAACCGGATAATGAGAAATCAATGCAACCATCATCATCTATAAACAGGAATAAGCAGCCTAAACTTTACTAAGCAAAACATTAATATGGGCCCCTACTGCGTATACTGTGGAGGCGATGGCAGGCAATACTACTACCATGGATAGTAGCCCCCAACACCAGATGTACACAAAAAGTAAAGCTTCAGGTATAATCTGCTCTGGTCCAGGTAGGCCAAATATTAGAGTAGCTAACCCCAATATTGGGGAAAAAGTGCCTGAATTATCCTGGATCTACCTATCAAACCTTAGCACTGAAACAGAGACAGGCGATCTGTTAGATATATTAGATAGTGAATATCGTCACTTATGCAGATGCATTAAATTGCGATCCAAATTCAGGAGACCTAGAAGCGCAAGCTTCAAACTGGGAGTACCCAAAGATTTGGAGGAACGACATTTGTCGGCCAACTTCTGGCCCAAAGGCTTCTATGTAGACAAGTATACCGTGCGTGTAATTTCCCATTAGGCATGTACATTCACGTAGCCCGAGAAATCTGACAACACCGGCAGCCGTGAATTCGTCCGTCGGTGGAGCATCCCAGCTTTGTTATTTCATTTCAGCCAGCTGGCACACGCGATGTTGTAATTCTTACTCCTCATGCCTAGCCCGCGACTACACACATGGTATATCCAGTAACCTAAACCAAAACCGTCACCAACCGCTTAATAGGCATAATGCTGCTAACTCTCAATCGTTCTCCAAAAAACTGATTAAGTCCAACAACACCATTGATCTAGGCCTCTATTACCAGAATGTTCGTGGACTCAACACCAAAATTAACACTCTATCCCAGTGTCAGTGCATGTCAGTATGAATCCATCTGTCTCAGTGAAACCTGGCTCTCGAGCAGCATCTCCAATTAGGAAGTTTCCTATTTTAGAAATATCATGTACATTCAACCTCATTTAGTAGTCTTTCAGATAATTAGTCAAACAAAAAAAAAATTATCTCGATATCTGAAAAACTCACGAACTTATTCAATTTGTATGTGTGTATGTGCTCGATTTTCTGAAATGTCACAAAATGTCACTTTTGATTCGTTCGTGCCGAGCCGAATTTTCGAATTTCACCGTGCAATTTACGATCAGGTTTATCTGGAAGACTTCCTCTTTAAGTCGCGACATCATACGGCCGTCCCAATGGTGTTTTTCGAAAAATATGAACGTGCCAAAATTGCATGTTTTAGCAATTTTTTCGGCTCTCAAATGCAAGCTGGCTATAAACTGCCAAGGAGGTTTAATAAATAAGGAGTCGCCATAAGAAGCAGAATGTGGCAGCACATTCCTCATTTTAGTATGATCGACACGTCAACAAAACGCGACATGTATCTTGGTTTAATATTATTATAAAATAAATGTTTTTGATAGAAAATAGTGTTTTTCGTTATAGCATATGATTTCGTTTCCGCCAAGTAGTTGTACAAATCAAAGTAGTATCGATAAGAAGAAATGTTTTGGAATCACTTTTCATAGGTTAAAACAGGTCTGTACTCAAAAGATATGTTGAAACTATTTTTTATTTATTTTAGATTCTATTGTATTATATTTGCTTGAAATGTGAAACCATCATCTCATTCATTACTCTACTGGCTTGATATATGGTAGTGTCAATGTGTAAAGTCAACTAATATGTATCTCCTCAAATGCTGTATAAACTTTTTATTAAATCAGGACCTGGCGAGCAGTTCATGATAGGGTTGGCTAACCCGAACTGGAACTGATACCTTGGAACAGGTCCGGTGGGTTGGACTAGTGGAACTGATCTCAACTAATAAATACGGCAGGTACGAATATTAGTCCGAGTACTCCGAGTCCGGTTGAACTTTTTAGAGACCCGGTGCGGCGCGCGCACTTTATAGACGTATGGACTGGTTGAACTAAACGAGTACGACTAGTACAGTACAAGATTACGAGTCCGTTTGCACCTGTCCAGTCCACTGAGTCCAGTTTGTCTGCCGGTCCGCTCAGCCGTTCACCGTGCGAGTTGGTTAGCATGGACTAGGAACTGAAACTGATCTTTGGACTAGGTTCTTTTCTGGACTGGATTAGGTCCGAACTGATCCGTAAAAATATTCGGATCAGCCATCCCTAGTTCATGACAGTATCACAGCATAGATAGAGAGACAGCAAAGAAACTCTCGTGTGTTGGCGTGACTAAAATGATTCACCTTGAAGTCGCCATTTCGGGTAAAAAGTCAGAGTTGGATTCCAAACAATTTAAATGTTTCCGACAGGACCGTATTATCCAATTCAAATTGAACAGTCTGTGTGCTTGAAAATGTAGACTAGAAACTACGAAACTGTACTTAGTCATAAACAGAGAAAATATTGTGATATTTAACAAGAAAAATTTGTATTCGTTACCTGTTATAATGGAATATCACAAAGTAACAGACAACTCTATTGATTTCTTTAAATACACAATAATTTTAGATATCTAAAAAAGTCATATGTAATTTTTTTCCAACTTGTAAAAATAGGAAGTAAAAGCGTATGAAACAGAAATGATATAATTTTTTTTTAGTATTCTTTCAAATAAAAATAGCTCAAAAAAATAGAACAATATAGTTTCTTCATACCTTCATTTGGGGTGTTTCATAACAGAAGGGCCTTCGTTACTTGAGTTAAGTGATGATAATTATATTATATCAAATAGTAGAATGCCTGCGTTCCACTACGGGTTCATTATAACTAAAAATAATGAGTAATATAACACCCTCCATCCAATTTTTATCATAAAAATCAGACTATCAAATAATATGACAATTGACAATCTATAAATTATCCAACACAGAAAGTTCCTAAAAAAGTTGACTCAAATTTAGGCCGCTATAGTGAGCCGGCCATTTCGACTTTCCAATTTTATTAATTTTCTTGAAACAGATGTAGCCGTTATATGACTTATTAACTACGTCGAGGCATCTTGCGAACTAAACAGTAGAGATGAGTTGCTATTTAACAACCTGTTATTTTATAACTGTTATTTGTAAATAGCATTAGCAGCCTGTTATTTCTGTACGAAAATAACAGATAAGAAACACCAAGGTTGGTATACTTTAAAGAAACACGACCGTTGAGTGAATAGACTCTTCAATCAACGACACGACGTAGTAAAAATGTTCTTGCTGACTGCTATTAAACTGTTATTCAGAAAACAGCAGTAGCAGATAATGAAATCGCAACGCAACCGCTAATGTAGTGAAGTTGAATATTATTGTGGGTATCTTGAGTCATCGGCTTTATGTATACACTTCTTAGTTGCTTTTTAATCATAACATATTCAAATCTTTTCGATTTTCTTCTCCGTGTGTATATATTCGATTACCCGCATACCAAGTATGCCAGAGTTGAGTTGAATATTTTTGTAGAAATCTTGAGCCATCCGCTTTATGTACTGACTTTTAGCTGTTTTTTAAATCATAATATGTTCAGAGCTTTTATATTTTCTTCTCCATATGCATATTTTCGTTTACCTGCATCTCCAATATTGTCATTGCATACGCTGTGTTTGGCGTGTTTCTATGCTGGTATTTCTTTATTAATTTAACATAACATAATAATAATTAAAAGTTGAGGCTTAAAAAATGATTTATATAAATAAAATTATTTATATGTATATGAACGTAAGAAAAAATCAATTAATACCTCTATAAAACATAAAAATCAAAGAATTTTTTCTGCCCGTCGGCCAGTGGCAGCAGCATAATGTATAATATAACGTCTATGAACTAACAGTTGCAAACTGCGCGATGCGGTATACCAATGTCAGTACTTCTCAGCGATCTGTTATTTTTAAACATTTACTTTAAACTGTTATTTCAAAATAGCAGTAGCAGTTTAAACCTTTATTAAAAAATAACAGCTTTTATCCATCACTACTAAACAGCGTAAAAAGTAAATAAACTAAATACATAGAACAGAATAGAAGGGAATTTATGTAATAATTTATAATCAAGCAATTTTATGTACATAAAACAAAACGCATCGAAATTTTTCTACCTGCGATAATTCCTTATTTACAGGTAAAGAGTACCCATATTTTATTGCTTTGGCAATATATGCATTTACATTTGTTCAATCCGCATTAAGCCACACTGTACGCTTCCTGTGCACATAAGTATTAAAAAAGATACACACGTATGCACTCACATTCTTTTTTTGTAGAAAATTTAAGTCTCTATACAAGTATCTGTACACTGAGAAAAAAGTTTATTAGCCACAATTAAAATTTTAATATTGGTAAGTAAAAAGTTCATCTGTATATGGGACTACTCCACCACTTCTTAGCTATAAGTAAAATAGGAATCCTGACACAAGTTGCTAACAGGAATTAAACAGTTTTTAGGCAAGATTAACTTCTTCCCATTAGTAAGCCACTGTACTTATAATAAATATAGTAGTGTATTTATACTTAGGAAAGTATGTCTCTATCTTTAATGAATTGTGTATTTATCATTATTAATCTGGTTAGTTTTAACAAAGAAAACTACTACTTTCCATTAGTAAACGAATGTACTTATGATAAATATAGGAATGTATTTATACTTAATAAAGTATGCTTCTATTGTTAGTGAATGGTATATTTATCATCATTAGCTTAGTTAGTTTGGACAAAGAAACTGAATACTTGTGTTAAATAGATAATGACTTAACTTACCTTAAAAAAGTCACTTGCACTAAGTTTTCTAGAGATTTCTAGCTAGTGAACTAACTATTATTCATTAATAAACAGTTAACTTGTCTTAATCGATGTTTAATCTAGCTATTATTAGACAGTTTTATTAATATGAATAGATTCTGTATATACAGTATGTCCCGATTTTAATCGTTAAGCCTCCATATCTCAGTTATTATAGTCATCCGATTTCCACCAAATTTGGATCGATATCAAAGACCTTTACTATGACTTTTTTTAATAAAACAAAACTTATTCAGTCATTATGGCGTCCACTTTTATATATAAGAATAAAAGGTTTTGAGAAGTTATATTAGGCATTTTTTTTTACTGAAAATCTCAGGCAATATTATTGATCAGTTTGCTTTGGAACCCCCGTTATATATAAAATTTTATATTTCCTATGGTTTTCGAATTACAGCACCCATGCATAAAAATACATTTTTTAAATATTCATAAATTAATAACATGATAACGAATTGTTTTTCGAGTAAATCTTCATTTTCCATTAAAATTCACTTTTTCTACCCCCATCAGTGCCATCGATACAATCAAATTTTGTAAGCCATAAGAATTTAAAAAGTATTTTTCAGAAAATTAACTTTGCCATATTGTTTTATTGAAGATTGCCGAATTTAAAAGTTTTGATGATATTATAGGTGGCAGAAAAAAGTAAATATAAATAGAAAATGAAGAATGACTTTTTTTCAAGGAACAGTTAGTTTCTAAATTATTAATTAAAATGTAAAATTTTAGAGAGATTCTGATCAATAATATTGCGTTAAGTTTTTCAGTAAATAATGCCTAATGATCTCAAAAATTGCCCTTTTTTTTCTTAATAAAAATGCACATCAATACTATTGTCGGCCCAAGGAAAGATCGATGGTCTCACGAATGTATAGATTGTCCTTTAATATAAAGCGGAATACGGATTAGATTATAGACCGGTAACAGACTACAATATATCTTACCACCCAAACATTCTTTCACTGGACCGATAATAAAATAAGTATTGTTTTTATCAAAAAAGTCATAGTATAGAGGTCTTTGATACCGATTCAGATTTGGTTGAAATCGGATGACTAATAACTGAGATACTGAGAGGGGTCATTAAAAAGTGGGACACGCTGTATATGCAGTGCGCGATCACAATAGTACGCATCATATATGGTAAATTTTTTAAAAATTTCTCAGAAAAATTGATTTTTGATAAAAGTTGATGGCGTTGAACTAAAAATCGAATTAAAATTTATACTCAAAGATATGAAATCACAGCTACCATGGCTAACTGGAGACTTTTTAAAAAATAAGATTTACTTAGAACACGATTAGTTCAGTTTCTTTTTTAATTTCATTTAATTAAAAAAATGTGAAAATATTGCAAATAAATGAAGTTTCTAAACAATTTTTTTCTACATCTTTGAAAATTTATCAATTTTTATACAATCTACTTGATTTATTTGCATTATTTTGATATTTTTGAATGAAAATTGAAATGAAGTGAAAATAACATGATTATTATTGACTATTACAAGTATATCTCATATTTTAAGTTATTTAAAAAATATATTAAACTAGTCCTAAATGTAACTTGTGACATATTATTTAATATTTTTAATTAAAAACAATATTTTCAACATTCTTCAATATTTTCAAAAATAAAGATAAGTACGATACTGTGAAACCAAATTCATAGTTTTGTGTCTCCCTCGTATATGATAAGAGGTTTTTAAAAAATAATGTATGTAATTTTAATTTTAGGAAAAGCAACTTTTATCAAGGACAAACTTTTGTGAGAAATTAATAAAAAAGTTTCTGATATGATGTGTAACTATTATTGTAATCACATGGTTCAAATATAAGGTGATTTCTTCTTTTGATATTTAGGATATAAAAGAAACAGACAAATAATAATAATTTGCATGTATTCATTTGAAAATGTGTAACACAAAAAATAACAACTGGGCTAATACAAAGAGAAATAAGACTACTAAAAAACTGGGATATGCACCAACATAACACAAGAACTAATTAACATTATTCACTAATATCTTTCACAACTACTCAAGGCAGAAAAAGAATAACATACCAAGTAATGCAATGGTACAATGAACTACTGTCGACTGTATTGCTTTAAGTTCCAAACATCTGATGCAGGAATCACATTTATATTTCACTTCATTTACTACAATGTAATAAGAGTCTTCTCCTAATGAATAGGGAAAAGGTTGTAGGGGATATCATATAAGTCCAGTTTGGCTCTTCGTCTCTCAATAACATCTTGAAATGAATTGAAATTCTACAAGAAAAAACAATAAAGCTTCATTATTATGTTACAATTATGTCAACGGACAACCTGATATAGGTACATTTTTTGAAGTTTTTCTATACCACATTTGTAAGCTCGAGTTTAACAAAAATAGTAAGAAAAAAATTGCAAAATAATTTTTTTAAATAATCCGAGAAATAGTCTCAAAATGTACAATAATTATTAAAATTCTCATACCTTAGTTTTAGATTTTGAAAATACCTATCGGATTTTAGGAATCTTATGTGTCATGTCATTGTCAGAAAGGAAAGACTATTTTATTATTTGAGCTAGTTGTAAAAAACCTAATCTGTAAATTAGAATAGTCCTTGAAACTCATAACTATGACTATTTCCCTCGTGTCAATTCTGACCAATCAGAACCATCAATTTTGATCATACATTAGTAATTTTAATAAATGGAAAAATTGACTGACAGGACCTGCCGCAAATTTATTCGATTTCGTTTACCCTAGTAAAATTGACAGATCTCAACAAAAATTATTTAATACAAATTTACAACATTTACTCAGGAAATAATCTATTTAAATACCACTTAGGATAAATTTGAACAAATCTAAGTGATTTGCTTTTAGCAATAGAATTCGTGCAAGTAGCTATGTATTGAAAAAATAGGTACATGGATTTGTTCAAATTTATCCAGAAAAATTGTATTGGGATTTTACTACTGAACATGTTTTGTACCTCTATGAGAAAAAGAAGCTGTCTTGAATCTTGGCTCTTGTTGGCCTCCATCTGGTTTTGCCTTTAAGACTTCTTTAAATTTACAAGAGAAAATAATCGGGGTAATATGAGAAGAGATCAAGTGGAATCGTCTGAAATGAACAAAAAGAATGAAGTTATATATACGCAATCAATTGTAGTTTTACCTACCATTAAACACATCTATATGCTCCTCCGGTCCCCAGTGGTTTAATAATTTTGTATAATCCATCATATATGCACATAAACACCACGAACGCCAGCAGAAATTAAAAACAACGTAAAAGAAACCACAGTAAAGTCATAAGTCAAGTCATCAAGTGATCGAATGAGGAATGAATAAATCAAAGTTGCCAAAGCCACCAAGCAAATGCTCGAGTCCTCGCGAAAATAGCCGAACATGCTTTTTTTTCTAGGTTTAAGTAACTGAATGTTAAATGCTAGTAAACTGTCCACTAACAGAAAATGTTTGTACACTTCCTACTAGTAAAAAAAAGTCAAATTCGCTCCTTTAATTACTACAAAAGCATCAATGTCCATGGTAAAACAACTGAGGATTATTGACAAGTAAACTATTAACACAAGTGTTCGTGTTATATTGGTGCTATTTGCGTAGTTATTAGGAGCTATTTACCTCGTGTCAGAGTTTCTGTTTTACTTATTACAACTGCTACGCAACATTATTGGAAAACAAACTAGGCACTTGTCTTCATGAAAATTGTGTTAGAATCACTGTTTACTTGGAACGTTTTTCTCAGTGTAACTAAAAAGTTTCAGTTAATTTTACCTACCTATTATTATGATCAGTAGGGAATCTAAAAAAGACTTTTTGCACAAATAACGTTTGTTCTGGAAATATTTTGCAGCACAAACAGAGCCCATACTTGAAAATAATAGAGAAAGGTTAAACAATAAATAACACAATAACACTAAGTACGTCAATGAACTAAATAAATTGTACCTACGTCGCCCGCACTGTTTTCCAAGGTTTTAACCCAAAATGGTTCGTGCGCGGCGATCTGCGCAAATCGTTCCCGCCATTCAAGTTTCCCTGCTGTCTCTCTTTCTCTGCTGTGACAGTATGATCACAAGCCACGCCTTCTGCGGCCGTTTCTCATTGTAGGATATAAGCTTTATGGCTACTCCTCATTTATATTCTACCTCCATGTAAACTGCCGGTGCCTGCCGCGCCCGCTCGCTGTTGGCAGAATCGTGTATTGTGACGTAATCGAGCTCAGCCCAGATGATCACGGCATTTTAAACTTGGAAGGACCATAACTTTTTTATTTATAGAGATAATTTAAAAAAAAATTACAGATATTTTTTAGATTTTTACTATTTATTACGAGAAAATGAGAAAAATGGAAACTTCCTAATTCGGAGCTAGTTCCCGAATCATATAGTGTATCCAGATGTGACCGTGACCATAGCTTAACAGGCCTAAGCCGTGGCGGTGGAGTTCTAATAGCTACTAATGATCATATTCACTCTATGCACATCGATCCGAAATAACTTTCCAAATATTGATATTGTGGGAAGTAAACACCCGTTTCAGCACCACACACTTGCTGTTTTTGTCTTATATATTCCTCCTAACACGTAAACAGGAGAACTCGAACAATTTTTTGATCAATTGGAAAATTTTGTGTGTAACTTTGAGAACTCTGTAATTATAGGAGACTTCAACATTCCTTTATTTAATATTACTGATAATGACCCAAAAAGCCGCATATTATGCAATTTTATGGATTTCCTATTACTAGATCAATATAACAATGTAAAAAATGACAACGGTAGAACCCTTGACTTAGTTCTGGCAAAAAGTCAATGTCACTGTCACATTTTTCATGATGAGTCGCCATTAGCCGCGGAAGACACGCATCATCCGGCCTTATCTATAACACTAACCATCCACTCTCAACATCTCGACAAATTCCCCTGTAAGACCACATAAACCTCCTACAATTTTCGGAAGCCGACTTTCCCCAAGGTCTGTAGAGGACAGGTTGCCTGGTAACTAGGAGCGCCATATTGCGCGTCATCCAGAGGACCCGCTTCTACAACTCACGTCACAGAGGTAAAAGATACAACAGTCGACCAGTGTATCCCTAACCTCGTTGATCTCGTCGTACTTTGTTTAATATCTTTTATTTCTGCTTACACAGTTATTGAAAATATTATTTTGGATATTCATATTTTAAGTAGGTCATTTGTTGTGCATGTTAATTTTAAAAGGTCCTCTGGACACGTCACTCCCGCGCAAGAATTTTATTGGCTCCTGAGTTCCCTGCCAAAAATTCCACATAGAAACTTATAAAAAAAAAGTGATGCGGTTTTATCGTTCCTATAAGTTATATTATTATTATACAGACAGGATTTTATCTGTTTTATTAAGTTTTAAATCGGTTATGAAACAGTAATTCCGAATGAGCTATTTGGAATTATCATGTTACCCTTTCATGAGTACTTATATGAAATATACATCAATAAATCTACAGTTTAGTGTCTGCAAATGCACCCTTGCCCTTATATCTGTAAACATGGAATTACAGATACAACTTTAAAGAGATTCTAAACTTTTCTATAAGTAATATCATAAGAGTCCAGTCCGTCCTTTCTCCAGTATCTATCGTATATAACACACCATTATCAACATGTTTTTATTGTAAATTTCAACATTGTCTTTTTATTAGTATTAATGTGGATATACATGTCAACAAATGTACAGTTTCAATTGTATATTTTACAGATGTATTTTTATTGTAAACTTCCATTTTGCTTTTTTATTAGTATTAATTTGGATATGCATGCCGACAAATGAACAGTTTGAATTGCATATTTCAAATAGAAATACTAATATTGTGGTAAACACAAAATACTGCAAAGTCCTTATTTCCTCGGGTGTTCTTGTTCTAGCCTAGAAGCAATGAATGAGTTGGCAGTGAAAGAGACTGCTTTACTTTTAATTTAACAAACACACGTCAGTTCCTTAGGTCACATTAGAGTAGATATGAATTAGCGACACGTATACAGCTCCCTCTACTGGAGCCTGGAGTAAAGCTGCTGCTGAAATTTCCATCAGTTTCTACCAGAATGGAGCAGCAAACATTTACTTATACCACATCAATGAGAATTTATGAGAACAGTATCTAAGGTAAAACGTGCGGCTTTCCGTGGTTAAATGGCAAGTGTTTCTATAAGAAACGAGCTGCATTAGGTTAGGACAGTTTTGACTTGCAATTGAAGATTACTAATTATAATGTTTGTATAGGGATTTATGAGATCAGTTTCTATGAGTATTAATGTTTTTTTTTCAGTAATATATTAAATGTGTTTTCATTTGTTTGAATGGGTAAAAAGAAAGGTCAGTTTTCAACTGCAATTACAAATACAAGTTTAATCACTTTGAATGGGGTTATATGCGATTAATTTCTAAAAGTATTTATGCTGTTTTCCGAATATAATTGTGATGAGGTTTAATCAGTAACAAATTGTTCACTACTTGTTATGATATGGTCGGAAATTCCAAGTACACATTTAGTATTCCTTCAAAAGGATTGATGAGAGCAGTTTCTACGAGTATCTATTTGTTGTTCCTCTAGTAAATTATATAAGTCTTTACATTTACTTATACTATCTCAATGAGAATTTATGAGAACGGTATCTAATGTAAAACGTACGGCTTTCCGTGGTTAAATGGCAAGTGTTTCTATAAGAAACGAGCTGCATTAGGTTAGAACAGTTTTGATTTGCAATTGAAGATTACAAATTATAATGTTTGAATAGGGATTTATGAGATCAGTTTCTATGAGTATTAATGTTCTTTTTTCAGTAATATATTAAATGTATTTTCATATGTTTGAATGGGTAAAAAGAAACGTCAGTTTTCAACTGAAATTACAAATACAAATTTAATCACTTCGAATGGGGTTATACGCGATCAATTTCTAACAGTATTTATGCTGTTTTCCGAATATAATTGTGATGAGGTTTGATCAGTAACAAATTGTTCACTACATATTACGATATGGTCAGAAATTCCAGGTACATATTTAGTATTACTTCGAAAGGATTGATGATAGCAGTTTCTACGAGTATGTATTTGTTGTGCCAATAGTAAATTATATAAGTCTTTATCAGTATGCATTCGGATCTAATTTAAATATGAAAATTATATCAGAATAAAGCAACCAAATATTTTAAACAGTATCTATTTGTAAATCCAGACATTTACTTATACTATCTCAATGAGAATTTATGAGGACAGTATCTAATGTAAAACGTGCGGCTTTGCGTGGTTAAATGGCAAGAGTTTCTATAAGAAACGAGCTGCATTAGGTTAGAACAGTTTTGATTTGCAATTGAAGATTACAAATTATAATGTTTGAATAGGGATTTATGAGATCAGTTTCTATGAGTATTAATGTTTTTTTTCAGTAATATATTAAATGTGTTTTCATTTGTTTGAATGGGTAAAAAGAAAGGTCAGTTTTCAACTGCAGTTACAAATACAAGTTTAACCACTTCGAATGGGATTATATGCGATCAATTTCTAACAGTATTTATGCTGTTTTCCGAATATAATTGTGATGATGTTTGATCAGTAACAAATTGTTCACTACATGTTACGTGTGGAAATTCCAGGTACATATTTCGTATTACTTCGAAAGGATTGATGATAGCAGTTTCTACGAGTATGTATTTGTTGTGCCAATAGTAAATTATATATGTCTTTATCAGTATCCATTCGGATCTAATTTAAATATGAAAATTATATCAGAATAAAGCAACCAAATATTTTAAACAGTATCTATTTGTAAATCCAGACATTTACTTATACTATCTCAATGAGAATTTATGAGGACAGTATCTAATGTAAAACGTGCGGCTTTCCGTGGTTAAATGGCAAGAGTTTCTATAAGAAACGAGCTGCATTAGGTTAGAACAGTTTTTATTTATTTATTTATTTATTTAGAAGCTAATTACATGTTTCTTGAGGGGGGACTACAGGCGATATAACCCGCCGGAGCCAACCCGGGCGACACGCTTCGAAGACCGGGTTTTGATTTGCAATTGAAGATTACAAATTATGATGTTTGAATAGGGATTTATGAGACGAGTTTCTATGAGTATTAATGTTATTTTTTTCAGTAATAAGTATATTAAATGTGTTTTCATTTGTTTGAATGGGTAAAAAGAAAGGTCAGTTTTCAACTGCAATTACAAATAGGTACAAGTTTAATCACTTCGAATGGGGTTATATGCGATCAGTATTTCGAATATAATTGTGATGAGGTTTGATCAGTAACAAATTGTTTACCACATGTTACGATATGGTCGGAAATTCCAGGTACATATTTAGTATTCCTTCGAAAAGATTGATGATAGCAGTTTCTATGAGTATGTATTTGTTGTTCCAATAGAAAATTTGTCTTTATCAGTATGCATTCGGATCTACTTTAAATACAAAAATTATATCAGAATGAAACAACCAAATATTTTAAACAGTATCCACTTGTAAATCCAAACATTTAAAGATATATTTTAATGAGAACCAATCAGAACAGTATCTAACGTAACGCGTGCGGCTTTCCGTGGCTAAATTTTAAAAGTATTTTTAATAAATAGCTTTAACGGATTTGAACAGTTTTAATTTGCAATAGTTTTAATTGTTAAATAGGGATCTATGAGATCAGTGTCTTTGTGTAATGTTTTTTTTTTTAATAAAAACACATTTTATTGAAAAAAAAACATTACGCTGACCTCATAGATCCCTAACAATTAAAACTATTTATCTGGAAATGCAAATGAAAACTGTTCGAGCTTATTTATTGCAAATAATTTTAAAATTTAGCCACGGAAAACCGCACACGTTACATTATAGATACTGTTCTGATGGATTCTCATTATAATATTATCTTTAAGTGTTTGGATTTACAGGTGGACACTGTTTAAAATATTTGAGGTTTCATTCTGATATGATTTTTGCATTTAAATTAGATCCGAATGCATACTGATAAAGACTTATATAATTTACTGTAGGAACAACAAATAAATACTCGTAGAAACTGCTCTCATCAATCCTCTTGAAGGAATACTAAATGTGTACTTGGAACTTCCGACCATATCATAACAAATAGTGAACAATTTGTTACTGATTAAACCCCATCACAATTATATTCGGAAAACAGCATAAATACTTTTAGAAATTGATTATAACCCCATTCGAAGCGATTAAACTTGTATTTGTAATTGCAGTTGAAAACTGACCTTTCTTTTTACCCATTCAAACAAATGAAAACACATTTAATATATTACTGAAAAAAAAACATTAATACTCATAGAAACTGATCTCATAAATCCCTATTTAAACATTATAATTTGTAATCTTCAATTGCAAATCAAAACTGTTCTAACCTAATGCAGCTCGTTTCTTATTGAAACACTTGCCATTTAACCACGAAAAGCCGCACGTTTTACATTAGATACTGTTCTCATAAATTCTCATTGAGATAGTATAAGTAAATGTCTGGATTTACAAATAGATACTGTTTAAAATATTTTGTTGCTTTATTCTGATATAATTTTCATATTTAAATTAGATCCGAATCTTTACTGATAAAGACTTATATAATTTACTAGAGGAACAACAAATAGATACTCGTAGAAACTGCTCTCATCAATCCTCTTGAAGGAATACCAAATGTTTACTTGGAATTTCCGACCATATCATAACATGTAGTGAACAATTTGTTACTGATTAAACCTCATCACAATTATATCCGGAAAACAGCATAAATACTTTTAGAAATTGATCGCATATAACCCCATTCGAAGTGATTAAACTTGTATTTGTAATTGCAGTTGAAAACTGACCTTTCTTTTTACCCATTCAAACAAATGAAAACACATTTAATATATTACTGAAGAAAACACATTAATACTCATAGATACTGATCTCATAAATCCCTATTCAAACATTATAATTTTGAATCTTCAATTACAAATCAAAACTGTTCTAACCTAATGCAACTCGTTTCTTATAGAAACTCTTGCCATTTAACCACGGAAAGCCGCACTTTTTACATTAGATACTGTTCTCATAAATTCTCATTGAGATAGTATAAGTAAATGTTTGGATTTACAAATAGATACTGTTTAAAATATTTGGTTGCTTTATTCTGATATAATTTTCATATTTAAATTAGATCCGAATCTGTACTGATAAAGACTTATATAATTTACTATAGGAACAACAAATAGATACTCGTAGAAACTGCTCTCATCAATCCTCTTGAAGGAATACTAAATGTGTACTTGGAACTTCCGACCATATCATAACAAATAGTGAACAATTTGTTACTGATTAAACCTCATCACAATTATATTCGGAAAACAGCATAAATACTTTTAGAAATTGATTGCATATAACCCCATTCGAAGCGATTAAACTTGTATTTGTAATTGCAGTTGAAAACTGACCTTTCTTTTTACCCATTCAAACAAATGAAAACACATTTAATATATTACTGAAAAAAAAACATTAATACTCATAGAAACTGATCTCATAAATCCCTATTCAAACATTGTAATTTGTAATCTTCAATTGCAAATCAAAACTGTTCTAACCTAATGCAGCTCGTTTCTTAAAGAAACACTTGTCTTTTAATCATGGGAAACCGCACGAATTACATTAGATACTGTGCTCATAAACTCCCATTGATGTGGTATAAGTAAATGTTTGGATTTACAAATGGATATGGCTTGACTCGTTTTGCTGATATAAACTGATAACAATTTCAACAGCAACTTTACCTAACTCTTATAGAAACTTATTGACCATATAGGTTCTCATAGATACTTATTAATTTTTGATAATTTTCAATACGGATTGATGTAATTTTTTTGACAGGGAAACGATTAAAGCACGTAAATTCTGATATTGAGGTTATGTTATGAGATACGTAAATAGGAAAAAATTGCGGGTAGTTTGAAACACTATATACATGTGCATGGCTTTATTTCTGAAGTCTAGCCTTGGCTGCACTGCTCAAACCTGATAACCTGATAACAAAAATATGGATTGAGCTTTTGTTTAAAACTGGGAATAACATCATTGTATAATATAATCATTATAATCATATTAAATATTTTCTATTAATTGAAATAAATAATAACACGAATATATTTAAGTTATATTTTACAGAAAAAATTAAAAGCTTTTATAAAACGTTGATTTGGTTGAGTAACAATTAATATTATTCTTTCATTCTCAAAGTGTTAGAATATTCTTGACCCAGGAGGGAATATATATATTCCAAAATGAATATTACTATCATATTCATGCTGAATATTTCAGGTATATATTTAAAATTATATTACTAGAATAATCCGTTATCTTATATATATTTCAAGATTATTCCAGAATTAATCAGAATATATTCATTCTTTTTTGCATAATTACAGAATATTCTTAGAATATACGGTGCTGTCTGGGATTAAGGATATGTGTATAGAAATCAAAGAGAGCAGTATCTACGTTCTTGGTCTTCATAAAAACATGTTGGCTCAACATTAATATTCTGTTCTTAACAAAGAAATGCTTTAATTGTTCATTTAATGTTGATAGAAATATTCAAGGTAAATAATTTATTTATTAATTATCTATTTTGGCTGGAGAATATCTTGTAAACTATAACACAGGAAGAAAATGAATATAGACATTCTTGTAGGAAATTTAATTATGTTTAATTTTGCATAGATTACCTATTTCCATATGACGCATCTTTTCTGAGTTATAAGCAAAGAATCTAAAAAAGGAACCTTTCCCTGAAGTGGCAGGGCTAGACGGGGACTTTTAATATCTTGACCTCCTATCTACCCCCAACACATTCCTGAAGAGGAAAATTCTCCCTTCCTCCATGTTCTCTACAACTCTTTCGTTGACTGGACTACGGACTCGTTGACTGGACTACGACTGTAAGTACATTTCAGTACACTTACTTTTACTTACTTACTTTTAAATTTTGTTAAATGCCCCAGGTAGCAGGGTGACGTCATGACGTCTTTTAAAGGTGATGTTTGGTCGCCGACGTAATTGTCCCAATAAATGACGTACCAGAGATGTGATATTTAAAAAGTACTTCTGACGTCATCATGAAGACGTCAAATACACGTTTCTTTTAGGTCATTATTTTGACGTCATTAAAATGACGTCATTTTGTCGTCAAAATTGGTCATTTGGTTCACTATATATATTCATATATTCACTATATATAATATAATAAAAACGTATATATAGAAACATCAGTATGTTTTGACAAAGTTGCCGAATATATTTTGCAACTTGAAATTTTAATTTAAATAAATCATTAGAAAATAAATAGAAGTATTTAGTGACTAGTTCAATTTTTGCCACATAGTAATAATAATTGTTTTACTATTTCTAACTAGGTATACAGCTTTTAAACATATTTAAATAAAGATGTTCAATGGTTCAGTGAGTTAAGTGTTATTTTTAAATGTATTATTAATTTTAAACCCACGCTAGGTGGGTAGGAATTTTAATTGTTCCTTTTTTTATCATAGTCGCCAAGCCGAGCCGAACCTGCCCCGCTCAGCCTTACAAACACCACGGCGCTGCGCGACGTGGTTGTCTGGCTAGCTCCGAGGCAGGTTTCGGGGAGGCGCATATGTATATATGAATATTAATAAATTTTATTTGCTTGCTTGCTGTTAGGTTGCGAGTCAAAAGATCGGCGGTTCGATCCCTGCACATTCCGGTTTTTTTTTCGTCAAACACTTTATTAATAATTGTGGAAAAATATTATAATGAGAGGTTTGCATCCCTTATAGCAAAATTCACTGATTACCAATACGTCATATTGGCGTCATATGTATGACGTCTTTGGGCTGTGACATTGTGCCGTCTTTTTCACGTCATTTTTACGTCATGCTGAAGGTGAAATTGACGTAATTAATGCCGAAAAAACGACGTCATAATGACGGCACCTTGCTGCCTGAGGCAATGACCCGAATACATTCCAATTTTTTATATATATTTTTATGCGGAATTCGTTAAAATTTTGACGTGTAGTTCTTGTCATTCTGATCAAAATTTTCAATGGTTTTAGAACTACAACACTTTAAAATTTAAAAATCTCGAAAACAGTAAGTCATTTAACAAAATCTTTAATCTATTTATGCGTGGGCCTCAAAGGCGGATCCATTTTGGGATGGAGGGTATAGGTGGATCCAGAGGGGGATGAGGGCAATTGGTATGATGGGTATGTAATGAGTCAGTAATATCTCAAATATGAAACGTATATTTCTATTCTCTTTAACATGTTCGCTGCTTATCCGATTCTGGTATAGCCTACCAATATGCTGATATCCATTTTAATTAAAAATCGACTCTAAATTGACTATTGTGATCAACACTCATAGGCGTCATCCGCATATCAGATGAGCGCTCATGAGTGCCATACCCTGTCAAAAAAATCTCATCAATCCGTATTGAAAATTGTCAAAAATTAATAAGTATCTATGAGAACCTATATGGTCAATAAGTTTCTATAAGAGTTAGGTAAAGTTGCTGTTGAAATTGTTATCAGTTTATATCCGCATTGACCAGCAAAATGAGTTAAGCCATATCCATTTGTTAATCCAAACATTTACTTATACCATATCAATGAGAATTTATGAGCACAGTATCTAATGTAATTCGTGCGGCTTTCCGTGATTAAAAGACAAGTGTTTCTTTAAGAAACGAGCTGCATTAGGTTAGAACAGTTTGGATTTGCAATTGAAGATTACAAATTATAATGTTTGAATAGGGATTTATGAGATCAGTTTCTATGAGTATTAATGTTTTTTTTCAGTAATATATTAAATGTGTTTTCATTTGTTTGAATGGGTAAAAAGAAAGGTCAGTTTTCAACTGCAATTACAAATACAAGTTTAATCGCTTCGAATGGGATTATATGCGATCAATTTCTAAAAGTATTTATGCTGTTTTCCGAATATAATTATGATGAGGTTTAATCAGTAACAAATTGTTAACTACTTTTGTTATGATATGGTCGGAAATTCCAAATACACATTTAGTATTCCTTCAAGAGGATTGATGAGAGCAGTTTCTACGAGTATCTATTTGTTGTTCCTATAGTAAATTATATAAGTCTTTATCAGTACAGATTCGGATTTAATTTAAATATGAAAATTATATCAGAATAAAGCAACTAAATATTTTAAACAGTATCTATTTGTAAATCCAAACATTTACTTATACTATCTCAATGAGAATTTATGAGAACAGTATCTAATGTAAAACGGGCGGCTTTCCGTGGTTAAATGGCAAGAGTTTCTATAAGAAACGAGCTGCATTAGGTTAGAACAGTTTTCATTTGCAATTGAAGATTCAAAATTATAATGTTTGAATAGGGATTTATGAGATCAGTTTCTATGAGTATTAATGTTTTTTTTCAGTAATATATTAAATGTGTTTTCATTTGTTTGAATGGGTAAAAAGAAAGGTTAGTTTTCAACTGCAATTACAAATACAAGTTTAATTACTTTGAATGGGGTTAGATGCGATCAATTTCTCAAAGTATTTATGCTGTTTTCCGGATATAATTGTGAAGAGGTTTAATCAGTAACAAATTGTTCACTACATGTTATGATATGGTCGGAAATTCCAAGTACACATTTGGTATTCCTTCAAGAGGATTGATGAGAGCAGTTTCTACGAGTATCTATTTGTTGTTCCTCTAGTAAATTATATAAGTCTTTATCAGTACAGATTCGGATCTAATTTAAATATGAAAATTATATCAGAATAAAGCAACCAAATATTTTAAACAGTATCTATTTGTAAATCCAAACATTTACTTATACTATCTCAATGAGAATTTATGAGAACAGTATCTAATGTAAAACGTGCGGCTTTCCGTGGTTAAATGGCAAGAGTTTCTATAAGAAACGAGCTGCATTAGGTTAGAACGGTTTTGATTTGCAATTGAAGATTCAAAATTATAATGTTTGAATAGGGATTTATGAGATCAGTTTCTATGAGTATTAATGTTTTTTTTCAGTAATATATTAAATGTGTTTTCATTTGTTTGAATGGGTAAAAAGAAAGGTCAGTTTTCAACTGCAATTACAAATACAAGTTTAATCACTTCGAATGGGGTTATATGCGATCAATTTCTAAAAGTATTTATGCTGTTTTCCGGATATAATTGTGAAGAGGTTTAATCAGTAACAAATTGTTCACTACATGTTATGATATGGTCGGAAATTCCAAGTACACATTTGGTATTCCTTCAAGAGGATGAGAGCAGTTTCTACGAGTATCTATTTGTTGTTCCTCTAGTAAATTATATAAGTCTTTATCAGTAAAGATTCGGATCTAATTTAAATAAAAAAATTTATATCAGAATAAAGCAACCAAATATTTTAAACAGTATCTATTTGTAAATCCAGACATTTACTTATACTATCTCAATGAGAATTTATGAGAACAGTATCTAACGTAAAACGTGCGGCTTTCCGTGGTTAAATGGCAAGTGTTTCTATAAGAAACGAGCTGCATTAGGTTAGAACAGTTTTGATTTGCAATTGAAGATTACAAATTATAATGTTTAAATAGGGATTTATGAGATCAGTTTCTATGAGTATTAATGTTTTTTTTTCAGTAATATATTAAATGTGTTTTCATTTGTTTGAATGGGTAAAAAGGAAGGTCAGTTTTGAACTGCAATTACAAATATAAGTTTAATCACTTCGAATGGGGTTATATGCGATCAATTTCTAACAGTATTTATGCTGTTTTCCGAATATAATTGTGATGAGGTTTGATCCGTAACAAATTGTTCATTACATGTTACGATATGGTCGGAAATTCCAGGTACATATTTAGTATTCCTTCAAGAGGATTAATGAGAGCAGTTTCTACGAGTATTTATTTGTTGTTCCTACAGTAAATTATATAAGTCTTTATCAGTATGCATTCGGATCTAATTTAAATACAAAAATCATATCAGAATGAAACCCCAAATATTTTAAACAGTGTCCACCTGTAAATCCAAGATAATATTATAATGAGAATCCATCACAACAGTATCTAATGTAACGTGTGTGGTTTTCCGTGGCTAAATTTTAAAATTATTTGCAATAAATAAGCTTTAATTTGAACAGTTTTGCATTTCCAGATGAATAGTTTTAATTGTTAGGGATCTATGAGGTCAGTGTAATGTTTTGTTTTTCAATAAAATGTGTTTTTATTGGAAAATAAACATTACACAAAGACACTGATCTCATAGATCCCTATTTAACAATTAAAACTATTCATCTGGAATTGCAAATTAAAACTGTTCAAATCCGTTAAAGCTATTTATTAAAAATACTTTTAAAATTTAGCCACGGAAAGCCACTCGCGTTACATTAGATACTGTTCTGATTGGTTCTCATTAAAATATATCTTTAAATGTTTGGATTTACAAGTGGATACTGTTTAAAATATTTGGTTGTGTCATTCTGAAATAATTGTTGTATTTAAAGTAGATCCGCATGCATACTGATAAAGACAAATTTTCTATTGGAACAACAAATACATACTCATAGAAACTGCTATCATCAATCCTTTCGAAGGAATACTAAATATGTACCTGGAATTTCCGACCATATCGTAACATGTGGTGAACAATTTGTTACTGATCAAACCTCATCACAATTATATTCGGAAAACAGCATAAATACTGTTAGAAACTGATCGCATCTAACCCCATTCGAAGTGATTAAACTTGTATTTGTAAATTGCAGTTGAAAACTGACCTTTCTTTTTACCCATTCAAACAAATGAAAACACATTTAATATACTTATTACTGAAAAAAAAACATTAATACTCATAGAAACTGATCTCATAAATCCCTATTCAAACATTATAATTTGTAATCTTCAATTGCAAATCAAAACTGTTCTAACCTAATGCAGCTTGTTTCTTATAGAAACTCTTGCCATTTAACCACGGAAAGCCGCACGTTTTACATTAGATACTGTTCTCATAAATTCTCATTGAGATAGTATAAGTAAATGTCTGGATTTACATATAGATACTATTTAAAATATTTAGTTGCTTTATTCTGATATAATTTTCATATTTAAATTAGATCCGAATGCATACTGATTAAGACTTATATAATTTACTATTGGCACAACAAATACATACTCGTAGAAATTGCTATCATCAATCCTTTCGAAGTAATACTAAATATGTACCTGGAATTTCCACACGTAACATGTAGTGAACAATTTGTTACTGATTAAACCTCATCACAATTATATTCGGAAAACAGCATAAATACTGTTAGAAATTGATCGCATATAATCCCATTCGAATTGGTTAAACTTGTATTTGTAATTGCAGTTGAAAACTGACCTTTCTTTTTACCCATTCAAACAAATGAAAACCCATTTAATATATTACTGAAAAAAAAACATTAATACTCATAGAAACTGATCTCATAAATCCCTATTCAAACATTATAATTTGTAATCTTCAATTGCAAATCAAAACTGTTCTAACCAAATGCAGCTCGTTTCATATAGAAACCCTTGCCATTTAACCACGGAAAGCCGCACGTTTTACATTAGATACTGTCCTCATAAATTCTCATTGAGATAGTATAAGTAAATGTCTGGATTTACAAATAGATTCTGTTTAAAATATTTGGTTGCTTTATTCTGATATAATTTTCATATTTAAATTAGATCCGAATGCATACTGATAAAGACTTATATAATTTACTATTGGTACAACAAATACATACTCGTAGAAGCTGCTATCATCAATCCTTTCGAAGTAATACTAAATATGTACCTGGAATTTCCGACCATATCGTAACATGTAGTGAACAATTTGTTACTGATCAAACCTCATCACAATTATATTTGGAAAACAGTATAAATACTGTTAGAAATTGATCGCATATAACCCCATTCGAAGTGATTAAATTTGTATTTGTAATTTCAGTTGAAAACTGACCTTTCTTTTTACCCATTCAAACATATGAAAACACATTTAATATATTACTGAAAAAAACATTAATACTCGTAGAAACTGATCTCATAAATCCCTATTCAAAAATTATAATTTGTAATCTTCAATTGCAAATCAAAACTGTTCTAACCTAATGCAGCTCGTTTCTTATAGAAACACTTGCCATTTAACCACGGAAAGCCGTACGTTTTACATTAGATACTGTTCTCATAAATTCTCATTGAGATAGTATAAGTAAATGTAAAGACTTATAATAATTTACTAGAGGAACAACAAATAGATACTCGTAGAAACTGCTCTCATCAATCCTTTTGAAGGAATACTAAATGTGTACTTGGAATTTCCGACCATATCATAACAAGTAGTGAACAATTTGTTACTGATTAAACCTCATCACAATTATATTCGGAAAACAGCATAAATACTTTTAGAAATTAATCGCATATAACCCCATTCAAAGTGATTAAACTTGTATTTGTAATTGCAGTTGAAAACTGACCTTTCTTTTTACCCATTCAAACAAATGAAAACACATTTAATATATTACTGAAAAAAAACATTAATACTCGTAGAAACTGATCTCATAAATCCCTATTCAAACATTATAATTAGTAATCTTCAATTGCAAGTCAACCGAATGCAGCTCGTTTCTTATAGAAACACTTGCCATTTAACCACGGAAAGCCGCACGTTTTACCTTAGATACTGTTCTCATAAATTCTCATTGATGTGGTATAAGTAAATGTTTGCTGCTCCATTCTGGTAGAAACTGATAGAAATTTCAGCAGCAACTTTACTCCAGGCTCCAGTAGAGGGAGCTGTATACGTGTAGCTAATTCATATCTAATCTAATGTGACCTAAGGAACTGAAGTGTGTTTGTTAAATTAAAAACAAAGCAGTCTCTTTCACTGCTAACTCATTCATTGTTTCTAGGCTAGAACAAGAACACCCGAGGAAATAAGGACTTTGCAGAATTTTGTGTTTACCACAATATTAATATTTCTATTTGAAATATGCAATTTAAACTGTACATTTGGCGGCATGCATATCCAAATTAATACTAATAAAAAAGCAAAATGGAAGATTACAATAAAAATACATCTGTAAAATATACAATTGAAACTGTACATTTGTTGACATGTATATCCACATTAATACTAATAAAAAACAATGTTGAAATTTACAATAAAAACATGTTGATAAATGGTGTGTTACATACGATAGATACTGGAGAAAGGATGGACTGGAACTCTTATGATATTACTTATAGAAAAGTTTAGAATCTCTTTAAAGTTGTATCTGTAATTCCATATGTTTACAGATATAAGGGCAAGGGTGCATTTGCAGACACTAAACTGTAGATTTGTTGATGTATATTTCATATAAGTACCCATGAAAGGGCAACATGATAATTCCAAATAGCTCATTCGGAATTACTGTTTCATAACCGATTTAAAACTTAATAAAACAGATAAAATCCTGTCTGTATAATACTAATATAACTTATAGGAACGATAAAACCGCATCACTTTTTTTTTATAAGTTTCTATGTGGAATTTTTGGCAGGGTTGTTATTGTTGAGATACTTAAGTGTTTTTTATGTGTAGTATAAGTGATAAGTGACCGATAAACAATAAGTAAGTACATTAATCTTTTTTATAGGGAAAATTTAACAGGGCATCACGTCACTCGTATATTTTCTTACTTAAATGAAAAGAAAAAGAAATACTACTGGTACTAGCGCAGCTTCATAGATAACTTACTAGAACTCTAAAACTCCATTAGACCATAATACTGATAATATAAATCAGAGACAGTTATTACAGTTGAACCAAAGCTTACCAACAAATTCTTCACATTTACAAGAAAGTTAGTACTTATGATTGCATCAGTTAAAATAATTCCCAAACTTTTAATCATAGTACCTACTGCAGGCACCACGAACTTAATAAGTAGTGTTCATTTACAGAATATTGTTAGAAGTAATGTTTCAAATAGTGGCAGTGAAAGTAATTTATTGGAAAGCGATTCTGGCGAAAATTTTAATTGTAGCGCTAGTTTTGATGAAATTACTATACTTCCATGTACCTGAAGTTTCGAACGTTCACTTGAACGAATTTCATTTGAAAAGGAAAGATTAATAAAAATTATAAATCGATTTAGGCGTACCACTTTTACGGTAATATTTGTTGGCAACGATAGTATTGTTGCCAGCAAATATTACCAGAAAAATTATACGTCCAAGTCGATTAACTTCAAATTTTCAATTTAAATTCGTTCAACTGAACGTTCGAAACTTCAGGTACATATACTTTCTGGAATATGTGACTAGCAAATGATAATCCTCTGTGCTTAGAGGCAATGAACAAATAATTTGTAGTAACTTTTATTACAAGTTTTCATTTTAATCAATCCTTTTCTATTATTTTTTGTAAAAAGATATTAATTACCTGTTTGTATTTTTTTTTTCTAGATTGATAGTATGTGTAGATTGGGTGGCGATAATTACAAGGAATGTTCATGCCGCTTTATGTGAAAAGTAATGAGTGATGACTTGGCCAAGCTTTACAGTTTACACGGACACACAGACAAAAAAGTGTTTTCCAAAACAGCACTTTTCGCAACAGTTACAGGTAATTATTCAACATAATATATTTGTTTGCGGTTCGGATATATACTTGCTTAAATGAGAAACAAGCCTGTAACTCTCTATTTTTTGCACGATTTGAATAATTTTTTTTTTTTATGTAGAGTGACAATATTTCTATGTGTAGGTGACATTAATTTGGTTTTAATTTACATACACGGCCTCCTGCGAAGCGTTTTTTCATCAAAAACAGTAAATCATATTAGCAATTTTTTTTTAAACAGATGATATAATATCCTTCTATTTTGATTTTTTAGAAGGTGGAGGATAAAGTAAAAACAAATTTCAACAAACAATCCTTTGGTTCTTGTATACACGCTAAATCATGGGGGGGGGCGGCTAATGCCAAAAAATGTTTTGAAATATTAGCTTCTCTTATATGTACTAAATACCAGTTTTATGGGCTCTTGTTTGATTTACCTATGTACTTCTATTTACCCAATTTACCCCTCAACCCTTCAACGGAATAAGATCAGAATCCTCGTTGAAATACGTATAATTCAAGTCAATATGTTAAACGGTTCCAGAGTAATTGTGCGCATAAAAAAAAGTTACAGACCGACGTACATTTTTTTTTTTGCTCAAACTTAAAATCTCGACATTTCATGACATTTTAAGTCTATTTGAGCAATAAAATTTTTCAATTTTTTTTTGCGCTACTATGCTTCCAAGTAACTACAAAATACAAAAATATGAATTGATTCTGGGTTTTACCATTAGCTTTCTTCAATACACAAGTTTAAATTCTAAATAAAAATCCTATAAAATGTTTTCTTTTGTTTTAGAAACAATGAAACGGACAAAGAAGATTAGTCTTAAGATAGATTCAAAATATAAATATATTTATTTAAATACTTAATAAATAATTCTGCAATATTATATTTTCAATATTTTATTTTCCCATATTTTTAGAATTTTTAGGAAGAAGGCAGTAATATGCAAGGAGTGGAAAGTTTTCAGGTGATACTGTTATTATTTTACATTTTAATTTTTATATAATTATTTAAATCGAAAAGTAAGATAATCAGATATCAAGCTGAAGGAGCTGCTGTAAACAATTGCGAGTGTCTTTCCTCATACAGGTGCGTTTTGATGATGTATTAGTTTTATTTCTGCTTTTACCAAAAGTGACCCGCGTATACCAGAGGACCTGTATACATTCTTACGGGAATATTCCTGAAACCAGCCTAAGGGAATATCCTATATAAACCTAGATTATTCCAGGAATGTAAATATATATTCCAGGCAAAAGCTGTGAATATGTTTGAAACATATAAATATTCCTGGATTATTCTTGGAATAATTTGGTAATATTCTTAAAGGAATAATCTAGGTTTATGTAGGATATTCCCATTGGCCGATTCTAAGAATATTCCCTGGAGAATTTATATATTCACGACCTATTCTAAGAATGATTCTTTATTCTCAAGAGAATATTCCAGGAATATTCTAAGATTATATTGTGCTGTCTGGGATGCTATCGATAAAAAAAAACATTCCCTTTGGACTCTTTGTAGACTTTTCTCGTGCTTTTGACTGTGTAGATCATGAGCTCCTCTTAATAAAACTGTACTGATATGGCGTCCGAGGTCATGCTTTAAATATTATTAAATCATTCTTACAAAACCGGTATCAAATAATTGAAGTTAATGGTGAAAAAGTAATACTTGCGTATTAAGCAGAGGTGTTCCGCAAGGTTCGATTTTAGGACCTTTGTTATACTTAATTTTTGCAAATGATCTAGCTTTAAATATGCAAACAATACCGAATACACATCTTGTCTGTTATGCCAACGACACAAACTTCTTAATTGTAGAAAACGATACAACAGCAAGTTTAAACACCATACCGATTGTATATGAAAATATAATACTATGGTCAGAAAAAAATTTTTAAATTTAAACAAAGAAAAAACTAACAATGATCTCACATAATAACTATAACAATAAATAACACCAATTTTAATTTTAGTAACTCAGCCAAGATACTAGGTATTACCTTTGACCACAACTTACAGTGGTCTAATCATATTAACCTGATTTGTGAAAAGCTAAGGAAAAATTGTTACACCCTTCGAGCAATAAAATATCACTGCAGCCTAAATGTTCTGCTTACTTTATACTACGCTAACTTCCACTCAACTCTTAGATATGGAATTTTAACTTGGGGTACTTGTAATAGTAGTCAAATCCAGAGTCTTTATTTTACAAAAATATGCTGTTAGAATCTTAGAGTAGAGAATTCTGCAGAGATTACTTTAACACGTTGGCTGCGACGGTATATGGATGGTGGCTTGCCGTGTGCGACATCTTTTTATGATGAAAAACAGTATAAAATAGGTTGACATCACTGCATATATAACGATATGTCATGTTAGTATTGTTTTCTATCAAATTTGACACAGGACGCACATGCGCGTCCGCCGCATATTGCACAGAAATTTGAAGCCCTGTGCGAGTGGACGCGCGTATGCGTCCTCAACAAAAAAAACTAAAGATGTGAATTATAAACTTCTATTTTCACTCAAGCCATATTAAAACATGAAACAACTAAAAATGAAGTGTCATAAAACTACAAAATAATATTTTATATAAAATTCTTATAAAAACAAAACATAACCTATGTTGCCTTGTGATATTTAGCAAAACATGGTTCGAGACAAAGTCCTGGACAGTCTGGCCACATAGTGCAATGATACAATGAGTCCATAAGAAGTTTTTTCTTGAAGCAAACTCTGAATCGAAAAAAACATTTCAGACAAACATGACGTAGTTTTTGCCGTAGAATCCGATTCTGCAATAAAAAATGGGGGTACCCATTTAAGATTTTAAAGTTGCCCCATTCCAAGGGGTGGGGGTGGGGGCGGGGGTGTGGGGTCGCGTTTGGTATCATTAGATAGCCCTTTCAAAATTATTAAGGACATCTTTTTTATTTTTTGGATCCAATGTGTATTTCTTGAGATATTTGACCGTTTCCAGACTTTTTGGACACCCGGTATATCTAACAATGACAAAAGTGGTAGATTTTCCGTTAATATGTAGGCTTGGATATCTGCACATGGTCCTGGTGTTTTGTTGTGGCATATCGAGGAACGATTTAATAGTGCAGGGATTCCCAACAGGTGGTCCGCGAACGATGTCTTAGAAGTCCGCGAAATGTCACTGAGATATTCAATTGTTTTGTATTTTACTTGACTTGCAGTGGTAGATTCTACATAATCTTGAATTTAAGCTTTTAACTATATCGACCGATTTGAAAAAATCTTGTTGGGAACCACTGTAATAGTGAAATGTATATTAGGATTTTAGACAATATTATGCTCCCTTCTATGTCACAATTATTTCCTAATAATGAATTCATATTTCAACAAGATAATTGTTTCGTTCATACTGCTCATACCGTAACTAACTGGTTTCAAGATAACAACATTAATGTTCATAATTGGCCCAGTCATAGTCCACATCTTAACCCTATGGAAGACGTATGGAGACTACTCGTAAGAAGTAATTCAAAAACTAAATGTGAGACCACGGAATACCCAAGAATTACTGGAAATAATAAATAATGCATGGGAAAATATTACTGATGATTATTGTATAAGGTTATTTAATTCTATGCCATACAGACTTATAGAAGTTAAAATATAAATGGTGCAATAACGAAATATTAATAGTTAGTTTCTTGTTAAAGTTCTTTTGTCCCCTGATCCAGGATTTATACTTACTGTGCCATTTATTCTCTACTTTTTTAAAAATGTTAAACACCAAATATTTGTTAATGTTATAATGCAGTGCAACTTGTCTCATTGACCATCCATCATTTGCTATAGCAATAACTACAGCATTACAATAAAAAATAAAATAAAAGTGCCTACTGTTTTATTTCAGCTACTCATTACATATTCAAATAGAGACAGATTTACATTAGAAAAAAATAGTTGTTCCATTTTTTTTGCTCACACAGTACCAGTCATTTGTTTCTGAAAGACTAGCATCTTTGCACCTTTGAAGGCAAATAAACTGAGAATTTTTAAGCTCGTAAAATCTAACGGTACTGGAAAAAGCACTATCCAGAATTGGTAGAGCATCTTTCAGAGATGTTTTGTATGAATAGAAAACTTCGACTTGCAATTGGAAACCTCTTCCTCGTTATGTTTTTCAGAAATATCTACTATTCTGTTTTAAATAAGTGTTTGTCTTGATGAATATGTGGAGCAAAGAATACTTGTAAGCAAAAAAACATGTTTTTATCTACTAATAAATTGTCAGTTTAGGGCTATTCAGACAATACACGTGTTTCTTTAATTTTGAGATTGATCTAAAATGGTTTATTCTATTGACAAGAGTTGAAATAATTTCACTTTACTTTAAAAACGATGAACTTGCTCAAGCAATTGCATATTTGTTAAATCACAGGCATAGCAACAAACAGGTGTATCACAGTTATGTTTTGGATTTGATGGCAATTTCGGGAGACTAGTTCATTGGTAAATAAAAAATGAAATGTTGAAAATTATGTTAGAAGTTGTAGTCCTAGGTCATGTTGCTATGAATCCTATTTTGAGTACACAAAAAATGTCTAGTGGCAGGTGTTTCATGTACTACTGTCCAGTGGATTTTTAAGACTGCAAATTTCATCCACTTAAAATTCATTTGGGCCAAGAGCTGATCGAAGATGACGACAGAGATTTGCAGTTTTGTGAGGTAATGAATGAAAACATTAATACCGATCCAAACTATCTCTTCAACATTTGTATTTTTTAATGGTACTGTAAATCAACATAATGGGGAATTTCAGTTCAGTCTAAATATTTAAAAACAAGTATTAATATGAAAATATAATATATTCAGAACTTACCAGTAATATTTTAAACAATGATTTTCAGTTAGTTGTATTTTTTAAAGCCCCATAAGTTTTGGTCTCAAACAGTCACTAAACGTTTTGTGATGTAGACAAACATAGCAGAAAATTTCTTTGATTTACTGGTGACGATTGCAAAACTGCGTATCTACTTTCATGTTATTTTCTGCCTAGACTGACACTTGTCGCTGTCAAAAAGCTTATAAAATTCAGATAGAATAGAATACGGTTTATTGTGCAATTTAGAAGAGTTTACATTAGTAGTTATATTAAACAATTACACAATTGGTCGGTGTTCGCACATCTTGCGATCTTCCACACCGGCTATCATATACTAAGAACTGCTGTGAGTACAGTTGTTTAGCTATTAGCATAAACTTACTTATTTATATTACTTGAGTTATATAGGAATATAATGTGTAGTATTACCTGTATCTATGATTGATTTTGTAACAAAAATTCTTTTAATTTAGTCTTGAAACTATTTTCTGATAGGTTTAGTAAATTTAGTACAGTATTTAATAGGGTAGGTGCTTTATAAGAAAAACATCCTTGAAATTTATTTAGACCATATTGTATAGTATAATTGTTCGTCTGTATATTAACGTTATGAATAACGGATATTAGTTGTAATTTGCTAAATAGATAATTTGGTAAAGTATTTTTAACTAATTTGTACAAGAAAATGCAATATAAATATATAAACCTATTATTCATTTTTAGTTCTTTGAAGTTATTTATAAAAGGAGTGACATGATGGGCAAAAGGTATATCAAACACAAATCTCATGCACGCATTTTGTATTTTTTGCAGTCTATTTTTATTTTGTTGCGAGTTATAATTCTCAGTACTGAAGATAACCTAAATAAAATGCTGAATATGCAAACTCAGCAATTGCAATAAGCAAGCTTATAGGTTATCTTCAAATTGAGACCAGATCTAGTCTGTCAACCGTTGTATCGTATCAACATCGAACTTGTAGAAAAATAAAAAGGTTTTCAAATAAAAAGTTTATTGGTGTTTTTAAAAAGTCTTTTTCTTAAACCACAATTTTATCTTCCGTCAGAAAATCATAGTACACACTAGATCAGTAATCTAAATTGGGATAAATTAGGCTTTGTATCAATTTGTGTTTTGTGTTTGGTGATAATGATTTCTTCAGCTTGTAGAGCATTTTTAATTTCATAAATGGTATGGATACAATTTTATTTAAATGTTTTTCAAAGCTTAAATAATTGTCAAATGTCACCCCTAAACTTTTTGCGCAATCTGACCAATTTATAACTACATCATTTAGCATTATATCATGATCATTTATGCTTATTTTTGAATGAATTTGGCGAGTACCTATACACATTGCAACTGTTTTTTCGGGGTTGATATGCAACCATTTTCTGTACACCAGTTATAAATATTATATAGATCGATGTTTACTTTATTAATTATTTCAGCTATATTTTCGATTGAGCAAGAAATATATACCTGTAAATCGTCTGCGTACAAATGATATTTGCAATGTTTTAGGCACCGAGATAAATCAAAAGTGCATACAGAGAAAAGGATAGGGCCTAAAATACTACCTTGTGGGACTCCACTTTTGACTTCTGATGAATTGTTAATCGTATCATTCTATTTAACACTTTGAGCTCTATTATATATATAGTTCTTAAACCATGTGAGGCCATGTTATTGCAACCGATATATTTTAACTTAGCGATTAGCACGTCGAAATTTACTACATCAAATGCTTTGGTTTGGTCTAGGAAGATAATAATTGTGACTTGCTTATTATCCATAGCTAGTGTGATATCGTCTACAATTTGTAGCAGTGCAGATCGAGTGCTGTGCATAGGGCGAAATCCAGAATGAAATTGTAGGATTATGGAATTCTGTTAGAGATAGGATTTAAATTGGTCGGCAATAATTTTTCCTATTAATTTTGATAATGCTGGCAGGATGCTAAGTGGTCTGAGGTCTTTTAGTTCGGTGCAGTTATCTATCTTAGAAAATGGGAGAACAAGTGCAGTTTTCCATATATTGGGAAATTGACCAGTGGTAATACTAGATTCAGCATTTCATCAATTTCTATGGCTTCTGATTTGATTGTTTTTATGTGTATATCTGCACTGGTTATTGTTTCTATTGAAAATAACAATGTGTCATTTAATTTATTATTACTATAAAATTGTATGGTTATCATTCGTATGCAGATCGCCCCCTATATCGTTGCCAGTTATTTCCTTATCTAGGTTTAAGACGTAGTTTTTTTCCCTGTTATTCTGTAGTTTCTTATTTTTTTCCAAAGTATTTTAGGGTTATTCCTATTTCTTTCTAATTCAAATTTTATGTAACAATCTTTTTCTTTTCTAATAGCATTATTCAAGTAGTTTTTAATATCTACATAATATGGTCATTTGCACTTTTTGTCCCTTATATTTTTTATATGCTTTGTTGTTTAGATTATCATTTGTTTAATATTGTATGTAATATATGGTGGATAATGTTTTATATATTTTTCAACATGTTTAACGTGTTTAACAGTGCATGTTTATTGCATAATTAATTCTGTTATATTTGTATTTAAGTTCATTGTGATTGTATTTATATATTATTTTGTATTGTATTATTGTATACATTGTTCCAATTTATGTGTAGAGCGTCTAGAGAAAATTATTCCATCTCAATATTAAAATACACCGTACCTAGGTACATTATTTTTCAAGAATTTTCTGATTTATTAATCTAACTTTATTTATTTTTGGACTTTAAAATAATTCTATCTAAAGTTAAATCACAATTCCTAAATATTTCATGCATAATGTTATTTGAAATGCCTTTGTTCTAATAAATACGAAAATAGGGTGGAAATATAAACAAACAAAGTAGTACCGCAAACGATAAAGAACTCTATTGTAAATTAACGGTGTGCTACAAATTCATTGGGAAAGTAAACCTTATCGGACCTGAAGGAATTTTATAGCGAACGCCTAGCTAACTGGGTTCGTCGTAAGGGGATGACGTAAGCACGAAGCAGTTCCTTAATGTAAGATAACATAAGGAACTCGGGGGCATCAGAAATCATATAAAAACGCTGCTAAACTAGGTACAGGGGTCAGTCGGCAGTATCAACTTGGTATCCCACTGATCAGAGGCAAGAAGTGTTGTCTAATAAGGCGAACGCTTGTTTCTTTTTGTTAGAGCTTAACTCTTAACAATTATTCATTTTTCCTAAATTCGTGAGGAGCGTTGTCTACTAAGGCAAACACTCGTGACTGTTAGTCAGATTCAAATTATAACTAAATTTTGATTATCTCCTAGGGACAAGAAGTGTTGTCTGTATAGGCAAACGCTTGTTCATTTGTTCAAGCCCAAATTGTTAAAACTATTTTTTTTATAGAACTAGAACTTTCCTTGTTTCATCTAAAGTTAATAATTTTGAGAAAGATTTCAATTCTATAAATATGAGAAGTGTTGACTCCAACCAGACTTGTCTGACTGTCAATTGATAGGGTCATTTATTTCAAACTAACTTCTTGAACACGGCCTCCAGGTCCGTCGGTACTCGGACAATGAACGGTCTCGAAGATAATCACGAGGGACTGCAAGGTACAGGGGAAGAGAATCCTGGTAATCTTACCGTGTACACAAGTAGAGGTAATGTAACTTAAATAATTATCGCAAAAAGTTTCCACAAATTCTTGGCTACGCGAATTACATTCTTACACTTCATGACTATATTAAACCACCTCAACGTAATCCTATCGGTTACTGTGATACCATGATGGTAATATTAATTGAGGGTAATTAGTTACTCATAGTAATTTGTTATTAATTTAGGTCAAACTATTCGAATCAGATACGTTTAATTAAGTGTAATTATTTTGTCTTTTATTTTTCTTATTAATTGTGATAAGGTTGCGCAGAGAGAATTTCTTTGTCATTGAACAATCAAGCTGTGAAATGGTCAGTTAAACATAGCAAAACAAACTTATTCACTAACCTTTCGGACCGCGGTCAGCTGTGTTAGACGTCATCCTTACGATGATGTCCACCCCTCTAGATACTTTCTGTGTTGAACTTTATGAGCCATCGGTGGTTAACCCACTTTGTTAGCTTTTAAGTGTTCTACGCAGGGGGTATTGTAAATAAGGATGTTATTTAACAACAATAAGGTTTGACAGTAGCTCTTTTCTCAAAGTAATGGATTATTGGGTTATGTTCCGAATGCCTAACAGGATTTTATTGATGGTGTTATCAATTTATATAAAATAAATAACTACGAAGCATATCATTGGGCATAGACAACTAGTTTTGTCTACCCCGCCAGCGAATACGCAAAGGTCCCTGTTGGCCTATCTACCTACACACCCCCCTGTTGGTGTGTGTGCGACGAATCAGAGAAAATTGTAAATACCATCATATAGATTTTTGTGTGGGTTTTGTTGGTCAATGTTGTGGGAAATTTCCTGGAGCCTACTGTGAAATTTTATGTTGACCGAACACAAAATTACAAGTTTTCAGAGATGGCATGAGATGCCGTTTGCAAAAACCAATATTACTGTTTGTTTGCAGATGTGTGCTGATCATTTCAAAGTCGTAAGTGGCAATGTTCCCTGCGCACTCTTTATCTTTTAATTTTATTAGGACGATTTGTCCCAACAATGATTATACATCTATATATACATTTTACTATAATCGAGGCTGTTGCCCCAGCTTCTGTTCATATCGTATAAAATAAACGTATTAAAACGTTTTCTGTGTTTTTCTTCCATATTTTACTTTTTCAGGATTAAGTGAGATTAAATAAGACTATAATTCTTTAAACAATTAAAGCAAGTACTGATAAAATTTGTAATTACAGTGAAATCAGTCTTAAATAAAGTGTAGAACGAATAAAAGAGTACAAAAGTAAAAGTTCGCATTAAATGAGGTTTTCCAAATAATATAATAATAATGATAATTATATTTCAAGCAGTAAATAGGAACAAGTAATATCAAACTTTATAAAAAGAATCTGTTTTCAATATTATTACTATCACAACGTAAATTTGGGTCCTAACTTTAAAAATCTAGACGATCACAAAAACTGCCAAATTTGTGTATTTTTCTGTCTCAACAAAAAGAGACAGATAAATACGCGACTGGGGTTAGGGGTGTTTCAATATTATCTATGTCTCTATAATGAGTCTTACCAGTTTCTGGAAGAGTACAGCTTATACTAAGGTCACAATATACTACATATGATCTGAAATACCTTCAATATCCATTATGTAATTCTTAATTACATCTAGGGTATCACTAACACATATGATGTCAATGGGCTCATTTAGCACTTTTTTTTAATTTGATTATCTGAAAGATCTTATTTATTATTTTAAAACCCTGTGCAAAAAACTAGAATTTTGCGAGACCTATAAATCGTCTAAAAAAAATCATAAAAATGGACCACACCCACGGTCGAGTATCGGCTGTGACGTCACTTGATAGGAACCAGCTAACCGAAGCGGCTAGCTGCAGCGCGTTATTATAGTTTCACAATATTACAAATCGTTAACTTAAGCAATGTGTTTTGAAACTTCTGCGTATTTGTGAAGAATTTCAGTTTATCAACTATTTTCACCCATTTATAATACTATCCTCTGACGTCACGATGTTGGTCGCACCGTGCTCTTTAAAAGTCGTATATTTCAAAAACCACATATCGGATTCATCTGAAATTTTCAATATCGTCTAATTTTAAGTAATACTTTATCCACAAGAAGTAACTACTAAATGAAATTCATTGAATGAGTCCATTAAAGATTCCCAACATTATGTATTCTTGTTGGAGTATCAACTATTTGGTTTAATTTAAACTGAATTAATAATAATAATAATAATAATAATTAAATTAAAATTAAAATATTATTAAATAGACTATATATTCACGAGAATTTCAATCCATATAATGTTTATATTTAGATCTCCCATTACTATAATACAATTGCATTCCAAGTATATTTGTTTGAGAACTTCTACAAGGTTGGCTAATACGTCGGGTTGTACATGTGGTGGCTTATAAATGATACCTATTCCTAAAGTTTGTTTTTTTAAATTGACTTTGACCCATAACTGCTCTAAACCTCGTGTGAATTCTGCAGTCTTATAATGTATTATGACGATTAAGAATTTTAGGTTATCTTCTTCGCAACTCCTAGGCCATGGTAGGTATCCTTTTTATAGTAAGCCTAAAATTTTCTAACTACGTTTACATACGTCATAAATTTTTATCGGAAAATATATAACTAAACTTTAACATTTTTTTCACGTTCATCGTTTTTCACGTTCTTCTTTTAATCTAAAGAACTCATTTCTGAATTAAAAAAAAATTGTCGAAATTCCCCATTGTCATTATTGGGACAATTCGAACCCAAGTATATATCAGAAAGTATATACTCGGTACCCTAAAAAATCGTATGGTTGGATTTTTTTTCTTATCTGGAAATTTGAATGGAGCAAATCAAATCAAATTTATTTGTTGTTTAAGTACATTGAGATCTACTTGGACACTCGCATCCTGATCTAGCCAAGCACCAGGGGCGCCGTGGCAATTGAGGAGCTGGAAGGCAGCGAGGCCGAGGTAAAATTTAAATTCATTGAAATAGGGCCCTACTCCTATCTGAGCAGCAGATTTATTGCGTGGTATAATAAAAGGCTCAAAGGACTTAACAAAACTTAGAAATTAGAAAACATGAAAATATTAATAATAAAACACTTGTATACTTCATTGACTGGCGAGATGAGAAAAACTCACTGAAAAACTCGCTTCAAACAATGAAATGAAAAGAGAGGGTGGCTATGCCGAGCTGCTGAATTTATCATAAAATTTCTAATTTGGGTTCTAAATGTGTTTTAAATAGTTTTAATAAATGTTTTGGATTTGAGATATTAATTTAAAAACAAAAAGGTGCAGTAAATAGTGAAGTTTGATAAAGGCTAGGGTACTGCCGAAATATGGGCAGCTCCTGGTAAGGTAATTTGTGTTTGATCTGAAAAGGAGCATTATGTTCTCTTATTTGTGAGATGTTGTTTATTAGCGGACTATCGTCAAGTTTGTGTTAATAAAATCTTTGAGATGATTTGAATGTAATCCGCTAGTGAAACGATGTGGTTACAACAGGCGTATGAGTCTCTGAGTTGGAAAATGTGAAATCAATGTTGACTGATATTATCGAGAACGACGAGCATTATCCCAAAGAAAATGTGTTATTTCAACAAGGCAGTGCTCCTCCCCCTTGTTTTTGGATGAAACATTCCCTGGAAGGTGGGCTGGAAGAAGAGACTTTATTAATGGGCCGTAAGATCTCCCCACATCCCGTTTGGATTTTTCTCCCTAACGGGGCATTTAAAGAGCAAAATTTATGCAACCTAGCCTGACTCTTTGGAAGATTTGAAGAACAGCATCACCAATGAATAGGTACCATCATAACACTTCAGACATTCTTCCCAAAGTTTGGCATCATTTTGAACATTTAATGAAGTGACACCTAGTAGTAACCAGATTCTTTCATTAACTTTAATTTGCAGTTACATGACAACTAGTAGCTCGAATTTAAAAAATAAGCATAGTAGCCCACAGAAATTAGTCAAAGAAACGAGAAAACCTAGACAAAATTAGTAAAAATCTGAATTTTTGCACAGACGTTCTTTTCAAATCCACAAAAATTCACAACATGGCTACCAAGATATTGAAGGTGTCAAATTCTTTTGCAAATATCTCGCGTCCTATGCATCGGATGCTCATGAGGTCAATGTGAAAGTTGTAGAGAATTAAATTATCTACAAGTTGTATTTTTTATATTTTCCCAAAACCTCGCCCTTTTCGGGATATTCAAGGACGAAGTGTAAAAAAACTGTTTCTTGCATGTAGACTCCACGAATATCTCTCTTCCTATGCATTAGACTGCGACGAAGTCTACTTGCAAAAAATTGTTTTTTTAAACTTCAACCTTGAATATCTCGAAAAGGGCGAGGTTTTGCCATGTTGAGATTTTTGTGGATTTGGGTTCAAAGAACGTCTGTACAAAAATTCAGATTTTTGCTAATTTTGTCTAGGTGAAATGCTAATTTCTGTGGGCTAATAGAGGGTTTATTAAGCTTTAAAACAATGTGTCAAAATATCCCCTTGCCATTTAAAATTGAGGCATTTTCTGTTTTCATTGAAAAAGGCATAAAATCAGATTGTACTGTTTTCCTGTTTTCAGTGGGCCATCCTGCTTTAAGATTAGTAGAGTATAAAGTTCCCTCTCATATTCTGCTTTTAGACGAGACGCGAGTGCAGCAATGAAATGTCACTATCCTTGTTCTTTTAACGTGCAGTAGCGACACAGTTATTTAACTCTAGAAGGACGGTCCGTACTGGCCCGAAGTAAGGTCTGAAGTATGCTATGATCTGTAGTGGTACTTTCTACAACTTATCCTGATTACCACCATGCCAAACAGTAACTCAAAATGCGAGGATAATTACTCCCAACCTCAAGCGGGTCATTGCGAGCCCGTTCCAGTTACGAGATCTTTGCTTAACACTTTCACTGCGGCCCTAAGAAAAAGCCATTTTGGGGCCATCCATAATTGACGTTATGCCAATTTTTGAGATTTTAGACCCCCCCCCCATTGTCACACTGAGTTAGACCCCCCCAAAAAAAAATTACGTCACGCTTATAGAGACCCCCCCCTTATGTTTTTTTCGATTCCGTTATTTATTATTCACGATATTTTTCGCCTCATGGGGGGGGTGGGGGTGCTAGTAGAAATCCAAAAGAAAATTTTTCCGCTTTTCACCGCCTCATGGGCGCAATGCTACTAAAAATCAAAAAAAAATTTACAATATTTTTCTTTTCTTGATTCGTTCACTTCACCATTCGTTACGTCACACTGAGTCAACCCCCCCCCCCGGAGCGTGACGTCATTTATGGATGGCCCCTTAGCCATGTGAGGAATATATAATTATGTTGGTAATTCTTTTTTGTTTAGGTTGTGAGTTCTAATGTAGTTTTGGTGTTTTCTTTTGTTGTTGTTTTTTTGTAAACGCGCGTGAGCGTCCTCCGCACATTTTGATAAAATCCTATCAATATGCGGAGGACGCACTTTCGCGTCAAATCATTTTTTTTTTCATGTTTCTGCATATTATCTTATTATGCCAAAGAATAAACGATGTGGACACACAAGCGCGCCGTCCGCAAGTATTGGGGGCGACCATTGGCGCACGTGCACTTTCCGCAGCGGAAGTGTTAATTAACAAATTCTTACAATATTTTGGATCCGATCCTGATACTGAGTTCACACCCGCTGTTCATTGGCTAATGACATTTTTTAGTGGGGAACATGAATTAATAGGCAACCTTATAGTGTACAAATCTGCATAAAGCTTCTTGCAATAAAATATTTTTGCTTATCTTTTTAAGATAATCATTCCAATCTTACAAAATTCATTATAGTGCTACACATGAAAGAAAGTATGTTTTAGAAATATCTGAGAAAACACTGTTAGTCGAGTCAATGAAGGTTTTCACTTCTTTCTCAGCAACAGCTGCGATTTTCATAATTTTTTTGTAATGTGTTTTTTAATACCTACAATTCAAAATCAGAAAGATCCCAAGTGGTGCAAATATCCTGGGGCTGGATGCCCTTCTTCTCGAGGGTGGAAATTATTATATTCAAAATAACCGCAGACGTCGATAGAGGATTACATTCTAAGTAAAAAAGGTTCTAGGAAGTTTTTTCAGTGAGTCAATACTTTTTTAATTATTCGTGATTGAAAATGTTGATTTTTCATCTAAAAAAATTCATGTTTTAGAACGATTTTTCACGAATAACTCGAAAACCTTACGTTTTATCAAAAGAATTATAAGCAAAAATGAAGCTTATAAAATAATAAATTGATTGTTTTTTTTTTTATTTCTGTAGATGCAATACGAACCAAATTATGGCTCGTTGAAGGTGACTTCGTGTTTGCCGAAAATTTAATTCGATCCTTTCAACGTTAAGTAACGGAAAAACGAAAAATTTTTGGAGGAAAACATATAAGAAACCTTTTAACAGTACTTGAAAAGACCTTTGAAATGCCAGTTCTAACTTGACAGTGATAGAGTGAAGACCTATTAGATTTTGCTCAAACAGTTCAGTGAAAAACTTAATAAAATGTCCTCAGAAAGTGAGGGAAGTTACAGTGAGATGGAGATGGATGATGATGGCAATTGGAAAAAAGTAAAATATAAAAGAAAAGCTCGAGATAGATTGGAAAGTGTAACAAAGAAAAACAAAAATCCGTCCACACCCACAAATGCTGAAATAAATGCTATCATTGGAACATCAACAAAAAACCCAACCTCATATAAAAACTTATCACCTGAAATAAATACAAGTTCATCAAGCATTCCTAAAAACACAACACAAAACAACAACAAAAAACCATCAACAAACAATTATTCGCAGCAAATGAAAAACATAATGAATCAACAATACAAAAACATGTATTACCTAACAACCATGAGAGAATTTACCAGAACACAAATTGCAGATTTTTGGAGCGCAAGACACCCCCAATCTAAAGACATTATTCTAAAAACAAGCAAAGGATTCTTACTCAAAACAAATTTAGATAAAGGTGTTGCATCAAATTATCTCAATTCATTAAAGCAATCTCAGGTACTACAAAGCTTCCAAGAAACAAATACAAACCTCCAACCATCCAACAAAACACATAATGCCACCTTTGCCTGTGTAATTGCAACCATAGAACAAGACATTGAGGACGTCAAAATCAGAGAACACCTTGAAGCAAATAATTACGTGCTAAGATACTGCAAGCGTATAACTTCTAGAGCCACAGGAAAATTAACGCAGCTGATAAGAATAATAAGAGGAGACTTTACATCGTTTCAAAAACTCCTCAATGAAGGGGTATTCTACAAAAACCGATACTATCCAGTCCATCCAAGCACACCCCCAGAACCAACACCAACTCCCTGCGCAAAATGTTCCCTCTTTACACACGTAACTGAACAATGTAACACACCACTAACATGCAGAAAATGTCAAGGAAAACACCATACGAACACTTGCACATCACCTCTACCAGAAAAATGTATGGCATGCAACTCAAAGGAACACCAAGCATGGTCCCCCAAGTGTCCAAAAAGACCAGTTAAGCCCATAGAAGGAATTCCAAATACACAAATAAAATCCATGAACAAAAAATCCAGCGAAATTGACAATAAAATCACAAAGAACAACAAGATACATACACCGATGACACTACACGATCACATTATAGAAACTTACACCAACAAACTCAATAAACCTAAATACACCAACAGACAAGAATTAATTATACAATTAAAAAAAAGATTTATTAATCTATATAACATAGACTCAACAGTCGTATTCAGTGGAAACCATATGTACATATTAATGTTCGATCTAGACAAACCAAACACAACGTCACCAACGGCACCAACAGAAGGTCTAGTAATTCATTATAATGGGGAGTAATATTAAAGTGCTATATTCCAACATCAATAGTTTTTCCCCAAAAAAGCATCTTGTTAACCACTACATACAAAATAACAATGTCGATTGTCTTATGTGTGTCGAAACAAAAAACAAGGAATACATTAATCCATATCAAGACTGGAACATAATTCAACAAAAAGGAAATATATTTAACACCAATATTAGAGGGGGCTGCTTAGCACAGTCGAAAAAGAATCTCCAAATGGGCAAAGAAAACCCTCCAAGGATTAATAATTCTAAAAAAGCTGCCTGCATTTTACAATTCCGTACATCAAATCTAAGCTCCACATATTTTTAGTTTATATTGACAACGGATCAATAATTGAAGAAACCATTTTCACTAAGGCCTCCTTATATGAATACTGCATTATTATTGGAGATTTTAACCCAAACACCACCAGGAAGAAAAATCAGCTTAAAAACTTCTTAAACAGCTCCAATTTTATAAGGATTCATACACCTCCCACGTTTCTCATGCCAAATAATCCAAGTTCAACCCCCGATGTAGTTATGTGTACACAAAATATTCAAAATAATATCACCGAAGTGGAATTAATCTCGGACCTTGGTAGTTACCATTTAGCCATACAATTTAAATTTAATCTACAAGCAAACCCAATTATTCTACCGTCTGATACTTACCTAGACTTGGCTAGATGTAATGTCGAAATCGTTAATGAACAAATGATACAATTTATAGAAAGCAGACAAGAGGCAATCACTCCATTATATATCACTATGTTCAATGAAACACTTAAAAATTTAATAATAGAAAACACACCAACAAAAGTAAAAACATTCTTTAACTACAAACTATACCGCCGTTCATTTTAAACCTTATAAAACAGAAAAGAAGATTATACCGTCAAATCAATCAAAACGAAGATCATGACACAAAATCCAAATATAACGAACTTACGAAACAAATCCATGTATTAATACAACAATACAAACAGGACAAATGGATAAATGCAAGAACATTAATGACTCCAAAGGAAAAACATATTGGAATGAAATTAAGAAACTATCCAAATATAAATCTAGCAAATCCACAATCCCTGAAATTTCGTACAATAACAACAGCTACTCCACCGACCAAGAAAAGGCCAATGCTCTTGGCGACTACTTTGAGGACACCACTAAATTTACCATGGATGATAACTTCGATGAGGAAAATTTAAACCTAGTGAACGACTGGTATGAAAACTTTTTCAACACAGACCCTCCAACAGACGAAGATATAAATATAACAGAAGAAGAATACTACAACGTACTGAACTCAGGCAAAAATACAGCCCCTGGCCATGATCATATTAGTAGAAATATATTAAGAAAACTTGAACAGAATATACATCTAGAATTAATTAACATATACAACTACTGTATAAAAAATCATTACTTTCCAATAGAATGGAAAACTGGAGTAATAATTACAGTGCCAAAACCTAATCAAGATCATTCTCATCCACAAAACTATAGACCAATAACTTTATTACCAGTAATCGGCAAAAACTTGGAGAAAATCATAAAAACAAGACTACATAATGAACTAGACGAACAGATCCCCAAGAATCAATTTGGGTTCCGAGAAAAATCATCTACGATTCACCCCCTCATCATTATGACGTCAAATATACAAACCAACAGCATAATCGGAAACAAATCGGCAGCAATATACATAGACTTAACTAAAGCATTCGACTCTGTCTGGCACAAAGGCTTGCTATTTAAGCTACATCACTCACATTGCCCCAACTATATTCTTTGGTTTCTTAAAGATTTCTTAGAGGGAAGGAAAACAAAAATCAAAATAAATGCATCCTTTTCCAGACCATACCAAAACGAACAAGGCGTTCCACAAGGATCTCCACTATCGCCAATGTTATTTAATATTTACTGTTATGACATACCGAACAACCACCAACAAACACACAATGCAGAGTCTTACCTACTTCAGTTTGCGGATGACATAGCCTGGATAGCCCATGGAAAAACTATTGAAAAAACAATGAACATCCTGCAATTTTCAACAACTGAAACCATCCAGTGGTGTGACAAGTGGAGATTAAAAATAAATCCTAACAAATCACGACTATTTTTAATATATATTATATATATTTTTAATATATATTTAATCATAACATCTCAAATACTTCTCCAACTATACAAATATGTAACCATAGATTGACACCAGCAGCAACAGTTAAGTACCTTGGAATTAAGATCGACCAAAAATTAAACTTCAACAGCCATACCAAGGAAATGAAAAAAAAGATGATAACTAGAGCAAAACACTTTAGATGTCTAACTTATAAGAATCAAGGTATCAACACCTCCACAGCAAGTAAAATTTACAAAATGATATGTCGACCTATCATGGAATATGGATTCATCCTATTTAACACCTGCAGAAGACCAGCCTTGAACAATATAGAAGTGGCAGAGAGAAACAGTCTACGTAAAATAACAAAATTTCGTCATCCAAATAATCCTCTCTACAACATGTCCAATAATTTATTATATGAAAAAACTAGTATCCAACCTATACTAACTCGCTTCAAAGACCTCACCAAAAGATATACACAATCCCAAAACCTCCTTACCCTAATTCAACCCTTCATAATTCAACTGCAAGAAGACAATACCAGAAGAAGAAGATATCCCGAAAAAACACTTTTTGAGGCAATTACAGAGAACAGCAATGATGAATAAATAGAGTAATGATATACCTAATTATTAAGAAGTTTTTTTTTTTTTTTGTACTTGTTAAATTTACTGAGGAAATGTTATTTTAAAAATTAATTAGATGTAAAAAAAAAGTATTGTAAGACAGGCTGAAAGACTTCGGTCGCTGGCCTTTTGGAACATTTGATCCAATAAATATTATTCTCTCTCTCTCCCCCTTTGAAATGAACTTTGGTAAGAGTCGTTAACATAAAAACTAACGGAGTTATGATGAAAATAAAATGGTTGTCTCTTTTTTTCTGAGAAAAAATCAGCAATGAAACCAATGGCTTCACTGCAAGAATTGAAATTGAAAGTAATCCATTTACAATTTACTTTATTGACCTATGAAGGTCATCTGAAAGTCAAATAAGTTATTGTTAAAAAGTCACTGTTAGCTTGGAAATCAAGATTTGGTAAAAACTTATCCAGATAAAAGTTGTAGGAAGTCAAATAAACTAACTTGTGGTGACCTTGACTTTTACCTTGACGTATAGTTTTAAGATTATTTATTGTAGCATGAATTATTTTATTTTTTTAAGTATAACCACGTTACCCAGAATCAACGACGTGGACGTGACGGGTATTTGATTCCTTTTTTGTTTTTTTTTGTTTGTATTTTTTTTTCTTGATTTTCAAGCTAACAGTGACTTTTTAACAATAACTTATTTGACTTTCAGATGACCTTCACGGGTTAATTTTACAACTACCTTTTGTCTAAGACTGAAAATCACTTTTCAGGCGTTAAAATTTTTAGTCGAATAAACATAAAAACGTTTTTCAAACTCCTAAGGATGGCCCATATTCGGCTCGCCTCGACAATCTTCTGTATTTTCGTTTGAATAAATTGTATTTTTCATTCTCGTGTCAAAAGTAACTACATTTTACTGAAAACTGACCAACTTATAAAACGGCGGACGTTTTTCAAAAAATACGCTTTTCTCCAGTTTTTTTCCCTATTATGTGAACATATTTGAAATCTATGGAAGGTTTCACATAAATTTTAGGCATATCTCTCTAGTATAAAACTTACTACACAATTAAATTATACTAAATGTGCACACATTTAGAATGTTGTGTACTTTTCCTCATAAGATAAAAATTTAATGAAAATAGCGAATACATTACATGCATATGCATACCTAATAAAACTAAACGATCAATAATTATAATAGGTATAATTAAAAAATGTATTATACAATAACAAAATAATAAACAATATTTTGATTTTAGATTAACGCAAATATTAATAAAAATATTAAACACCAGGTTTTAAATATAATCCTTGTTTATGGGAATAAATTTTTAAAACATTTTTATAAGGTGGAGGTTGAGGAAATTTTTCTTGAGTCTGAAATACATGTTTAAATTTTTCATCCAAATCGACAGTTATTCTTTTCGTTGTTGGAGCGTCCCTCATAGATGAATGCCTTGGAGGAGGCGGTGGCGGTGGATTAATGTTATTATTAGCAGGTACCTAAAAAAAAAGGGTATGCCGTTTTTAATCTGAAATACTCATTAATGATTTAATTTGACATAAGTGCACAAATTTTACCAGATTTTCGTTATTCGAAACATTTACTACTATATTAAAAAACTATAGTGTAATTTTTCCTTAAAATTAGACTTATGGAGGATTATAATAGCTTTTGAGTAAACCTTCATAATAGTATAATTATTTTAAAATAGAAGTGTGATGGACTAAACAGCTTGGACACAACTTTCCTTGATGTTTTCTTGTTTGTATAAATATTTGGTAAGAATATTTGTTGAGCACGTTACCATTTTAGTGGCATTGTTTACCAATCACTTTTTAATAATAATAATCAGAGATCAGAAATTTGGGCGTCATTCCAGGCTCGTACTAAGGTAATAGTGTAAAAAAAAATACGCAAAATGGAAAATATTTATTATGAGCATTTATTGGTAAAAATTATGTGTTCATTATTTTTACAATAATAATAAAATAATAAAAATAATATTACTTGATTTCAAACAGCCACAATACAATATGCCTATATTACACTATATTAAATGAAATAAGTCAAAAAACAAATTAATTAAACGATTATTTCAAAAACAAATGGGCTATATTTTTTCAATGAAGTATGTCTTGAAATTAATTAGATATCTGTCTATTTAGTTGAAAAGTACTGTAATTATTTTCTCCAAATTTACCTTGTTTAATCTGTTTTGACGAGGATTCAATATCCACTTATGTACTGAGAACAATCTTTCGCAATCAACTGCCGTCATGGAGGCATACTTTATTTTTGCTAACAGTATATCATATTGCTTGTGTCAGTAATAATTTTTTCTTTTATTTCTTTTACAATTTCGAACTCTCTTTAAAATTGATCAATATTTTGATTTCAGGCGTTTTTCCTAAACCACTCGATATATTGTTTATTATTTCTTGTACACTTTTCATTGATAGGTAGTTTAGGATTCTCAAGCTCACTATTGTTTCGGCAACCTTTTTACAATTATTTTTAATGAAGATAATATCCTTTTTTAGGTTAAGCAATGACAAGTCTTTCTTTATAGCACTATATTCTTCTGGTAAGGTGTAAATAACTTCCTGAATATTTTCAAAATGATCTGTGTAGTAACAGGCAGCATCGATCCATGTTCCCCATCGGGTTATTGTCGGCTGCGGTGGTAGTTGTATTTTTGTTGAAAATATTAGTTTCTTGAAGGTGCTTTTAAAAATACTTTTTTTACGTTTGTAATAATTTTACCAACGTTTTTAAAATTACATCTTATTTTTTCACTATGTCAATGTAAGCCATGTGCGAAACAAGTTAAGTGAAGTAACTGTGTATATCTATACTTCAGTTGTTGTCCCGCTTTGAGCACATAGGCTACCGGATCAGAAGAGTAATATTTTTTGTTTGTTAATTTCTGCAAAATCAACCCAGAAACAGTTCAATGTGTCTTCATAAAATTGACATAAGGTTTGACTATTTACTTTTTCGAAGACTTTAGAAGCTATTAAATGACATTTTTTTGACATACTGTCACACAAAGATCAGTCATTTTGTCTATTGAAATCCAAAAGCAGTCCACTCATAAATTGTTTCGCTGTTATGCTATTTCCACCGTTTTTTTATAAACTACTTGTCAAAAATTCTTTCCAAAGTGTCGAATTGTCGGGTATTCGTCGTGAGGTGCGGTATGGTACTGGTTTCAGTGGCGAGACCTCGATCAGTGAAGTTTAGACACGCCGGGCGAATCCGACACTTAGATGAGTGACCATATCTCATATCGCCGTCGTGGTTAAGTGGTGGAGTAGCATTAGCTAAACTTCACCAGGACGGTCAAATAAGGCAATTAAAGAAAAATAAATTTAACGTTGATTTAGTTTTGGCCACGGTATATTAGCACGGTAAGGTAATATCCATGAGCTAATAGTTGAGGCCCGTGCAGATTATCTGAAAGCCATCGTTCTTCAAAAGCTGACTCAATATGTGATATCTATGTAAATCTCCAAAAACGTAAAAAAGCAGAAGAAATTCTAAGTCTGTGAAAGCAAAAGACGATATATTATATTATTAAAGTTCCGTAGACAATTATTTCCACGTACAAAATTTTTTGTGAGAGACTTGGGTAGCAAATCTGGATGTGGAAGTAGTGATTCCTTGGGCAGCGGTTTTTTTTTAAGCAAAGAGACAATTTCACTATCACATCTCACATCATGCTTTTAGGTAGAGGGTAAAAGAGGGTAAAAGGGTTGTACTTCTGAAAATCAGAATATTAGACAATAATATGATAAATGATAAAGGTATCATTTTTACATGAATTTGGTAAGTATGCTTATTGTGCTTGTAATGTAAAATGTAACATAATTTGACTGTTGATGATGTATGAACGTATTTTTGCCGTTTTCGAGCAAAAATGAAATAGGAAACCTTCATTGGCTTGCCACACACTCAATTTAAAAAAATATATTTGAGGTACTTTGAAAAAGTAATGAAAGAAAACAATTTATTATAAAGCATTTTCCTAAGAATTATTATTATTGCACGAGATGTGATGTAAATCTAATTTTGATGTAATTAATTATATATTTTTTCTGTCATAAAATAAATTTTCTTTAGTCTAAAAATTTTTTTTATATTGGGTGTGAATTTACAAATTTCATGCAGAATCCTTTGCTTGCGAAAACTTTAAAGTGCTCACGAGTCATAAAGTGCTTGGGAGCTTCTGGAGTGCTCGCAAGCATTTTAATGCTCGCGAGCGTTAAAGTGTTTACGAACTTTTTCGAGTGCCTGCGAGCCCTTTCGAATGCTCCCGAGCACTAAAGTGCTTGCGAGCCCTCTTCGAGTGCTTGCGAGCACTTTTCGCAAAGTGCTCGAAACCCTAAACACTAAGAAGTGCTCTTAAGCACAGTGCTCCTGAGCACAAAAGTGCTTAGAGTGCTTAGACAAGCACTAAGCACAGTGCTTAGGAACGGCTCTGGATAAAACAATACATGTAAGAAACAAATGGTAGATACAATGTAATAAAACATACTAAAATAGATAAAAGCAATACAACATAACATAAACTGTGTGTTCATCCTGCAGAAGAGGCTCATCAGATTATTATTTGACATTGCGCCAAGAGAATCGTGTAGAGCTTATTTTAAAAATAATAGGTAATATTTTGACCATTCATACACTGTTAAAAATGTGTGTATGTTTTACACAGCATATAGTGTATTAATTTTTTACTTAGCAAATAATGTAAATAAACATTGCAAAGTGATTTTACAGTTCAAATTCTGTGAAAATAAATCACATAAAAATATTACGCTGCAACAGGATTTTTACATAAAATATTATGTCTTAATGTAACTTAGATTTTACCTAGTATATGATTAGAATTAAATTATAAACTGTGTGAAACAATTTTAGACATGCTATGTATCTGTATGTACTGTATGTATGTATCTGTACATGAATCTTTACATAACTTGTTATGAACAGTGGGGGATTTAGAGGGGAGGGGGGCTAAAGCCAAGGGTGGCAAATTTTTGGAAAAATACCAAAGGCACATAAAAACAAAAATAAATAAAAATGTTAGCCAATTTAAAAATAAAAATAACATGTTCTAAGGACGTCATATAAAATTACGAAGAAATCATTTTAACTATGTCTATGTGTAAATAAATAACATTTTAAATACATGCCAAAGTTTATTTCAAATTTTATCTTGTTCTCGTTGGTACCAAAGCGGACTTTGTAGATCAAATAGGATCCGAGATACAGCTGTTGAAAGTTTGGCAAAATTTTCATTTTTCGACATTTTTAACAATTTTTTACTTAAAAATCTGTGAAATACATACTACTACTATAACTAGGTTCAGAAAATTCATTTTACCCCGAACCCAAGCACCAAATGGGGTCAGAGGGGGAGAAAAATGCCCCCCCTCAACATACAGTACTATTATAGTGAATGGATCGGAAAAGAGGAAGAAGGAATATTTAAAAACATATACAGGGTGTTTCAGCTAAAAGTCCCCGGGTCATTATATCGTAAAATAATAAAGATACTCAAAATTTGTAAATCGCGGATAATTGACACCAAAAAAGGTCTTAAATAACTGCAGTTAGAATTGTTCCTTCGCAGTGCACAGAGATGGCGCTGCGGTGAGAAATTATTTTTCGATGGCTGGAATCTTGAAACACGATTCATACAATTAATGAATAAATTGTGAATATTTTTGATTAAAATTTTGTAAATACCAGCCGTTTTGGAGCTACTTGAACTTTTTTCTCCATTTTTTTTTGTCTCTGTAAATTTTGAAAACTTCTGTAACTTTTCTGTTTATCATTTTAGAACACCAGTTATTTAGAACTTTTATCTTATTATATTCCATACTTCTTATATTATTATATATTTTGAAAATTTTTATAATTTTCAGAATTTTTCAAATGCAACTAATTTTTAAAATTTTAAATTAGTAAAATTTTCAAAATATGCAATAATCAAGTATGGAATATAAGATAAAAGTTTTAAATAATTGGTGTTCTAAAATGCTAAACAGAAAAGTTCAGAAGTTTTCAAAATTTACAGAGACAAAAAAAATGAAGAAAAAATTCATGTAGCTCCAAAACGGTTGGCATTTACAAAATCTTTTACATAGTCAAAATTATTCACAATTTATTCATTAGCCGTATGAATCATGTTTCAAGGTTCCAGCCATCGAAAAATAATTTCTCACCGCAGCGCCATCTCTGTGCACTGCAAAGAAACAATTCTAACTGCATTTATTTAAGACCTTTTTTGGTGTCAATTATCCGCGATTTACAAATTTTAAGTATCTTATTATTTTACGAGATAATGACCCGGGGACTTTTAGCTGAAACACCCTGTATATAAAAAAAAAATCCGCTTTTTGGGGAGTGTTTTTTGAGGTTAGACATGAAAACTGAGCCAATCTGACTTCGGATTCGGATTCAGCGGATCAAAATACATAAGGATGCATTGGTCTGGTCCACCAGATAGACCACTTTTTTTTTATGGGGCTGTGAAATTGTTCGAAAATTTCAAAATTATCGTATCTTTGATTTTTTGTTTAAAACCATATACCAAGTGCCTTATGCCTCACAGAATTTATTCAACATCAACAATCACACGAAGATTTAATATTTTAGATTTTTTCGAATATTTTTCTTGTCTATCTAGAAAAACCGCTGCCCAAGGAATCACTACTTCCACATCCAGATTCTCTATCCAAGTCACTCACACCGAAAAAACTTTGTATGTGGAAATAATTGTTTATGGAATTTTAATAATATAATATTTGAAATCCTCTACCCCAAAAACCCATAAAACGATACCCCACATCGGTATTGGGGTAGGGGTGGTGATAGGGGGGTGGTAGTGGGGATGAAGTAAAAAAAATATTTTGAGGCTTCTGGATCTTGTACATACACTAAATCACATTTTGTTTTTTCATCCCCTTTAATAATGGGGTGGGGGTGGCTAATGCCAAAAATTTTTTGAGACCTTAGCTTCTCTTGTATATACTAAATACCCATTTTGTGGACTCTTACCTGCTTGATTTACCCATTTACACCAAATTTACCCCAATTTACCCTCCAACCCTTTGATGGAACAAGATGAAAATATAATCTAGTTTCAGATCTCGTTAAAGTACATATGTGTACCAAATTTCAAGTCAATATCTTAAACGGTTCCAGAGTAAACGTGCGCACAAAAAAGTTACAGACCGACAGACAGACAGAATTTTTTTTTCGCTCAAACTTAAAATCTCGACGTTTCATGACATTTTAAGCCTATTTGAACAATAAAAATTTTTAAAAATTTTCTTGTCATTACTATACTTCCACTGGATGTGGAAGTAAAAGTGCATGTGTCTTTGAAAAGCTCTCGATATAACAAATTCAAACAAATAATAATTTCAACAAAAGTGGAAGTTTCGGAAATTTTCACAAAGTGGAAACTTTCCCATCCTACAACATAAATTGTTCATATTTGCTTTTCTTAGTTTAAGAATTATAAAACTGAAAATGTGTCTGTACGACACACAATTTTGTATCAGCTGACTGTTCGTGTATGGCTTCATTTAACGGCAAATTAGTTAAAAAAATAAAATATATTTAATTAACAAGCAAATTCACACTTCGGAGAATCTGCTATTCTCTTAGAGTTGACGTACCTGTTTATTTATTTTATTGAGTTATTGCAAATACATGAAATAATTTAGCTGTAATTTGCAATCCACGTGTGCAGGTTGTTAACAGAGGAAGTCAATTTTCTACTATTTAATTTTATAATTTGCAACTAGTGGCACACATAGTAGGCAAGTAGTGACGATTTGTACAGTTTTTTCTTTCAAATTAATGGCGCATATAAGACGTATTCTCGATAGTGACAATTTGTGTTTTTTTTTCTTTTGTCACTGGCGCATTGAGGAGGCATTTTCGTTAGTGACAATTAGTATGGTTTTCTCTGTTAAATTGGTAGTGCATATATTACAATGTGTAGGTAAAAAATTCACCTGTGAATAATTCCTACAAGAATTTTATTTAACATAATGTAGGGGATATGTAGAGAGGACTGCTAAAATCATTAATGTTTTCCACAAAAATATCGTTGCCACTATGGCCGCCATGGAAAAATGAAAATATATTTTTCTCGATTATTTCCTTTTCTGTTAGTTCTACTCTAAAATTAGATATTACTAACATTGTAGAGACTAAAAAAGCTAGCTATAATTTTCCTTTAAACAATTTTTCTCTATTGTTAATACTTTACCATTCACAGCCGCCAGAAATGTGAACATTTATGCTTCTTTGCAGATTTTGCAATTATCTCTTTCCCCGTTATTTCTATTTAGTGAATAATTATTATCAATATATTATAAAATTCCCTAAAACCTTTGTGGAATCAACTTTTTCCGTGGTCCTGTTTTAAAATTACAGCAGCTTAAAATTTAAAAAATGGTGGAATTTTCACTCTCGTATTGGATCTATTTATAGGAAAAGACGTGGACTGCTCATTGCCTAATATCTTATACTGTGACGCTCACACACATACCTGTATGTGTTATGTCTTACGTGATAAATATTATATTCTATTATATTCAAGTGCTATTTAAAACATTACAAGTATTTTAAATATGCCCCTACTATATCTGTGGACGTTTAAAGATCATTTTCGAAGTATTCTTGGATTTTTGACAAGAAACGTCAAAGTTTGAAGTCTGAACTCTTACTTATTAACTTTTATTATTGTGCCGCTCCAAATGAATGGATTTGGTGTCCTAAAGCCCATATTCACCAACATTCGCTTAACTCACTGATACTAAACTGGTTGTTAAGTAACACTCTGTCAACCAGAAAGGAACTAGTATTTTTGTGCAGCAGTTGGAAAAAACCTATGTTCACAATGTTATTTATACTATATTCTGACATCTGACATCTATGTCAATATTTAAGCAATTATTATTTTATTGAAAAGGAAGTGGAAACAAAATATAATATACAATGTAAGAACACAAATAAGTCAGGGCAATATAAACAAATACTGTTGACTGAGAAAGGTGAAAATTATCACCAACATTGATTTGAAAGGAACCATCAGTAGCATAAAAACTTTGACATATTAACAGCTGATTCATTTTTGACATTGATTTATTTCTTCTCTTGATAGGTTCTATATTATAAGCAAAAAGTATAGACAGTGGAGGGATGCGAGTTTGGGATATGTATGACACTGCGCATGGCCGCCGAACGGGCGTGCCACTACACTTTTAAGATCTCCAACTCTCATCCCTCCACTCTCTACACTTTTTGCTTGTAGTATAACATTTCATCCAACATATTTGCTACCTTCTGCATTATTCCCTTATTCACGTAAGATCTTTGCTTTTTGATATCACAGAGTTTCTCAAATAAGACAGTTCTTTCTTGGACATTTCGAGGGTGGTGTTCGTTTATTGTTATTTTCAAATGATGATGACAATAAGGGATTGAAATCAAATCTATCCATCTAAAATTTTATTCTAAAAAATCGGCATTTACAATAACATGAGTTGCAATATATTTTTAGTTAACACGTTACATTAGTCGTACACAATGCACACATAACCGCTTAACTGCTCAAACTTTTCTTGTTAACTTGTCAGCTACTTTGACATGTTGTTTTCTCGTAACTGTGACTTGTGAATATGTTTACCATTTAATGAGTTGTTAATGTTTTTGTTATTTGTTTAACTAACGATGGTGAATATGGGGGTAAGTGTTGTATTTTGTATATCTTTCACCAAGTTTTCATCATTACATTGACAAGGTATGATTGTGTCATTTTTGCACATGAAATATGTACAAAGTAATAACATTCTTACAAACCGAGTCCGCCCTCATAATTGTAAAACTGCAACCAGAGATAAGAGCTCTGGTTATAATATTGCAAGAAGTAAAACATGTTGAATTTTTATGTTCAAGTTATTAGCATCAATTTCTTTCTCAACTCCCCTTTTCTACTAAATTTTAGATACGCTACTGGAGGGCTCATGCTCGTATTTGCACGACCTCATTCAAAGAACTTGACATGGCCCCGACTATGAGATATCAACATGGTAAATGATTGCCAAAATATTTCAAATAAAGATATGCAATATCATTTGAACAAATTGACTTATGACAGCTTAAAAATGCAAATATTTGGAGAACATCCTGTAAAATAAATAAAGCATAAATTTTAACATCAACAGTTTTGATTTTTAATTTCATTGAAATAAATATCTGGCATAAAATTGAATTTAAATTCAATTTAATATCAAATGTAACATATTTCAATGATAGCAGAGAATCTATTTTTATCAATATTAAACAAATTCAAAATGTGTGTTCCCTATTGGGCTCAACTGTGAAAGCCCTGAAAATTAGTACATGATTAACCCTTTCGCTGCGGGAACCGTCCACAGCCACAGCAAAAAGTGGCAATTCACATACGGGAACCGTGTATAAACGCAAGGATTTCCGAAAGAGTTAACTGCGGTACCCGTACGCATACGTTTGGTAGTAGATATCTACTTGTATTTTAGTACTGCCTCCGGCCGCTAGATCTGGTAAGACATCGTACAGATTTTACGTGCCGTAATTGCGGGAACCGTTCGGAGACGTTCAAATTCCTGGAAACATGTCAGTAGCGCCCAGTTATCTAGGCAGATGCAGTAGCGTGTAAAACTCAATGGTGTAAAGTTGTAACTTTCTCTAACTTTCTCTTATTGTTTACGGTTTAGCTAGTGTGTGTTGTGAAATAAGTCGAAGGTAAAAATTTTATTATTTATTTATACATACTATTGCCGATTTCAATGATTTTTGGTAGATTGGTAGATTTTGGACCACTAATCATGAGTGAAGCCATTTTATTTCGGTCACGTTTTGTTTCCGAGTTTTTCATTATTAATTTTTATACCATCAATTTACATTTCCACTATATTTCCTGTTATTTTTGCACAAAGTGATTGATATTTCAGATAATTATATGATGATTAGCAATAGAATTTGTTCAAAACACCTCACATTTATTTAAAAATAAGGGAAAAAAATTATGCAATAATTTCTTCAAAATGTTACCTTACTATATAAGTTTTTCACTTTCTTTTCAAATAAAATGTGAACATTTTTGCCAGATTTTGTTAAAAATCCTCTTGATATTCTTCGAGTCACAAATTTTGTAGAAGAAGCCGGAAAAATATCCAAAATATAGGAGGAATCATTAACGAAACGTGACAAAAAAAAACTTTTGTGAATTTGTGATTGCTGGAACAAAATCTGCTAATGTGAAAAAAGTAAATACATACTTATTCAAACAATAGAAAATGTCTGGAAGACGTCTGCCAAAATATTACACTGATGAAGAACTGTTGGAACTATTGATGAATAGTGATGAAGAAACATCGGACATAGATGAAAATGACGTGCTTACAAGTGATGAAGACGAAGTACCTGAAATAGAGAGTGATAAAGACGAAGTACCTGAAACGGAAAGTGATTCAGAAGGTAAGAAATTAGGCTGATATTTACTAGTAAGCAAACAATAACAAATTAATTTCAGGTGATGCTCCGCCAAATAAAATAGTGAAACTTAACGAAGAATTTTCCTGGGGCAACTAGATATTTGAACCCATTATTCACGGCTATAATCCCGCTAATTCGGAATTGAAAAACACCCTAAATCCGAATGCTACTCCAATGATGTGTTTCAAGCAATTCTTTTCTGAAACACTATTAGAACATATAGTAAACGAAACAAATCGTTACGCTGACATCACGTTTCAAACATCATCAAGTACATCTCGTCAGAGTAAATGGAAACCTACTAGTAGTGATGAGCTTTACATTTTTCTGGCTGTAACAATGTTGATGGTTCAAACAAAAAAACGAAAAATAAATGACTACTGGTCCACCGATCCCGTAATTGCTACACCAATCTTTAGTCAAATTATATCTCGTGACAGATACATACTTCTTCTGCGTAATCTTCATTTTGCCAATAATGAAGAGCAACATAATTCAAAGGATCAACTCTTCAAAATTAGAACAGTTGTTGATCATCTCAAAGCTGCTTTCCAAAAAAGTCTGCATCCTTTCCAACATCTGTGTATAGATGAGAGCTTGATGTTGTTCAAGGGACGGATTAGTTACAAGCAATATATTCCAAAGAAGCGTCACCGATTTGGCATAAAGTTTTTTGTTTTGTGTGACTGCAAAACTGGATATTCATTGGACTTCATCATCTATACAGGGTCTAATACTAATATTCAGGAATTTGAGGGAAATCTTGGAATGGGGGCAAATATAGTTTTAACTCTTATACCGTGCGTGTAGTGGAACGCTAGGCATAGGGAGTAAAATTGCAACATCGCGCGTGCCAGCTGGCTGAAATAAAATAACAGAGTTCAGTGCTCCGCTCGGCGGAGGTATTTATGGCAGCTGTGTTGTCATATATATCGCACTATGTGAATGTACATGCCTAATGGGAAATTACACGCACGGTAGAACCATACATGTATAACGGACATAATATATTTCTTGACAATTGGTATTCAAGTCCAGTCCTTTTTTCAGTTCTTCATCAAAATGAAATAAATGCCTGTGGGACGGTTAAAGCAAATAGAGCTCACATGCCATCACTTAGAAAAAAATTAGAAACTGGTGAAATACAACATGCGTCGACGGACAAGATGTTAGCATTGAAATGGAAGGATAAACGGGATGTTACCATGCTGACAACGTTCCATACAGCAGATGTTGTGCCTGTTCAGAATAAACGGGGAATTGAAGTCAGAAAACCCGTGTGTATCGTAGAAATGGGCACAGTCGATCGATGTGATATGCTTTAAGCTCCACAGAAACAGTCCGCAAATCCATAAAATGTTACAAAAAAATATTTTTTCATTTACTGGATATGCCAACACTAAATGCGCATGCCTTGTACCAACTAAAGACAGGGAAGAAGTTGCCCCTAATCGATTTTCAATTGCAACTGGTAAAGGAACTGGTAGAGGCACATAAAAAGGTGCAGCCTCGACTTGTGCCGGGCAGAGGAAATGAAGAATCTCCACTACGTTTAATAGAAAGACACTTTCCAGCTGTAACGGAGCAGCGCAACGAACATAATAAACTTGTACCTAGACGCTGCGTGGTGTGCTTCAAGCAGCGAAAACGCAGGGAAACCACTTTTAGATGTTTAAAATGTGATGTCGCTCTTTGTGTGGTGCCATGTTTTGAACAATATCACACGTTGAAAAAATTTTAGTATCTGTATTATTTGTGTTAAAATTTCTCATTTATCCATGAGTTTTTTCGTGAATAGATTTTACTTCTATTCTTTTTAAATAAATCAGAGCCATATTACATGGTTAGGTTATGTCTGGTAATAGCATGTTATTTGTTTTAGTTTCTCCATTATGTGTATGTTTTCTGGTAGATTCATTTTATTTTTATATCATATCTCGTATTACAGCATTCTAATAAATAATCATAATAAAATTAGAAATTTAAATGTCATATTTCAAATCTAGATTAATTTGAACGATACGCCACTGTCTGTTACACGCGCGACCCGCTAGCGCAAGCTGCGGGAGACGTACGTAGCCGCCGAGCTCTGCGGCAGCCGCACACGGTAGTACACTACGGAAAACGTACTCCGCAGTGAAAAAGTTAACATTCAAAATAAAATGTCTCAAATTTATAAAAAAAATTTCAGATCTTACTCATGACCGCTGCAAACATATTTTTTTATGGGAAATAGTGGAATAACACGGCAACGTCACAGTGTAAGTCCAATAATATATGCCTGGATAGAGAATAAAGAGTCAAATACAAATATATAAAAAAATGTCGAATGTTCCATTAAAAAAATCCTAGTATTAGCTTGTCACCACTCTTCTAGATTTTAAAATAATTTTAGAATATGCTACTCTTGATCTCCCACAAATTTCAAGTAGTTGAGGAGATATTGACCGACCACACACTATTAACTGACCATGTATATTATCAAATTCACATAACTCTTTATGATCAAGTAATTTTTTGTAACCTAAATTATTGGTATGCAATTTACACGTTGTGTATTATACATTCGAGGTTAAACTTCACAACGTATCAGTCCATAAGAATGAAAGGCAAGTGCATATTGCATACTCCTGTTGCGCATGTATGCCTTTAACATTGCGAAAAATTTGACAACAAACAAAGAAGAATTACAAGAGTCAAAAACAATGGAAAGTGACTGATTAACTTTAAAAAGTCTAGAAATTCTCTATGTACTTTTTTTTTTGGTCATTCTGTTATATGTTTAAAAACAGACAAAATGGCAGCAGATGAAAATGAAAGTTTAAATTTTATCTACAATTTGACTCTTCCAAAGAAAACTATAATTACTTAATTTCAGATTTCAGAAAAATGTGATTAAATGTTTAAATGGTGTCCTTAAGAATCGAAGAATTGTAACAACTTACTATTCACAATGTATTATTGATTGTTTACAGTTCACAGAAAATTCCGAGTTTTCTAGGGAAATCTTATTTTCATAATCGATTTTTCGACTATTGTAACTCAAACAGGAATTTTATGAGTTACTATAGTTTTCGTTGGGAGAGTTGAATTAATTAATTAACTTTATTGGAAATAGGACACCCTAATATAAATGTAATATAAAATATAATATAAACTGGTTGGTTTTATAAAAACTTAAAACTATGTTAAAAAACACATATAAATCTAAATTAGACATATCATATACATTGAGAAAACATACCCCCCCCCCCAAATAGCCCTCCCAAAGAATTATAGTGAATTCAATCGTAACCATCCCAACGAGAAGATAAACAAAAGAAAGAACTGTATTACAGGACTAGGACCTCAGATAAGCCAGCAAATTATGTTTAAAGTTGTTAAGATTTCTACTATTTTTAACAATGCTAGGTAGGTTGTTGTATTCATTAAGACCCTTGAAAAATAATGTGTTCATTGATTTTTTAAAATTTGTTTTGGTAATATAAAAATCATTATGGTTTCTAGTGAAATGGTTATGTACCTGATAATTAAATGTAATATTTTCATTAAGATAACTTGGAAGCATTCCATTTATAATTTTGAATATAAAAATCATTGTAAAATAATTCCACCTTTCCCTAACCGAGAGCCAGTCGAGTGTTTTTAGCATCAAATTAACAGGTGTAAACCTGTTACACTTGAGAATCATTCTCATTCCCCTGTTCTGTAGTTTTTGCAGTGCTGATGTACAATTACTATCCAGTAGATACAAAATACTAGCACAGTAGTCAAAATGTGGTTGTATGATTGTCTTAAAAACCGTTATTTTGGTGTATATGGACAAGTTATTTGATATTCGAGAAAAGAAATAGAGTTTTTTTGATATTTTCTTGTATATGTAGGTAAAATGGTTTTTTAATGTAAGTGTATTGTCTATTATTATACCTAAGTATTTAATTTCATTTACTATTTCAATGCTTCGGTTTTCTATTTTCAAATTAATACTGTTTATGTCAATTGAATTGTATTTGTATCTACTGGTTATTATCATAGCTTTTGTTTTATCAACATTAATTTTTAACTTATTCGTCTGCATGTATTGTTCAATTTTAATAAGCTCTGTGTTCATTAAATCAATAGCTACATTAAGATCGTTACTACTAATTGCAATGAGTGTATCACCAGCATATAAATTAATAAATTCACAATTTGTAATAGTTAATTCCATTCAAATAGATTATAAATAGCAGTGGGCCTAGTACACTTCCTTGGGGTACACCCGTTTCAATTAGCTGTGAAGATGAGAAAGTATTATTTATTTTAGTAACTTGCTTTCTGTTCGATAGATAGTCATTCAACCAATCTAGCACAGCACCACCAAGACCATAATGTTTTAATTTATTCAATAAAATAGCTCTATCTATTGTTTCAAATGCCCGTTTCAGGTCTATGAATACTGCCACAATATAATTCCCTTTATCAACCATTTCTTTCCATTTCGTTAGAGTTAGTTGTATGGCTGTCTCACAAGAATGTTTAGCTCTGAAGCCAGACTGATTTACTACAAAAATACCGTTGTTTTGAAAATATTCAACCAATTGATTATACACAGCTAGTTCCAGAACTTTTTCAAGAGGAGGTAGAGTATTAATTGGCCTAAAGTTGGCAGCTACAGTAGTATTAGGAATTTTAGGGATAGGTGTGACTGTACTTATTTTCAATTCTTGCGGAAATTTTCCCTGACTGAGTGACATATTAATGAAATGGAGCAAAGCAAAACCTATGACATCAAATGTGCTTTTTAAAATTCTACTATTTAGTTCATATTGCGTACTGCATTTATTATCTAAATCCTTAATTATTTTAGTTAATTCATATATAGTTAGTGGCTTAAATTCTGTTAAAGTTGAACATACGTTGTCTACATCAGGTAACCAATCTGCACTTGGTGGAATGGTACTAATTATTTCTGTAATGCTAGTTATAAAATAGGTATTGAAATATGCTGCTATATCTTTTTCATCATTAACAAATACAACATCATTTCCTATCTGAAATTTGATTTTTACATTGTCAAAAGGACTTTTTTCACATTTAACTATTTTCTTTAAATTTTTCCACATCAGCCTAGAGTTATTTTTGTACTTATCTATTTCATTTTCATAATATGTTTGCTTTTTTACTTTTATTAAATTAACCACTTCATTTCTTTTTACCCTATAAATTTCCCAATAATAGTCCTTCTCATGCTGCAAGGAACATTTTTTGAACAGTTTATACGCTTTATCACGATTCGCTGCCTTATCTTTGATCTCCTTGTCCCACCACGGAACATTTCTTTTATTAGTAATGTTAATAACAGGAGCTATTTCATCAATTACCTCTTTACATTTGCTATTAATTTTTTCATATATATCATCTACATCAACAGAGTCATATGGCCAATCAATTCCAATAAGATTTACACTAATTTTATCAAGATTACTACTGCTTAAATTACGGAATTTTATGTTAGAGCTTACATTCCTATTTTTATGGTTATTATTGACAATATTGTAATGTGTTACAACCCTTAGAATGAATGTAGTGTATTTGCACCTACTCGAAAAAGAACCTACCAGAAGATTCCAAAGTGACATCTGGAATTCTCTAGAGAATGGTGGCGTCATCACAGAACAATCGAGATCTGTCATTTTTAGGTATAAAAGACCGACCGCATTCTCGGCGAGTAGTTCAGAAAGTTCAAAAAGTATAGAAAGTGAGGTTAAGACTTCAAGGATAAACAAAGTGATAAACATTGTGATTCTAGTCAGTAAAGTGTATTTAAATTAATAATAGTATTGTGAAGTATCCAGTAAATATTTAATAAAGTGTGTTAGTGGACATCTCTTGTTATAATTTTTGGAACCCACGGAATTTGCAAGGGGTAGTTTCCTAAAGGTGGAAACACGTTACAATATTTACAGTTATTACATTATGATCAGTAATTCTTGGAGCATCATGAACTGTAGCCCTAATGTTCAGCTGGTTTGTAAGGACATAGTCAATTATTGTTTCACTTACGTTTGTGCACCTGGTTGGCACGTTAATAAGTTGATCTACACCAAATTTCATAATCGTATGCTTTATTTTATTACTGTAAAATCCATTATCAGAGTAGTTAATATTGAAGTCTCCTAATAGAATAAACCGATCATTGTTGCTTGTAAAGTTTTCACATAACATTTCTAAGGCATCAATTAGAACTGCATGGATGGCACTTGGTGAGTGGTAAAGAACTCCTAAGTTGTATTTAATGCCATGTAAGCACACTTTAATAACTAAACTCCAGTAATTACCATCTAGAATCAAATTTTGTTTCACTGCAAAGTTTAATCCACTTTTAATATAAATAAGTACTCCACCCGTATGTCTATTTGAAGAGTTACATTGAACTGTGTTATATCCAGGAATTCTCAGCTCCACTTCTTCAAAATCATCTGTGACTCTCGTCTCGCTGAGCAGCACGATTTGCGGATTATAGCATATTATCTCATTATTAAGAATGTCTTTATGTGCATTTAGGCTCTGTATATTTAGGTATATCGCAGTGGTATTGAATAAAGTTAGTATTTACTTTTTTGAGTTAGCTGATTCACTCTTCTTAACAATTGTGGGAACATTATTAACATATTTTATTGTTTTGTCTTTTTCTCCGTTAGCAATCATATTTTCCAGTTTTGCTTTAACTGATCGAAAGTATTCTCGTTGCTTAATCGTTTGATCACTGTACACTCTAACACTAGGTACTTTGTTTATTATTTTATCTCTATTTTTTAGTATGTTTAGGGCTTGTTCTGTGCTAGATAATATAACTTTAATTGGACGGTTTTTTGTGTTATCATATTTTCCTAATCGTACTACCTTGAAATTATATATATTACCATCAATTTCCGATAGCAGCTCACCGACAGTGTTGCATTCATCAGTGATTCTTGCATCCTTATTTGGAGCGCTGGACTCTTTGATATTAAATATTATAATATTTGATGCTCTTTTTTGCCTTTCCAACAGTTCATTTACAGCCTCTTCAGTCTCAGAAATTGGAGTTGTTTTATTATTGATACTAGGTGTATTATTTGCTGAGTGCATAAATTCATTTAGATTTGATTTAAGTTCATTAATTTCTTTAACTAGAATTGGTACTTTCCAAAATCCAATTTCACATTCATTACAGAGAAAGATTAACTTCCTTTTACTCTTCAACTGTAAGCATTTAATTTCGGATGCCGTTATTTCCGCACACTGACTCCACAATGTTTTTTTGCAGCTATCACATGGAAAGACCTGTCCAGCATCAAAGTCTTTATTACATTTTTCACATTTCTTCTTTTCCATTTCTTTGCAGTTTTATAAATTTTTAAGTCCGGTCCTGGCAGATATTAAGTTAATCACTTATCACAATTATAGGTATTTACACTTTTTACTGATTGTTATAACAATATAGTAATAAATTTTAAAAAATGCTACAATAGGCACTTGTATGACAAAAACCAAAGATTACTGGTATTCACTAGATGCTGTTTAATGGAAAAATTATTACATGTTATTAAAGGAAATGATAAAAAGACTTTACAGAAAACATTAAATTACGTCAAGAAAATATTTCAAATCTGGAAAGTGAAAATCAGAATTAAAAGAAACTAAGACTGAAAAAACAAAACAAACATTAAAATTAAAAGGAAAACTATAAAGTACCAGTTATGAAAGACTAAAAATCACTCACAGGAAAAATGAACATATTGGACATAAAAATAAAAACGCTCTATAAAGACACGGCAGAATAAGACAGACTTTATCAATAGAACACCACAAACATTGATTAGAAATAATGAGTGTGCTGGAATTTCTGAACAATCAAATACAGGAGCTCTCAAACAACTAAATACAGAAACCATCAAACAATCTGTTTTAAACAGGAAGTAGAGCACTTCTAAACAACACAGTTCAGCAGTTCTAGAAGACTAAATAAAATTATTGAGACGCCCCCTATCTAGGTCGTCTATTTGTGGAAGAATTCCCTAAGTTATTAATCAAATTTTACTTATTTTTGGATATTAAATAAAACTAAATTGCCACCTAATAATTAGAAACCATTTCGCTTTATCATTTTTTGCTATAAAACTTCATTTCTATTAAATATGCTAATTACAGTTCCATAATATTTAAAATAATGTTATTCCTGTATAGAAATCGTTTTGAATATTTCTTTTAAACGCAGTTTCGTGCCTCGAAACTCACAGATTTTATGGTGTTAAAATAAACACATTAAAGTAATGGACTAGCCACGTTTGCATCAGGGTAACGAGAACAAAGAACGGGCCGTATCGGCATCCGCGGAGATATTACCTAACTCACTTACTCTTTCATATCAAATAGATATGTTCTCTTACACAACGCGTAGGAAATTTTGTATAAAAGCCACCACAAATTGGTCTCTTGGTCGGTTAGATCAAACCAAGCAACTATGCTAGAACCGTCTACTTATGCTTAACCTGGTCCTAACTGTCAAACATTTTGCACCCAACAAGAAACTTAGTCTTTATAGACCTATTTTTCTATTGGGCACTAGAAACTTAGTCTAGGAGCACGCTTCGGCGTCTTCATGGACCTATTTTTCTCGAATACACCAGGACTTAGTCTGGATACTGGAAGAATACTAGAAGAAATACTGGTAGTATAACAATGTATCAAATAATATTTATTTAAATATCAGTAAAGTAAACGACTTTATATTTTCAGCTTCGCGATTGCGACAATACTGTGGTACCTTTTGATTAGCTAATTTATTTGGAATTATTCTATATTGATTTATTTCACCGTATAGCTAATTATATTCAGAATTAACTTACTATTTTATTTGATTAATAAATGGGAAGTTTTCTTTGGTTTTTAAAATCTGATTACAACGATTGTTGTTATAGTCCAGGCGATATTCAGCTTAGCTATACAAACGCTTTTGCACATCCTCGATGATTAGCTTTAGACTTGGCAATTATTTACTTTTGCAGGATTCTGCTTTACAGAGTTCTTAATTGTCATCTCTGTGGTTATAACTGGAACATATTTACATATGATAAGATCTGAACACAGCTCTTTGTTAATATTTTCGAAAAGCAATCACAAGATTTTGTTGGTTGTCGCCTCATCTAGAAATATATCAGGTGTTAAATTTGAGATCCATTGATCTCGGCCAAGTACAATTGTAACTAGCCATACTACGAATCTTCGAAACACCGAAACAAACCTACGTCAGTTGACGTGACAGTTAAACAGGATTTTGTTGATTGTCTTTTTATCACAATATCACTACTGGGAGATTTCCCGAGCTTTGTGTCAGATTTTACGTATGTCCGACTCCATAACTATAAATATTTCACGAGTAATGACTATTGTCATTGTAAACAATTTATTTTATTGTTTGCATAGCTGACCTGACTATTCTATGGAAGTAATAGTGATGATTCTTCACAAAGATACTTTCCATTATTTGGCTCTTGCCCCAACGAATATTTAATTTAAACGTAAATTATTGTGACTATTGTCCCAACTTATATTTGTATTTTTTTTATGTAAAATGTGGCAGTTGCCCAACAAATATGCAATCAATGAATATGGCGATTGTCTTTAAATAAATGTATTAAAACACTTTCGGAATTTTCTTTCAATATGTAATTTTTCAGGAATAAGAACTTAAATAAAATTATAATTGTTTAGACAAATAAATCGATTACAAATAAAATTGTAATCACAGTGAAATCTTTAATAAGTAAAATACAAATAAATAAAAAGTTACCAAAAGTAAAGAGAATTATTAAATGAATGTTTCTAGAGTGAAGGTAAATAAATTAAATCAGTAAACAGAAACAAGTAATATCAAACTTTAAAAAGAATCTGTTCAATAAAATTACTATCACAACGTAAATTTAGGTCCTAACTAAACAAAAATAGACGATCACGTAAAAGCTAGAATTGTTATGTTTTTCCTTTTTATCGAAAAGGGGAAAAATATACAAGGCCTAGATACAAACCTCTTCATTATCAAGAATAAAATAACTCGCTTAGAAGGAAATGAAATAGTCAACTCAAAAAATATATTAAACTTTTTGGCAGAAATAATTTATATGGTGTACATATATTCTTAAGTACTGTAGAAACAAATATCCATCCAATTTTCCCTTGGCTGGAGGAAGGCATCAACTCTAAAACTCAAAAACAAAAACACCCCCAAACAGTGAGCCTGAGCATAAAGTGTGGATAGTAGAGCAAAAAATTAGAGGTATTTTAATCAACGGATATAGCAGGTGAACATACCTGAAGGGACACTATTGTTGAAGTTTTAGCATCAAGAAAGTGTATTACCAACAAAACTTAAACACTAGATAGCTGTTAAACAGTCATTTAGCTTAAATGTCAAATATCCGAGTTTTAAGTTTTGAAAAGCCCTTTAAACCTAACCTAAAATTTGAATTTATTTTTTCATTAACCTAAAATTTGAACTTGTCAAACAAAGAAAAAATTAACATAAATGTTATATAAAATTATATGCTTATTATAAAGACTTAGCCATAATAAACCTTCACAGGTATATCGTATTACACGATAACAGCTTCTCTTATTAATTGCTTATCTTCAAGATATCATATTACACGTTTGTTTCTCATAACTTGTGCTGACTGCAGAACTGCAATTCCTTTGTTCAATATTTTGCTTACTAAGGTTCTGTATGTTATAAATATGACTAAACAAGCTTTGTTGAATCAGTTATTAAACTCAGTTAGAATGCAACACTTCTAATTTATTATTCTAATTCCTTCTCCAAGAGCCAACGTTGGCTCCTTTTAAGTTAATAAATCTTTTTAAAAAGTCATTCATGTGAATCGTGATCTAACATATATTCATTAATAAAGTTTTTGCAGCGTATTATTACTTCCACATCTAGTGGAAGTATGGTAATGATAAAATTTTTTAAAAAATTTCTATTGCTCAAATAGGCTTAGAATGTCACGAAACGTCGAGATTTTAAGTTTGAGAGAAAAAAAATTTCTGTCTGTCTGTAACTTTTTTTGTGCGCACGTTTACTTTGGAACCGTTTGAGATATTGACTTGAAATTTGGTACACATATGTACTTTAACGAGATCTAGAACTAGATTATATTTTCATCTTGTTCCGTCGAAGGGTTGGGGGTAAATTGGGGTAAATTTGGGATAAATAGGTAAATCCAGCAGGTAAGAGTCCATAAAATTGGTATTTAGTGTATACAAGAGAAGCTAAGGTCTCAAAAAAAATGTTGGCATTAGCCACCCCATGATTAAAGGGGATGAAAGAAAATTGTGATTTAGTGTGTGTACAAGAACCAGAAACCTCAAAATATTTTTTTACTTCATCCACCCCCACTACCACTCCCACCCCACTACCGATGTGGGGTATCGTTGTATGGGTTTTTGGGGGTAGAGGATTTAAAATATTATATTATTAAAGTTCCATAAACAATCATTTCCACATACAAAATTTTTTCGTTGTGAGTGACTTGGATAGAAAATCTGGATGTGGAAGTAGTGATTCCTTGGGCAGCGGTTTTTTGAATTTGATAACATTTTTAATAATGGTTTTTCTATTTTTTCTTGGTGATAACGTTACTACAGTCAACAAATATTATCAGAATGACAATGTCAACGATTTTTTCGATTTTTTTCCTCAAACATCGCTATTCTAGATATATATCGCTCACCAAATTCAGAAGTAGACTTATTTTTAAATTCTTTGGATTCGATCATGTGTTCAGAATCAAAATCTTGTAAGTACCTTTCTATTGAAAGTGATTGTAATATAGACGCCTTGCCTTGGGTGACTCGAACTCAAAATGTTTACTAAAACTACAAATATTCACAACAAATATTCCAAATTTTTCTCAGAATGTTGAGAATAAGCCAGTGTATGTTTAGAAAAGGAATTTTACCCCACAAAATCCCAACTTTCTTTCTTCCACTGACTTAAGCCATTGGTATACTGTTCGTGAACTAAATCAAGCCTGGGATATTTTTTTGGCAAAATGTATTCTGCTTGGATAAAACCTGTCCATTAATTAAAGTGAAAATTACTCAGACAAACCTAAAAACCTAAAGATTTGAAATGGATATCAATGAATTCAGAAAAAAATCTATAATTTATTGGCCACTAGCCACCATCTTCCCATTTGAAAAAAAAAAAGTTTTCAATAAAAAAGTGATATGTTCAATTTTGGAGGCTTCGTAAATGGTTATTAATGAAATTAAACGAAAAATTATATTTTGCCCTTGGACTTTACCTGCCGTAGAACAAAGCACTCTAGGCAAATGTCGTAAAATGCTTAAAAAACTGAACATGGACTCAAAAATTCGCAAAAATCTCATGGTATACTCAGAATGTTGTCTTGAATTCAAATATGTAAAAATATACAGGGTGTTCCATTTAAAAATCGAAAGTTAAGGTCATTTCCGTGTAACCGGAAATGGTCTCATACCATTTTTTAATGTTTTAATTGTATTTTATCTATTTATAATGCGTTTTGATTCATGATTCTATATGACACGTTTGTTTAGCTAGGATACAGATTATAAATCATTCATGTGTTTAATCAATTGAGGCTTCGATCGAAGTTTAAATCTCTGCTCGGTCAATTAAACATCACGATATTTTGTACAGAATATGCCTCAATTTACTGCCTCCTCAAACCTGGATTGGGAAATATGACCAATTTAGTTCTAAATGATCTTTAAAGACTACAAAATTATTTAACCTATATTGGTCCCATTAACTTTAAAGTCAATAATATGTTTTAACACTTCGACTGAAAGAAAAACGTTAGCGAGCTCTAAAATAATGGGAAAGAATACTTTGCGGTACTGTGTTTGCCATATTTTTCAACCAACTGTAAGAATGTAATGAAATTTTGATAAGCGAAAAAAATAATTAATATAGGATCATGTCAACTACAATATTATCGTATTTTACGCTTCAGGAAAGTCCTGTTAATTGTATAGGCTTTTACAAATATTTTTAAAATACATTTAAGCTAAAATTTTTTTTTCTGTGAAAACGTAAAATAGTTGAGGGGCTTCTAATATTCCGAGATAGAATCGATATATTTAAAATGAAAATTTTTAGCTCAAATACCAATCCTATTAAAATTGTCAATTTCTAATCACGTGTGCTGAAACAACCAATTACAATAGAATTACACTGATAAGATCCCTTAGGGATCTATTCACTTCTGTCATCCAGTTTGACAGTTAAATAATTAAGAATTGATTTTTTGACAATGTCGATTTGGAACTGCAAATAATGATTTATTGAATATTATAATAGAGGAAAACACACCAAATACATAATACATAATCTACATTTAATTTTACAAATTGCTCTTTTAATAATTGTGTTTCTAATAAATAGTTTTGAACAAATAAAGTAAATTGCAAAAAATTTTCTATGCGAATACCCCTCGAACGTTGATAAATAGCTCATAATTTTATCACAACTTCCTCAAGCACGTTGCTTTTAGGTAATATATTACCAAGCAAGTGCTGTCGGAAACTGTGATAAAATTATTTCGTATTATCAACGTCCTTGGGATATTATAGCTGAAAATTGATTGGCAGCAAAAAAACACACGGGGGGAAGGTGGACAATTATTTAACAACTACGTATGACGTTATATGATGTACTCCTACTCCAACATTATAATAGAATTAAAAATGTTTCGTTTCTAGTCTTGTCTTTGCTGCTATTGCGTTATCTAATATATAAAAATCTCGTGTCAGTGTTTGTTATCGAACTCCTCCGAAACGGCTTGACCGATTTTTATGAAATTTTTGGTGTATATTTGGTAGGTCTGAGAATAGGTCGTAGGCTATTTAGGGTGGCCCTATCCAGAAATTTTATTTTTATTTTTTGGACAAAAATTTATAATTTATATGGCAAAACAACATTTGATGGGTCAACTAGTGACTTAATAAGTAAATCATTATTGCTGTACATAAGACCTTATTAGTGTTTCTGAGAAAGAAAGATTGCAGTTGAAAGAGGATAACTGGTTTCGTAGATATTACATATTAACAACCACAATAGGGTTTTCTCAGAAAAAAAAATTATTGCTAAGTACTTAATTCACGTAAAAAAATGATTTATGGCATATTTATTATCTTTTTAATTTTACTAATAGTGACACAAAAAAAACTTAAAGTTTGAAAAATATTGAGTTCATTTTAAACACCCATAAATTAGCGCGTTGTGACGTCAACACCCTGAAATCCAATAAAAAGTCTGTTACATTGTTGCATAAGATAGCCGTGAAAAATATAAAACATCTATTTATTGACAGCACTTTTTAATTATTATAAGAGTTGTCATGGATTATCCAAATGCCTAAAAAAGTTTGTTTTGTACCTTTGTGTAATAATACTAGTGAAAATGCTCCTTCAATATTATTTTTGACTGTACCACTTAATATTGAAAGATGAAAACAGTGGTTTTCTGCTGTAAAATCTAAACAAATATTTCATCAAAATATAAATAAAGTTTTAGATTAGTCATCTGTCATCTGATGTGTACCGTCAGTGCAAAAGTGCGTGAAGGTTAATTCCAAACTACAAAATATCAACGTCCGACGCTTTTACGAATAATTTGTGTGGCATTTTTTATCTGGATTCTGATTGGCCAATATTTACAAGTCCACTGCTTTAGACCAATCGCAGTACAAGCAATAAAAGAGGGAATTCTGAGAATTTTAGAGGAAAGCTTCCTTTAACACAAAGTTATATCCATAATCTCATTGGTTTTCCGGGTAGTTACGTAATTCTGGCACGTAAAAATGCCCGTTTTAAAAAGTCCTGAAATTATCAGCCTGTTACAGTCCTGTTATTTTTAATTTACTCATTCCCGAATCATCCTAAATTCCCTTCCCATTTTCCCTTTATTCTTCCTGTCCGGCGTCCCGGCAAAATTACATTTCCTAATTTAATATTATGGGATATCTGTATTATTTTATTACTCCCTTAGGCATATTCTGTACAAAATATCGTGATGTTTAATTGACCGAGCAGAGATTTAAACTTCGATCGAAGCCTCAATTGATTAAACACAGGAATGATTTATAATCTGTATCCTAGCTACACAAACGTATCATATAGAATCATGAATCAAAATGCATTATAAATAGATAAAATACAATTAAAACACGGCCGCCCATTAAATTTAGCTGCTGTTATGGAAACCAAACATCGCACATCGGACTACATCTTTACTTGTGTGCGGTGTTGCCACCTACTACTTCGTGGCCTGTTAACTAGAGTCGGCCGTGTTCGAGGTCATTGATGAATAATATAAAAAGCAAAGGAGAGAGTACACTTCCTTGAGGAACTCCAAGATTGAATGTAGTATCACCTTATTTTACAGATTTTTTGGTTTGGCAGGAATGAGATAATGCTTGTATTTTTTAGACATAAAAATTACTAAAATACAGTCAAAAACACGAATTAGATCGAAGAACAAAGCAAAAACTAGCTCTTTTTTGTCAATTGCATTATATACCGGGTGCCACAGAATAGTGGCTCCCCTCTATATTTCCTTTATTTTTTAACTTATTCATCTGAAATGTGCACAAACTACCTGTAAAAATGGATTTTTGGATATAAAAAATGGTATGAGACCGTTTCCGGTTACCCGGAAATGACCTTAACTTTCGATTTTTAAATGGAACACCCTGTATATTTTTACATATTTGAATTCAAGACAACATTCTGAGTATACCATGAGATTTTTGCGAATTTTTGAGTCCATGTTCAGTTTTTTAAGCATTTTACGACATTTGCCTAGAGTGCTTTGTTCTACGGCAGGTAAAGTCCAAGGGCAAAATATAATTTTTCGTTTAATTTCATTAATAACCATTTACGAAGCCTCCAAAATTGAACATATCACTTTTTTATTGAAAACTTTTTTTTTTTTCAAATGGGAAGATGGTGGCTAGTGTTCAATAAATTATAGATTTTTTTCTGAATTCATTGATATCCATTTCAAATCTTTAGGTTTTTAGGTTTGTCTGAGTAATTTTTACTTTAATTAATGGACAGGTTTTATTCATACCAGTGACTGTGCAAAAAGACCGCTTCTTTGGTTACTTAACTTGAAAGCGTCTACGGGAAGGTTAGCCCTCTGGGCAAAGATGATTCAAAATCGAATACCTGCCAAGCAAAAGAAATGTCGCTCAGCCTAACAAGACCACCTTGTGAACATGACGTCAAAGAAACTTGTAACGTATGTGTTATAACAATAGAACTACCAAAACATTCTGCAGTTGAATTTAGGAACGAATCCGAGAATCCGAGAAAATAGCGATTTTACAAAATGGACCGATGGAGGACACCTTATGTTTAGTGGTGTTCTTTACAGATATTCACCAGAAGATGTGGAAAAAGCCCACCTAGTTGTCCCGATACATAAAAGAGAGCGAGTGCTGAAAGAATATCATGATGCGCTTTCAGCTTCCCATGAGACTACCACGATTAACATATAAACACAGTACAGGTTAATTTGCTGTCTGTTCATTTGTGAATTTTTAGTGGAAAAAGTAAAAAATCTAATAAGTGATTTATACCATTGTGTAGATAGATAAACATATGAACTTTTATAATATGCATTTATCTCTACATGTTCTATTGTGTAATTTAAATTATTGAGACATTTTTAATTAGTGATGTATTTCAAGATACTTTTTTGTGCCAACAAAAACTTCTTTATCTCAGGAGGCAAAAACTAAATGATAAAAAGCTTCAAAACAAATAAAGGATCAAATTAGATTTGATAATGTCATTCATATGCAATAAATGTGCTAAAACTTCAGATGCTAATCCTATAGTTTGCGATGCCTGTTCACAGGAATATTGTAAACCATCTCTAGTTCCGAAGAGAAATGCATTCCTTTGTAGAAAAGAAAGCTTCGATTCTACTGCCCTGATTGTTTACACAAAACATCCAAATATGATCAAGTTATAGGTGAAAACAAAAAACTACTAGAGGAAAAAAGAGTTTTACTGAACAAAATTGAAGCATTAGAGAAATATCAACCAACTGTAGATAAACCAGAAATTAATTTCACAAATAAAATTGAAGATATAATCACGAACAGCATTGAATTATCAGTTGATAACCTCTTAAAAGAATTAAAGAATGTCATCCCTGATTTGGTAAAAGAATTGATCGTTAAAGAACATACTAAACTAAAATCCGATATTCTAGAATTGAAACAGAAGAAAGCTACAGAGAACTTAGGAATAAGCGCTCCTTCCAGTAGCGAACATTTAAGAACTGAAATTAAAACAGTTATACAGTCGGAAGTTAAACAAATAGTATATCCTCTTCAGCAAGAATTAATACAACTCCAAATTAAGTTTAATAAATCTGAGGAAATCAAAAAATCAGAAAAAAAGTCCAATAATAAAACACCAGCAAAAAAGTGTACACAAACAGACATTTTATCTAAACCAGTGACCACAAACAATTTAACCCAAGAATTAGTTGCTAAACAAAGACAGATGATCAATGAAATCATTAATTTAAATCCAGAGGCTTCGACTACTGGCACTCCCAAAACAGAAGATTACCATATAAATGAAGCAAATAATAATGATGGGTTTACTTTAGTTAGGCATGGAAGACCCCAGAGTAACAATAACAATAAATCTGTTTCTAATATCTCTAACACTCAAAATAGGAAGATCATTCTCGGCAATGCGGAAATTGATGATTCAAAATTTTCAGCTGTTGAAATTACTAAAAGAACATGGATTCATGCAGCGAACTTCCAGCTTGACTTGAACGCTGAAGAACTAACTGAATATCTCAACAATAAATATAAAAGAAATGATTTCTTTTGTTTTAAAATCAAACCCAAACATTCTAATCCAAAGTTTAGCTCGTTTAAGATAGGAGCTGACATTTCCCTTCAGAAGGTTCTTTTAAACCCGAGCTCATGGAACAAAGGGATATCAGTATCCAAGTTTGATTTTGTTCGATCATCCAAAAACAGAGTCGTTTTTGAAAGATCTGCCAATAATGAATCAAACCAGTAAGTCAATGGCAAATCAACAAGAAGTCACTACTTACAGTAGGAGTAGGGTAAAATCTGAGTTGACTTCAACATTTAGGATTGTTCATCAAAACTTGCAATGCCTCAGCACAAGTGCTGAAAAATTCGAGATTTTCTTGGAAGATATCTTACACTGTCAAATTGCCTGTGTTACGGAGCATTGGCTATCCCAAGAAGAACTACCACTTGTTTCCATAAAAAACCTAAATCTTGCATCGAGTTTTTGTAGAATGCATGGAGAACATGGAGGGTCAGCCATCTATGTAAGCAGTGAGATACAGTGGAAACCGCGTGAGGACGTGTGCAAATTGTCTGAAAAACTATATTTTGAATGTAGTGCCATTGAGTGCAATCTTGATAATACTGATTATGTAATTTTATGTATTTACCGTACTCCAAAGGTATCTTCTGAAATTTTATTATATAAGTTAAACTTAATACTGGAAAGCTTGTTTGATGAAGGTAAGGCGTTAATAATTGCAGGTGACCTTAATATAGATTTTGCCACTGAAAATGCAGACAAATGTAAACTGGCGAGTGTAATTGAGTCCTATGGTCTAAATATGACAGTTACAGATTATACAAGAGTAACTCCAACTAGTAGCAAAATATATAACTATATCATCACAAATATATCACACAACCACCATACGGAAGTTTTGCAGTCACTAATTTCTGATCATAAGGCTCAACTATTCACTCTTAAAATATCGGCTAGAAAATCAACTTACATACACACAAGACGGTACACCGAGGAAAATATAAACAATTTCATATCTGAATTAAATTCACTTAACTGGTCCTCTGTGTATGAGAAAAGTTGTGCACAGGCCAAAACTGTTAATTTCTTGAGAATTATTCATAACAGCTTTAATACGCACTTCCCTCTGGTGAGAAGAAAAGTTCGTAAGACTCGTAAACTAGACTGGTTTACACCAAAGTTGCATGAATTAAAAAACCAAGTACAGCTATTAGAAACCATTTCGAATATTAAACCCGAATACAAGCCAGTTCTGACTTACATGAAAAACGAGTATAGTAATCAAATAAAAGATGCAAAAAGTCGGTATTATGAAAACATAATCAACAATGCAACTAATAAATCAAAATGCACATGGAACTTAGTTAATTCAACCATCGGTAATCTAAAGCCTAATAAACTACCCTCTAACAATGATTTTCACACTCAAGCTAATAAAGGGCATAGCCGGGTAAGCATGGTGTGACTGCCCCCAAGCGTCTGGCGCTTATATTTGTGCAGTAGGAAGCAATCTTGGAAAGTAGCAATTTCACAAAATATTAGCCCGAAAAAGGGACCGGTATGGGGTGAGTAAGGGAGGGTTGATTTTAGCAAAACTATTTTTTTTCTAAGAAACGGCGCATTCAATCATTTTGTAAAAAATATATGTTAAAGACCTACTGAGAAAGTACTAAATAAAAAATCATGCTCAAATTCCGAAAACAGATACAGTAAAAAAAACATATATATTATTTTCAAATTTTTTTTAGGGTAACTTATCCCTGGGGTACCAGCCTGAATTTTTTTCTGTAGCATGTCTATGGACTTACTTATGTTATATTTTTTTCCCAGTCTTGTCCGAAGATTACGCCATACTTAAAAAAATGCCGAAGTGTGCAGTGCCGTATGCATATTTTGTGGAAAATTAACTCCTTGCAAGTAAAAAAGGCCAAACTGCAAAGTAAATATGGATATCTGAGTAGTGTATACATATTAGTGACTAGTGATTATGGAGATGGTGAACGTTGTAAGAGAAACCAACATAAAGCTGCAACGCTGACAGTTAATTAGGTGCTCAATAGAGTTGACTCTTGCGCCGCAAAAATCAGTTTATAGCCGTAATGTTAAATATCATTAAGGGTAAAACCTAAAGTCAGCGGTACTATGGAGTACCTTGTCAAAGACTGTCATTATTCACATATTACCGTCGGCGGGGATAAGAGCTTGGTTGTTAACAATTTGCAGCACTAAATCGTAGCATTACTAACCTGAGAAGGATATAGATGTTAATCTTCCTCACTGTCATCTGCAATCACTGTACTCATGCTATCCTTCTGGAACAATAGGGAGAGAACTTCTGCCAGTTTAGGTATGCTTGCTAGATATCATCCGTACGAAAGGTAATACACGACAGCAGCTACATGGGAACAACATCCAACAGTTTGATACCCATTGGCACATTCACAGAAATGTCTTCTAACGCCGACACTGTGGGGAATATAGTCGAGGAAACATCGGTAAACCTTCGTTTTGATGTGACGTGAACAAACTTGTATTTTGAGTACATTGGACTGGTCCTTAGCGTACTGAAGATTAAGTGTTCCGTCTTCATTTATGACTTCGAGGTACGAAATCGTTTGTTTATATTGATACGATCCGGTAAAAAACAGTTTTAAATCCGTCATTTCTGGGAAGTCCAGTACATCTTTGCTGGAAATATCTACAAAAGGCAGTTTTGCAATTTCTTTGAATGTGCCAGTGGGAATCGAACTGTTGGATGTTGTTCCCATGTAGCTGCTGTCGTGCATTATCTTTCGCAAGGACGATATCTATCAAGCATACCTAAACCGGCGGAAGTTCTTTCTCTATTGTTTCAGAAGGATAGCATGAGTGCAGTGATTGCAGATGACAGTGAGGAAGATTAACATCCATATCCATCACAGGTTAGTAATGCTACGATTTAGTGCTGCAAATTATTAACAACACATGACTGTTAAGACCAAGCTCTTATCCCCGCCGACGGTAATATCGATAGTACCGCTGACTTTAGTTTTTACCCTTAATGATATTTAACATTCCGGCCATAAACTGATTTTTGCGGCGCAAGAGAGTTAAACTCCATTGATCACCTAATTAACTGTCAGCGTTGCAGCGTTATATTGGTTTCTCTTACAACGTTCACCATTTCCATAATCACTAATCACTAGTATGTATACACTACTCAGGTATCCATATTTACTTTGCATTTTGGCCTTCTTTACGTGCAAGGGGTTAATTGTTGACAAAATATGCATACGACACTGCACACTTCGGCATTTTTTTTAAGTATGGCGTAATCTTCGCACAAGACTGGGAAAAAAACATAACATAAGTGAGTCCCCAGACATGCTACAGAAAAAAATTCAGGCTGGTACCCCAGGGATAAGTTACCCTAAAAAAAATTTGAAAATAATATATATGTTTTTTTTACTGTATCTGTTTTCGGAATTTGAGCATGATTTTTTATTTAGTACTTTCTCAGTAGGTCTTTAACATATATTTTTTACAAAACGATTGAATGCGCCGTTTCTTAGAAAAAAAATAGTTTTGCTAAAATCAACCCTCCCTTACTCACCCCATACCGGTCCCTTTTTCTGGCTAATATTTTGTGAAATTGCTACTTTCCAAGATTGCTTCCTACTGCACAAATATAAGCGCCAGACGCTTGGGGGCAGTCACACCATGCTTACCCGGCTATGCCCTTTAATACTTTTTTCGTTGAAACTGTTCCTATCTTAATAAAAGATATAAACCAGCGCCATATATCAAAAAACTACAGTGAACTTGTCATCATAAATAAAGATTCCATGTTCACATACTCGACTACTGAGGAAGAAATATGCACTGTGGTAAAGGGTTTCAAACCAAAGACTTCGAGTGGTTTTGATGGCATATCATCAAAGTTCTTAAAGCAATGTGTAAGTGCACTAGCTGCCCCACTTGCAAGTATATATAATGCGTCCTTTACTCAGGGGATTTTTCCAGAAGCATTGAAATTGGCAATAGTAATACCGTTGTTTAAAAAAGGAGATCAGGATGAACTAGGAAATTATCGACCAATAAGCATGTTATCAGTCTTTTCCAAAATTTTAGAAACCCTTATGTATAACAGACTTCTTGCTTTTTTAAACAACTTTCTTTCAAGATTTTCAACATGGTTTTGTAAAAAATAGATCAACAACAACTATTTCATTTTGTGGATACTGTACTAAATGCTCTGGATGGTCAAGAAGCTGTCTGTGGACTGTTTCTCGATTTGTCCAAAGCATTTGACACTTTAAACCATAATTGTCTTTTGAACAAACTGAAGAAAATGGGAGTCAGGGAAAATAGTTTAAAATGGTTTGCCTCCTATTTAGGAGACAGAAAACAAAAAACATGTATAACGATAGACAACAACAAATACGAATCAGACGTGCTAAGCCACAGCCATGGTGTGCCGCAAGGAAGTGTCTTGGGCCCACTTCTTTTTATAATATTTTTCAACCACATAATAAATACTGTAAGTGACAGTGACAAAGTAAACATTATAAGTTATGCTGATGATACCAATCTTATAGTAAAAGGTAAAATTCTTGCTGACATTCAACAATGTGCCACTCAAACATGGGAAAACCTAAAAGACTGGTTTTATACCAATCAGCTTATATTAAATGAAGCCAAGTCTAACTGCATATTTTTTATATTCACAATTCCATGTTTCAAATACCTGACCGTCTCACTGAAGAAATAAAAATTCCTATCTCTAATAATACGAAGCTATTGGGCGTGGTGGTAGATAGTAATTGTAAATGGGTGGAACAGAACCTGCTTCGCTCTTAGAACCCTATCACGCACATTTAATTTAGACACTCTCAAGACAGTTTATTATGCTAATTTTTATTCCACTGTTAAGTATGCCATTGAAATCTGGGGTGGAAGCACAAATCTGGCCCGTGTTTTTAAAGTGCAAAAAAGAGCCGTTCGAATAATTCTCAAGAAAAAATTTAATGAGTCGTGCAAAGGGTGTTTCAAAACGAATAACATGCTCACAGTTCCAGGATTGTACATTTACTCCTGTCTAATGTATTTAAAAGCAAACAAGCTTAGTTTTGAAATGTCTAACTTTAAACATTCTTATGACACACGGAACAAAGATAATTTTCAATTTCCGCAGCATCGTCTGACTATCACTGAAAAGGGACCATATTACTCCGCAATCAAATTTTATAATACTCTGCCAATAAATCTAAAAGAAACCTTTCACCAGAACTCTTTCAAAAGGCAAGCTTTCAAGTATATCTGTGATATTGAACCTTATTCTCTTCAAGAATTTTTAAACTATTAATTAGGATATAATGTGCTGACGTCTATTTTATATACATTGTAATGTGTTCGTTTGAATTTAGTGTATTTTTGTCTTTTAATGACCTGTTTTATACATATTAGTATGCTAATGTAATATGTCCAATGAAACGGAATAAAACTTACTTACTTACTTACATTATGGTGCTGAGGAGCACATAACCAAACGATATTATTTTACCGGCATGCGTCATGTAACCGATTATGTTAAGCAGTGTCCTGACTGTCAAAGGTATTAAGCTACCAATCAGAAGCCGGCAGGATTATTGCAAACTCCCATTTATGTAGAAAGGTTTGAAACTCTTGCCGTCGACTTGTTTGGACCTTTGCCTGATGATAAAAATGGTAATAAGTGGATATTTATTATAGAAGACATTTGACAAAGTGGATTGAACTATTTGCCCTTCCTAAAGCCACCGCGGAGCAGTCTCTCATGTTCTTGTCAATGAAATATTCCTATGATTCGGTTTACCCCGCAAGATTATTAGTGATAATGGATCACAGTTCGTATCCTCTGTTATGCAAAAGATTTTATTCACTCTAGATATCAAGGAAGCATTTATTCCTTTACCACACTCGTAGTACTGTTAATGCGGTTCCGAGATTCAACAAAAATAGTTGTCACAGATTTCTAATATACACACTGCCAAAGGCTTATAATCTTTTGTCAATAGAGATTAAGCATATTAAAAATCTAAACAAATTTTCAACTTTGTCAAAACAATTTATTTGTTTATAAAAATTTTAGGCAACAGTATAGTATAATGCTCCTTGTTACACTTGTTACATAAGTAAATTATATAGATATATCTCACTATTCCGTACACTTACACTTCCTATGTTTGAACATCAAGATAAATATTTCTACTAGTTAAATAACATACCCTTCACAGCACAACACAACACAAGTGTTTAACCACTCAGGTGCTTTTATAAACAATTTGCAATACTTATATCTAACAAGGGCGGTCCTAGATTGATATTCTGGGGGGGGGGGGGTAATTTTTAATAAGTTCGTATTTTTTGTTCGTTTTTGTTGTATAGAGTTAATAAAGTTATAAAAAACTTGATATTTTCTTCCTTTTGTGTCCCTTCTGGGGGGGGGGTAATTACCCCCATTACCCCCCCGTAGCACCGCGCTTGATATCTAAACAATTACGTCACATGTACCATTCCTTGTAATTTTTTCTTTTCTTTTGTTTTTTATTCTCTTCTATTTAATTTGCAAGTTTGTATTTTTATAATAAATAATATTAATAATAATAAATAATATCATGCCTCCGCAAATATGGTAGAACGAGACTTAAAACCCAGATTGGCTATATTAGTTGGAGATGATCACTTCTTGGGCTGAAAAGTTGCCTACAATTAGGTTCGCTATGAATACAGCATGGTGTGAAATCACTGGACGTACCGCCTATGTCAGAGAGCTTACAACACTTGATGATGTTCAGAATGATCTGATTTGCACTGTGGAGACCGAAAAATTTGTGTACTTGAAAAAGATCGCAAGCGCTTGGAAAGACGTCCGATCTATAAATGAAGCCAAACAAGATTGCCAGAAAGCTTGCGCTGACCAAAGAAATAGGGAAGTGCACCCGTTCACTCTTGGAGACCAAATTTGGGTTAGCACCCACACACTTAACAATGCACAAAAGCTGCTAAATTTCACCAAAGAGATGGCCATATCAAATTATCAACATAGTGTCTCCAATTAGTTACAAAGTTGCCAAACCTACCGAGCCCGCTATATCATTGGGAGTCTACCATGTGTCAGCCCTCATGCCTGTTCAAGAACCCATCGAGGAAGCTACTGTGGTTCCACTAAGAAGAGAAAGACCTCGGAAAGCTAAGAAGCCGTCTGGCACCTCCTCGACACGAGTTCGGAACCAGGGGAGGAGACTGTAACACTACATCCTCCATTTACCTAAGGCCGGCCCTGCCGCCGAATCCTATTGACTACTCAAGACAACGAATTGACTGCATGACGGTTTAGTTTTTATACAGAAATAAGCGGGAGTTCTCGTAATAAGAACATCGAGTTAGATTAGATAGTTAGATTAGTTTGTAATTCATTTGTTTGCAAATATAATTATATCATTTTTTTTGATATTGTAATATGTTGCACCCCTTAAAATTTAAGGTTATGTTACTAAAAAGTAGGCAGACTTCAACAGATCGAATGTCTGAATGAATGTAGTGTATTTGCACCTACTCGAAAAAGAACCTACCAGAAGATTCCAAAGTGACATCTGGAATTCTCTAGAGAATGGTGGCGTCATCACAGAACAATCGAGATCTGTCATTTTTAGGTATAAAAGACCAACCGCATTCTCGGCGAGTAGTTCAGAAAGTTCAGAAAGTATAGAAAGTGAGGTTAAGAGTTCAAAAAGAAACAAAGTGATAAACATTGTGATTTTAGTCAGTAAAGTGTATTTAAATTAACAATAGTATTGTGAAGTATCCAGTAAATATTTAATAAAGTGTGTTAGTGGACAATCTCTTGTTATAATTTTTGGAACCCACGGATTTTGCAAGGGGTAGTTTCCTAAGGGTGGAAACACGTTACAATTGGTGTCAGAAAGCGGAATTTTATGACAAGAGGAGCTTTGAAGTTGTGCTGGAGTGTTCGAGAAGTATTCTCGAGGTTTAGTGCTAACACGGAGGACTCATTTACTGGACATTTGTTCGAGGGTTATTTTCGAACAGGAAAATAGTGTTGAGTGCATTTTTGAGACATTGTAGAACATTTTATTAGGACATTAGTGTGATAATTAAATCCTTTGAACTGAGAAGTGATAGAGACACTGAAAAAGACTCATTTAGTGCGTGAAAATTTCTAGAACTTTTCTATTTGGACATTAGTGGAGATTATTAAATTCTCTGAACTGGATAGTGACAAAAGACTCTGGATAAGACTTTTTCGTGCTATTTCGAGATTTGTCTAGAAAGTTCCATTACCGATATTGACGTGACAGTTAAATTTATTTTATTTTAATTTCATCGTATGCCCGTAACAACAAGAAGTATGGCATCCGATAAACAAATACAGGACTTATTCGAACAATTCCAAAAAATGATGGCGCAGCAACGGCAGGAAGACAAAGAAGAACAGGAGAAAAAACGTCAAGAGGAGAAAGAAGAACAAGAAAAGCGACGTCAATTAGATAAAGAAGAGCAAGAAAGAAAACGCCAGGAGGAAGAAAAACGGCGTCAAGAAGAAAGGGACGAATTAAAGAAAATTATGGAAGATCAGGAAATAAGACGTCGGAAAGAAAAAGAGGATGAAGAAACAAGACGTCAGAAAGAAAAAGAGGATGAAGAAAGAAGACGTCAAGAACAAGAAAGACAACGTCAAGAGGAAAAAGACGAACTCAGAAAAATAATGGAAGACTTGGAAGAAAGACGCCAGGAGGAATTAAGGAAAATCCTGAGCGATCAAATAAAAATACAACAGGACGCAATCATTTCTGTCAAAAGTGAAGTCAAAGAAGAGATAAGCAAGGTCGAAGATAAAGTAGGTGAAGTCAAGACCGAAGTCGGTCAAGTAAAAGGAAAAGTAAATCAGTTTGAAGAAAAGATGAGTGAGTTCGAAGAAGAAGTCAAGGGAGAAATAGACCGGCTTAAACGACAGTTGAGAGATAGAGGAAGCCAGCAGATGGTATCATCAGGTCAGCGACTAAAATCTCCTTCTTTTGACGGCCAAAGTTCCTGGACGACGTACAAAAGGCAGTTTGAGGCAGCAGCATGTGCGAACAACTGGGATAACGAGGAAAAGGCCATGGCATTAGTTCTGGCGTTAAGGGGCCAGGCCTCAGAGTTGCTTCAGACTATCCCAGTGGACAAACAAAGGGACTTCAAAGTCTTGGAAGCTGCATTGGACTTGAGATATGGCGACCAACATCTCGCCCAAGTATACCAGGCCCAGCTAAAATCACGAACACAAAAGGCTGGAGAGAGTTTACAGGAATTCGAAGCTGCGATAGAGAGACTGGCACACCTGGCGTATCCGAGTGCACCTAGAGAATTTCAGGAACAATTAGCCGTAGGGGCCTTTTTAGATGGCATAAGGGACGAAGAGGTCAGGCGAGTTCTGAGGCTGACGAGACACCAAAGTAGTAGCGAAGCTTTGGTGCGTGCACTCGAAATAGAAGCCGCTTACAGGGATACTCCAAGGTCGAGAGTGAGAGCCGTGACTCTCGAAGAATCGCAACCAGAAATGAACCAGAGCCCCTTGCTGACTGAGATGCAGAAAATATTCACCAAATTATGCGAAAAATTGGATGGCCTCGGAAAGCAGGAAAAACAACAAAATAAAGGAAAGCCGAGCGGAGGTATTAAATGTTACAACTGCGGCAAGGTAGGACACATGAAGCGAGACTGTCGACAGCAGAATTCGGAGAGTCGAGTAAATGCTGTGAATCTTGAAGAGGAGCAGGAAAACAGTACCAGGGGGGTTGTTCTGGCTAGGGAATGCAGTGCCCCCAGAGAAATTAAGATTTCCCAGCTTCGAAGAATCGCAAGCAGACTGTTGTTGCATGGATATGTGAACGGAAGAAAATGTTTGTTTACCATCGACACAGGTACTACGTCATCAATAGTACGTCCAGGATTTATATCGGGCATAAAGATTACCAAGAGGCAAAATGAAGAAGTGATCGTCCGGACAGCTACGGGGGACAGGGCTACGGTTCATGGAGAAGTAGACCTGGGTTTGCAGATTGGGCATTTGAGGTTCGACCACAGGGTCATCGTGGCTGACATTACGGATGACTTCATTTTGGGACTGGACATTATGGAACAGTATGGATTTATTGTTGACGTAGGAAAGCGAATGTTAAGGATTGGGAACGAACAATTTATTTTGTCAAAAGTGAACGACCAATGTGAGAAAACAGGCAGGCAGGCAAAACTCCTGCATTATCCAGAAAACCAGACAAGGAAGATTGCAAGCGCTACCCTCAGGTGGGAAAATTGCCGAACATGGTTGAAGTCAACATTGTCAAGGTCGATCTTCCAGACAGTTGGACAAAGAAAACTCTGAGGCAAGAGCAATTGCGCGATGTAGAAATTGGACCCATGTTGAGAGCAAAAGAAGAGGGAACGCGTCCAGCATGGAAGGATGTTTCCAACAAAGAAGTGGGGCTGAAGGCTTTATGGTCACAATGGGATTCACTTATGGTCGTAGATGGGCTTTTGAGGAGAGCATGGGAAAGCCCAGATGGGAAGCAGGTTGCCATGCGTCTAGTGATTCCCAGGTGTCGTGTACCAGAAGTACTCCAGGAAGCACATAATGAAACATCCAGCAGACACTTCGGCATAAACAAGACATTGAGTAGAGCACGGGAACAGTTCTATTGGGTTAATAGTCGCCAGGATGTGGAGGCCTGGTGTCACAAGTGTAAAAATTGTGCTGCCCGTGGAGAACCATTTTCGATGAGCAACTACAGGAATGGAAGTCGAGAACAGCCAAAGAATGATCGAGAGCAGATGAACAGAACTAGTAACCGCTTGAAGGCTCGTTATGATCAGAATGCCAGTACAGGGGGATTCAAGGTGGGGGATCTGGTTTGGCTGTACAACCCACAGCGGAAGGAATGGAGATCCCCGAAATTTCAACCTCCTTGGGATGGACCGTACACTGTTATTACCCGAATTAATGATGTCGTCTATCGTATTCAACGAAACAAAAAGTCCAAGATGAAGATCGTACACTTGGATAGACTGGCGAAGTATGTGAAAGAGGCTGAATTGCCTGACCGGGACGTTCAGGCTTAAGGAGGGGGCAGTGTAATATGTTGCTTAAAATTTAAGGTTATGTTACTAAAAAGTAGGCAGACTTCAACAGATCGAATGTCTGAATGAATGTAGTGTATTTGCACCTACTCGAAAAAGAACCTACCAGAAGATTCCAAAGTGACATCTGGAATTCTCTAGAGAATGGTGGCGTCATCACAGAACAATCGAGATCTGTCATTTTTAGGTATAAAAGACCAACCGCATTCTCGGCGAGTAGTTCAGAAAGTTCAGAAAGTTCAGAAAGTATAGAAAGTGAGGTTAAGAGTTCAAAAAGAAACAAAGTGATAAACATTGTGATTTTAGTCAGTAAAGTGTATTTAAATTAACAATAGTATTGTGAAGTATCCAGTAAATATTTAATAAAGTGTGTTAGTGGACAATCTCTTGTTATAATTTTTGGAACCCACGGATTTTGCAAGGGGTAGTTTCCTAAGGGTGGAAACACGTTACAATATTATATACTTCTATATTATCAAAATATTTTTAAGAATTTTAAATGTCCATGTAACTAAATTTTTATGTAGGTATCCTTCGACTTGTGTATACTAGACACCAATAAATTATCTTATCTTGTCTTAATAAAACAGATGAAATAAAATTTATTTTAATTGCGACTGTCCAATATTAATAAACGAAAATAGTAAACTTAGTAGTTTTATTTTATTTAGAAAAGAATAAATTCCCGGCACTGGTATATTATGTGATGTATATTGTCTTCTCTAAGTAATTCCACTCTACCAACAAAGTATTGGTATGTATGTTTATAACATGTAAATTTAATAAATATATAAGAGACAGTTACTAACACCCTAATTCCCCCATCTCTTTTTATGACTGAACATGGATTGTTAGGGAGGCATGCTTTCGAGATGTACGTCTGGAGACGTTTGCAAGGAATTCCTTGGACAGTTCATTGCATTAGAAGCTCCATTTTTCAAGATATACGCATCCTACCATTTTTTGGCTACATCAATCGAGAGGACAATACAGAATGATTAATGGTTCAAAGAAAACCAGTACAGTAGTAGAAGTATATTATCAATTTTACCAAGACTTAAAAAAATTGCTTATCTCTTACTAAAACTTGCTGATACGATACATGGGCACGAGATTAGATAATTTAGTGAAACACCTTGTTGGCATATTTATCAGAAATCAAATAGGAGACCAAGATCATCTGCAGCCCATTTTGCTGGCACAGGGGCTTTTACAAACCACAGAAATATATCCGAGAGCTTCTGAGGATGTTACATGGCATATTTAGTTACAGGATGCCTGGAGTATACGTACAAATATTTTGCATGATAATGTATTTCTGCTTTACCACCACTTAAATCAATTATTTTCTAAAAATACGATATTTTCAGACCAGATACACACACAAAACCAAGTTCAAAGTCTTTTTGTAACCCACATCTTCTTTTTTATTATATTTATTGTATCGATAATGAAAAATAAAAAAACATAAAAAAAATGCCAGATATGTGCTGCCTGACCTAGTTGAACATTGCATCGGGCACCTTTCCCTCCAAACTAAAAATTGGGAGAATTCTCCCCATTTTTAAAAAAAGGGGACACCTCTCAACCGCAAAATTATAGACAAATTTCTATATTACCAGCCTTCTCCAAAATATTAGAATCATTAATATCCAATAACCTAGTAACACATCTAGAGTCAAATAATGTATTATGCATGCAGCAGTTTGAATTTAGGAAGGGTGTAACATGTGTTGATGCAATCACAACTCTAACAAACTTTATAAAAAATGCATTTGAAAATAAAAATCAATGTTTGGGGTATTAGCGTAACAGCTGCTTTTGACAGTATTGAGCATAATATTCTACTAAATAAGTTGGTATGGAATTAGAGGCAACTGTGTGGAGCTATTTGGATCCTATCTAAGTAATAGAACTCAGTTAGTAGAATGAATAGAATAGAATAGAATACACATTTATTCAATAGTCCTACAAAAGTATAGAATACGTCAAAACCACAAAATTACATGAATATGAAATTAAAATTAAACACTGCACATTTGAACACATTAAAATATGTAGTTTCGCTAATTAAAATCAGTCTTAAAAAAGTCTTCTATTCTGTAGAATACATTCTTGAACAAAAAGTTTTTTAAATAAGAGGTAGACTTTAATTGGCATCTGTTTTACATAATTAGGTAATGCATTATATATGTTAGATCAGGGTTCACATGAATTGCTTTTTAAAAACTTTTATTTACTTAAGTGGAGCCAACGTTGGCTCTTGGAGAAGGAATATAATAATAATTAGAAGTGTTTCATTCTAAGTGAGTTTAATAACTGATTCAACAAAGCGTGTTTAGTCATATTTATAACATACAGAACCTGAGTAAGCAAAATATATAACAAAGGAATTGCAGTTCTGCAGTCTGCACAAGTTATGAGAAACAAAGGTGTAATATGATATCTTGAAGATAAGCAATTAATAAGAGAAGCTGTTATCGTGAAATACGATATACCTGTGAAGGTTTATTATGGCTAAGTCGCAATAAGATAGCGTGTAATATTATATAACAACTTCCCCCTTAATAAAAAAGTTGATGTTATGCAGCAACTTTTAAAAATTGTTAAAACGTTAAATGAATATAATGCAAAAATAAATTGAAACAATGTTGAATGAATACAAAGCAAAATAATAAAATAATGTAAAAGTTAAAATTGGTAAGCGATAATAAAACATTACATAACGTAATAAGGATAAAATACAATAGTCTAAATTAATAGACAAGGGTAAAACTCCACATGAAAGTCTATGTTAACTCGATGTCCTCTTCTTCTTGAGGTCTAATACCGGGTCGCTTTCTTGGAGGGATCAGTCTAGGAAATTTGGTAAATACTCTGCTTCGCTCTGAAGGAGGTGAAGGAGGGTTATCCGTTGAGGGTTGGATTCGCAATGCTCCACATCTTCTTCTTCTGCATTTACAAGTTATGTAAAGTAGAACTAATAGGATGATGAGAGTGATTATGAAATATGTGAACCAAGATATGTGTTTGGTCACAAAAGGTTCATTTATGAGGTCATCCAAGTCTTTGGAATATTGGTCCAATTTGTTTTTAGCAATATCTAGGTCTTCTACGTTGAGATTGTTTAATTTGAGAGGTTTTAATTTTGGAATTTCGATTTTGTCGGGCATGTGATTACAGCATTCAAAAGGAATTTGGATAGGATGTGAATTGTCCTTAATTTCGGAAAAGTCTTTGGCACTGGCTTGTATTCTAGTAATGCCTGCATAGGCGTAACATCCTGGTTGTAGTTTGATGATGGAATTTTTGTTGATTAACTCTGTTGTGGATTCTCTCTTTGGACAGTTGATGGTAATGTGAAGTGGTTCGGAATTAATTACTAGCCATGTGTTGTCTTCAAGTTCTTGGACGTTGTATCCCTGACTAATAATGAAGGAAGTTTGACAGTTCTCTGGAAGTTTTGGCAATGGTTTTAGTATTCTGGCTTCACATATGGCATTTTGGTCGATAGGATAGGCAAACAGGTTTGAACATAGTTTGGTTCCAAAATAAAGTGGTTTGCATTCTTTCAAATTTTGTATAGGTATGTACATCAAAGAATCATCATCTCTCGCGATATATTTTTGTGAAATAGATAAAATGTGATGTAGACCAGTTCTGTTATCAAGTATCGGGATAGGATATAGGCGATAGTGTTATAATTTTGGGGTTCAACAAGTGGTATTGTTAAAACAAATACTAAGTTAGAATCCATTTGAAACGCTTGTAATTCAATAATATCCAAATACTTAGCAACTGCCGATAATTTAATGGGGAGAGGCAAATTGTTCCTTCGTAAGCTCTGTGAAATTTCTTGTAATGCTGTTACCAAATGATTAGGGGTTATGATTGACGTGTGAATGATTCCTAGTCTGGCAAATGTTATTGAATTTAGAATGTCGTTTAAATTATCTTCGATATACAAATAGCTTGCCATTAATTGTTCGGAAATGTATAAAAATTTTAGTTTTATGTGAGCAGCCTCGATAGCTTGAGTCATTGTTTGAATTGTGTGTTCTATATCTTCGAGATCTTTGTTAAAGGTTTCCTCGTCAATTTGTAATTTTTGTATAGTCGAGTTGAAGTTTTTAATAACAGAAGTTGTAACTGAAATTTGATTTTTGATTAAGTTTTCCAATTGATGTTCGTCATTATTTAGTTTATTTATACAATTAGTATAGTACTGGCCATCTTCAGCATCTAGGTTACCAGTTATGGATTTGAATATTGTACCGATACCGTTAAGTATTCCTCGTTTATATCTTTTTGTATCTGAAAAGATTTCGTCAAATTTCATTTTTATAGAGTTGGATATTTGTGTTAAAAGGTTAAAGTCTGTTTTAATTTCACTCGTAAAAATAATTGACTTATGATCACCATTATGGAGAGTGTACAGGATTCTGTCTAAGATATTTTGATTTTTTTCAAAAGCTAGTTTGAGGGATGAAATGTTTTTATGCACTAGTAGAGTCCATTTGTCATTTGTCACCACGATGTCCGTGTCTTGGTGGTAGTATACACCAACGGTGTTATTGATTGGGATAATTTTGTATTGACAGAGTGCTGATCCGAACAGCAGGAGAAACCTGAAAATAAATTTAATTTTCAGTATATGGTTTCATTCTATCAAAATTTACTTTGGTTTCTTGTTTCGTTTCGAGGTTTAATAAGGTAGCAGAATTTTGAAAAATTTCTTTTATTTTAAAAGGACCGTCTAATTTGTTTTGCAATTTGTTTTTGATTTGTGATTCTTTTACGTAAACTAAGTCACCTATTTTGTATTCGGGTCGTTTTTGGGGAACATTTCTATCAAAGCGAACTTTCGCTTTCTCCTTTTGAGCTTGCGTTTGACTACGGGCTATTTTATAGTAGTGAGATATTCTGTTGTTTAAATCCCTAACGTATTTGGTTATTAACTTTTTTTGGTTATACAAAGTTTCAGGTGGTCTGTTGGACGTATGTCCAAATACAAGTTCGTATGGGGTGAAACCGTGTGTTTTATTTACTGAATTGTTATAGCATATTACTGCATATGGTAAAATTGTGAAAGGATGTTCGTTCGGATTTTCAGTTTTATGAATTCTTATCATTTCAGCTAGAGTAGCATGAAATCTTTCTATGGATCCGTTCGATTGGGGATGTCCTACGCTTGAATACGTCAGTTTTATGTCGTAGAGGGTGCAGAGATCTTTGAGCAAACGGTTGTCAAATTCGCCACCGTAATCGCAATGGATTCTTAGCGGGGTGCCGTAATGTTGAAAGTATAACAACAAGGTATTTACGACGGATTTTGCGGATTTGTCCGGGACTGCATAGGCTTGTGTAAATTTAGTTAACTCGTCGCGAATAGTTAAAGCGTAATTTCGAGTTGGGAATTCAAATAAATCGATATTAATTCTTTCGAATGGTGTTCTTGGGGTTTCTGTGACTACTAGAGGGTTGTTAAGGTTTGTTAAGGTTTTTCCATACTTTAGTCTTTTGGCAAGTTTCGCAATTTTTTATAAAATTTTCAACGTCTTTAGTTAGACCTTGCCAAGTGTATTTTTCTCTAATTCTTCGAATCGTTTCATTTATTCCACGGTGTAGATTATTTTTACCAAAATGATTTTGCTCCAATATAATTGGAATTTCATCTTCGTCGGCAGTTCTGACGATATCTTGACAAATTACTACTTTTAAGTCTTTTTCCGCAAAAATGAATGATAGGATTTCAAGAATGGGGAGGTCTAAGTTATTTTCGACAAAGTATGTCTTAGAGAGATCTAGAACATCTTGGTTTTTAAATAATACCAAAAATAAATGTTCAATTACGGATTCGATATCAAACGGTAGGGGAATGATAAAATATCTCCTATGTCTGACTGTTTTGCTCGATACAATATTGATTTTATCGTTATGAAATTCGGGGTTTTCTTCGAATATGTCCTCAATAATTTTGTGATGTAGGTCTTGTAAGTTATTTTGTTGGAAGAAGGTTATAATATCTTTATGTTCTCGATACAAAAGTTGTTTGTTCGAGGCTTTGATTTTCGAATAGTCAATTAAAGATGTTGTTTTATATAGGTTGGTGAGTTTCAAATTCTAGGGAAATTTGTTCGTTAGTGATTTCGTTGTTATCGTCTGGGTTTTCGTCGTCGTCTGACTCTTCGTCATTCGCGGCTAGAACTTTTGAATAGAATTTGGAACATTCGGAAAAATGATTAATTTTGATTCTGGAAAGTGCGTCCGCGTTCTTATTGATTTTACCGGGTTTATAAATTATTTCATAGTCGTACTCTTCTAATTTGGGTAGCCAACGGGCAAGTCTACTTCCTGGATCTTTTATAGAGAATAGCCAGGTGAGTGGTCTATGGTCGGTGACAAGCTTGAACTTTCTACTATACAGATATGGTCTAAAGTGCTTTACGCTCCATACTATCGATAAAAGCTCGCGTTCAATCGTTGAATATTTAGTTTCTGCACTGCACAAGGTTCTAGAAGCATAGGCAATGGGTAAATCTTTGCCAATAGGCCCCTGGCTCAGCACCGAGCCGACGGCAAATGCGCTCGCATCAGTGGTTAGAACGAAAGGTTCATCAAAGTTGGGGTAGATTAATATCGGAGTGGTCGTTAATGTTTGTTTTAAATTTTGAAAAGAATTTATACAATCATTGTCGAAGAGAAATGGTATGTCTTTTTGTAGTAGTTTTGTTAAGGGCTTGGTAATCTTGGAGAAATTAGGGATAAAGCGCCTATAATATCCGGCTAAGCCTAGAAATGATTTAATTTCTTTTTGATTTTTCGGTTGAGGGAAATTTAGAATAGCGTCAACTTTCAAAGGGTTCGGTTTTACGCCGTCTTTTGTAATGAGATGTCCTAAATAAGCGACTTCTTTGCGGAGAAACTCGCATTTGTCGGGTTGAATTTTGAGATTCGCTTTCTGTAATCGTTTGAAAACTTCCGTTAATCGAGAAATATGCTCGTGAATAGTAGGGGAGTAAACAATAATATCGTCCATATAGACGAGACATCGTTCATTTTGGATACCTAATAAAATGTTATCCATCACTCTTTGAAATGTTGATGGAGCATTCTTAAGTCCAAAAGGCATTCTCACGAATTCAAAATGATCATTTTCAACTGTGAAAGCAGTTTTTTGAATATCTTTTGCATCAATCTCGATTTGGTGAAATCCGGAGGCTAAGTCCAAAGTTGTAAAATATTGACATTTGCCTAATTGATCGAGGAGGTCGGAAATATTGGGTAGCGGGTATTTATCGTCAATAGTCAGTTCGTTGAGTTTTCTGTAGTCCACTACAACTCGCTATTTTTGTTTACCGGAGGCGTCGAGTTTTTTTGGTACAACCCAAACCGGAGAGGACCAGGGAGAAATCGAAGGTCTAATGATGCCTTGATCAAGCATATTAGAGACTTGTGTTTTGACTTCCTCTTTATGGATATGAGGGTAGCGATATGACTTTGTGAAAACCGGTTTTGAATCGTTCGTATCAATGGAATGCTTAATTTCGTTAGTAAAAGTTAAATTGTCTCCTTCCAAATAGAATATAACTTGAAAGTCTAAACAAAGCTGCGTTACTATTTCGGCCTCTTCTTCGTTTAGATGATCCAAGCGCAATTCGTTCCTAATTTCGAAGGATCTGTCCGTCTGTAGGTGTGAGTCAGAATTTTGAGTGTTTAAATTGAAAATTGATTTGAATTTTTGTACTGGCTCTAGTTTTATGTTAGAAAAATTTACCGTTTTTGGTATTGCATTCGCGTTTATAATTGAGGTTAAAAATTCTCCATTGTTATCGATTTTGACAATAGCATTTGGTAAGCGTACTTTCTCGTTTTCCTGGGCTAACAGTATAGCCTCGGTATTTCGCAGGTTACATTTTAGTTTACAAATTTTTTCCATGCGAGGTTCAATAAAAATTAAATTTTTGATGTTGCTTAAATTTGAATTTTTTGTATCAGGATTAATAGTCGGTTGTAAAGGTAAATTTACTGCAGTTTCTTCCGTAACTTTAAATAGTGGTACGGTTTTGAAATTTGTGACTAGTTGTTTATTTTTAGAGTCTACTTTGCATTCGTAATGTTCTAGGAAGTCTGCGCCTAATAATCCATCAAAATCTATATCTAGATTATAGATATAAACTTTGTGTGACTCATCTGAAAAGGGGATGAGAACAGATTCGTTGATATAAATTTTTTGATCAGTGATACCCTGTATGATTACATTTTCAGGAGATCTACGTCTGTAATTTTCAGCTGTTTTAGGTTTAAAAATTGATATACCTGCGCCTGTGTCAATTAGAATTTTAAATTTACCAGTTGCATCCTTCATATAATAGAGATTTTTTGAGTTTACAGTTAGTAGGGTATGGGAAAGCGTATTTACATGAACGTTTGTTCTGGGAAATTCAGCATTGGGTCGAAACTGTCGTTGAGGTTCATAGTTTGTACTTGAGTTTCTAGTTCCGCAATTGGTTCGAATTGTTCTGTTTGTTGTGTTGGAGTATCCGTGGGGTACTCCGGATCTAATCGAAAATCCTGAGGATTAGCAGTATAATCCTCGTACTGTTCGTATTGAAAATTAGCTGTATAATTCTCTTGGAGATTTTGGTTAGTCTCAAAGTTATAATTTTCGTAAGTATCTTCTGCAGTTTGGTAATCAGAAGAATAGTCATTGTATTGATTAAAATCGCATTGGTTTTCATAAGGTTCGTAATTTAAATGATGCATTTTTTGTTGATTAAAACGGTTGAAATTTGGGTTTGGTTGAATAGCAGAGGGTCTTTGTTGATTGAAATTCGGGTTCGGTCTTATGGCTGAGGGCCTGTTTTGTTGTGGTTGACTAGATTGATTATTTTGAGGAAATGTCCTCTGATTAAATTGATTGGTTTGAGAAAAATTGTGGAAATTTGGGTTTCCTTGATAATTTGGTCTTTGAAAGTTCTGTGACGTTGTTGGCATCGTTTGCGATTGTTGCCTTGTGCGGCATTCGCTTATTACATGTCCGTTTCTTTTACAAAATGAACAAAATTTTTGTTGGAAATTGGGACCTTGTGGTCGTTTTTGCTGAGGAGGCATTGTATTTTTTACTTGGTTATTTTTTGGGAATTTCTGCGATTCGAAGTAGGAAAGTTGTAGCTCTCTACGGATTCTGCTAACGGCTTTTAGTATACTAGGAGGATTGCTAGCAAGAATGATGCGGCCTAAGTTTGGTTCTAAGCCCGTTAGTAAATTGTTAAGTGTCATCGTTTCGATGAGATCTGATTGTGCAGCTCTTTGCGTTGTCGTGAGAGTTTGCTTTTGCACTGCAGCGTGCATTTTCGCATTGTGCGTTTGTAAACGCGAAACAAATGTAAGGGCGGATTCACCTGGCAATTGGTGAATGCGCTGCAGGTCCTGAATTAGGGCCGTTAAATCTCTGGAGTCCCCAAAGTGGGTTTCCAGTAGTGCTTTTATTTCTGGCCATGTGCCGGGGTTACGTGAGTTAATTAGTTCGGCAGCTTTGCCTTTTAATTTATTTTTGATGTGGACTGTTAATAAAATTTTCTGGTCGTTAATGGCCATACTTTGTGCACAATGGCATGAATTTAAGAATGTTTGTAAATTAATGGCATTGCCATCGAATTCGGGTATCAACGAAAATATCTCAGAGAGCTTGTAAGGCTCAATTTGCTCTGGTTGAGGTTGTTGTTGTTGTAGTTGTTGTTGTTGTAGTTGTTGTTCGGTTGGTGCCGGTGGCACTGGTTGAACTGGCTCTGGTTGAGCTCTATCTGACATTTTGCTTTTTGTATTTAGAAATTACTTGGACAAAAATTGGTTGCGTATCAGCAGTATGATACGATAAATTAAATTAAAATTTCGTTGTGTTTGTAAAGGAATGGATTTCACTTTGACAATAGAACTGGCTTTGTGCGCCGAGTGTATTAGCAGTATAATACACTTTTAATAAAATAAGTTGCGAAAAATAATAAAATAATAAAATGGTACGAGATGATTCTTATAATGACTTACGTTAGTTTCGTTTCCATGGGTAGGTTCTTCGTCCGTCAAGGGATTGGGATCCGCCACCACCAGTGAGGAAGGTCTCCTTGTTCTCGTAGGTGTACACGCACTAGTTAGGCACCTTCTGCAGATGTTCTCCTTGTTCTCTTACGCTTCACTACCAGTTAGGCTTCTTGTTCTGATGATGTTTACGGATCCTACCGACTGCGCCAATGTTAGATCACGGTTCACATGAATTGCTTTTTAAAAACTTTTATTTACTTAAGTGGAGCCAACGTTGGCTCTTGGAGAAGGAATATAATAATAATTAGAAGTGTTTCATTCTAAATGAGTTTAATAACTGATTCAACAAAGCGTGTTTAGTCATATTTATAACATACAGAACCTGAGTAAGCAAAATATATAACAAAGGAATTGCAGTTCTGCAGTCTGCACAAGTTATGAGAAACAAAGGTGTAATATGATATCTTGAAGATAAGCAATTAATAAGAGAAGCTGTTATCGTGAAATAGGATATACCTGTGAAGGTTTATTATGGCTAAGTCGCAATAAGATAGCGTGTAATATTATATAACGTATATACGTATTAATTAATACGGTGCACTTTTTTGAACTTTAGTACTAGTTGTTTGAGCTGGATTTAAATATGGATTCACTGTACCTCTTGTATTATATGTATGTGTAAGTTCTTTGTTGCTAAATAATTCATAATTTAGCTTGACAAAACATGCACATTCATAAATATAGATGGAGGGTACAGTAAGTATATTTTCATTCTTGAATGTGTCTTTACATGTTGCATTATAATTTAGTTGGAACATACTTCTAATACAGGCTTTCTGAATTTTAAATAATCTTTCGGCTTCTACTGAATTTCCCCAAAAAATGATACCATATTTTAAACGAGAGTGGACATAAACATAATAGGCACTCAAACTGGCTTCTCTATTTACCGTTGTTGCTAATATTTTTAAGGAATAATTAAAACTGCTTAACTTAGATGAAATATAATAGATATGTTCCTTCCAATTTAATTTGGAATCAATGTTGACTCCTAGAAACATTGTGTCATTGGAGGGGTTGAGTTTTTCATTTTGCTTTATTTTGGTTTTTGTTGAATTCCATTGGTTTTGCCTATATTCAGCTTCAGATTGTTATGTTGGTACCATTCATTAAGAGATTCTAATACAGATATTATTTTATCGACCGTATTACAATTGATGTGTCATCAGCAAATGATGTTGTTATGTGGTTTAACAATTTTGGCAACTCGTTTACGTAAAGAAGGTATAAAATCGGTCCTAAAATAGAGCCTTGAGGTACTCCTCTTCTTACCGTATATCCGTTTGATATTAATTTTTTACCAGTATGATCATCTTCTGTGACTAAATATTTTTGTCTGTTACTTAAGTACGATGTAAGGAGTTTTAATAATAGCCTTCGAAGTCCTAATGTTTCTAGTTTTTCAAGTAGCGTCTGATGATGCACACTGTCAAATGCTTTTGTTAAGTCTACATATAAGCAAACCGTATACTCGTCTTCATTTATTCCAGTTATTATGTCCTCTAACATTTGAAAGACAGCTCTAGTTGTAGATCGATTTTTTATATAACCATTTTGATTGTGGTTTAATATTTTGAACTTTGCAAGAAAATCATAAATTCTGTTGACTATTATTTTTTCTATTACTGTTGCTATTACTGACAACAAAGCAATTGGCCTGTAGTTATTTAGATCTGTGACGTCTCCTTTTTTATGTAGTAATGTCAGCATGGTAATTTTTAATTTATCTGGAAATGTACCTTCTTGAAAGCATTTATTGATTAATATTGAAAGTGGCTCTGCTAGAGAGTGTGCACAGTATTTTAGAAGTTTTGTGGGAATCTCATCATATCCAACTGTATGTGTGTTTTTCAGCGCCTGTATTGTGTTGTATACCTCCTCTGCAATGGGGCAAACAAAAAAGTGAACTGCTGCAAATTAAAAGAGGCTCGGTTCTAGGGCCCATACTTTTTCTTGTCTACATTAATGATCTGCCACAAAGTATAATAGTATATTACGTAATGAGTGATGTAAGAAGCATATTACGCACGAATGGAAAAGTTACGCACGATGCCGCGTAGCGGCGAGTGCGTATTTCCATGAGTGCGTAATTGCCTTACAACTCGAATCATGTACTATACTTTACCTACGATCATATTTATTTAGTTATTAAGTAAAATCTGGATTTAGTTTACTAGTCAACAATATTATTCAACAATTACGTCAGTTTTGACAGCGTTTGAAAATTAAGTAGGCGCATTTGTTCTTTGAAACCCCGCGTCAGCGATATAAGCCACCTATAATTGCGTGTCCCGTGCGTTTTATTTACCGTGCGATTTGTTTACAGTGCGTTTTGTTTACAATACGTAAAATTCAACTTACATAGATGGCAGGTAGTGTGTTTTTTACTATTTACAGTAGTGATCGTAGGTAAATAATTTGAATACTACAACTATTATGTATGCAGATGATGCTACTTTTGTAACACATATAGACAAGGAAAGTGATAGTTAGGTCATTCTTTAAAACATTTTGCAACATGCTAAAGCTTGGTTTGCACCAAATCAATTAGTTATAAATGAGAGTAAGACAGTAACCAAGACTACCACAAAAATCGAAAATCATGAAACCAATGTAAAATTTTTGGGGGTACATATTGACATCAAACTAACATGGGTAGATCATATTAACATGCTATGTGGAAAATTATCTAAAAACGTATATGCTATCAGAACAATAAAAAGAACTGTTAATCAACAAGCTGCAGTCACTACCTATTTTCTCTTTGTTCCACTCGTTACTCCTTTATGGGATACTAACATGGGGAAATGCAGCTCGTACCCATTTAAGTATTTATATCCAGAAGTCTGCAATAAGAAGTATAGTTGGTGCCAAATGGGATGACAGTTGTCGTCCACTATTTGTATCACTAAGGATAATGTCGCTGTTTTCCATTATAGTGTATCAGAATATTCTCTATATCAAACAAAATATAAACAAATATACTACACATGATGAGATACATCAACATGACACCCGAAACAAACATAACTTTGTAACACTGCTGCATAGACTCCAAAAAAATAATCCCATTACCAATCACATGACCAAGTCATTTTCGCAATCTTCCAATAAATATATTTAAAAATAAGCTTAAAGGAATGGGCTTGTTACTGATAATTTCTTTTCGTTGTTATTTTATGGTATTCAATAGAATTAGATCAACTAGATAAGCTGTTAAAATTTCAGTTTCACAAGTATATCCGATCCTTAGATATTCAATGTTAAAGATTAGGTTTCAGTTCAAAGCGCTTCGCCGATTCGTGATGTCATTTTGCATAAACAAAAATTGAAAAAGCACATTGTTTCTGTCGTAACTTCTTTGTTTTTTATGCTATAGAAATAGAAAAAAAAATTTGAAAGCCTAATTAATAGTCTTCCATTTTTGTTCTTATCGCTTTTGACGTAAGTGCCATAGTTTCTGAGACATTTAATATTTAAACTAAATACTTCGTCTTATAAACGTTCGGGCACCACCTTTATACTTCCAGATCTCCGAAACCATTAACTCTACAGAAATCAGAAAAAAACAAAATTCATCCTCAATTTAGTAGCTTTCTTGTCTATAGCATGTTTTCGCTCACTGTACTACTTTTCGAGTTATTTGACGAATATTGTTTTTAAACACCTTTTTTTTTAAGCTAAAATCTCAATTTTCAAGTCGTTATAACTTAAAGACTATAAATTTTTATGAAAAGTTGCACAGAACCTTTTCTTCTTAAAATCACATTTTATTTCACCTCCAATGTTTTTAATTATTAAATCTCGACTGTCGCCCGATCAGCATCTACAAAGTGACGTCACGCGAAGCTCCGCCCTGTTCTCGCTCGGTCCAACTTTGGTAAATTATTTAAGGGCTTAAACGTCCGAATAAAAACCTAAAAATTTGGGAATTGCCTTAAAAAGCGTTCTTCTTTCGATTTCTAAAATAAATTAAAAAAAAAATGTTGAACGAGGCCCATTCTAACTGAAAACTGCTTGTATAATATACAGGAATTTTACCAACTTATTGGTCAAAATGGAAGCATTTTCTAGTTTAGAATTATGCAATTTAACAAATATGTAACAAATTCTTCGCTAAATATATTGTTTTGTCCTTTACTATTTATAACTGTGTATTTGTGTTCTACCATACTGCCGTCCTAAGCCAAAAAGACGTATCTCAAGTTTTGGCCGAAATGCATATTTTTATACCTTAGGATAGCTGGAGCTATTTTCTATATATTTCCATAGCGAAATAAACGTATTTCAATCGTTAAGTATTTTTAAAGTGCTAACAAAGTTTGACGTATCTAAAAAAATATGAGAAAATCTAAGCGATTTAGCCAATTAGACGTATCTCATTGTAAAAAAAACTAGTAACCTAATTAACATAAATTCATAACTACACCACTATTAACCTCTACATTAGTACAACTACAAAAAAAAATATTGACGCGATTTCGAAAATTCAAAACATGCCTTATATCTCAAAACAGTGAAACCTTGAGATACGTCTTTTTGGCTTAGGAGGGCAGCATAGTAACTTTTATTAATTGTATAACTTAAGTATATTTCTTTTCTTTGACTTATTACTCCAGGCAATAGAGAATATTACCAGGGCCTATCACCGACGCCAGGATAGGAGCTACCCCCAACCTGGAAATTTTGCCGAACTTCTTCCTTTAAGAAGAGTAGGGATCTTTTACTTGCCTAACATTTAATAGATAAGGGACTGCCTCCTTTACATCCCCTCCGAAGGATGGTATATCCATTACGTAATCCTCGTCTGCGTAATCCGCTTCCGCGTATACACTGATATACAAGCCGCTAGAAGGTGGGAGGAGATCGCTGTGTTTCCCTAGATGGGTCACCCATTACTAACCGCGCTGCACGTTGCTTCACTTGAAGTATCGAGATACTTACACAGTGAAGATGCATCTACACTCGCTCCTCTGGAAAAAATAGGAGGATTTAGTTTTATAAGCTTACCTTATGTTTTTTGGGTCGCTGATTCCGAATTTTTGACTTCCCACCAAAAATTGCCTCCGGAACCCCCTCAAATTTGGAAAAAAAAAACAAAAAAATTTTTTTTTTTATTTATTTTTTTATCTTTTTTTTCGTTTTAGATAAAAAATACCCAGATATTCAGAAAGCAAACAAAATTTACAACAAAAAAGGTCCTTTGACATTTTGACGTATGTAAGTAAGTAAGTAAGTAAGTTTATTGGTGCTATTACCATTGGTTTACACAAGTCAATACAGGACAGATTAAAAAAACATTATAAATTTATACAATACAAATTAAAAACATATTTAAATACATATATTACTAAAATTGTTATTAAAATAATCATCAATAGAATAAAAACACTTATCAATTAAATAATTTTTCATCACAGTTTTAAATTTTATTTGTGACAATTCCTTCATGGTAGGAGGCAAAAGATTAAACATCTTAGGACCGTAATAAGTTATTCCCGCTTTTGATCTTGTTAAGTTATGACGAACGGGAGGGGAGCGTGTGGGTCCCGAAACATGCGCCGAGGCTTATGTTTCGAAACGTGCTAGCGCTTCCCCATCCGTTCAACGTTAAAATGTCAAAGAATCTTTTTTGTTGTAAATTTTGTTTGTTTTCCGAATTTTTCCTAAAACGAAGAAAAAAAAAGATTAAAAAAAAACGATCCTTTTTGCTTTTTTTCTATAAATTTGAGGGGGGTTCTGGAGGGAATTTTTGGTGGGAAGTTAAAAATTCGGATTCATTCAAAAACGTAAAGTAAGTCTATCTCCAGGACTACCATGAATTTTTCTTCGTTTTAGGAAAAATTCGGAAAGCAAACAAAATTTACAACGAAAAAGATCCTTTGACATTTTAATGTTGAACAAACGGGGAAGCGGTGGCACGCCTCGAAACATGAGCCTCGGCGCATGTTTCGGGACCCACTCGCTCCCCTCCCGTTTGTCGTACGTCAAAATGTCAAAGGACCTTTTTTGTTGTAAATTTTGTTTGCTTTCTGAATATCTGGGTATTTCTTTTTTTATCTAAACCGAAAAAAAAAAAATAAAAAGCCAATTTTTTTGTTTTTTTTTTAAATTTGAGGGGGCTCCAGAGGGAATTTTTGGTGAGAACTGAAAAATTCGGAATCAGCGACCCAAAAAACATAAGGTAAGCTTATAAAACTAAATCCTCCTATTTTTTCCATGTGAACCTTTCATTTAGTCACTATTGCCTGGAGCATATCTATAAAATGTAAAATTTTCTTAAGATCAATAAACTTATTATTATTATTATAATTGCCACTGTTTTCATAGGGATTCCTCTGCTGCCTACCCCGGCGTTCAAAGAGACGTTTCATGTGTTTTTCCTTGCGTTGTTTAGCTTTAAGCTAGGCCGGCGCTTATCAAACATACAGTGTTGTTAATGTGTTTGATTTATCTATCTGGATGTGATGAACGAGATGATGAATCAAGTGTTAGTAGAAATTAAATTAACAGTTATTAATTTAATTACTAGTGGTTAAAAAAAATTCTATATCAGATAATGGTAGCTTTTACTTTCATCGTTAAAATATATTTTTTGCACTTGGTAAATTATTGAGATTAATAAAAATTTTTTCAATAGAAACGAGAGGCTTCAAAAAACCTGCCTGGATGTCCTACTTTTTGTAATAAAACCTATTGAATAATTGCGATTTGTGAAAAAGTGTTAATAATAATAATAACATTGCTTATGTCTGATTAAGTTCAAATAAAAAAATAGGTTTGGTAGAAAAAAATTTTAGAATTTTTTTACTTTTTTTGAACCATTGTGCAAAATATTTGTACGTATAATACCACAGACAACCTGTATATGACTTATCTGTTGCATAAATTAGCCTAATCACGTGCAGAAATGCAATTAAAGAAATTGTTTATAATTTGATGAATCATAAAATAGCACATTAAACTGATTTTGACTTACCAATATTGGTTGCCGCCCTAGATGAGTCTTGTGAGGAGGAGGGGGAGGGGGAGCGTGATTAGGAGCTTGAGGCAACAAAGCTGGTGGTGGTGGTGGAGGCGCATGATTGGGATGTTTCACTGCATTTATTTTTGACGGAGGTGGAGGGGGTATATGGGACTGAGTGGGAGATGATGGGAAATTTGTTGGTATTTGTTGGGCTGGAACTGACGGAGGTGGGGCAGAGGGTCTGCTATTTAACGCAGATCTTATTCTTGGATTATGTCCAGTAGAATTTGATAAGGATTGACTAATAATGGAAGACATATGTCTGACGGTGCTAAATTTATTAGCAGGATTGCTGTCTGGACTTTGTGGTGACGGCGATCTTGGACTTTTCATACTGTGAGCTCTGCTAACAGGTTTACCAAGTTTTTTCTGAGGAGCAGCAGGTTTACCTTAAACAAAGTAAATAAACGTGCAATTATTTATTTGCAATTAAAAGTTCTTATTTAGATATTTTAGATTCAGTAAAAGTTTTTATTAAAAATCAACATCTGTGTGTTCTTATTGCTACCCAGGTTTATTAAACAATTTTTTTTTTAATTTATTTAACATCAGTCTATTTTTTCTATTAAAGCGCTTATCACTGATGCCAGGAGACGAGCTACCCACAACCTGGAAATTTTGCCGAACCTTCTTCATTGTTGAAGAGTAGGGATCTTTTACTTGCCTATCATTTAAGAGACAAGGGACCGACTGTTTTACATCCCCTACGAAAGATGGTATATCCACTACGTAATCCTCGCCTCAAGTTTATGTTACAAAATATTAATATAGTCGGTCTCAGTTAAGAATGCAGTGTATGTAAAGATAGAGAACCTGTGTCCTTGTCTCTGATGGGGTAAATTGGCAATCCAAGTTCACGTAGGGAAAAAATAGTAAATCAGAACAGATTTCTTGGCAGGTTCGGAAAATACATTACAAGAAATAATAAAACGAAATAATATTTTATTAAGAATATACAAACCGGGTGATTTTTTTAGTTGGTACAGCACCTTTTCCTCACTTATTATTAAAGATAGAGTTTTGAAATTTTGCAGGCATACTTAGTGACATTTTTTGCATCTAATGCACTTTTTTAAATTTTTCTGCTGTTTCCCGTCTAATCGGAAGTGATGTCAACTTTCGATTTTCAAACGAAACACTATAGTTTTCCTTTTGGATTTCAAAACTAGATTTTAGAGTTAGAATATGTAAAAAAAGTATTAGGTTAGAGCACAAAGTTTTTGAGATAATGCGATTTTAAGGTTTCAGGTGTTGAGAAGCACTAAAAATCGAGTTAACTATGGAATGATTTTGTGGCAGATTAAAATTGCCGTAAAACGCGTAGTAGACGCATGTCAAGTCAATAGAAGTTTGCGTTGTCGTCTTTGAATTTAGCATTTCAAAGTTTTCTGGCATCAGTTCACAAAAAATTAGTGAAAAAAATGGAAAATGATTATACAAACGAAGATTTCTTTAACATCCTTATGATTTTTAACCAAAACAGTGAAAGATATTTACTAACTTCTCGTAGTTTCAATGCAGAATATCCCGAGAAAAGAAGATTTGATCGATGTGAAACAGCACTACAAATCACATTATGCAACATCAAAACTAGCTTAGATAACAATAAATATGTTATTACTGTATTTTTGGACTTAAAGCGAGCCTTTGAGACAATCGACCAAAAGATATTGTTATTTAAGTTAAAATAATATGGTATTGGTGGTAAGGTACTTGACTGGATTTGTGATTATTTAAAAAATCGCAAACGCGTCCGCTTTAATGATAAAATATCAAATGAAATAAATAATGATGTAGGAATTCCACAGGGTAGTGTGTTAGGCCCCCTTCTGTTTTTATTATACATAAATGATATTGAACTATTTGTAGAATGTGAATTTATTAACCTCTCTGCTTAATAGCTTGTAGTGATGTTAACCTGGACAGAGCAATCCAAAAAATGAATGCTATCTTAGTATCTGTGAATAGATATTTAAATATCAATAAACGAAAATTAAATGTGGAAAAAACAAAGGCGTTGATATTTACTACAAAATATAAATATAGTTTTCTTGATATTGACAACATAAATTTGAATATTAATGGTGAACAAGTTAAAATTGTCTCTACAGTAAAATATCTGGGATTTCAACTTGGTAACTTTTTGAATTTTGACCATCACTTTGATTATATTTACAAGAAAATTTCTAAAAAACTTTATTTCTTTAGTCGAATAGCACAACATTTATCAACTGAAACTAAAATCACTGTTTATAATACTATTATTCAGCCGCATTTTGATTATTGTGCATCAATGTTATTCTTATTCAATCTCAATAAATTGAATATGCTGCAAAAACTGCAAAATCGTGGAATGAGTCATTTTAAAGGCAAGTCGCCTTACTCCAATTCAGGGTTCATATTTTGATAAAGAGGTAAAATTCCCTGACTTCTCCAGGTTTTCCATGACTTTTAACTGCAGTTTTCCAGACAATTTTAATTTATTTTTTAGTACGTATATACATAATTACTTTTAATATCGATTTTAAAATAAATGAGCAGATTATGACTCGTTTCATTTTTTTCCATAATTAATCACATAATATAATAAATTAGTTCGTATACAGCGTATACCAAGACATGCGGAAAATAAAATGGTGTACTAGTTTTCAATGTGGGAAAGCCCCTGCAAAATTTTAGAGGATTCTGAGGTAATTTAGTATATTAAATTATTAGTAAATTTGCGAAGATACACTACTGATGTTGAGTAAGTACTGACCTACTCCTGAATAGGTCGACGAACTTACTTGTGAAAGAACGTATTCGAGTTGTTTACATTTCCTTAATTGGCATAAAAAGTGAAGCCGGCCGGCGAGATTAAAAAAAGAGGTCTACACACGATCCAGAGGCAGGGAGCCAACATTGTCGGTACGCTTTGAAGATAATTGGAATTCCAGCGGACCAGTTCACTTTTACGAATGAGTTCAAAGCATGCCGACAAGGTTGGCTCCCTGCCGCTGGATCGTGTGTACTAAATTGGTACTAAAGAGAGCCACGTTTTTTGTTTTCGGTTGAACAATAGGGACACCGCCGTGTCATTGACCGGTTTAACTAAATATCTCGTATATCTGCTTGTCATTTCAGCATGGGGTCAATGTCTTCGATTTATTTCGCTATTTTTGTAGTGTGATTTGATTAAAACCAAAAAGTCACTTCTGTCTTATCCAGCTTTGCTGTCAGTCATGTCAATCCCAAGTCTGATAAAGTGATATGGTTGTCCCGCGTTACGTTAGATTAGTTAAAGTCATTGGCGGCGCATTTCTACAAAAAAATAAGGTAATTTTTTTGGTAATTTTTTTTAATTTTTAATTTTTTTAACTCCTTTCGGTGGGGACAACCTACTGTTAAATTTTCCGCATGTCATGGTAGATCACGTATTGTAAATAAAATTTTATTAACTGGTTTAGGTTATAATACAAAACTTTTAGAATACATTTTTAAAACGAAACTTTTTAAACTCTCTAGCAGGAAAGCTAACTAAAAAAAAATGTCTATCGTGTCAGTTTTCCTCTGCCACCTCTAGGAGATAAAAGGGGGTGGTAAATTTTTTTTGTCAAAAATTGGCTTCAGCGCGTCAAAATACTTCAGAAAAGTTAGATCAGAACCTTAAGACAAGACCTTTTTTTTTGTAGACCTGTGTTATTAATCAGAAATCGGTCACATAACATAAAACAGCATTAAGGATATGATTTTGCAAAGTGAGAGGGAAATATGTGTTTATTTTTGATTTATTGTAAATATTTAAAAAACCAAACATAATATAATCTTTAAAACTGTTTTGGATTCTTGCTATTGTTCTGACTAATACAACTATATTTTTTTATTGTAAATTTCTGTTGTACTTGAATATTGTAGTTTCTCAATGAAAACCTAATTTCATTATTAGAGTACGACATTTAACTACATACAAAATTTAAGATAAAAACTGTATATGGTTGTATTCCTTAGAGCAATGGGAAGTTTAAAGATTATACCATTTACAATTTTTTAAATATTTATAATAAAACGAAAATAAACGTATATTTCCCTCTCACTTCACAAAATCCTATCCTTAACAAAAAGCCACAAGAAAGCACAAAATCGCGGTAATGACCGGCGGAGAACTCAAATACAACATACAAATCCAAACAAGACACTGAGCTGCAGATTTATTCCTTAGTGCCCATTTCCACAAGAGCAAAAATCGTAAAACAAATGTGCGCATTGCGCATTCTCATTTACTAGAACATAAATTAGACAGGGACGACTTCAGTTACAAAGTAAATCGTAAACAATTTATTAATATTACAATGTATTAATAATTAATATTATACTGTTGTGTGGAATAATAATCTGTAATTGGTATTTGGACCTAATTTCCAGATAATTAATGAAAATCCCTGACTTTCTCGCCTCTTTGCGAAATTCCCTGACATCTCCCTGACTTTTAGGCTAAATTTTAAATTCCCTGACTTCTCCCAGTTTTCCTGGTTTTCCCGGTCGCTACGAACCCTGCAATCAATTCAATGTTGACATCTCTTAATTGGTTCTCAGTTGAAAATAGACTGTACTATTTTAATATGATTTTTGTATTTAAAATAGTAAATCATATGGCTCCAGAATATTTTCAGCATTTCATTACGTTCAACAAAGATAGTCATACATATAATACAAGAGGTACAAACAATATTCATATTGCAAGAACTAATTGCCGTAACTCTATGAATATATTATATTTTAAAGGTTTTCAAAAATTTAATGAGTTACCCGAATCTGTAAAAGATGCTACAACGTTAAACAGTTTCAAAATTAAGATAAAAGAATTTATTAGGAATAAATAGATTGTGCTTAAAGTAAATTGAATAAGAATATAAAATAATGTCTTAGTATTATGTAATTTGTAAATTACCATCTATTTAGGTTAAGGTATTTTAATATTTTAATGTTTTATTTTTAATTTTAATACCTATGTTTACTTTTACAACGTATTTTTTGTAGTATAGGTTTTTTATCATACGTATATTAGGTCTCTTCCTAATTCAATAAAGTTCTTCTTCTTCTTCTTCTTAAAAAAATAATTACAAATTTAAGAACTTCAGGACAATTTAAAGTGAAACGAAACAGAACTTACTATGTGATGAGGCAAGAGGATAATGAATTTGGCCGTTACGGAAAATTCAGGTATTTCAATTCGTCAACTAGAAGTGCAATTTGACATATCGGGTGATTTTTCCATCCAGAAAATATTGAAACGATACGGGCAGCATCTTTACAAATACTCGATACATCAAAAGTTACTTCCTGGAGATTTTCCCAGACGAACTGCGTTCTGCGAATGGTTCATGATAAAAAATCAAAATCTGGGGTTTTGGCGCAAAGTAATTTGGAGTGACGAGGCCAGTTTTACCAATAACGGCATTTTCAATCGACATAATGCACACTACTGGTCCACGGTTAACTTACACTTAACTAAATCCAGTAACTTTCAGATAGTTTGGAAGTTCAATGTTTATTAACAACCAACTGATTGTTTATGATCAAAATCTCAATGCAGCGTTTTATTCCCAAAACATATTGCCTTTCTTGGAAGAAAATTATCACCTATAATCATAGCCCGTATTTCGGATGACATTCCAGAGACGGACTCAATTACACGATACTATCTAATACTTTTATAAAATTACAATCAGAAACATCGGTCGCTAACAATAAGTATTGTGATGTGTTGCAACCCCTTCAATTAATTCAGATGTATTTGCACCTACTCGAGAAAGAACCTACCAGTAGTAGTTCTAGAGTGATGACATCTGGAATTATCTAGAGAATGGTGGCGTCATCACAGAAAAATCGAGATCTGTCATTTTTAGGTATAAAAGACCGACCGCATTCTCGGCGGGTAGTTCAGAAAGTATAGAAGTAGTTTTGAAGTTTGATTGACAAGTGAGGTTAAGAGTACAAAGTAAAAACAGAGTGATAAACATTGTTATTTGTAGTCAGTAAAGTACATTTAAATTAATAATAGTATTGTGAAGTATCCAGTAAATATTTAATAAAGGTGTTAGTGGACAATCTCTTGTTATAATTTTTGGAACCCACGGAATTTGCAAGGGTGGTTTCCTAGGGGTGGAAACACGTGACAAATTGGTGTCAGAAGCGGAATTTTATGACAAGAGGAGCTCTGAGAGAAGTATTCCCGAAGGTTAGTGCTAACACAGAGGACTAATTTACTGGACATTGTTGGACGGTTATTTTCGAACAGGAAAATAGTGTTAAGTGCATTTTTGAGACATTGCAGAACATTTTATTAAGACATTAGTGTGATAAGTAAATCCTTTAAACTGAGAAAGTGATAGAGACACTAAAAAAAAAACTCATTTGTGTTAGTGCCTGAAAATTACTAGAACTTTTCTATTTGGACATTAGTGGAGATTATTAAATTCTCTGAACTGGATAGTGACAAAAGACTCTGGATAAGACTTTTTCGTGCTGTTTCGAGATTTTTCTGGAAAGTTCCATTACCGATATTGACGTGGCAGTTAAATTTATTTTATTTTAACATAATCGTATGGCCATTACAACAAGAAGCATGGCTACGGAGAAACAAATGAAGGACCTACTTGCGGAATTTACGAGGATGATGGTGCAGCAACGCCAGGAAGATAAAGAAGAGCAAGAAAGAAAACGCCAGGAGGAAGAAAAACGGCGTCAAGAAGAAAGGGACGAATTAAAGAAAGTAATGTAAGATCAGGAAATAAGACGTCAGAAAGAAAAAGAGGATGAAGAAAGAAGACTCAAGAAGAGAAAGACGAATTGAGACAAATTATGGAAGACCTGAAGATACGACAGCAAGAGGAAAAAGAAGAACAGGAGAAAATACGTCAAGAGGAGAAGGAAGAACAAGAAAAGCGACGTCAAGAGGAAAAAGAGGAACAAGACGCCAAGAAGAATTAAGGAGAATCTTGAATGAACACATGAAAATACAGCAGGACGCTATCATTTCCGCCAACAAAGAATTAAGAAGTGAAGTCAAAGAAGAGATAAACAAGGTAGAAGAAAAAGTAGATAAAGTCGAAGATAAAGTAGGCGAAGTCAAGACTGAAGTCACTCAAGTAAAAGGAAAAGTAAATCAGTTTGAAGAAAAGATGAGTGAGTTCGAAGGAGAAATGGAGATGCTTAAACGACAGCTGAGAGAGAAAGGAGGACAGCTGGTAGCGTCATCAGGTCCTCGACTAAAACCTCCCTCGTTTGATGGCCAAAGCTCATGGACAACGTACAAAAGACAATTCGAGGCAGCAGCATCTGCAAATAACTGGGATAATGAGGAAAAGGCCATGGCATTAGTTCTAGCGCTAAGAGGCCAAGCTTCAGAGTTACTTCAAACCATCCCAGTTGAGAAACAAAGGGACTTCAAAGTCTTGGAAGCTGCATTAGACTTGAGATATGGCGACCAACATCTCGCCCAAGTATACCAGGCCCAGCTAAAATCACGGACACAAAAGGCTGGAGAAAGTTTACAAGAATTCGAGGCTGCCATAGAGAGACTGGCACACCTGGCGTATCCGAGTGCACCTAGAGAATTTCAGGAGCAATTAGCCATGGGGGCCTTTTTAGATGGCATAAGGGACGAAGAGGTCAGGCGAGTTTTGAGGCTGACGAGGCACCAAAGTATTAGCGAAGCTTTGGTGCGTGCACTCGAAGTAGAAGCAGCTTACAGGGATACGCCAAGGTCGAGAGTGCGAGCTGTGACTCTCGAAGAATCGCAACCAGAACTGAACCAGAACCCTATGTTGACTGAGATACAGAAAATGTTTACCAAACTCTTCGATAAATTAAATGACCTCGGAAAGCAAGAAAAACAACAAAATAGAGGAAAGCCGAGCGGAGATATTAAATGTTTCAACTGCGGCAAGGTGGGACATATGAAACGGGACTGTCAACAGCAGAACTCGGAGAGTCGAGTAAATGCTGTGAATGTTGAAGAAAAGCAGGAAAACAGTACCAGGGGGGTTATGCTGGCTAGGGAATGCGGTGCCCCCAGAGAAATTAAGATTTCCCAGCTTCGAAGAATTGCAAGCAGTCTGTTGTTGCATGGATATGTGAACGGAAGAAAATGTTTGTTTACCATCGACACAGGTACTACGTCATCAATAGTACGGCCAGGATTTATATCGGGCATAAAGATTACCAAGAGGCAAAATGAAGAAGTGATCGTCCGGACAGCTACGGGGACAGGGCTACGGTTCATGGAGAAGTAGACCTGGGTTTGCAGATTGGACAATTAAGGTTCGACCACAGGGTCATCGTAGCTGACATCACGGATGACTTCATTTTGGGGCTAGACATCATGGAACAGTATGGATTTATTGTTAACATAGGAAAGCGAGTCTTAAGGATTGGAAACGAACAATTTATTCTGTCAAAAGAGAACGACCAATGCGAGAAAACCAGGCTGTTCACAATGCAGGCAGTCAAAACTCCTGCATTATCCAGAAAACCAGGCAAGGAAGATTGCAAGCGCTACCCTCAGGTGGGAAAATTGCCGAACATGGTTGAAGTCAACATTGTCAAGGTCGATCTTCCAGACAGTTGGACAAAGAAAATTCTGAGGCAAAAGCAATTGCGCGATGTAGAAATCGGACCCATGTTGAGAGCAAAAGAAGAGGGAACGCGTCCAGTATGGAAGAATGTTTCCAACAAAGAAGTGGGGCTGAAGGCTTTATGGTCACAATGGGATTCACTTACAGTCGTAGACGGGCTTTTAAGGAGAGCATGGGAAAGCTCAGATGGGAAGCAGGTTGCCATGCGTCTAGTGATTCCCAGGTGTCGTGTACCAGAAGTACTCCAGGAAGCGCATAATGAAACGTCCAGCAGACACTTCGGCATAAACAAGACATTGAGTAGAGCACGGGAACAATTCTATTGGGTTAATAGCCGCCAGGATGTGGAGGCTTTGTGTCGCAAGTGTAAGAATTGTGCTGCCCGTGGGGAACCATTTTCCATGAGCAACTACAGAAATGGAAGTCGAGAACAGCCGAAGAATGACCGAGAGCAGATGACTAAAGCTAGTAACCGATTGAAGGCTCGTTATGATCAGAATGCCAGTACAGGGGGATTCAAGGCGGGAGATCTGGTTTGGCTGTACAACCTACAGCGGAAGGAATGGGGACCCTTGAAACTTCAACCTCCTTGGGATGTTATTACCAGAATTAATGATGTCGTTTATCGGATTCAACGAAGCAAAAAGTCCAAGATGAAGATCGTACATTTGGATAGACTGGCAAAATACACCGATGATTCCAAATTGCCTGACCGGGACGGCTTAAGGAGGGGGCAGTGTGATGTGTTGCAACCCCTTCAATTAATTCAGATGTATTTGCACCTACTCGAGAAAGAACCTACCAGTAGTAAGTAGTTCTAGAGTGATGACATCTGGAATTATCTAGAGAATGGTGGCGTCATCACAGAAAAATCGAGATCTGTCATTTTTAGGTATAAAAGACCGACCACATTCTCGGCGGGTAGTTCAGAAAGTATAGAAGTAGTTTTGAAGTTTGATTGACAAGTGAGGTTAAGAGTACAAAGTAAAAACAAAGTGATAAACATTGTTATTTGTAGTCAGTAAAGTACATTTAAATTAATAATTGTATTGTGAAGTATCCAGTAAATATTTAATAAAGGTGTTAGTGGACAATCTCTTGTTATAATTTTTGGAACCCACGGAATTTGCGAGGGTGGTTTCCTAGGGGTGGAAACACGTTACAGTATTATTGCCACACAAACCAAAAAAATCTTTAAATACAAAATTTTTATTTTATAAACCTTAGTGAAAGTCCAGGCGAACGCTTATTGAGATGTTTACGTTTCTCTACAGATAAAAAGAGTTCCTGACCCTCCATACAGGTAAAAAATTATTAGTCGTATTATATGGTGTCATTACACAGTAAAGTAATTATTCTTAAATATTGCAAGTTCTAAATATTATTTTTTTGGTCGACCTAGACAATATCTAGATTTAAAAGATATAAATTGGATTTTAATATTATTATATAAAACATTAGTAGTTATAGTTGTATTGAATATTGTTCAATGATATGGAGCCCGAAGTATAATAATTATGTTAATAGACTCAAAAGTATTTAAAATAAATTTGTCAAATTCATTTTACATGCATAAACATTAACTCATCGGTTATAAAGGTATGAGTAGAAGTGTTGGGGCTATCAACACTGCGTGGCTCACCCACCCGAAACCCAACGCACACTGCCAAAGCCAAACTAGAGATGAGTTGCTATTTAACAACCTGTTATTTTATAACTATTATTTGTAAATAGCATTAACAGACTGTTATTTCTGTTCGAAAATAACAGGTGAGAAAACAACAGATAAGAAACACGACGTAGTAAAAATGTTTTTGCTAACTGCTGTTAAACTGTTATGAAGAAAACAGCAGTAGTAGGTAATGAAATCGCAACGCAACCGCTAATGTAGTTGAATATATTATTGAAGTTGAATATTATTGTGGGTATCTTGAGTCATCAGCTTTATGTATACACTTTTTAGTTGTTATTTTAATCATAATATATCTAAATCTTTTTGATTTTCTTCTCCGTGTGTATATTTCCGATTAAGCACACCGAGTTTAAAAATGAAGGGCTGCCAGAGTTGAATATTTTTGTAGAAATCTCGAGTCATCCACGTTATGTACTGACTTTTAGCTGTTTTTTAAATCATATGTTCAGAGCTTTTATATTTTCTTCTCCAACTGTATATTTTCGTTTACCTGCATCTCTAACATTGTCATTGCATTAAAGTCAGTGCTTCACTATGCGTCGATTACCCGCTGATATACTATTTCCAGACATGGGTAAGGAAAACTTTCCAATGATTATTTCGGCAGTTTAGTATAATAATGGCGCGTCCATTACCGTAATACAAACGGTACAATCGTGGATTTGTGAAGACACCGGGTTAACAATGTTAACATTAAATGATGCAAAGCTCAAGTACTTATCAAACGTGCAATATTACCCTGTTATGATCGCGCAAGTTTTTAATTACATGGCATGTGTCGTCTAACTCCCATCTACAGGAAAATAGGGATTTCCAAGTGATGTTCTTAGAGAAACGGCGCGCGGCGTTCTTTTCGTGCCGAATATTTAGACTCATATTTAATTATCTATTGTTGATTACGTGGTATTAATCTGCAATGTAACAGTTTGATTTAATGTTTCCAATTGGATGAGCAGTTAACTACAAAAAGAGATAAGAATTATTATAATTTTGTACTACCCTCCCATGCCGACTCTGCATTTTACGTCAATGTCATCCAAAATACGGGCTCTGCTTATAATACACCTAGAGCATTGATAATACCGAGATAATTTTGTCATAGAGACTGCTGAAAGCGTGTTGCTTGGTAATAGCTCGAGGCCGTAAGCCGAGGGCTATTACTTCTAAGCAATACTCTTGAAGCATTCTCTACGACAAAATTTTGAGTATTTATCAATGCTCGAGGTGTATTCGGTAAGATAATTTTTTACTTTCCATTCAATTCATATTTTCTGATCGAATAAAATTCTAAAAACAATTTCCACGTATCATTTTTACTTTTAATGGTGTTTTTGGATGTGTTTTCTAATACAATTTGATTAATTGAATCGTTTCCCAAACCTTCGTGACATTTTTATAAATTGATTTTCAATTTGACTTTTGTTGAATTTTAATCTGACATTTGAACATATCATGTGTGCCTTGCTTGATAACACCACATGTATGCATGTTATCGCTGTAATCTTTTACTGATTGGATGAAATTTGACACGTGACATGAAATGCAAAATTTTGATTTGTTAATACATTTAGTAAAAAATTATCTAGATAATTTACCTTTGGCAGCACTTAGAGAAATTTATTTTATGCAAGACGGAGCCCCACCTCACAATGCAAGGGTCGTGGACGGTCTTCTAAGTTATTTTTGAGGACAGGTGGATCGGAACCTCTGGACCGATTAGATGGCCAGCGAGGTCCCGGGATCTTAATTCACTGGTTTTTTTTTTATGGGGTCACATTAAAGATAATGTTTATGAATTTGAACGTGAAACAAGAGCGACTTTGGAAGCACGTGTTCGTGAAATCTGCCAAGAGATGAACACCCAGTTTATTGAAAACACAACAGAAAGTGTCAAGAGAAGAGTTGAAAAGTGTTTAGATCAAAATGGTGGCTTATTTGAAAATTATTTGTGATGATTTCCTTGTTATTGCAGCTTCATGTTTAAATTTTTGTCACTGTTTGAAATAAAAATGTTTATTGTTTTGTTTGTTTTTTTTGTTTGAAATGCTAAATTCAAAGACGACAACGCAAACTTCTATTGACTTGACATGCGCCTACTACGCGTTTTGACGGCAATTTTAATCTGCCACAAAATCATCCCATAGGTAACTCGATTTTTAGTGCTTCTCAACACCTGAAAATCGCGTTATCTCAAAAACTTTCCTCTCTAACCTAATACTTTTTTTTTACATATTATAACTCAGGAAAAATCTAGTTTTGAAATCCAAAAGAAAAACTATAGTGTTTCATTTGAAAATCGAAAGTTGACGTCACTTCCGGTTACACGGAAAACAGCAGAAAAATTTAAAATTTGATGCAAAAATGTCACTAATTACACAGCCCCACAAAAAAAAAAATTTTGGAATTGCCATCGAGACAACTATATCCCTATGTAATTTTCGACGCTGAATCCGAATCCGAGGTCAAAAAATCGTACACCCCTAAAATCAACCTCTAGCGCTTACCCATACTATTTCATTGAGTGTAGTCAATGGCATTTGTTGACAAAACAATTATATCCATCTCTTCCTAACTGGACATAACTGATAGCATTATGACGTTGATTGAAGAGTCTATAAGATATGCAACTATACGGCCAAAACCGTTCCTATATGTTCATCTCGCTCATCACGCTTCCCCCACACGTCCCTATCCACATATTGTTCGTTGACTTGTGGTGCCACCGCGCGGTGTTATTTTGCGCGAACTGCGAATAGAAATACTGGGCGTTGATATCCAGCGAACGAGGGTACATAATATATTTATTAAGTTATAATTCTCCACGCAGGTTGTAGACCGGCGCAATCAGTGCCGGCGTCAGGGCATTTGGCACCTGAAACAAACAGTTGCTTGCCGCCCTGATAAAAAACATTTACAAGTTACTACTGTTAGGACAAATTTATTAATAAAAACTTACAAACAAAAATCTCAGATAAATAATTCTTTCACTAGTTTCACTTAAAATTCAAAAACAAGAGAAACCTTTAACTATCAATTATTGTCGCATTTCATCTTTTAAGTCGCCACGTTGTGCGCTGTAACAATCGTGTTTTGTTCGAAATTGCAATTGTTCCTTGTCCTCGAGACCCATTTGGGGTTCAAAAAATGTTTTTTTTTGAGATTTTTGTTCAATTTTGAATTTCTGAAATTTATAAAATTTGCTTTTATCATGATTAGAGAATATTAAGCAAATAAATAAAAAATAATTAATTGTAAAAATAAATCAAGAATAGGCTTGTAAATAATGAATGAATGTTTCTATACTCTACTGATGAGAACTAACGAGTTCGAAAAAACTTGTACAACTTTTCTAGAGTTGAAATAGAATGTATGGTTCAAGAATTGTTGTGAATGACTGAATTTCAATAAATAATTTAACTATTTTCAATATATTTTTTTTGCCTTAAAATGCCAGGAATCCTATCATGTAATTCAATACTTCGTCAGTATTAGCTAGAAGAGTAGTTGTTTTGATTGGTCTTCCAATAATGAGTGTTTTAAAGTGTTTTCCTAAGTAGTATATTAGCGTGACCCGACTAAGGCACCAATATACAGAAAGTAGATAATTTCATATTAAATAAAAAAGTGTGAATGATTAAATTTGAATAAATGATTTAAGTATTTTCAATATATTTTTGTTCTTTAAAATGCTAAGAATCCTATCATGTAATTCAATACTTCGTCAGTATTAGCTAGAAGAGTAGTTGTTTTGATTGATTCTCCAATAATAAGTGTTTTAAAGTATTTACCTGACTAGTATATTAGCGTGCCCAGATTAGGGCAACAATATACAGAAAGTAGGTATTTTTATAATAAATAAAAAGTGTGTAAGTTGTGATTTACATAATACCTAAATAATATTCTCTATATTCAAATTAAGTTAATTACTTCCACATCCAGTGGAAGTATAGTAACGACAAAAAGAATGTCGTGAAACGTCGAGATTTGAGCGAAAAAAAATTTCTGTCTGTCAGTCTGTAACATTTTTTTGTGTGCACGTTTACTCTGGAACCGTTTGAGATATTGACTTGAAATTTGGTACACGTATGTACTTTAACGACATCTGGATCTAGATTATATTTTCATCTAGTTCCATCGAAGGGTTGGGGGTAAATTGGGGTAAATTTGGGGTAAATAGGTCAATCAAGCAGGTAAGAGTCCATAAAATTGGTATTTGGTATATACAAGAGAAGCTAAGGTCTCAAAAAAATGTTTGGCATTAGCCACCCCCATTACCACCCTAACCCTTATTAAAGGGGATGAAAAAAAATTGTGATTTAGTGTTTGTACAGGAACCAGAAACATCAAAATATTTTTTTACTTCATCCACCCCCCACTATCACCCCCCTATCACCACCCCCCACCCCACTACCGATGTGGGGTATCGTTTTATGGGTTTTTGGGGTAGAGGATTTCAAATATTATATTATTAAAGTTCCATAAACAATTATTTTCACATACAAAGTTTTTTCGTTGTGAGTGACTTGGATAGAGAATCTGGATGTGGAAGTAGTGATTCCTTGGGCAGCGGTTTTTTTTATTATGTTTACTAATTATTACTCTTTTTCCCAATAAAATCGCTTTTTCGTTTTAATTATTAAAAAAAGCAATTACAGAGAAAAGCCTATAAACAAATAAATAACTTTTAATGAACCCATCACTGCAGTAGCAGTATATTTGGGAGAGGATAAAAAATATTTTTGTACAAATTGGTTATTACAGTTCAGCAGAATTAAAGAAGGGAATGGTGTAAACCCGAAAAATATTGCAACATGTAATATTTTTGCGGCAGTAGTAATGGAAAATGTCATCTAAAACATATTCAAAATTTACTAGGGTGAAGACGGTTAAGAAAGGTGCAAAATGGATAATCTTGTGATATCTTAAAAATAACAGTTTCACATTTTTTTTTACTTCATCCACCCCCACCCCCACTACCGATGTGGTATATCGCTTTATGAGTTTTTGGGGTAGGCGATTTCAAATATTATATAATTAAAGTTCTATAAACAATTATTCCCACATAGTAGAGTGCAAATATAGTATCAAAATATTTTTCGTTTTGAGCGACTTGGATAGAACATCAGGATGTGGAAGTAGTGATTCCTTGGGCAGCGGTTTTAACATTTTAAAATGAAAACCGCAGCCCAAGGAATCACTACTTCCACATCCAGATTTCCTATCCAAGCCTCTCAAAACGAAAACACTATATTTGCACTCCACCATGTGGAAATAATTGTTTATGAAATTTTCTAAATGAAAACCAAAAAACGATATGCCACATCGATAGTGGGGGTTGGGGTGGTGGTGGAAGGTGATACGCGGGTGGATGAAGTGGAAAATTTTTTGAGGCCTTTGGTTCCTGTACACACTAAATCACAATTTTTTTTTCACCCCCTTTAATAATCGCGTGGGGGTGATAATGGGGGTAGTTAATGCCAAAAATTTTTCTAAGACTTTAACTTCTTTTAGATAATAATAAATTAAATACCAAATTTTATGGACTCTTACTTGCTTAATTTACCTATTTACCACTCAACCCTTTAACAGAATAAGATAAAAATATAACCTAATTCCAGATCTCGTTAAAATACATATGTGTACCAATTTTGAAGTCAATATCTTAAACGGTTCCAGAGTAATCGTGCACCCAAAAGTCAGAGACCGACGCGATAGAAATTATTTTTTGCTTCAACTTAAAATCTCGACATGTCATAACATTCTAAGCCTATTTAAATAAATGTTTTCAAAATTACTACACTTATACTGGAAGTGGGAGCAATACGTAGAAAATGGCATGACAAAAATATAAACAATCATAATGTGCCGTGGACTACACGGTGGAAGTAATCTACTTCAAGCACTTTCTTTGAGAAAACGCATCTATACTGCTCGAGGTAACCCACTGCGCATCCATTTTACTCGAGGAAGCCCACTGCGTATCCGTATAGGTAACCTACTGCGCATCAACAGTACCTACTCAAGGAAAGCCACTGCGCATCCATTATACTCGAGGAAACCTACTACGCATCCATACCACCCGAGATAACCAACTTCGCATCCAAACTACTCGAGGTAACCCACTGCGCATCCATGTTACTCGAGGAAACCCAATGCGCATCCATACTACTTGAGGTAACCTACTGCGCATCTATTTTACACGTGAAAACCCACTGCGCATCCATACTACTCAAGGTAACCCATTGCGCATCAATTTTATTCGAGGAAATCTACTGCGCATCCATATTACTTGGAGTAACGTACTGCGCATCTATAGTACTCGAGGAAAGCCACCGCGCATCCATAGTACTGGAGGAAATCCACTGCGCATCTATATACTACTCGAGATAACCCACTTATTAAAGAATAAAGAAAATAATAGAAACACCGAACAGGTTGCATGGTATTTTAATTGAAAATCGTAGAAGCTAGATACACGCAAGGACGCGTTGCTATATCCTCATCTATCCTTGAACCATTGGTATCAATTTAGCAACATGTTTATAAACCTTAAAATTCCACATCCACGTTTTCTATCCAAGTCTCTCACAAAGAAGAAAAAAATTGCACTCCACTATGTGAAAATTATTTATGAAACTTTAATAAAAATAAAAATATTTGAAATCGCCTACTCCAAAAACCTATAAAACGATATGTCACATCGGTAGTGGGGGGTGGTAGAGGGGGCAAATGAAGTAAAAAATATGTTGACGCTTTTCCACCCCCCTTTAATAGTGAGGTGGGGGTGGTAATGGGAGTAATTTTTTGAGCCCTTACCTTTTCTTATATATACTAAATACCAATTTTATGGACTCTTACATGCTTGATTTACTTATTTACCCCCTTTGTCCCAATTTACCCTTCAACGGAATAAAATGAAAATATAATCTAGTTCCAGTTCTCGTTAAAATACATACGTGTATCAAATTTCAAGTCAATATCTTTAACGGTTCCAGAGTAAACATGCGCACAAAAAAGTTACGGGCAAACATAAATTTTTTTTGCTCAAATTTAAAATCTCGACGTCTCATGACAATCTAAGCCTATTTGAACAATGACAGTTTTTTTAAATTTTTTTGCCGTTACTATACTTCCACTAGATGTGATTGATGTGAAAGTAGTAAAATTCACTTTATCACGTTGTGCGCATTTGTGATGCACATGGTACATGGAACTTTTACTTAATTTTCTTCGTTATGTATTATTTAATATATTATCAAAATGGTTTATTTTACTGGGAAAAAAGTAACACTATTGAAGAAAAAACTAAATTCGAGTGAATCAAAAATACACCTACGTCACAAAAAAGAAAAACCCATACTACACTAACAGATAGAGATACTGACTTCATACTTGAAATGCAGATGGCACTATTGAAGAAAAAACGAAATCCGTATTAATCAAAAATACACCTACGTCACAAAATAGAAAAATTCTTACTACGCATGAACGGATAGAGATACTAGAATTGTTACAATTGACGGTTTGAGATATCTTCTTCATATTTGAAACATAAATGGTATTATTGAAAAAGAAATTCGCGTGAATAGAGAATACACCTACGTCACAAAACTGAAAAATTCTTACAACAGACGAACGCAAATAGATATTGATTTCATACTAGACACGTGAGTGTATTATTGAAGAAAGACGGAATCTGAATGAGTGAAAAATAGACCTACGTCCTGATGACGTCACAAGAACGTAAAATTCTTATAACGGGCGAACCGGTGATGACATCGAAAAAATATTTGTACAAGATGAGTCAGGAAAAATTTTTTTTCCAGAAAATTGTCAAAAATTAGAGAAAATATCAATTTTTAAAAAAAATGTAAAATCATTAAAAAATGTTAAATTTTCGGAAATATGTCAAATTTTAAAGAAATTTCAAATATAGGGAAAAAATACAAATTTTCATAAAACTTTAAATTGATTGAAACGTAAAATTGAGCGTGAAGCGCTCATTTGAGTGCGAAGCGCTCATTTGAGTGCGAAGCACTCAAGCCCTCCGCAGGAGATAGAACGGGTTTCAGCCCATTCTAGTTGTTTTTGAAGATTTGTAGACTGTAAATAATTGACGATTTGCACGAAAGAAAGTTTGGTAAAAAGTGTCGAGATTGGTATCACTGTAATTCACTGCACATGTTGACCAACTCGTCTAATTTCCAAACTTTGCAACAATTAAATACCTATAATATAATAATCATAACATTGTTTTCATTATCTTTAATGTTAAACCTACTTCCATTTAATATAAATTATCTTTATTAGGTTGTTTCGTAGTCTACAATATTTAAAAAATGTCGAATTATGCAATTTGTCAAACACTGTTTCCAACTCTCAGTTTAGAACAGTTGGCAGCAGTGATTGACAAATTGCATAATTCGACATTTTTTAAATATTGTAGACTACTAAACAACCTAATAAAGATGATTTATATTCAATGGAAGTAGGTTTAACATTAAAGATAATGAAAACAATGTTATGATTATTATATCCAAGATGGCTGATGGCAAAGTATTGCCTAAAGAGCTCTGCAATTATTGCACTAAAAAAATAGTAAAAAAAATTATTAATGTTCAAAGTGTGAAAATGTATATCACAATAGCTGTGCTGCCCAAGCTATGTGTTGTGATTCCAAATTAACGGAACAAATATCTACAAATAATGGAGAACTTGAAGAAGCAGACATATTAGCCTTAACAGTCTCAAATGAAGAACTAAAAAGTGAAAATCATGACTTAAAACAATTTAATAAAGACCTATCCAATCAAATCACTCTTTTGAAGCAAGAAATTATTGATTTACAAAAAGAAAACGAAGCCTTTAAAAGGGAAATAACAACAAACAAAGCCAATCACCTATCAGGAAAAAATAGCACACTTGAAACAGGAATCCAGGAATTCATCTCATCTGAAATTGAAAAAAAGATGTCACAATACACAAAAGACTTAAATGCTATAAAGGTAACATTAAACAAATTTGGAAACATTAATGAAACCAAAAAACCTAATGTACAAAATAACACAGTACAAAAAAGTTCCATAAAGAAATATTTGTGCAAAAAAATTCACAATACAATACAATAACAAAAAAGGACATTCCTGACACATCAAAACAATCAATTCAACAAAAAAAACTTAAATGCATTAGAAAGTAAACAAAAACAAATTATGGAAAAATTAATAAATTTGGAACTAACCACCTCTAATAATGATGTAAACTGTGATTTAAATAATAGCACCAACGAAATAACGCAGATCAACACGCAAATTATCTCTGAAAATAATGATACAAAAGAAAATAACATCGATGACTTTATTCTTCCCAGAAACAACAGAAGGTATAAACAAAAGACAGTTATTGGACAAAATGAAAGCAGCAAAAATCTCAAAGCTGTCGATCTCTTAAGTTGGATTTTTATATCTCGACTGGAACCAGACACAACCGAAGATGATGTTACAAAATATATGGATGAACATGACATCAAAGTCTCAAGGTGTTTTAAACTCAAAACCTTTTCGAATGAAATCGCAGCATTCAAAGTCGGAGTTAGTCAATCAGACGAGAGTAAAGTGTTTTCTGGCAGTATGTGGCCACGAAAGACAATTATTCGGCAGTATAATCCTAAAGGACTAAAAAATTTTCAGAAACCTCCTCCTGCATCACTAAAAACATAACCAACCAAAAAATCAATCGAATCAGTGCTAATGTTAATAAAGTCACACCTCAAGATATATCCATATTTTATATAAACATACAGTGTATACACAATAAAATCTTGGACTTGAATCATTATCTGTCTGTAAATAACTTTGACATTTTGTGTTTTACCGCAATGTGGTCAGATGAAGAGCAGTTGAAATATGTAAACTTAAATAACTATAACCTGGCAACATATTATATTAGGAGAAATCACATTCATGGAGGTGTGGCGATTTATGTAAGAAATAATTTAGAGTTTAAGTCTTGTTCGTTTGCAGAGAAATTTTGTGATGACGTACATATCGAAATATGCGCAATTGAATTACGTAAACACAAATCTATAATCGGCTGTTGTTACAGATCTCCGGTCGGAGACATACAAATATTTAATAAAAACTTAACTGCGTTTTTGGATATCATATAGACTGAGAAAAAGATAACACTTTGTGGTGATTATAACATCGACTTTGCAAAAACTACAGAGAGCAAGAGTCTGCGAAATCTTTTTGTATCTTTTGGTTTGCATGAATGTGTTAAACTGTTCACCAGGGTCACCAATAAATCTAAAACAAGAATTGATAATATCTTTACTAACGTAGAAAGCAAGTGTTGGAACGTCCAAGTTACAGATCCTTGTTTATCTGATCACAAAAGTATAAACTTTTCGTATAGCATAGGTGGCCCAGTAAAAAATGAGTCACTAATGCACAGAAGTGTTAACAATTTTACCATTCAAACGTACAAAATTGCATTATCAAATTGCTACTGGTCAAATTTATTTAAAAGTGTTGATACAAATGATGTCTCCACTATTCTACTTAACAATATTATAAAGTGCCACGAAGCATCTTTTCCCTTGAAGAAATGCAACGTAAAAAATGCAACGTAAAAAGATGAAAAACAGGCTGATAATCTTACATGATATTAGTAAAACATATGAAAATTTTAAAGAACCTTACAAAAGATACAAGGAAGAGTACAAATTGGCGTTAAAATTAGAAACAATAAACCACAATATCAATTTAATATTAAACTCAAATAATAAACAAAAAACAGCCTGGTCAATCATAAATAACTATAAGTCCAAAAATAACATCGATTCTGAGATATCAGCAGAAGATATAAATGCATTCTTTATAAATATTGCCGACAAAATTGTAAATAATATTAATCACAATAACACTGAATATCTTGAATCATTACGTAAAAATCACGTGACCTTTTCTTTTTACCTATCGCCAGTTACCGAGACCGAAATCAAAAAATTAATTGACTCGCTTAGCTTATCTAAATCTAGAGACTATTATGGCTTAAATAGTGATTCACTTAAATTAGCTAAAGAAGAACTATTATCTCAAATCACTTACTTCATAAACAGTTGTTTTGAAAATGGTATATATCCAGATAATCTCAAGGTATCTAAGGTAACTCCTATCTTTAAAAAAGGAGCGAAAGATTCATTCGAAAACTATAGGCCAATATCAATTATTCCGGTATTAGCTAAAATATTAGAATTAGCCTACAAAATCCGACTAATGGAATACTTTGAAAAAAAAAATCTAATAAATTCATGTCAATACGGTTACATGATAGGTAAATCGACGGTGGACGCATTAACAAATTTAATAATATCAATAACCGATGAACTCGAAAAGGGAAACATGTCTGTAGCAACTTTCGTAGATTTATCTAAGGCCTTTGATTGTGTTTCACATGAGATACTACTAGCAAAATTAGAGATGTATGGCATTAGAGGGCCAGCTTTGTCATTGATAAAATGTTACTTATCAAACAGATATCAATGTGTACATGTAAATGGTGAAACTTCATCCCTTAAATCACTTAAGCATGGAGTTCCACAAGGATCCATTTTAGGTCCAATATTATTCATTATTTTTATAAACGATATCTCAAATTTCCTTGAATTTAAATCCATTCTATACGCAGATGATACAACTCTACTATCCACAGGCAAAGATATCAGCTCCCTGACAAACATATCTAATGAAATGCAATCAAAAGCTAGTGTGTACTTTAATAACATTAAACTGTCATTAAATGTAGAAAAAACACAAACATTGATTTTTAATCTAAACACGCATAAGTAGTAAAGAAATGACAGTTCTGTGACACCCCCCACCACTTTTTAGTACCCCCCTCCACTTTTCCAGAACCTCCCACCAATTTCTCAGAACCCCCCTCCATTTTTCATAAGCCACGCCCCATCCCCTCCACTCTTCCAGAACCCCCACCAATTTCTCAGAACCCCCCTCCATTTTTCATAAGCCACGCCCCATCCCCTCCACTCTTCCAGAACCCCCCACCAATTTCTCAGAACCCCCCTCCATTTTTCATAAGCCACGCCCCATCCCCTCCACTCTTCCAGAACCCCCCTCCACTTTTCCAGAACCCCCCACCAATTTCTCAGAACCCCCCTCCATTTTTCATAAGCCACGCCCCATCCCCTCCACTCTTCCAGAACCCCCCTCCATTTGTCATAAGCCACACCCCACCCCCTCCACTATTCCATAACCCCCTCCATTTTTTCATAAGCCACGCCCTACCCCCTCCCTACCTCATCGGAAATGTTACAGGTTAGGCAGTACATATTTTACCATTGCTCCAAACACTTAATCATTATGCCCGTCTGTGTATGGATATGTATCAGATGTAAGAGTGTATTAAAGGAATACAGTACGTTCAAAAATGAAAAAATATTCACCGTGTGTGACAATTGTGATATACAACCTATCAAGGCACCTGCTGCATAATTGATTTCACATTTCATACTAATAAGTGAAAGTAGTGGTGGATTTTCAACCTCCCCTCCACCATAATTTAGGATCATTCCCTCCCCTCATATCATATATATGATCATCATCATATATATGTATGGTGAGGACCTCCCATCTCTCCCACCACAACTCAAAACCTCCCACCGCAATTCAGCACCCCCACTATATCAAATTATTCTGATTATAAAAAGAGACGTACACAGGCATTGTAACAAAGTTTTTTGTGTCAACTAGTTAAAGAAATTCAAGTGTTCACAATGGCTTACAGTGGCAGTTTATTTAGTTTACCTGAACTGAGTATTAATGATTTAATTAATAATTTACCTCCAGCACCGCAAGACAAAAATGAAATAGTAGTACTTGGTGAGCGAAGGTACCAACTGAATAAATCTAGAAGTAAATATGTGACAACGGGATTATCACATGACTTCTGTTATAACCCATGTGTGAAGCTAAGTGGAAACAAACTTGATGTAATAATTTTTAACGAAAAGGAGTGGCTTCATTTTCTCACGTATCAAGGTGTAATAACTAATTATGTATACTCCAATGATAAAGTTGAACCAGTAGAGACTGATAACTTTCTTATAAAATTTGAGCAAATTTCCTATTCCAGAGTTATAAAAATAATAAAAAATAACTCTTACATTTACTTGGGATATGAATCGATTTGCAAGTTGTGGGAAGCATTACCACTCATTAAGGCTAACATTGAGACCTTAAAAAGATTGCAATTCCAAAGTTATTTCAGGAATGTGGTGAGAGAACTACAACATCAAGAAGGAAATGTATTTGAAAATGCAGTAAATCTTATTGAAAAGAATAAAAATGGCTATAATGAAAATACCATTATGCTTATGGAGTTAATTTATATTTATCCAGATATATTGGAAGCTGAATATTGTGGTAGGATCTAAAGATGAAGAAAGTGACATTTAATTTAAGAGACAATAAGATTAATTTTATGGTGGTGTGGAATTTTGCGTATAAATTATCAAGACAGAGATATTGGGAAATTGTAGCCCTCGATAGAGTTCGGTTTAATAGAAGAATAAAACAAACTTCAAATATTATAAACCCCATTTTAGACAGTACTCATAGATATAATGTATATAATGAGAGATTTTGTAATTTATATGATACTTAATCATATATAACCACATAGGTAGTATTTTTGTATTTATGTATGTGAAATAGATATATAGAAATAAAACATATTTATGCTTGAATATTTGTTTTATTAGGTAAAAATATATTATAAATTAAATAATACATGAAAAAAGTAATAAAATATAGATTATATTCATACAATGCTATTATTTGAAATCCATGAATTATGCTTATTGCTTAATCCTAACCATTTAACATAGAGCTTGTTATTCTTTTTTCTTAAAATTTTTTCCACGAGATATACATCGGGATACTTTACTTTCTGCATTTCTTCCTCATAAAAACTCCCTAAAATTTCCTCTCCCATTTGGTCTTGTAAAAGATAAGTTCTAGGATTACCTTTATGAACTTTCCTAATTTTGAAAATTTCATTAGACCAGTTAGGCGTATATCCCTTTGAAAAAGCTTGTCGATATTTACTAATCCTCACATAATCATTTACTTTAAATTTTTTTTTCCTTGGATCGACTGTTTTCGGGTGGTTATAGACAGTTTTTAATAAGCGTTTTTCATCTTTCTTTTTAACATTTTTAGGTTGCATCCCAATTGTCCTATGTTTAGTGTTATTGTATTCAACAACAATATCCGGTAACAAATTTAACCACTTATAGTTTCCGTTTAGACTAAAAAGTTTCCACATTTTATTTTTTAAAGTCCTATTAACTCGTTCCACAACACTTGCTTTGAGATCTGTATAAGAGCTATAATGGTTAATTTTCATCTCATCCATTAATTTTTTAAATTCTTTATTGTAAAATTCTTTACCCAAATCTGTTTGCAAATTTTTCGGTACAGCTTTGATATCTGATAAGATCTTTTTCATTGCTTCCGTAACATTTTTTCCGCCTTTAGCTTTCACAGGTTCACACCAAACAAATTTTGAGAATACGTTAATAACTACTAAAATATATTTATAACCTTTGTTTACTTTAGCATAAGGGATCATCTGTACAAGATCTGCTTGAAAAAGATCATTAATACCTTTAACAATAACTCTTCTTCGTTTAAAAGATTTTCTAGCTGGTTTATGAAGTTCATTTACTATTTCCTTTTTAATGTTACTCATCTTTACTTATCGATAGGGTAAATGAATCCTTAACTTCCCACATACACTATTTATCTTATTATTTTAGCCTCTTTTAATTCCTCTATTATTGAAATTATCTCGTTATTATGTCCCGTATTTCCTGCCAACTGTGAAGCTATGAGTAGTCTTAATCGGTCTATTATTTCATTATAGTCATCAAAATGTTTATATTCAATTTTTTTATTATCAAGTTCCATCAGTGTTAATGCACCACCTTTTTTTTTTTCATTATTTGCCTTCCTTATTTGTTCCCTTGTCTTTCTCATTTGTTCAGGTGAAGAAAGTGAACTCACTCTCGATCTCGTCACGGGTGGCTTAGCTTCTGAAGAAAATGTATTTATTCTTGGTCTTACCACAGCAGGTATTGCCGATGCACTTTTTTTATTAGCCCTTTCTTGACTCATCGAGTGCAAGGTAGAAACACGTGGTTTAATAATATCTATAAATTTAGACGCATTTGATGTAGATAGACCTCTCTCCGGATCATAACCTAGGTAATGAGCATTACTCCTCCTAATTATATCAATATACTGATCCACATCAGATGCTCGATGCCCTGCTGGATGCTTTTTGAACATTAATTCATACAATCCTGGCGTACCTTTGTATGGAAACTGATCATCAATAATAAAATTAGCACCATCAAAATCAACAGTTGCAGTGCCAATAGCGAATTTCTTCTTAAATGGGTCGAAGTAAATACCAAAGGTATCATCAAACTCGTTTTGTGAATCCTCAATTTTATCTTGTATGTATGCTCGCGGTAGAGGTGCATTAAATTGTTGCAAGTATCTCTCATTTTCTGATAGTACGGATGGATCTACTACCTGTGATGGAAAAGTTTCATCAAAGAAACTCCCTACATATTGAGGTCTTTCTTGGGTAGAGTCAAAATGAAATGTTTCATCTTCCAAATTAGTGGGTGCTGTGTGATAAAATTCAAGAGGGACTGGATCAATTGATCGCCTGTTTAAACTCTCATTTTTTATTTCTGTTTTCAAAAAAGATTTACGTGGATCACTTTCATTATTAACGATAGTTGTTACTAATTCACGAAGAGGTCGCGTTATCGGTTTATAAGTTTCCTCCAATGCTAACTGAGATTTAGCAATATCAGTTTTCAAACTTCTATACTTTTGCCTTAAGGCATCTCGCGTCTTTAACAGCTCTGCTGCCACTCTACTATCCATGGTGAATGGTTGATAATATTAATGTCTCTATTTTATATATGAAAAAATTGATCAAAACCTTTTCGATATCTCCCAGAGTTGATTGGACAATCTTTATCGATTACAACGAATCCATATTTATCATTCCAACAAAATGCACAAAGTTCTTTGAAATCTTGGAAACTCATATCAACGTTTACATGATCATCATAGATATGTTTGAGATTGGTAAGGTCCTGAGGAAATATCACAAGAAGATTGGCATTGTCTCTACATAATTGTTTAGGGATAGCAGCGTAGGTTTGACATAAATAAAAACAATCAGTGTTTTTATGACGCCCAAAAGAAAAATAGCTTTTAATAATACTTTGATCACATGATACCAAATCATCGAATATTATGACTGAATTCGGTTTTATTTCTTCTGGAGGTATCACTGCATCCCCGTCATTATATTCGAAATATCCAATTTCATTCATAGGTTTCACAAGCATCCTCAGATATTCATATTTCGGTTGGTATAGAGATTTAGAATATAAATAAATATTTTCAAAACGTAAACCGTTAGGATGTTCCAACAAACTAAGCATTACATTTGTTTTTCCAGACCCAGAACTTCCAACTAGAAGTCCCCGTTTCGACTGTCCACCAAATAAAATACCATGTTTTTGAAAAGTCTTTGTCTTGGAAATTTTGTCGTGATTAACTATTGGTAAAATTGTTGCTTGCTGTTGAATCTGCATTGTGTTCAAATAATCACATCACACTAGTGTGAAATCGAACTGCATTAGAAAGAGAACTGTTAAAAACTGATCAAGCATAACCCTCTACTCTATATAAAAGGGTATTCTACAAAACCAAGAATCAGTTTATTCCATAATTTGGGATATAATGGGTCGAACCAAAAGTTCACAGCTTACTTGTACTAGAAACTCTAAAAAGAGAGGACGTGGTCTGCTCAATAGTATAATAAATAAACTTCCGGTGGAACTACATATACCTGGTTATAATTATTGTGGGCCAGGAACTAAACTCACAAAACGCCTAGAACGAGGTGATAGAGGAATTAACCCATTAGATGAAGCGTGTAGAGAACACGATATAGCATATTCCAAATTTGAAGAGGTTGAAAAAAGGAATCAAGCAGATAGGGAATTAGCTGAAGCTGCATTTAAACGTGTAAAAGCACCCGACTCTGGTTTTGGTGAAAAAGTCGCTGCATTGGGAGTTGGTGGGGTAATGAAATTAAAGAGTAAATTGGGAATGGGTCTTAAGCGACGAAAAAATCGTGATTCAACGAAGAAAAGGAAGAGAGGTGGACAAATAAATGTAAAGGTTGCTGTAAAAAAAACATTAAAATCAAAGAAGCGAGGGAAAAGAATTCTCAACACTCCAAAAAGAGGGGGGGTTCTTCCACTTCTATTACCTCTTTTGGGAGCATTAGGAGCTGTTGGAGGGGGTGTAGCCGGTATTGTGAAAGCAGTTAACGATTCCAAGTCAAATGGTAAGGTGATAGCTGAACAATTGAGGCATAATTTGGCGATGGAACAGGCCGCTAAGGGGAAGGGTTTATATTTAGGCCCTCATAAGAAAGGTTCTGGATTATATCTTAAGACGTATAACAGCAAAAAAAACTAATTAGGCTACCTCACCGTCCACTTACTAACATAGATTTAATGAAATACTCGAAAATTCTAAAAATTCCAAATTTTCGAGGTATTTTCATGAGAGATACACTCCCCAAAAAAATTAGGAAAAAAGAATCTGGTATAGTAAATCTGGATATCAATGATGGAGATGGAACTCACTGGATTGCATATATAAAGAAAAATAAGGAAATAGTTTATTTCGACAGTTATGGAAATTTAAGACCCCCAGATGAGTTGAGAAAATATTTTTTAAGTGATGGTAGCCTGAATGAAATAAAATATAATTATGATTCTGTACAAAATTATGATTCATATGTCTGTGGACATTTATGTCTATTATTTTTATATAATCAATGTAAATAAGTTTTTCTTATTCATTTTCTAATAAACGTTCAAAGTATCACTATGTCTTTTACATTCGCTCTCAGTGGAGAATCTTCTGTATTAAATTACAATTTCAATCCACCGATATATTTAGATGATGAGGCAGATTATGAAATTGGATTAACTAATTTTGATACTTATAATATTATCCCAAATATTGACAACAACAATAATAAATTTGCGTGGGGAAGAAATAATGAACATATAGTTCAAATACCTGTAGGGTGTTATGAAATTGATGATATTTTAAAAATCATGACAAATAAAATAGTTCAAGAAGATGATGAAGCAGTTCTTAGGATTGATATAGATATTAACACATCCAAAATTATTATAAGAACAAACAGGATAATTAATTTTAACGTGGAGGATTCGATAGGTCCAGTATTAGGCTTCAAGAAAAGAGAGTTAAACGCTAATGATACTAATATTTCCGATGATCCAGTAAAGGTTTCCAAAGTGAATGCTATCTGCATTGACTGTAACATTGCTGTTGGTTCTTTTTTTAATGGAAAACCTGTTCACATCATTCATCAGTTCTATCCAACAGTTCCAATTGGGTATAAAATAGTAGAATCACCTCTAAATATTATTTACTTCCCAGTGAGCGTTAAAACCATCAACAACATCACAGTTAAAGTGATTGATCAAGAAGGACATCTTGTCAATTTTCAAAAAGAAACGATAACTGTTAGACTACATCTTAGAAAATCAATTCGATAATAAAATGGTGTTGATATTTAATTCAAGGTCTCCCATTCATACACAAAAACCACACTATAAAAGGATACGTAGGAAAAAAGTCAACAGTTCTAAAAACACTCTCAACAGAATAACATCAGCAAATCGACGGTTCTTAAAATCACTTGGATTCGAAGTATTAGTATAATGGAATTACTTAATATAACCGAGCAACCCATAATTGACAACTCCGTAGTAGAATATCAGTATCATTCATATCAACCCAATATATCTGGAACTCTAGATTATAATGATGAAACGAGAATTACCATTCAGGATTTAGATACCTATACAGCACCATGTTATAGCTATTTATACATCGAAGGAAAATTAACAAATGAGGATGGAACTTCACCTACCAACTTAGAGTTTATCAATAATGGTGTTGCGTTTTTATTTCGAGAAATTAGATATGAGTTAAATGGAATAGTAATAGATTCCGTGAGAAATGTTGGCTTAGTTTCAACTCTATTTAATTATCTATCACTGAATCAAAATGAAAGTGTTTGTATGGAAAATGCTGGATGGTTCCCAAAACAGAAAAAAGGTAAAAAACCTAAAATTTTGATAGATACAAGTGGAAATTTCAACGTCTGTATTCCATTAAAATTCCTGGTTGGTTTCTTTGAAGATTTTCAAAAAATAATCATTAACATGCGACAAGAATTAGTACTGGTACGTAATAGTAATGATTTTGACTGCATTACAAATACTAAGGATGAAGTAGATAAAGATGGTGTTGCTATAGATGAAAAGCCGAAAATCACGATTTCTAAATTATTTTGGAGAGTTCCACATGTTACCGTGGGTATTTCAGAGCAGCTTCGATTAAATAAAATTATAAGTAGGAATGTGGATCTTCCTATAACATTTAGAAGTAGGGAACTGATTGAATATCCATCTCTACCGGCCTCAAGCAGACATACGTGGCCTGTCAAGACATCTACTAAAGTTGAAACTCCTAGGCATGTAATAATAGCATTCCAAAAAAATAAGAAAGGAAATATTAGGGCTGATATGAGTAAATTTGATGATTGTGATCTTAGAAGCATTAGAGTTTTCTTGAATTCTGAAAGATATCCATACAATGATTTATATCTAGACTTCAAGAATAACAAATTTGCAACTCTCTATCAAATGTTTGCCGATTTTCAAGAATCCTATTACCCCCACCAAATAAATCAACCCATTTTCAATCCCACTGAATTCAAAGATTTTGCACCAATAGCTCATATTGATTGTTCTCGTCAAAAAGAAGCTTTACAAACAGGATCGGTGGTTATGAGAATAGAGTTTGAGACTGGCACCCCTACTACCACGGATACTAATGCATATTGTCTCATTCTGCACGAGAAGCATTTCACCTATAATCCTCTAACAAAAATCGTTCGTCAGCAGTAAAATGCGCATGACATATTTTTACCTATATATAAAAAAATTATAATGTAAATTATTAGTATGAATATGAGATCAGACTATATTCAAAAGTTAAAAGAACACAGAAAAAAATTACGTGACTTAAGAAGAGCGATTGAATTATACTGTATAAAAGAGAAGATGCTAAGAGAACTACAACGTTTAAAGATATGAAAATTATTATCGATGTTCAAGGATTTCGAATCGAAAACAATAAGTTTATTGTTAAAGAACTGGCAGGATATGATGGAATGAAAACGTGTCACTATATATTTAAACCACCCTACCCATTTAAGATGCTTTCACCAGACTTACAAAAACAAGTGTGCTGGTTAACAGGAAATTATCACTGCATTAAGTGGTCTGATGGCTTTACACCACTACACATGTTTGGAAAGATTATTGATAATTTGGTCACATCTGATGATTGTGTTTACATAAAAGGAGGAGAAAAGGCGAACTACATTAGACAGTTCACTTCACAACCCGTTATTGAATTTGAGGAGCAGCCACCTTTACGAAAATCTAGTGCAAAATGTTTTTATCATTTAAATACTAATTGTATGTGTGCACTTTCTAATGTATATTATTTGTATGAAAATTTTATAATGTCATGAGTAAAACAATAAAAAAACTATAAATGAATTTCTGTTGTTTTTATTTAAAAAATTTTATAACAATACAACTACTAACAAATACAATTCCAATTTAGCTACACATCTTCACTACTATCAGTCAGAATCCCCATTACAAGCTATTACCTTGCTGGCAAGATCCGGCTCCAAAAATTGTTTTATCCGATCCAAATATGCGCATAGATTCAAATCTATCAAAGATTGCACAAAGCAGTGCTGACAGATCGCCCTCTCCAGAAAGTTGCAACATTTTCTATATGCTTCATCAAATCTCAAGGCTAGATCGTTACACGCATCCTCTTCGTACATTACCATTCCATAAACTATTTTGTATTTCATATTTGAAAATATATGTCTTAAATAAATCACACCACTTTCTAAATCAACAATTTTGATTTCTTCTTCCAAATACGCCAACATCTTGAAATTTACTGTTTATTTCTTCCCGAACTAAATTGATAGTCACTAAAGTGTCCGTGTTTTATAATGAAATTCCCACCTAAATATATAATTTTATCGTTGCATATACTCAATTTAGCTACACATCTTCACCACTGTCACTGTCAGAGTCCCCATTATAAGCAATCACCTTACTGGCAAGATCCGGTTTTAAAAATTGTTTTATCCGATCCAAATACACACACAGATTCAAATCTATCAAAGATTGTACAAAGCAGTGCTGACAGATCTCTTCATCCAGAAACTTGTCACATTTTTGAAGACCTTCATCGTACTTCTTGGCTACCTCGTTACACTCTTCCTCTGTATAAAATCTACCCATTCCATAAACCGCTTCATGTTCCGCATCGAATCTCAAATTTGAAAATAATTGTCTTAAATGATTCACACCACTTTGTAAATCAACAATTTCGATTTCTTTCACATACGCCATCCACATTTTGAAATTTACTGTTTATTTCCCCCCCCCGAATTAAATTGATAGTGACTAAAGTGTTAAATTAATGCTCCAGTTTTATAATGAAACTCCCACCTAACCATATACCCCACCTATTTCTTAAATGTCTATACAAAGAAAACAATTTTATCACTTGATTTACCTACCCAGCTGCACAGACAGCAATTCTATTTTCAATTAGCAAATCAGCATTTGCATAGTTAACACTTTACAATCAGAATAATGTTATTATTGTATTATCTATCCACACAGTCAGCAGTTCTATTTTTAATTACCAAATCAGCATTTGCATAGTTGACACTTTACAGTCTAGACATAAATGTTATTGCAAGTTCAGCAAAACTATTCCTCCACTTAACCCAGCTAAAGAAAATATACAACTATAAAAGGAAACCTAAGCTTGTGAATGGCAGTTGCTTAATAAAATTTATATAACCCAAATTAAATTTAATATCTGAAATGAGTACAGTGTGTGTATGTAATATGTTCAGGAGTCCTGCAGTAAATTATTGCACGTGGAATTATAAATTGGTGCAAATAATTAAAGAACGCTTCCCTGAAGAATATGAAGTTTTGAGAAATTTACCAGGTCAACGTTGGGTAATAGCTGGCAGTTTTATATGTTTGCTATTAAAATTAACTAACACCAGTGGGGGTATGGACATATTTTATTTCAACAACGAATTTAGTGAGAAATGTGACAAAGCTGATTGGCATCCATCCTCAAGCTACCGCAATGTTTTTAATGTATTCAACCATCGAAAATATAATATACAAATTATAGAATTTATAAATGTAATACCAGGGATACATCTGAGCCATGAAATATTCCAATTGCTGTGGTGTTTTGATTGTGTCTTGGTTAGGAAAGCCCTACATTTAAAAAGTGCTTTATTTGTTGACTGTAATTTTGGTCCTGTGAAATTTGGAACTCCTTTTCGACAAGAAAAATATAAAGATCGTCTCCTGCAACCGATTATCACTCAGCCCAAAACACTGTACCTAATAGCTTATGAATGTATACACAAAATCTAATAAAAAACATAATCAGAGTATTAATGTTGTTTCATTATATTGTACACACACATCCACTTTCAATTCATATATGATTTAACTGTAATAAGATGGGATGATTAAACGATAAAAAAACACAAAATTTTTATAATAGTGTTTTATTAGACAAAGTTAGTGATGTTATTCATATTATTTACAATAAATCAAAGTCCATTGCTAAATTTTCCTGTTCAATAATTTCATCGGCTAGCCTTAAAAGAATTGTGAGGTTATCTTCAGCGGTATTATGGTCAGCGTTATTGTGTAAATTACTGATAGAGTAATGCCCCCACGCCAAAGTTTTTGTACTCCCGGGTACAACATATCGTTTGTCGTCGTGTGCTGAGAGTGCAACCTTATTTTTTAGTTCGGTATATAGAGTATGCAGATGTGATGAGAATACATACATTTTTCGAAATATCAATCCACCATCCTCAACAATTTGTTTATAATCGATCAAATGTAATTGATTTTTTACAATACTTTTTGAGACTCCTTTAGCTTTCTTTGTGACGTCACCATTTGCTTGAACACAGTAAGCTTTTGCTCCAGTGCCAAAGAAGCTATCTATTGGTACACCTGCATATTCGTCTTTCATTTTGCCTACAACTGATTCCGTTTTTGGAATGTTGTGTATATTTGGAATAGGAAAATTTGATGTGTCGAATAAATCTATATATTTCTTAATGTCATCGTAAACGTTATCAGTGTAAATCTCTAGAATTAAAGAGTCTGTATCGGTGTAGCATAGAGAAGCTTTGTCATCATATTTCTTTTTTATGAAATTATAAAAAAAATCATAAACTATAGTTTTAGATATATCTAAAATGGTAAAACCTACATAGAGCGGCTTATCGTATAGTATTTTTAACAAAGACATTTGCACTGCTACTAAATTTTCCGAAAACACTGTACAGGATTTGAAATTTGGTTTTGCAATTAATCCTTCAGCACCAACACTGCCTATACTATTTGCCCAATGCGATACTAGCCTCACATCAGTTCTATTGTCTACATTTTCCATAGTTTTGCCAAATATTGCATTATTAAAAAATTTAAAAAGATCTCGCTCGAATGCATTTTTTGAACAATTTCTAAGTTTAGTATTCAAATCTATATAAGTTTTTAACCAAGCAGATTGTGAAAATTCAATGACTCTATGTATTTTTTTAAGTATTAACCCATGTTCAATGCATTGTTTTAAATTTCTGTAATGGATTATATATTTATGTTTATCATGTAAATTTAATAGTAATTTTGAATTTTTAGAGTCTGGAGGTATAATATTTTCAGGGCAGAAAGGCAAATCATTATGTTTATCATGTAAATGTTGTGGGTATTCCAAATCTACTTCAAGTACATAACCCTTTGGTGAATCATCACCAAGATTAGTACAATCAAAGTTTTCAATTTCACAATCATTTAACCATCTAAAATTTCCTGTGGGCATACATTGACTCATCGCACAACCGTAAAGGTTTGTGGCGTCTAAATATAATATATATGATGTTGGTTCTAATGGATTATAATTTAAAATAAATGGGTTGTTTGCCACAGCCTTTCTATTACTACACTGACTGACACCACCACGTATTCCCTTCCTAAAAAAATGTAGCATATCTATATCAGTTAAAAGTTCAAGTTGAATACCAGTTTTTCGTAACATAGCATCCCAACTTAATGACGGAGCCGTTAAATATTGTGCAGGATCTAATTTATATGTTTGCATGCATATTTGTCTGAAATTTTCAAAAATGTCAGCAAGAAGCAGCACGTCCGATACCAAGTAAATGTCTGAATATTCACCAAGAGTTTGACAATTAAAGGTTTGCCACACATCACAAGCACGATTATAATCCTCCTGAGAAATTGATTCACCACTCAAAATATTAAAAAACTGTTCAAGTGATGGTAATTCAATGTCATTCAATTTATCCATGGATTCAACGTATGAATATGGGAAAACACCTTTTCGTCTTATTAAATTGAATTGTTTCTCATCACTGTAATATTTTTTCACTTCGAGGCATTGATGTGGTTCCAATGTTTGACTTAATTTATCTAATGAAGCGGGTAAAAAGCGAAATGAATCCACAAACCTCAATTTAATGTAAATATTTTTCGGTTTTTCATCATTAGATTTATCAACAAGAATGTGTTTGGAAAATGTAATATATTTTTCTTTATTTTGTGCAATAACTTGTATTTTTTCTTTCTTTAAGGCTAATTTCTTAATAAATAGATGAGAATCATAATTTGTTAAGTTGTGGAAAAATACTGGTATAAATTTAGGAATTTTGAAATTTAGATTACAAGAAGAATGCGCAGCTCCTCTAAAATTACCAGAAACGTGGCAGTGATCGCGGACCTTTCCTTCATCATTCTCAAATGGTTTATCACAAATATGACAAATTTGACTGTTGTCGAAAAATGTTTGTTGACTTTCTGTCAATGGCTTCATTTCGACTATATTTTTCAAATGATTCTGATACAATTGTAAAACATGTTCTTCCAATTTTTTAACAAAAACTTCCGCAACATCAGTACCTCGATAATATTCAAGTGTGGAAAATTTATCATCAAAATTACACTTTATATAGAAACAAAATGAATATGGTTCATGCTGATATGTTTTAACAGTAAATGATTTACTATCGCATGGTTCGTTGTGATGAATCGGTTTTAATAAACTTTCAAAGTCAGCATATATCACGAAAGGAACGGGTAATTGTTTTTCAAAATTTATAAATTTCAGGATATTCCCAGCAAGCCTTTCACCACACTTATTAATTAGAGGTTCTGGGTTTGGTAATATGGTGCATAAATGGTTACAATCATTGCTTTGGTGGGCCATTAATTTCTCACGAGAGTTAAAAAAATATAGACAACCATCACAAATATAATTTCTACCATCATGTTTTGATCTCTGAGAAGAAACTAACCGCGATAGGTCTTTAATAAGTGTGTAGTGACTGTTCCCTTTATTATCCGTAATTAGTAATAAGTTCACATGTGTATTTTGTCGACTATGTGTAAAATATAAGGGACCTACAATCTCACTGACCATTTCACCATTTTTAAATTGAGTATCTATTCCAAATACATTTATAGATATATTATTTAAACCTTCAAATTTTTGAATGTCTTTAAGTTTAACAGGAAAATCTATACCTTCAAAATTTAACAATGTGGAATAATGAGGGTAAGATGAAACTCTCTTTGGATTTCCATTGGTAGGGAAGATGGCGGCGCTGACAGCCCAAGCGAAACATTTTTCATCCCCACTCTCAATATTTAAAACAGCTTTTCTATTTTCTATTTGCCTCGGCAATTTAATGTATGATGATGCAAATAGTGGATTATACTTATTAATGTTGACCTCGAGAAAACTAACATGTTTCAAAGCCCATCCTGAGTCTCGCTCCTGAAATGTTGAGGCTTTCTCTAGTATCTCCTCCTTAAAGTCATTATATAAGTTTAATAAATCGGTTGAAAGTGTTACAACTTTATTTCTTGTATTGAATGATTTTATTTCTGACAATTCTTTCTCTTCAATAACATATAACCCAAATAATTCCACATTAATTTTTAAGCTCGAGTACATTTTAATATATTCCTCAATCAAACGGAAAACTTTCTCTTTTATTTCATCCAAAAACTGGGATATATCAACACTGCATTCCTTTGAAGAAAAACGAAAACTTGCAATACGATTCTTAAACGCATTCTGCAGCTTTTCAATTCCGTCTCCAGACATATCAATCCCTTTATTGTGTGCAGAACTTCTTAGATGACCAGTTAATTCATTTTTTTTCACTTTTTTATCACATACTGGACAACGAGTCTCTTGTGAATTTGTAGGAAACTCTATGCTAGATGAGGAAGAAGGGCCAGGTTGATTTACTGATTTATCCTCAACACATTGTGATGAATTTTTCACTTTCATTTTTTTGGTTGTATGACTTTCACTGATCTCTCTATAGCGACAACTTTCCCGTTGATGACGTAATAAACTACTTTTCGCAGTAAAAGTTTTCAAGCACTGAGGACACTGCATTATTGAAATGTACGTTCCAACACAAGAAAAACTCTAATATTAAAAATCAGAAATGTTCTTGCCCCTTTATATCTCTCAAAAGAAGTGGTGGGGGTACCTGCAATAGCATACTGAATTTACATAGGCCACCGTGTAAAAAATGTGCATCTCAAGTTATCTATTGTTTAAACGCTTTAATGCATAGTGAAATAAAGTTATATTAATCATTTAAGATTTCATTGTAAATAAATTTCATTTAATTAATAATAAATTTATGCTGTAATAAAATAAGTTTTATCATAATAAAATACTTTTTATTTACTTATGTGTTATTTAAATAATATATGAACAGTAACTGATAAATTGCGAAAATAATAGCCCATTGTTCTATTTATAGCTGGTTTTTATAATGAGGAAGTATTTATTATCTTGAATGAAGAAGCCTTTGTTTGTTATATGATTACACAACTGTGCTTTGATATTTTATCTACGGTGTTATATTTTATTGTCTTGATAATTTTATAAAGGAATGTTATTATAATAAATTGTGTAATAAGAATGGTATATGGACTGTAGGTAGTATACATATTTGTGGTAAGTACCCGTAATTTTTGGGGGGGCGACTTTTGGGGGACTGGGGGGGGTGGTGTTGGGGGGGGGGGGTAATTTTGGGGAGTACTTTTTTTTGGGGGGAATTTTGGGGGGTAATTTGGGGGGGGTTGATAATTTTTGGGGGAGGGGGGGGGGGGGTTGATAATTTTTGGGGGAACTTTGGGGGGGGGGATTTTTTGGGGGTATTTTTTTGGGGGGGGTAATTTTTGGAGGAACTTTTTGGGGGGGGGGGGGATTTTTGGGGGGGATAATTTTTGGAGGAACTTTTTGGGGGGGGAATTTTTGGGGGGGGGATAATTTTTGGAGGAACTTTTGGGGGGGGGGGGTAATTTTTGGGGGTAATTTTTTTGGGGGGGGGTGATTTTGGGAGGGGACTTTTGGGGGGGGTAATTTTTGGAGGAACTTTTGGGGGGGGGGGTAATTTTTTGGGGGTAATTTTTTTTGGGAGGGGACTTTGGGGGGTAATTGGGGGGGGGGGGTAATTTTTGGAGGAACTTTTTTGGGGGGGGGTAATTTTTGGGGGTAATTTTTTTGGGGGGGTGATTTTGGGAGGGGACTTTGGGGGGGGGGGTAATTTGGGGGGGGGGGGTAATTTTTGGAGGAACTTTTGGGGGGGGTAATTTTTTTGGGGGGGTGGGGGGTAATTTTTGGAGGAACTTTTTTGGGGGGGGGGGGGGTAATTTTTGGGGGTAATTTTTTTTGGGGGGGGGTGATTTTGGGAGGGGACTTGGGGGGGGGGGGGGTTAAAAATATATAGTGTAAATACAGTGAGTCATATCAATGAATAATACAAATTATGGTACTTCAATACTTACTGACTACTTCTATTTATAAGAACGTTACATGTTTGTTTCATTCCCATCAAAGTATATAACTTGATAATGCCTCGAAAGAGGTGATAAATAACAATGTAGATAAATAAGGAGCCTACATATTTTTTTATCTATTCATATCAATTCTTTACAAACAATACCCGCTTGCAAGTTCAGCACATTATTTCCTTACTATGTAGTATGTGTTTATAGTTTCTGTGTGACTTGACAATGCTTCTTTCATTATTATGATAAATAACAATGTAGATAAAAGACGCTTACATATCTTTTTCATTTCAATGAATTCATTTAGTAAATTATTACCGTACTCATCTATTCTTATCAATTCTTCACAAACAATATCCACTTGCAATTTCAGCACATTATTTCCATATTTAAAGCTTGACTTTATCAGAAATACATTTAGTTTCAGTCTCACTTTTCTTGCGTTATTTATCTACTATAAAAAATCATTAAAAATGTGTGCACAAAAAAGTTTCTCAAGTAACAAACGTTCGGCAACTCCTGATGAATTATATGAAGACATATCATTTGAAGAAAAAGTGTGTCAGCGAATGAACTCAATTCGTTCAGTTGAATCTGTAGATTCTGAGTTCTGCATTACTGAAGGTGATCTTGGAACTCTTCGCCCCATTTTTGAAGCAGTCCCATCAGCCCCATCAGCTCCATTAGCCCCATCAGCTCCATCAGCCCCATCTGCATCACATCAAAGAAGTGAGGTTGCTCGTCGTAGTTCTGAGGAAAATGAGGATGACTCGGAAGATGAGCTCTTCACAAATTATATTCATCAAGTTAAGAGGAAATGTGATGCTCATGATGATGAAATGAAGGGAGCTAGAACTAAATTCCTGCACGAGGTACGGAAGGTATTAATTGTTGAGTCAGGGAGGTATACTCGACACTGCCAAAATCAGCAAAATACTTTAAATAGGGAACTTAAAAAAATTGAAAAAAAACAACGAGAATTAGCCGATTTACACTCCCATATAAAAACGAAGCAAAATGAAATTGAAGGAAGTTTGGAATATGTGAGAGACTTTGTAGTAAATTTTCCATTTAAATAGAGTATTTTTTTATTGCTTTTTAAATTTATTTTAATTATTATTATTATTATTATTGTTAATACTCATTAATATATGCATATTCATAATTTGTATTTACAAAAATAAATGTATAAAATTAAATGTGTATTTTTGTTTTCTTATTACAACTCTAATTATACAGGGTGGTTCAATGAAAAATTAATTTATTTCTTAAATAAAAGGACACACATTATTGTTTGTTTTTTTATTATTTCACCACATAAAAAGGTATTATCATAAATATTTACAATTATTTAACACAGCATAAATCACCCACATTTTTGAAGCCCCCATTTACATACATTACATCTGGATTGCGACTCTGGTGGGCCATCCACATGACTATGCCATTCTGGTCGGTTATGGTGTACAAAGCAAGGTAGTTGAACCATTAGTTTAAAATCTTGTGTATATACTCTTGGTAATTTAGACCATGCATAAAGAAGTTCAATGGGTTTGACTTTTTCAATCAGATATATTAATGGGAAATGTTGTAACTCTTCCTCAGTAAAATCATACAAATTTTTACCATGCTGGTGCTCTTTTATTAATTCACTTCTTTGACAGTGTGGGCAGCTCAGTGCTGAATCCATATTTTCCGAAAAATCCTTACAATTGATCTGGTAACTAATCACGAAGAACACAGTGTGATGTAGTAAACTTTTACATCCGACACATTCATACACGATTAGTATAATAATGTTAAGGTGTTTAGAATTGTGGTAAAATATGTACTGATTAACCTATGACATCTCAGATTACCCTCTTCCATGCTAATTATGGGGGGGGGGGGGAATTATAGTAGGGATGTGAGGTGGGGGGTTTGAATTATGGTGGGAGAAAGATTTTCATGTATTCCTTTAATACACTCTTATCTGATACATATTCATACACAGACGGGCATAATGATTAAGTGTTTGGAGCAATGGTAAAATATGTACTGCCTACCCTATAACATTTCCGATGAGGTAGGGAGGTGATGGGTGTGGCTTATGAAAAAATGGAGGGGGTTTCTGAGAAATTGGTGGGGGGTTCTGGAAGAGTGGAGGGGATGGGGCGTGGCTTATGAAAAATGGAGGGGGGTTCTGGAAGAGTGGAGGGGATGGGGCGTGGCTTATGAAAAATGGAGGGGGGTTCTGAGAAATTGGTGGGAGGTTCTGGAAAAGTGGAGGGGGGTACTAAAAAGTGGTGGGGGGTGTCACAGAACTGTCATTTCTTTACTACTCGCATATAAATTCCAACACTCATCCTCTAAAATATCTCGGCATTTTTCTTGACAGCAGGTTAACGTGAGAAACACACTCCGAATACCTTCAGAAAAAATTATCAAGTTGTGTGTATTTGTTAAAAAATCTAACCAATTTGATAAACCAAGACACAATTCTGTTAGCTTACCATGCCATATTTCATAGTAAGTAAGTAAGTAAGTAAGTTTTATTCCGTTTTAGTTCACATTTACATGTATAAAACAGGTCACGGTTTACAAAAAGAAAAAATACTGACATATAAAACAGACAAATGAGTTGCTAAATATAAGATAAATAAGTCACACTTATCATTATCACACATAATATTCTTGGATTGTATATGGTTCAATACTACATATGTACTGGAAGGCTTGTTTACTGAAACATTTGAGGTTGACATTGTTTTTTATAGTGTTGGGGAGTGCATTAAAAAATTGTAGTGCAGCATAATGTAGTCCTTTTTCCGTGAGTGTTAACCTATGTACTGGATAAACATAATTCATTTTGTGCCTAGTATCGTATGCATGGTCTGTGCTTACATTTATAAATTCCAAATTGTTGTTTTTTAAGAACATCAAACAGGAATAAATATATAAACCTGGGATTGTGAGTAGTTTGTTCTCCCTGAATCGGCCTCTACAATACTCATCAAATTTCATTCTGAATATCACCCTAATTGCTTTCTTTTGCAGTTTAAAAATTTTGGGGAGGCTTGTTGAACCACCCCAGATTTCAATTCCATATTTAGCAATAGAGAGAAAGTTTGCGTGGTACACTGTGAGAAGATTACTGCTGTTAAAGGAACGTGATAAAACCCTGAGTGCATAGCATGATTTATTTAATTTATTCACTGTGAGATCGATATGTGCAGACCATTTAATGTTGTTATCTAGTGTTATGCCTAATAATTTAGTTGAATCTGTTGTCGCAATTGGCACTGTATAGTGTTATGTGTTAGTGTTATAGTGTTATGTCATATGGTCTCTTACTGTGGGGTGGCTCAACACATGCATCTAAAATATTACGTATCCAAAAACGACCAGTTAGGGTTATTACGAATTCTAAATATGATGAAAGTTGTCGACCGTTATTTAAAAAGTTAGAGATACTTACCTTAACTAATCAATATATATATGTATGCCTAAATTATGCTAAAAAATATTCAGCCAACCAATTTTCGAATAGAAACGAAACCAGACTTAATCTCGTAATTGCCCCACATTTCCGCCTCTCCAAAAATCTAAACTCATTTAGATATATTTCCATAAAATTATATAACCTATTACCCGTCGAATGGAAAAACTTAACGCACCATAAATTCGAAAAAAACATTAAGACATTTTTGAGAGATAATGTATTTTACGAGATCCAAGAGTTTATTGATCATTTTAGATTTTCATTTTAATATGTTTGTCTGTATTTTAATTAGTATGTATTTTCATTGTTTTAATATTATTTTACTCAGTTAAACGCAACGAATGTGTATTGACGTATGTATACAGTGTAATATTGTCTAACATGAATAAAAATCTCTCTCTCTCTCTCTCTCTCTCTATATTATAGGTATTTAATTGTTGCAAAGTTTAGAAATTAGACGAGTTGGTCAACATGTTTATACTGTGCGCCATGACACTTTTTACCAAACTTTCTTTCGTGCAAATCGTCAATTAACATTATTAATACAACAAAAATATTTAGGTGGTGGAAACAACGAAAAACGTGAAAAAAGACATGTCATTATTATTGTTTGACAAGTAATTACACAGGCACACAAAATAAAAAACAGGTCATGTACTTGGGGACAGACCTATATACCGGTATGTATTTTCGTCCGCTGAATCCGAATCCGGGGTCAGAATTGGCCCATCGGGTCAAAATTGGCCGAAAAAATCAAAAAATGGCCGAAAATTCGCCAAAATTCGGGTAAAAAAAAAACATTGAAGGGAGTGACGTGGCTTAACCCATACCGATATGTATTTCCGCCCGCTAATCAGGAATCTGGGGTCAGAATTGGCCCATCGGGTCAAAATTGGCCGGAAATATCAAAAAATGGCCGGAAGTTCGCCAAAATTCGGGTCAAAAAACATTGAAAGGATTGACGTGACTTAACCCATATACCGGTATGTATTTTCGCCCGCTGAACCCGAATCTGGGGTCAGAATTGGCCCATCGGGTCAAAATTGGCCGGAAAAAACAAAAAATGGCCGTAAATTCGCCAAAATTCGGGTCAAAAAATACTGAAGGAATTGACATGACTTAACCCACATACCGGTATGTATTTTCGCCCGCTGAACCCGAATCCGGGGTCAGAATTGGCCCAGCCGGTCAAAATTGTCCGGAAAAATAAAAAATGGCAGGAAATTCGTCAAAATCTGGGACCAAAAAACTTTAAATGATATTGAAGTGACTTTACCCTTATATTGGTGTGTATTTTTCGCTGAAACCGAATCTGGGGTCAGAATTGGCCGGAAAAATTGACTGCCAAATAGCCTCCAACATGTTCAAGCTGTTCCTGGGGGTAATAACCCTTATACCTCCCCAGGCCTAAGTATTAGGGCTTTCTGACCTTGACAAGAAACGTTACATCTCGTCGTCAGACACAATAGGGCTTCATCCTCACACCCTGATGCTCCCCTGCAGGACAGCGTGCCTTCGCTGGTTTCATTACCACAATAGACGGAAGGCGAATCGTTCTACACATCCCCTTTCAGGGCAGTTTTCATCGCTCCCAACATCTATTGCGATAGCAGGATTTAAAGCGGTAACTGCATGGGTAACCGTTTGTTAAAAACGTACCGGCATGAGTTTTAGGACGCCCACGGTGACCTGGAGATAAGAAGAAGATGCTGCTTGTGCAGGCTGATTCCAGTTAACGAGCCTGTAGATTAAGGCCAATGCGAGTACTTCTAATGAAAAGTGGGATACAGCCGGATGCACACTACATACACAAACAAAGATGAATAAAGGAAAAACCCTCAGGCAGATTTTTTGTGGATGCTCAACAGGGACTTGCTTGTTTCGGGGGCAATATGGTTTGGAAAAAGTGGAGGCGACCCAAAAAAATGCCGGGAAATTCGCTTGCACATCTTCGGTCTTTTGACGTTATTGACCAACGGATTCATATTCAGTGGACAAAAATACATACTAACACAATAGTCGAGTCACCTGAACATCATTCAATATTCTTTGCCCCAAATTTTCGGCAATTTTGAACCATTTGTTGGCTTTGACCGGTTAGGCTAATTCTGACTCCAGATTTAGATCCAGCGGGAAAAAATACCCACCTATATAAAGGTAGTCACTTCAATATCATTTAATGTTTTTTGATCCCAGATTTTGGCAAATTTCCGGCCATTTTTTATTTTTCCGGCCAATTTTCACCCGATGTGCCAATTCTGAGCCCGGATTCGGGTTCAGCGGATGAAAATACATACCGGTATCAGAGTTAGGTCAAGGAAACTTTCCACTGGAAATATCCCAGGAAATTTTCGGAAGTTTCCGGAACGGAGTTTTGATAAAAATGAAAGTTTCCTTTAAAATATTTGAATATTCCGAAAGTTTCCAAAACTCCGGGAAAGTTTTCAAATTTTTCACGAATATTTACAGTTATTATTTACACATATTTACTCATAAATTTGAAATCGCCGCCACGATGATCTAACATAACCTCAAACGCCAGCAATCCAGTTTTAATTTGTTGATATTTTTCGAAATTATCAAAAATGAATCGGATGTTTGATGATGTAGGGTTTCATATGGTCACCGCTCGGATTATTACTATTGGCATTGGCACAGAATTTCTCTAATTTCGTGCTATTGGCTATGATCAAGGATGAGTTGACAGACATATGATAAGTTTCGTTTATTTGTTTACCCGCACTATCGCTTCCCGATGAATAATATCTAGCATTTTTTTCTGTTACATTAAAAACGAAAATGATTAAAAAGAAATATACTTTTATTTTTTTACAAATTATAAGATATTATTTAATTTAATACATTTAGTGTTATTTTAATTAAATTATGATGAATGTATGTTGTGTTATAGTGGATGGCTTAATTTATTTTGATATTATTTTCTTGTTATTTTTTTAAGTGTTAAAATTTAAAATTAAATAAACATGTATTTATTATTTCATTTATTTGTTTTACACTTTTAATTCAATATAACTACAATATGCGATTTAGATGTTATTTCTGACTTGCCTTCTATATTTCCGTTTCTGCACAAAATTGGAGTTACGACTTATATATGACAGTATTTACATACATTTTTAATTTTATAATCCACATATTTATCACATTCTATAAAATATTTTATTTATATTTAATTATGTAATAATTCAAACAAAACAAATTACTGGGTAACCACCCAATTGCTCCATATTCTTCATATAGCACAGGGCACATATAGCGGGTGTCATATAATATCGGGTGTCATATAATATCGGTTATTTGGTAAAAGTCTGTAAAAGTAATGTAAATAATATATTTATATGCACTTATTTGGTATCAAAATGAAGCTTAGATCATTACGAATCAGATTTCACCATAAAATAGACTCTGAATATTCCCAATGGAAAGTTTCCAGGAAAGCTTCCTGGAAACTTTCGGAGTAATCAAAACTCCGGGAGTTTACCCATCTCTGACCGGTATATGGGTTAAGTCACGTCAATCCTTTCAATGTTTTTTGACCCGAATTTTGGCTAACTTCCGGCCATTTTTTTGATATTTCCGGCAAATTTTGACCCGATGGGCTAATTCTGACCCCGGATTCGGGTTCAGGGGGCGGAAATACATACCGGTTTGGGTTAAGCCACGTCAATCAATTCAATGTTTCTTGACCCGAATTTTGGCGAATTTCCGGCTACTTTTTGATTTTTTCGGCCAATTTTGACCCGATGGGCTAATTCTGACTCCGGATTCGGGTTCAGGGGGCGAAAGTACATACTGGTATATACTTCTGTCCCCGAGTACACGATCTTTTTTTATTTTGTGTGCCTGTGTTATTGTTTGACAGAAATTTATTAAGTGTTATTGTTACGTTATAAATTGACAGGTTTAAGAGTAATTCATTATGTATTCAAGAAATGAAAAAGTAGACATGCTACTAATCTATGGCGAATGTCATAAAAATAGTAGAGAGGCTGCTGATTTGTATGCCCCAGAGCTGGGCAAATATGTACTTACAAATACCTCATAAGTATTTAAATACTAGAAAGTATTTAAATACCGAGTATTTAAATACTTCTTGCAACAAGTATTTGTATTTGTACTTGCAAATACTTTATCTGAAATATTTACTACTTATTATTTGTGAAAATGATCCTAAAGTATTTATAAATACTTAAACTATTTAAATAACTGGGAAGTATTTAAATACTTGTAAAAAAGTATTTAAATCCTTTTCTGACAGTATTTAAATACTTTCAGAAGTATTTGAATCTCAAAAGTATTTAAATAAATATAACAAATATAATCAAATACACCAGAGAGACAGGCAGATACTCGTCGAGAATCAAGACATGTACTGTATTATGTAGTTAATAAATACATTGCATCATTCAGTCTTCAGTCGTTCACATCTTAATTCCCAGAGAGTTGGTTGAGAGCAGACATAGACAGTAAGTGTTAACTGTTAATGTATATGTTTTGTGATTGAGAACAGTTGAACTAGTGCCATAGTCTCTGTGCTTTGGGTATTTGCAGAAGACGCAAAGGTCTAGCTCTACGGATAAGTAAAAGTCCAATACCCAAATAGAACTGATTAAGTATAGAGGTATTAAAATAGTGTTGTAGAAGTTCATGGAAGCCATGAAACCTAAAATTTTGACACCTCAAATAGACAAATAGTATTTAAAATAATAATGATAATGATAATAAGTCTTTATTGATTTCTACAAAAATAAAAAATACAATTTGGCGAAGTAGCCCAGACGACAGAGAACATTTTATAGTGAAACCCACAAAAACTTGCAAACTAAATAATTTTTTTTTAAAAAGTTCGTGAAAGTTTATAGAATAATATCCTGAAAAGTTTACATTCTGCTCGAATGCAAAACACAAAAAAAAGGAAAGAAAAAATTTTTAAATTAAGTCAGGGTAGAAAAAAACAAAAAATACAGGTAAATAGACCACGTATTTCTGAACAAAAAATGTTCTAATAAAATTTATCGCTAAAGCCATGGTATTCCTGGAAAAAAATAATGAAGTAACTTTGTCACTCTGCGCGGACAAGCGCACGGTTAAATGCATACTACGGAACTTCTAAAAATTCTTAGCAGTTCTAACGAGTAAACCAAAGCTTTCTTCTCTTTCTGATTACACGTTTTTAACATTTTTCTTAGTGAACAGGAGGATAAATAGTGAGTCTGGAGGGAAAATATATAATTATCAACGCATACCTAGACACCACACATAGCCGCTGAATCGCTCGCATGAATTTTTACGTGCCTTTACTGTATTGTATTTATTACAGGTACACCTATCCACATTTCAGCTATATCCAATGGATTCCTTATACATTTGTTAATGTATTGGAAAAGTTCAAGAATTTATATTCAAAACAATCAAAGATATTTTCACAGTTATAAGGATAAGATCGTGAAAATCGCAATTTCTTATCATGATCTGATTGATCATATTTTCGAAAAAATGCATACAAGTAAACGAATTTGTGTATGAACATTCGAAAAATATACATTTTATCCGAAATAGTGATATTTTACTTTTTCCAATGGGTCAAGTTCTCGGCAAGTTACAGTCTCCAATATATATATACATATTTATCAAAAAAATCATCAAGCAAGGAAATTAAAATGATCTGAAATGTACTTTTTTTTTTAATCCACATTACTACAATTTAATAAACCATAATAATCATGAACTGTACATACTTTTTAACAGATCTCAATGAAGAAAGAATTTTTTTGAAGGGCTTTTACTTTTTTCTATATTTTTATTGCGACGATAATATATATAAGTATATTTTTCCCATCCATCCGTTGCTTGTATTGTTTAAAATAAAAAAGCATCAGAAAGCTTCAATTTCAATCTTTTAAATGAACCAACACTCATGTAGATTCCCAAATAACAATTTAAAAGCCAACAAGTATTTATTGGGTTTTATCACAGATTTAAGAAGGTAAATAAACCGAACTGGGTTTTATTATTTCTTTTGTGCATACCAATTTATCTGCAGATAATATGTACTTAAAAAAAAGGTCTTTAAGTTATCTTTAAAGCAATTTGTTAAACCTCTTTGCTCTTTAAGACCTATTGGTTTTATAGCCACTTAATTGCTGCATTATTCAGAACCACAATAAACTCATTAAGTTTTATATTAGATTTTAAATATTGTAAGTTTTGTGGTAGACATCTATAAATCTTCAGGTTTTATAGGAGTTTTAAAATATGGTCTTTAAGTACTCCTTATGATCAAGCAATAAAACTAATAACTCTTAAGTAGTCTTACCCTTAATATGTTATCATAAATACTATTTGCTTTTAACGATAATTGGTAAAGGTTTGTTAAAACCTATTAGTTTTTTGGTACCTTTATTAAGCTACGTTAAAACTTTTTGGTTTTTATAAAGTACTTATAATCCTTTGATTCCCCCACTTATGCCTTTAACCCTTTCAGCTCTACTGTTGCTATTAATGACAAAAAAAAATGGGCCTGTGCTCTACTGTCGCTTATATGCGTCAGCTGCTAAATAAGCTCTGCAGACTACTGTCTTGTAAAATCGGCACTATTTTTATTTTTTAGTCTTGAGAGACTATTGTCGATTATTTGCGACACAGCTTCTCACACTACTATGCCTACTGTCGATTTTACGCGTTGCGTCGAGTTTAATTGACAGTAGTCAGGTAGTCTCATAATTCAGTAAACACATGTTAGTTGAGGTTGTTTATAGGTTAGTTTGTTCAAACCGGTCAAATTTGCAAGAAAAAGTGAGTGTTAAATCACGAAATAGTTGTTTAACTGTTTTATTATCTAAACTATTATCAGTGAGTATTAGAATGGCAGATCCGTGCTGTTATCTATTTTGGTCAATAGCCAGAATATCTTTATAGTTACTTGAGAACTAGACAAGAAGTTCATAATTTAAATCTCAGAAATATAGCCTCTAGGTTTGATGTTCCCCAGCATAAAACATCAAAATTTCATAGTTGTTTTGCCTATCTTTCAGTAAATTTATTAAATAATACAGAATATTATAATAATACAAAGTAGCAGGTCTGTACATTCGTTTAAACAAAGATATAAACAATTTTTACTTAGTTTACAAAATGTATTATATGATATGTTATGATGTAAGATGTCTTTAGTATTGTTACTTTTATAAAGGTGATATAATATTTTAGTAATATGATATACTATTTTAATTTTATTTATTATCCTTCATAAGGTAATTAGTATTTTATTATATATGATGTTGTTCATAGTTAAGAGTCTTGGGTGGCGTGGAAGAACGTTTGTACGAACGTCACCTTTTGTGTTGTACACTGTATTTACAATGTGCTTACAATAAATATTTTTCTATTCTATTCTACTCTACTTAGTAGTAGAATTGCTGTGAATTACTTAAATGGAAGGCCTGGAGAAAATTGAATGGGGACGAATGGGACAATTAGATAGCCGAGGTCACCGGATCTTACGTCACTTAATTTTTTCATATGGGGCTATTTCAAAATGCAAAATAGGGAAGTCTTGGTGGTGACGCGCCTTTAGTGTGCGATGTATAGAACGAGTGAGATTCTCGCTCAAATAGTAGAAGCTCCCGCTTATTGTTTAAAATTATTTGGTTAAAGTATTGAAGTGAATTGCAATAATTAATGTTTTATTTCGTGGAATATCGGAGTTTAGTTGTCAAAAACTGTTTCCTTCCCTACTCGTCCTGTCCTAATCCAGTTAAAAACATCTGGAGCATCACAACAGCAAAAACCGGTGGTAAGTTTTCCACATAATTTAGTTTTATTGATTTTTAGTAAATATTTAGTTTTGGAAATACAGTCCCACTTGTTTGTTAGAGCCCTGAGCTGCTGACCTAACCATTTGTTCCATTACGATCCGGATTTGTATTTTTGTAGTTTTTTTGCAATTCGCTTCAAAACTCGGCATTCCGTTGCCGGTTTCTTGTAGTTTGTGGAGAAAGATAGATAGATCAGATAGATATATCGCGTATAGCACTTGTAGCCTACTCAATAGTATATTAGAACTAATAGTGACTTAGGTTAAGTTGTTTTGTTTACGTGTTAGCGTTCTTTGTCAACATAGAGTTTATTTCATTTAAATAATTTCACAATCATATTTGGTTATTTCTAATTTAAATAATGGCACCTAAGGTCGATGTTACTTCCCTTCAACGCGAATTAAAAAATTAAACTGCTAACAAAGAAAGAAATGTATTTTGCTAAAATATAACACATTTTTGATCATAAAGAAATAGTACAATTTTTATGGGACATTAGTTCATACCTTTGAAATTGGTTCATTACAATCGAAATATCACTATAACTGTGATCATAATAAACGGGCTGGACTGTACACTGTCCATAAATATTGTTACAGCTTTATACCCCTATAGATATCTATAAGAATTCCCTCTAAATCTTGTGTATGAATAACAGAAAACTACACACAGTTAGTTCGGCAATCATCCCAAAGATGGCATGCGCCGTGTCGGCATCTGGAAATTACAGACATTTATCTAGAACATTGTAGATTCATGTATATTCCAGAACCATTTACTTAGCTATATAAATATAAATAGAGGGCGAGTAGCCGCGCAGGACAGTACAGTTCAGTTCAGTTAATGAGTTCAGATCAGATCAAGGAAAAGTGGCTGAAATATTGAACTATAATTAATACTCAGTGTAATATTAGTGAAGTAACTATTTGTTGTAATTAGTACGTAAGTTAATAAATTAATGTTTAATGTTATAATTTCCGAACCCATGATGCAGGGTGTTTACTAAGGTGTGTAAACACGTAACAATATATCTGCCGTAAGTCGTCACAGTAGTGGAAGCATTAATTTCACAAAATATTTCGCCATTTTTGAAAAGTCATTAACAACCCAATTAGCTGTGATATTTTGGAATTGTTCTAAAGAAAAACACGTGTAAGACTTACCATTTAAAGCTGGTGGTTTAGGAGCTAGGTTTGGTTTACCATGATTAATCACAGGTCGGGTAGGTTGAAAACCATTATTTACATCATCAGCATTATCTAGCGTACTTAAATTTGCATTACTTTTGGCTTTTCTATGTAGAGTACTGGTATTAGAATGTAAACTGGAAGAATTTGCATTCAATGACAACTGACTTAAATGAAGACCATTTGAAACATTTTCTTTGAGAGGTTGCTTTTGACTACTTGTGTCCACAGACATCTAAAAAAAATAATGTTAGTAATATAATATACTACTGTACCTAGAGGTAAAAAATATGTAAAATTTCGGAATAACTTTATATGTAAATGATAATTTTTCATTATGGGTTATTATTAAAAGGTATCGTCTTCAGTTTCTATATGGTCCGGATACTTGCTCTTACCTTCAAGGGTTGAAAACCACCCCAAAATTTAAATATTGAATATTTGAAAAAGTGTTAACAATTTCTTTTTGAAACGTAGGATAGTTATGTTTTTGGGATTGCTGATTACGAATTATAAAATTAAAAAATTCAAAGTAGCGGCTCTAATATGGCGTATGGAATTTTTTTTCTAAGACAAGTGTTTTAAAAGAACAAAATAAATTGAGCATCTTGGAGATGCTGTACAGGGTGAACCACTTAGGCTTATTATCTCTCTTATTTTTTAAGCGACGACCATGTTGGACACATCAAATTTGTAGATATTTTTAAGGCATTTAAACATGTGAAGAGTTATTTAAAAAAAAATTTTTTGAAAAAATTGTTAAGAAAGAAAACTTAATTTCCTTGAATATTTTTTTACCTCACCCTGTACATGAACTGTGTTTTTTATAAAGGTTTTAATTAGCTTCAATTTATGTTATTACGTCATATTCGAAATTCTTTTTGGTTTTAGAGAAAGAAACTGATTTTTTCAAAAATAACTGAAAAGAATGTAAATAATAATTTATGCTTTATTTGTAAAAGATATATCACAAACAATATTCAACGTAACAAAACAGCAATAAGAAACAAAAGAAATAAATATTTTTAAAAACAAGCTTATTAAAATGTACTAAATATAGGAAATTGCAAAATTTTTTTATTTATTTTTTTTAATAACATAAATTGAAACTAATTAAAACCTTTATAAGAAAACATTAACTCAGTTCATGTACAGGGTGAGGTAAAAAAATATTCAAAGAAATTAAGTTTCCTTTCTTAACAGTTTTTTGAAAAAAAATTTTTTTAAATCATTCTGTATGCACGTTTAAAGGCTTTAAAAATGTCTACAATTTGATGTGCCCAACATCGTCATCGCTTCAAAAATAAAAAAGTTACAAGTCTGGGGAGTTTTAAGTGGCGCACCCTGTATATTAACAAAAAACAGCCTTTTTGAAAAAAAAATTAATTACTGAGGAATTACAATAACAAAATGGCGACATTGTTTAAAAAAAATGTGAAAACGCTCATTAAATCGGCCAAACTACTTTATTTTTTGTGATATAGAAACAAACAAAAAATCATTTTAAAGATCATTTAATTGTCTTTAATTTTGTTCCTTAGAATGGGGTTATTTCATAATTTTTATTTACATTAAATTTGGATTCTAGGACTAGTAATAACTAAGTATATGTAATGGCAATTTTTTTTATGGACATTAAATAATTTTAAATTCAATTTATAATTTGAAAATGGTAGTTCCCGCCAATGACGTCAATGTTAACGCATGCGCAGTATAGTTCAAGCAGTAAATTTGTATGGCAGCCATGAAATGCAAACTTCACCATTACCTATATTGATGTGTGACTGACATTTTGTTTTGCCGTTTTCGCTAAATGTCAAAAAATACCAGTTTTGATTTGTTCGTGCCGAGCCGAATTTTCGATATTCCTTTTGCAATTTATGATGCGGATCAACTAGAACTCTTCCTCTTTGCTTCGCGGCATCGTTCGGCCCTCCCGCAGGTGTTTTTCGGAAAATATGAAAGTTTTAAGATTGTATGTTTTTGCGCTATTTTCGGTTCCGAAATGCAATTGCATGCTTACATCCACCTATAAACATACATTCAAATTATAAGAGTCAAGGATCTTAACAAAAATAAATATTCCTAGATTTAGTTGTAAACCGTGACGTGAAGTTAGAAGTTAATAAAATTTGAAATTATTGACGATACTTCTTATTGATTTATGAATAATTAACAAATAATAAAGAAATAGTATTTACCAATACATTATTCTTGTATATTCTACTATTCAAATTGATAGATATTTTTAAGTTTTTCTTTAACATGAAATAACCCCATTCTTGATAGTAGTGTCACATTTTCTAAGATAATCAACATTTTAAACTAAATACTTCATCCTTAAAACAGTCGGATGCCATCTATAAAATTAAATATCTCCGAAATTATCAACCCTACACAAATATATAAACAAAACAAATTCATTCTCAGTTTATAAGCTTCATTCTTGATGTCCACTATATTTTCTCTAAAACTAATATTTATTGAGATATTTGCAGATAAACAAAAATGTTACGTTTTTTTTTAATTTCTTCACAGTTTAAAATGCATGCATAGGTCATATCATATATTAATGAAAAACGGTATATGGAAATATATTTCTTTATTACTCACAACTTACATTAACAAAATGGCAATGTTTTTATTAAAAAAAAATTTGAAAAAGTACATTCTTTCTGTCATAACTTCTGTCTTTTATGCTATAGAAATAGACAAAAGAATCATTTGAAAGCCTAATTAATAGTCTTTCATTTTGGTTGTTAGCCCTTTTGACGTAAGTGCCATAGTTTCTGAGATATTTAACAATTAAACTAAATACTTTGTCTTATAAATATTTGGATGCCACATTCATACTTCCATATCTCCGAAACCATTAACTCTTCAGAAATTCATCCTCAATTCAATAGCTTTCTTATTTGTCTTTAGCATGCTTTCACTTAATGTAATACCTTTCGAATTATTTGACAAAAACCTACTTGAAATCCTCTCTTTTCAACCAATAATCCCAATTTTCAAGTCATTATAACTTAAAGACTATCAATTTATATGGAAGTTGCAAAGAACCTTTTCTTCTTAAAAAACCGCTGCCCAAGGAATCACTACTTCCACATCCAGATTTTCTATCCAAGTCACTAACAACGAAAAAATTTGGTATGTGGAAATAACTGTTTATGGAACTTTAGTAATATAATATCTGAAATCCTCTACCCCAAAAACCCATAAAACGATACCCCACATCGATAGTGGGGTGGGGGTGGTGATAGGGGGGTGGTAGTGGGGGTGAATGGAGTAAAAAAATATTTTGAGGTTTCTGGTTCTTGTACACACATTAAATCACATTTTTTTTCTGATCCCCTTTAATAATGGGGTGGGGGTGGCCAATGCCAAAAATTTTTTTGAGACCTTAGCTTCTCTTGTACATACTAAATACCAATTTTATGGACTCTTACCTGCTTGATTTACGTATTTATTGCAAATTTACCCCAATTTACCCCCCAACACTTCGACGGAACAAGATGAAAATGTAATCTAGTTCCAGATCTCCTGGACTTCAACTTACATAGATGGCAGGTAGTATGTTTTTTACTATTTACAGTAGTGGTCGTAGGTAAATTAATTTATATATATTAATATAGTGTTACTAAACATTTAGGCCAGTCATTTAAAACATCGTAAGTCGCAAAAAATTGCACTGTTCTGATTTTTTGGGATATTGTTAGGATAGATACCAGTAGTGTAAAACCAAGTTTGCAGCTTCAAAAGACCTGTGCTAACTGTAAACTTGGTTTTACACAATTGGTATCTATACTAACAACTTTCCAAAAAATCAGAACAGTGCAATTTTTTGCGACCTAACGCGATTTGTGTCTACGATGACTGGCCTAATTAGCAATTATCAAATCTGTTTTCATAATTTCTAATTGGAAAGTATTTAAATCACCGACTTGATGTCATCTAATATCATCTCTGCGAGTGCAATGATTCGGACGCATAATTCATGCTGTTTGCGGTTATTTCCTAAATTATTTAGTTGTATTCGGTCTGTGATATTAAATTATAGTGTGTATTTAAGTGTACCATTAAAAGGGTTTAAATTGTTTTAAATATGACTGAAAAAGGTTATTTCAAAGGTCAATTGGATAATTTACGCTGTATGCCTGCCGGGTGTATGCCAATGCTACTGCGTCACAAAAATATTCATGAATAAAAAACTATCAAGTCCCAGATGAACATTTTTTTTTCAAAAACATCTCCTGTATCTTGGCTTCAATTGCTTCGCTGAATGTATATGAAAATTTGCAAAAATAAAAAAGTTTGTTGCTTAGTCAAAATATGAGTACATTCTTAGCGAGTAACAAGTTCATTATTGTTTAAAGAAAATAATAAACAATAATCGATAGAAACAAAAAGACCATTGGGAGCGCTTACTTGTGTACATGAATTTTAAAAAAAATTCAGATCGATAGCTCAATTAGATTTGAAGATATGGCAGTGTAAATGTTAAAAAACACGATTTTTATTATCAATTTCTCAAGTTTTCTCGAAAGAAAAAATATCTGTACCACAAAAAAATATCGTAAATAGCCATTTCTTATGTAGAATTGTTCATTTTATAAAAACTAATAAGGTCTGGTCTGGTTTTAAGCCGAGAATGGAGAGACTTTTATGGTCTATTTCGCTCCACTCTCAAGCTATTACAAGGCTCATAAATGGAATTAATTTAATATGTGCGCTAGCACTGTGGCGGCTCCTGTTACACGATGTCAGGCATTGTTTGCATGCCTAACGGATTTCTTTAAACTTTAATCTTGAATACCGTGTGTAAAAGAAAAAATCCTTTACATTAAGTAAAGATTCTAAAAATACTAAAATTATATTTTTTGCAACAGGCCTATTATGAGATACAAGACATAAATTACGAGTTATAAGTTGTAATTCATGGTATAACACAAAATGAAATTGTTGTGGTCCTCCTAAGCTTCTGTAGAAAATAGACAAAAACTACAGTGTTTAAAATTACATTGAATAAAGCCAGTTTGAGAACATAACGCACATTTTTAGTTCTTTTATAACTTTATAAAATATCTATAAATTTTCTTTTGTGCTATAAATACTTTAGAAGCATGTGAGAAGTTTCCCCATGTTTCCTGGGAGTGGCAGCATTGTCTACCGCACGCTGGTAAATCAATCAATCAACCAATCCTAAAACATTAAAAAATTCCAAAAGTGTAATTAATTAGTTGATTCATTAATGTATGACTTTTGTAGAATTTATATGGATTTTACGAGTGTACACAATTTTACCATTGTTTGAAATGAATAAATTATCTGTCAACTCATGCGAGACTTTTAGCTTCTTGCTAATTGTCTGGTTTCCCTCGAGAAAAGACAAGCACAGGCACATTCTATCAGATCTTAACTACGGTGCAATCGATGGATTAGTTTCCATTATGAATATTTAAAGAAAGTCATTTTTTAAGCTTTTCTCCATAAGAAAAAAGTTGTGATGTTATAAATTATTGATCATAAGATGACTCTTAAAATTACTTGCGATGTTTTATATAAAACACAAGATATAAAACAATTAGGGAATTTATTTCACTGAATCCAAACACTGTATAATCGTAATACTTATCATTATTACTACTTACATTTCTACTTGGTGCTGGTGGAGGAGGTCCTCGATTTCTATTATCACTGGCTAGTTGTTTTTTTAATTCTATTTGTATGCTATTAAAATTTTTTGTGGGTGTTACAACAGGTGGGGTAACATCTTCATTATTATTGACACTTTTCATAGAACTATTTGGAGCTCCTGTAAATAAAACATATCTCTAAAATTCTAACATACACAATTTTTTAAAACTTGAAAATACAAATAGACTCAAATTAGAGAGAGATTTATTTTTAGAATGGTATATTTTTAACACGTCATGTTATTTATAAATACAGTTGGTGTGTTCCAAATACATAGTGTTCCAAATTTTTTTCTTTTATTTAGAGTAAACATTATTTTAATCCTTAAAGTATACAATGGGGTCCTTCAAAAACCTTAGATCAAAACAAAATATTTGGATACTTTAGCATATCTATTTTTTATAATTATTAAAGCTATTATTTTTTATTGAAATTACAAGACGACCGACCACCTCATGTAGTATTTTGTATTATAATTTATTACCTTTGTTTTATATACAGTGCGTGTAATTGCCGATTAGGCATGTACATTCACGTAGCGCGAGAGATATGACAGCCCAGCGCAGCAAACTCGCCCATCGGCGAAGCATCCCAGCAATGTTGTAATTCTTACTCCCTATGCCTAGCCCGCCACTACACACACTGTATTAAAAAGGACTGGAGTGGATAAAGGAGTTATGTGCTTTGTGTTTTAAAATGTCAAAAGGTGGACCTATGCCCTCCTCCCATTCATCAAATCCTTTCTCGAGCATCTCAATTATAACAAAATGTCCAAAACAGGACTTTTTCGAGGTGTTGCCTATGCTTTCCGCTTCAGCTAGGATGAAGTGTCTTCATAATTACTTTATCTGACTATGCTTTCTCCTGTCTTGAGATTTTCAGTTGAGTTCTCATGATAGGACTTTATTTGCGCCGTTTTATCTGTTCATTGTACCATTTCCAGAGATCTTGGTTGAATATGGTTTCTGGCCTGGAAATTTAAAGCATATCCCCAAAGCTATTGTTTATTGCTTCCATACAGCTCTACTGCCTTCTTGTTAATTGTAAAAGACCCTAACTTTCATTCTTCAAAAGATGTGGTGTAACTTTCAGATGGGATGAAGTAATGTAAAAGATGCTTTTGCTTTAGCTTGCCTGGAAGTAACGACATGTTGTGCTTCTATCTTGCTGCGTTATCTGTTTTTCTATTGTTACAATTAGTTGGGTTTGGTATTTTCTGCTTTCATATTTTTAACACCCTGTAGTAGTACTTAGTGTACGTGAAGTTAATGATTTATATACATTTTGCTGGAAAACGTGCTGTCCCATTTTCCATGTAACTGTCACTTATTCGCAGCCATAGTAGCAAACAGGTGGGGGCAAGGTTGGTACCTACTGCAAATTTTGAACTTACATGACTTTCCCAAGTTTTCCAGACACTTTTTTTTAAAATTTCACTACCAAAATGCGATTTTATTGGATGGGAAATTGGAGAAACCGAGTCGCGATGGTTAAAGGCCATAAAAAATTTGACAGAGATTGGAGTACACATTGCCTTAATATTCTTGGCTTTAACAGTGGCTAAGTGAATCTAATTGTTTTATATCCTTAAGCAGTACATAAAGTCCCAATATTTCTATTTACTTTTTGTAATGTCGTCTTATTGTTTGTTTTACCTTTTCGAAAAAACAGTACAAGGTTATCTGTCCTTCAATCTCTGCCAAATCCCCATCGGTGCACGTGCCCTATAGGTTAAGTTATGTTGAGATATGTGATTGGGCTTATATTCGGACCCTCCATTGCGACCATCTGGTCTATTGTGGCTCACTCTTAAAATATATTTCACCCAGTAAGTTCAGCTTTTTAATAAAGTCGATAACCTTATTGGGTGAGAGATTGTCCAGGCCTTCTGGCAGCAGTTGCCCTTTGTCAAAGAGTGAGAACCTGGTTCTTTCTGCAGCGGGACAGGTACATAAAACATGCTCTGCCATTTCATCCTCCTCTAAACACAGACGGCATTCAACATTATACCCTAACCTAAGTGTGTGTAGGTCATGATTCAGTTTGCAGTGCCCAATATATAGACCGATTAGAGTTTTCAGGTGTAACCTATTTAACTCTAATAATTTTTAAGTTCTTGATTTCAAAGGGTATGTAATAATCTCCGTTGATTGAACTAATCCTGATAATTCTAGTAATGGAGTATTTTCCTCTCAGTCCAGGCGAAGATGGTTGTTTTCAAAATGCTTGACGATATGTCAATCACTGCTTCTGGTCCGTATCTACTCTGGCTAAGGAATTGGCTATTTCATTGCTCTCCATGCCAAAGTGGCTCAGTATCCAGACCAGTCAATTTGTTATTTCTACCCAAACAGGTTAGAGCCTTCTGGAAGTTCCAAACCATTTTAGAATTGCAACAATAGGATCCAAGAGCTTTAAGAGCTGCTTGGCTGTGTGGCATGAATTTCAGCCTGAAAGACAGTCGCAATCAGTCACATTGTTGCCCAGGCTAGAGATCATTCTTACTTCTTCTTAGTAAAGTGGGTGATTCTAAGTTATCTAGCTACCTTTTTTTTTTTTTGATGAAGGGAAGCTTTGGAAAGTCTGCCAATAATCTCCAAATGTTAAAAGTGTATCTGAGTGTGAGTGTGATAATGATCACTTTTATTTGATTTGTTTTGTAATCTAACAAATGGGGAGTCCCCTGTCAGTGCTGGATAGAGAAATCCCCATAATCACCCATCCAATGTCAACAGAAGAGGTCTAAAAACATAATCTAGATGTATGCCCCCGTGTATCTATCTTACTGCAAGAGAAAATGGGATTTCACATTTCACAAATGCATAAATTTTTAATTGGGTGTTGATCAATAGACTAAATAATTATTTTTAAAACAAAATCTTATTCTTCCTTATAACTTATTTTAAAATTCCAATTTTCACAGCACTAAAAAATTTGATCATAACTTCTCAAGCTTCTCCTCGTCAAAGTCCTCGTTTGAAATTTACAAGAGTGGATTATATTAGTTTCATCAAAAATAATGGTGTGTGTTGCAAAATAGGGTTTATGGAATTAATCAGCTGATTAGGAATATATCAGGAGCATCAGATGTAGTCTTTTTAAATCCAATGTAACTTACAATTAGATTAATTGCCTTTTCATCCACAACAGTTCTGAAAAACACGTTCTTCACATAGAGTAAAAGTTTTCACAAATTTATTAGAATTAAATAAACAAATTGAGGATCATCAAATTGCACTTCCAATCTAAAAAACTAAACTTCACCATTATTTTATGTGACAGAGTGAATATTATTTCCTAGCAATGTTAAACAGTCAATTTAGACTCAATAAACATTGTTGGCCATATAGGTATTAGTTGGTAATATAGACAACAGATTAGACAAAGTGCCAAGCATTTAGTTGAAATGTGACTATAAGGGTCGGTACCCTCAGTAGCTTGGTGGTGCACTTTGGAGCTACCTAGTGAAGTGGGTTCGAACACCATGCAGTGAAATAATTTTTCATTGTAAAGAAGTGGTTGGGATCTCACTATAAACTGTTGAGCACCGTTTCCTTTACTCTGACAAATTTAGATCTCCTAGACTTAGGAGGGTCATTGAGATGACCTGGAAGACAATCAGAATTTTCAAACATGTAACATGGTTACGTTTAGAGTAATAAAATAATTATAACAATTTCACCATCATTTTTTAAAAGTTTTTGGGTACTTCCCACTCTCACGTGTTTTTACCTGCATTTATCTGTTTGGTGAATTGTCTTGGTGCTTCCCGATGAGCCAGGAACTTGAAATTTTACAGTACCCTCATTGAACGGCAATTTTTAAAAACAGTTTCTCTTATCTAACATCTTAAATGCAGACAATTTACATACATATTTTTAAAATTTGTCAAATTACCTGTGCTCAAACATAAACTGAAGCAAGACATGAGTACTAATACTATAAATATTGACTAATATATTTTAAGGTTAAGTAATTTAAAATATTTTTAGAAACCACTTTATTTTAATCAGCGGTTTATTTTTAAAAATTTTATATACTTACTATAGGTCGTTTGTGTTATTAAGAGACACATATCTTATGTTCATATACTATATTGCATTGCATGTTTTTACGTATTTACCTCTGTTGACTTGCTACAAATATGTTTACAAGTATATTAGCATGCCCAGATTAGGGCAACCATATACAGAAAGTAGGTAATTTCATAATAAATAAAAAAGTGTGTAAGCTGTGATTTGCTTAATACCTAAATAATATTTTCTAATCATGATGAAAGCAAATAAATAACATTAGTGGAAGCATTATACTTTTCACCGGATTACTGAGCTTTTTATATAATTGTTACACATTCTATAGGATACTCTTCGCAGTTTTCTTGTAAATAATGTTAGTTTTTGGACATTCCAAATTTTGTGATACCAACTTTGTTGTAAAAAATAAATATATGAAAAAAAAATCTGAAAAAAAAAATGAAAAAAAAAACACCCTGTCCGGGATTCGAACACAAGACCTCTGGATTGCCAGACAACAACAAAAAGAATTTATTAGTAATTAAGTGTACATGTAATGTGCCTCGCCAGAACCTGGCCAGGAGCCAGCCAGACAACCATGGCAATGGTTTGTCGTTAGAGCACCTGCCTACCTTAGGAAGACTTAAAACTAAATTAAAAGTAATAATACGTGTCCACATGGACCTAAAACTAATTAATATTACACTAAATAACTAAACTCGCTGGGCGAAACACACACTTAATGAATTTTGGTTGTTGATATGGGAAACACAATTAAACGAAAAAATCCGTTCGAACAAATGACGACCTTGCGGTCCGATCGCTGACAAGAAAGGTAGAGTAGTTAAAAAAGCTGTGGTTTAAAAAATTGGGATTTCTAAGAAGTTTTCGGCCTAGAGGGGATTTGGAAAAAACAAAAAAGGGGACAAAAAAAAACGAAATAGTACAAACATAAAGGAGGAAGCTACTGGCAACATAATAGTATATTATATCACTAGGAGTAGAACGCACTCTTTTTTGTGTTGAGCCCAGGATTTGCGGCTGAGGCGAAGCCGAAGCCGCAAACTGGGCAAAACACAAAAAAAGGCGTTCTACTCCGTGTAATATATACTATTTTTCCTTCAAGCGTATTAAAATGCAAAAATTCATTTATTTATCATAAATGTACAAATATTCAAACTACAGTCTTACATGTTGACACAATATGACAAGTGGCTAGTGGATAGCGCGCCACCGGTGGCTTTCGGTATTAACATTATGTTACTAGTAAAACAATACCCACTGCGGTGGCGCTTTCGGAACTAACATTATGTTACTAGTAAAACAATGTCCACTACGGTGGCGTTCGGTACTAACATTTTGTTACTAGTAAAACAATGTCCTACTTCTACTTCTGTTTTTGGTGACATAATTTAAACATTTTAATACGCATGAAGAAAAAATATTTTTTTCCCAGTAAAATACAACATTTATATATAATATTAAATCATACATAACAAACAAAGTTAATTGCATAAAACTGTCATGTACCATGTGCATCACAAATGTACAAATGATAAAGTATATTTTATTTCATTTTAAAATGTTAAAACCGCTGCCCAAGGAATCACTACTTCCACATCCAGTTGTTCTATCCAAGTCTCTCACAACGAAAAAAATTTTTATTTGCACTCAACTATGTGGAAATAATTGTTTATAGAACTTTAATAATATAATATTTGAAATGCCTACCCCAAAAACTCATAAAACGATATGCCACATCGATAGTGGTAGTGGGATGAAGTAAAAAAACATTTTTGAAGCCCTTGGTTCTTGTACACACACTAAATCAAAATTTTATTTTTTTCACCCTCTTTAATAATGGGGTGGGAGTGGAATAGGGGTGGCTAATGCCAAAAAATTTTTTGTGACCTTAGCTTTTCTTATATACTGGCATGATACTATGAAGCAGAAGATACGCTCGGTACGGGTACCAGCTTTTGACCTGCTGTGCGCATAGCGTCACTCTTTAGTCACTTTCAAATCGAGCCCGCACCTGCGACAGCCGCGTGTCCAATGTCTACCTAAAAATACATCGAAAACTGTAATATAAGACCTAGAAAGCTGAAATTTGCAGGCAATTTTATTTTTATTATCACAGAATTTTAATTCGATTTGCAAAAAGGCCGTTGTGGGTTTAAATGTTGGTGAAAACACCTCCAAAATAAATATCAAATTTTAATTCATTTAATTAAACACAATAAATAGTAATAGTCAATAATATACTACTTTAATTACTTTAATTATGAAACAGTGCATTTATCTAACGTTATTCAGGAAAATACAGTCAAGGATGAGAAATATTTATTTTGTTATTTCGAGATAAATTGACAAATTCTTTAATGTTTCTATTATGAAAGAAAATACATTTTGCATCTGCAAAATAGCATTTTCGCAATATGACTTAATTCAATAGCACCGCACATATCAATGTGTTCTCTCACGGTGATTATTACAAATATTTAATGACCTGTATTGATTTGCACAAAAATCTCATTAATTTTTTTGACCCTGCAAGAAAATCTGAATTCGATTTCATTAAACAACACTAACGTAGGTACATTAGTTCTTACACCGCATTCTCTGCGCTGTATCGTCCACGAGGGCGTTCTGTATACTTAATTGCAATTTTCTCGAAAACTGTTAACTCTAGAAAAAGAGTCTCAAATTAAAAAAGTTAGCTCCATCCTTTACCTTCATGCATCCTACATATACTTGGTATCTATTACGAAAGATAAAAAAGTTTCTCGCTTGTCATATTCGCAATTGTAAAATTTCAGTTTACCGACATGGTCTTAGAAAAAAAAATATTTTCTTTACTTGGCATACTGGCATGATACTATGAAGCAGAAGATACGCTCGGTACGGGTACCAGCTTTTGACCTGCTGTGCGCATAGCGTCACTCTTTAGTCACTTTCAAATCGAGCCCGCACCTGCGACAGCCGCGTGTCCAATGTCTACCTAAAAATACATCGAAAACTGTAATATAAGACCTAGAAAGCTGAAATTTGCAGGCAATTTTATTTTTATTATCACAGAATTTTAATTCGATTTGCAAAAAGGCCGTTGTGGGTTTAAATGTTGGTGAAAACACCTCCAAAATAAATATCAAATTTTAATTCATTTAATTAAACACAATAAATAGTAATAGTCAATAATATACTACTTTAATTACTTTAATTATGAAACAGTGCATTTATCTAACGTTATTCAGGAAAATACAGTCAAGGATGAGAAATATTTATTTTGTTATTTCGAGATAAATTGACAAATTCTTTAATGTTTCTATTATGAAAGAAAATACATTTTGCATCTGCAAAATAGCATTTTCGCAATATGACTTAATTCAATAGCACCGCACATATCAATGTGTTCTCTCACGGTGATTATTACAAATATTTAATGACCTGTATTGATTTGCACAAAAATCTCATTAATTTTTTTGACCCTGCAAGAAAATCTGAATTCGATTTCATTAAACAACACTAACGTAGGTACATTAGTTCTTACACCGCATTCTCTGCGCTGTATCGTCCACGAGGGAGTTCTGTATACTTAATTGCAATTTTCTCGAAAACTGTTAACCCTAGAAAGAGTCTCAAATAAAAAAGTTAGCTCCATCCTTTACCTTCATGCATCCTACATATACTTGGTATCTATTACGAAAGATAAAAAAGTTTCTCGCTTGTCATATTCGCAATTGTAAAATTTCAGTTTACCGACATGGTCTTAGAAAAAAAAATATTTTCTTTACTTATTAAAATTTGACCTTGATATTAACACATTTTGTTAACAGATATGAAGTCATAACACGGTAAAAATTTGAGATTAATTCGTTGTCCTGTTTTTGAGTTAGTGGGAGTTAAACGAGAAAATAATAACATATTTGTCAAGGAAATTTAAAACAAAAATTGACCACTGAACTAGTCGATCCTAACGTGACGGTACAGAGGAGACTGCTTTAAGGGGAGGTATGCGTAAGAGCGCATCTCTCTTTCATAGTATCATGATATACTGGGTGGTTAGTTTTGAAGATAATTGATTGAAATTTGGGAGATCCTATATACATAATAAGCGGAACTTGTTGACATACAAGTGATTTATTTTCACTTCCGGTTTCTGAATCCAACGTACCAAATAAGTGACATTTCAAACGTCGATATTTTTTTAGAATATAATTTTTGGTTTCCCATTTAAGTGTGCCATGATGGTTCCGATTTATTCTAAATGATCTGTGTAATGCTAGAAAAATCGAAATTCCATCAAAAATACTAAATTACGTGATTTATGAGCAAATAAAATTCATTAAAATGGTTTTTGGGGTAAAACTCAATTTTTTCAAATGGAACAATATTGGTACCGTGGTACCATTTATTAGTACTATAAATAAGGAATTTATTCATATGTCGTATTAAAATGTATGATAAATACAAACAAAATTACAGCTAAATGAAAATAAGGAAATACAATTTTGTTCTAATTATCTTGTTTTTACATAAGGCGGCTTTGGAATATAAAAAATGAACACAAAACATTACAATTGTTCCAAATGCTGTCTATTAACGTCAATGCACTTTTGAACTCGCATAGCTGTTTTTCGAAGAACGTTCGCCAATTGCTGGGTCGTTATGCTATTATTTGTGCAAAATTCGGCTTACTATTTGGTGACTGATTTCCAATTCAAACCCAATTTGTCTTAAAGAAACAGTCTTATCAACTTCTATTCGAGCCAAAACATTAATTTCCGTTCCTTCGTCAAGAATGAAATTTTCTTCGAAATTTTCGGCTCTCTACGGAATTGATTTTCAAGGCGTTTAAAATAATTTCTCGCTGGACACTGTCTATCAGGATATCATTCGGCATAAAGGTGTCTAGCCGCTATGGAATTTTTTCTACATTCCATAAATAATTAACATTGTCCACTTTTTCATCTCTTGCATAAATTTGAGGCATTTTGAATCCAATTAACAAGAATTTTAAGCAATATTGTGTGATTAACACAATAAAAACACCGGTAAACCAATAAATGTTTGACAAGCTAAATATTTCATTGTTTTCAAAGCCACTTCAGTTACTTTTTAACATTTAATTAGAACAAAATTGTATTTTCTTATTTCCTTTTAGCTGTAATATTATTGTATTTATCCGGTAAAACCGGAAGTGAAAAAAAAAAATCATTTGTATGTCAAAAAGTGCCACTTATTATGTATATAGGATATCCTAAATTTCAATCAATTATCTTCAAAATTAAAGGAGAAAAGCGAGTGTACCATGATCCTGTTACACCCAGTCTACTAAATGCCAATTTTACGGACTCTTGCCTGATTTACTTATTTACCTCCATTTACCCCAATTTACCGCCCAACGGAATAAGATCAAAATATAATCTAGTTCTAGATCTCGTTAAAATGCATACTTATACCAAAGGACACCGCACGTTTTGTAGGTAAATTGGTGGCCTGTCAAATTTGGTTAATTTTTGATATGATGTAGTTCAACAGATTCTGAACAAGAAGTTCCTTTGACAAAACTTCATGGACATGAAACTATTATGGACAGTTTCTCCGATAGATAGAGGCTCCGAAGACTGGACCTACCCCTCGAAACTATACCACCATTTCTCAAAACTACCGCAGTTATTGAAATGATAACTGCTGGAAATGAATAACCAGACTATTTACCATTATTTGGTCTTTGATTGATGTGCCCGAACTTCCGGTTTTGCCGGAAGTGACGTCAAATTACGTTTTCGAATGCACAACAACCATTTATTTCAATTTAATACATCATATAAAAGTAGCATTATTAAAATTTACTATCTTAGTAAATAAGTAAGTACATGCATTGACTGATCGAACATTGATGCTAGCTTGATACCGGGTACCCCATAATCTTGGTACAAAACAAAGTTGATTTTATTTTCCAAGATATAAAATTGCAGTTGCGTCTAGTCAATGAAAACTAATTATTTGTGAGACTTTTAAGTAGAATAGGCAGTGTCTGCTTATTTATAATACATTAAACCTTATTATTTTTAGCAAAAATTGCATAGCTGATTATTTTTATTTTTTTAAATGTTTACTTATTTTAATCATTCATTAATAGAAATCAAACCAAAAAAATACTTTATTTCAAATTAATTAAACTTTTTCATACAGAAAATAAATTCTACGTGCAGCTAAAATAAAACGTGTTTCTAGCTTGATCAAAGAAGACCTAAACTTTTATTGTCCTTGAAGTTACAAGTAACTAGTGTTCACATATGCGTAGCATAGATGGCATTTTGATATTAATAGCACCCCACTATCAAAATATTATTCTAATAAACATTCACAATACCTAATAAATTCATAAATTTATGTTTCAGAGTTTAAACTTTTAATTAGCAAATCTGCAGGAATATCTGATGTTGTGACAGGCCACCGGATAAAACCAAAGATAAAGGAAGAGAAATATTTCAGTGTGATTTCTGCAGAGAGTATCTCTGTCAAGAATGCATTGGACTATCATCAACAGAGGTTCGAGTTATGCAACTAAAGAACAATCGAAGATTAAGCCTTATTTGCAAAAAATGTTTTGGTCTCTCTACTCATGAATTAATTAATATAAGAATGAAAGCAACTGAAAACGCAATCCTTGAAGAAATAAGGAAATTACGGGAAATCGTTGAAAATCAAGATGTAAAAATTACAGAGCAAAACAATGTGCTAAACAACTTAAATAAGGACATAAAGGATTCAAAGGATCCAATAAAGAGTCACACTTTTGCAAGTGTGGTCAAAAATAGCAAAGAGACACTTATAGTAAAACCAAAAGAAAAGCAAGAGAGTAATAAAACAAAAGACGATTTAAAAGAAAAAATTAATCCCAAAGTCATGGCAATTGGAGTTGAAAATCTTAAAGAAGGAAAAGAAGGGGCAGTCATTATAAACTGCAGTAACTCTAACACAAAAGAAAAAATCAGAGAAAAAGTTACTACTGAACTTGGACACCAGTATAATGTTGTAGATGGTATTCAAAAAAACCCAAAGATTATCATACGTGGAGTAGAAGAAGATTTTATAAATGGTGATGACAAAATTATACTTGACTCTCTTATTGAACAAAATGAGCTTACTGTAAATGAAAACTCGATTTTTAAAGTACAGGCAAAATTCAAGCAGAAAGACAGGAAAAATAAAGGTAATATCATTATCTCCCTAGACAGTATACTAAAAAATAAAATATGTCAAATGGAAAAAGTTAACATTGGATGGAGAAGATGCATGGTACAGGAGTACAATAGTGTAGTGCGATGTTTTAAATGTGCAAGATATGGACATGTTGCTACAAAATGTGAAAATAAAGTTACCTGTTACAACTGCGCAAAGGAACATAACACGAGTGACTGTAGCTATGATACTTTAACATGTATAAACTGTGTAGAAACGAATACTAAGTTTAAAAAATCTTTAAATGTTAACCATGCTGTTACTGACCCAATTTGTGCCTGTTACAAAAGAATTCAGCCATTTTAATGCAGCATGGTCGGTCCGAATCTTGAAATGTCTTCCATAAAGATATTTATGAAAATGGTCCACTGATTTTACGATGGCCAGTAACTCTTTCCGGGTTACACAATAATTTCTTTCTGGTTTGGACAGCACCTTGCTGAAGTACTCGATCACTCTTTCCTGCCCATTCTGGATTTGAGACAGTACACAACCGACCGAAGAATTGCTGGCATCCGTGTCTAAAATAAAAAGTCCTTCCCGTTGTGGGTACGCTAGCACAGGACCAGTACATAAAGCTGCCTTCAATTTTCTCCATGCCGTTTCACATTCCGGTGTCCACTGGTACTGCACTTTCTCTTCTGTCAGCCGGTGTAGTGGCTTCGCAATTTCTGCAAACCCTTCCACGAAGCGCCTATAATAAGTGCAGAGGCCAAGGAAGCTCCGTACTTCATGAACGTTAGATGGTCTTGGCCAATCTCGTACAGCAGAAATTTTGTCGGGGTCTGTTTGTATTCCATCAAGACACCACGTGACCAAGAAATTTGACTTCTTTCTGGAATAGCAGGCACTTCTTCGGGTTCAACTTCAGATGGGCATTCCTGACTCGCCCAAATACTTCTTGAAGATTTTTCAAATGTTCTGTAAAGTCCTGTCCCATAACAAGCACGTCGTCAAGGTAAACCAGGCACGTCCTCCAGGTTAGCCCTCGCAGCACGAACTCCATCAGTCTTTCAAAGGTAGCTGGCGCATTGCAAAGTCCAAAAGGCATCACGGTAAATTGATAAAGACCACTGCCTGCTGAAAACGCTGTCTTTTCTTTATCATCAGGATGAAGCCCCACTTGCCAGTATCCACTCCTAAGGTCTAACGTAGAAAACCATCGTGAGCCTGCCAACGTGCTTAACGTGTCGTCAATTCGTGGTAATGGGTAACTGTCTTTCTTCGTGACATCATTTAATTTTCGATAATCGACACAAAATCTTAATGTTCCATCCTTCTTGGCAACCAAAACTACTGGCGATGACCAGGGACTCGTCGACTCCTCAATGACTCCATCTTGTAGCATCTTGTCTATCATTGCCGAGGCATCTTCTTGTTTTGCTAATGGCAGCCTCCTAGGTGGTTGTCGAATAGCGGGTGAGTTGCCAGTATTTATCCGATGCTGGACTATGTCTGTTTTTGTAAGGGCCTCTGTATTCTTGGCAAATACTGAACTTTCCTTTTCTAGGAACTTGATTGCCTCCCTTCGTTCATCCTCAGATAAATGCTCCAACTGGGTACTCAGCAAGGTCAAAACTTCCTGGTCTATTTTCGTAGACGAACTTCCCTCTGTTTCTTCCTCGCACCTCGCTACCCATGTGACCGGTTCATAGGAGCCAATCGGTTTGCCTTCCTTAATTGTCACCGAGTGGGAATTTAAATTAACGACTCTAAGTGGGATTTTGTCTTTAGTCCGGGTTAAAGTTCTCGCCACAATAATATTGGGTAGGGACTTAATCGATTCGTCATCTTCAACTAGGCCAACACGGTACCCTCCAGGATTTCCTTCTACGGCAGCATCGATCATTTGTTCTGAATGAGCAGGAATCTTGATCGTCTGTGTTGTTAACAATCTCGCTTTATGGAATTGGTCGTCTGCGGTTGCCAGAATAAATTCCTCATTTCCAATTTTTAAGACTCGCTCCCCTACGTCAACAATGAATCCCTGCTCTCCCATGATGTCTAGACCCAAAATGAAATCATCCATAATGTCAGCCACAATGACCTTGTAATTGAACCTCAACCGTCCAACCTGCAGTTCCAAGCTGACCTCTCCATGGACCGCAGCCCTGTCCCCCGTGGCTGTCCGAATAATTACTCCATTTTGCTTCTTGTTAATCTGCAAGCCTGATATAAACCCTGGCCGCACTATTGATGACGTAGCACCGGTGTCAATCGTAAACACGCATTTTCTTCCATTCACATATCCTTGCAACAACAGTCTACTTGGTATTCTTTGGAGCTGGGAAATCTTTATTTCTCTGGGGGCACCGCATTCCCTAGCCAACACAGCCCCCTTGGTGCTGGCTATCTTTAGTTTTCCTGCTTTTCTTCAACATTTACAGCATTTACTCGACTCTCCGAGTTCTGCTGTCGACAGTCTCGTTTCATATGGCCCATCTTGCCGCAGTTGTAACATTTAATACCACCACTCGGCTTTCCTTTATTTTGCTGTTTATCCTGCTTTCCTAGGCCATCCAATTTATCGAATAGTTTGGTAAACATTTTCTGCATCTCAGAATCATTTCTGGTTGCGATTCTTCGAGAGTCACAGCTCGCACTCTCGACCTTGGAGTATCTCTGTAGGCGGCTTCTACTTCAAGTGCACGCACCAAAGCTTCGCTACTACTTTGGTGTCTCGTCAGCCTCAAAACTCGCCTGACCTCTTCGTCCCTTATACCATCTAAAAAGGCCCCCACGGCTAATTGTTCCTGGAATTCTTTAGGTGCACTCGGATACGCCAGGTGTGCCAGTCTCTCTATCGCAGCTTCAAATTCTTGTAAACTTTCCCCAGCTTTTTGCATCCGGGATTTCAGCTGAGCCTGGTATAATTGGGCAAGGTGTTGATCGCCATACCTCAAGTCTAATGCAGCTTCCAAGACTTTAAAGTCCCTTTGTTTCTCCACCGGGATAGTCTGAAGTAATTCTGAGGCCTGGCCCCTTAACGCCAGAACTAATGCCATAGCCTTTTCCTCGTTATCCCAGTTATTTGCCGATGCTGCTGCCTCAAATTGTCTCTTGTAGGTTGTCCATGAGCTTTGGCCGTCAAAGGAGGGAGGCTTTAATCGAGGACCCGATGATGTTACTAACTGGCCTCCTTTTTCTCTCAACTGACGTTTAAGGCGCTCTACCTCTCCTTCGACCTCACTCATTTTTCCTTTAATTTGACTAACTTCTGTCTCGACTACACCTACTTTGTCTTCGACCTTGTTTATCTCCTCTTTAACTTCTTCCTTAACAGAAATGATTGCGTCCTGTTGTATTTTTATTTGATCGCTCAGGATTTTCCTTAATTCCTCCTGGCGTCTTTCTTCCAAGTCTTCCATTATTTTTCTGAGTTCGTCTTTTTCCTCTTGACGTTGTCTTTCTTGTTCTTGACGTCTTCTTTCTTCATCCTCTTTTTCTTTCTGACGTCTTGTTTCTTCATCCTCTTTTTCTTTCTGACGTCTTGTTTCTTCATCTTCTTTTTCTTTCTGACGTCTTGTTTCTTCATCCTCTTTTTCTTTCTGACGTCTTATTTCCTGATCTTCCATCATTTTCTTTAATTCGTTCCTTTCTTCTTGACGTAGTTTTACTTGTTCTTCTTTGTCTTCCTGCCGTTGCTGCGCCATCATTTTTTGGAATTGTTCGAATAAGTCCTGTATTTGTTTATCGGATGCCATACTTCTTGTTGTTACGGGCATACGATGAAATTAAAATAAAATAAATTTAACTGTCACGTCAATATCGGTAATGGAACTTTCTAGACAAATCTCGAAATAGCACGAAAAAGTCTTATCCAGAGTCTTTTGTCACTATCCAGTTCAGAGAATTTAATAATCTCCACTAATGTCCAAATAGAAAAGTTCTAGAAATTTTCACGCACTAAATGAGTCTTTTTCAGTGTCTCTATCACTTCTCAGTTCAAAGGATTTAATTATCACACTAATGTCCTAATAAAATGTTCTACAATGTCTCAAAAATGCACTTAAACACTATTTTCCTGTTCGAAAATAACCCTCGAACAATGTCCAGTAAATTAGTCCTGTGTTAGCACTAACTCTCGAGAATACTTCTCGAACACTCCAACACAACTTCAGAGCTCCTCTTGTCATAAAATTCCGCTTTCTGACACCAATTGTAACGTGTTTCCACCCTTAGGAAACCACCCTCGCAAATTCCGTGGGTTCCAAAAATTATAACAAGAGATGTCCACTAACACACTTTATTAAATGTTTACTGGATACTTCACAATACTATTATTAATTTAAATACACTTTACTGACTAAAAATCACAATGTTTATTACTTTGTTTATCTTTGAACTCTTAACCTCACTTTCTATACTTTCTCAACTTCTGAACTACTCGCCGAGAATGCGGTTGGTCTTTTATACCTAAAAATGACAGATCTCGATTGTTCTGTGATGACGCCACCATTCTCTAGAGAATTCCAGATGTCACTTTGGAATCTTCTGGTAGGTTCTTTTTCGAGTAGGTGCAAATACACTACATTCATTCAGACATTCGATCTGTTGAAGTCTGCCTACTTTTTAGTAACATAACCTTAAATTTTAAGGGGTGCAACATATTACAATATATATACTGGTAAAAATACCAGCACGAAGCCTACTTATGAATTCAGACGTATTTTCAGTGATGCAAATTATCAACTTTTTTATAATTGCTTAAATGAGTCTTGGCTACCTGTATTTGAAGCTATATCTGTTGATGACAAATACAACAACTTCACTGAAATACTGTTAGAACATTACAATACCTCATTTCCTTTAAAAAAAGTAAAAATTCCTACAAAAAGGAGACCAAAATGGATAACAAAAAGTATACTTGATGCTAAAGAGACCTTAAATTTCTTATCGGAGTTATACCAACATAATAGGTTACCAAAACCTGTATTTATTGAATATAAAAATTTTTATACTGACCTGCTGATAAATGAGAAAAGAAAATATTACGGGCAAAAAATAAATGAATCAGATAATAAAACAAAAACTGTATGGAATATTATAAATGCAGAAAACAACAAAGTTAGTCACAAAAATGATAAATTCCAAGGAATTGTTATAAACAATGAAACCATTACTTCTCCTCTAGAAGCATTTAATAAGTATTTCATTACAGCAGCCCCTAACCTTGTTGGAAATAATCCCACAAATCCTGATTTAGCACATATATCAGCAAATGTAAACTCAATTTACCTGTCGGAAGTAACTCAAAATGAAGTATTAGAAATTATAAATAACTTAAAAAACAAATTCTCTGCTGGCGATGATCATATATCCAATATATTGTTGAAAAAAATAAGTTTTCTAATAGTTGAACCCTTGACATATATTATTAATGAGTCATTATCTAAAGGTGTCTTTCCAGCAGGACTGAAAGTGGCAGTTGTTAAACCCATCTATAAAAAAGGTGATCCTCTTCAAATGGAAAATCACCGACCTATAAGTATCCTATCGAGTTCCTCCAAAGTGCTTGAAATAACCATGTGTTCAAGAGTATTATCCTTTCTTAATCTTCATAAAATTATTGCCATGAATCAACATGGCTTTCAAAGGGGCAAATCAACAACGACTGCAATTTTCAGTTTTGTTGAAAACATTTTAAAATTAGTGGATGAAGGTTGCCATGTGCTTGGCATCTTCCTGGATCTTTCAAAAGCCTTTGACTGTGTGAACCATAACATACTTTTAAGCAAACTTGAAAAAATGGGTATACGTGGATTAGCTTATAACTGGTTCGAGTCCTACCTTAAAGGACGTACACAAAAAGTAAACATTAGAGACAACTATGTAGATTATTACTCAGAACCAGAATGTATAACCATGGGAGTCCCACAAGGTAGTGTACTTGGACCGATCTTATTCATCCTATACATGAATGACTTATCAAAGGTAATCACTGACAAAACAACTATTTTAACAAATTATGCAGATGATACAAACGTCCTTATCTCTGAAAAAACTTTTGCTATGATAGAAGAAAAGACATGCCAGCATGTCACAAATTTCAGAATGGTTTAAAAATAATTCATTAGTGTTAAATACGGACAAAACCAATTGCATTCTATTCAGGCATAGTAGAAATGAAAACACTTACCCAGCAGAGATTCAGATTAATGATGTAGATGTTACCTTTGCAAACTCAACAAAATTTCTAGGTGTTACTGTTGATCAGTATATGAAGTGAGAGGACCATGTACAGTTGCTTTGTGGAAAACTCAGCAAAGTTTGCTACTCCATTAAAGAATTAAAAAAGGTTGTAGATGAGAGTACTCTATTAACAGCCTATTATGGTAATTTTTATTCGGTATTGACGTATGGAATATTATTTTGGTGTGGTTCACACAGTCGAGAGGTCTTCAAAATTCAAAAACGTGTAGTCAGAACAATGACAGGGAGCAGAGCAAACGAATCATGTAGAGGTTTATTTAGAGCACTTAACATTTTAACTGTGACGGGAATTTATGTATATGAAAGTCTCTGTTTTGTTTACAATAATAGAGAAATTTTTAAAGAGGCTCTTATAGACCACAAACATGATACAAGGCATAAAGATAATTTTTGTTATCCCATCCACAAGAGTGCTTTGCTTGAAAAGGGCTGTTATTATAAATGTTTGAAATGGTACAACTGCCTGCCCAGACACATAAAAGAAATAAAAACCTTAACTCTCTTTAAGACAACAATCAGGAAGATATTAATACAATCTGAACCATACGATTTAAATGAAGTAAATGATGCCACCTTCCTATGACTAATCTGTAGTGATGCCAAATAATGAAGTAATGTAATGTCCTTCTTATGTTTAATTTATATTAATAAGTATGTAACTGTTGTGTTTTTATTAATGTAATTTAGATTATTTATTTTGTAATTGTCGAATGTTAATGTTATTAATGTGATTTTTTTAATTATTGAAGCTCACGTTTTGCTTGACATGTACAATACAATGCTGTATATTGTCCCTAGTACGACATATATATTCTATTCTATTCTATTCGATATATATTTAACCAAAACAATTTTACTATTAATAATTTCTCTGCAATAATGATATCTAACTTCTATATGCTTAGTTCTATTATGAAATACAGGATTCACTAACAACTTATGCGCACTCTGATCGTCATTATATAAAGTAACAGTATATCATTCATGAATGATTACATATTGCAGGTTTCTTAAATAAGTTATTTCCCTGCACGCTTCCGAGATAGCTATATACTCTGTTTCTGTGCTAGAAAGAGCTATACATTTTTGTTTATTACAACTCCAAGAAATAACAGACTCTGACAACATGAAACAGAAACCGTGTACGACTTTCTATCCCCAATTATATTAACCTAGTCAGCATCAACATAACCTTCTATTTTATTTTTTTTTTATTATTACTATATTTCTCGGTTTCTACCTATATATATATTTATAAATAGTAAAAAACACACTACCTGTCATCTATGTAAGTTGGATTTTACATATTGTAAACAAATCGCACGGTAAATAAAATGCACGGGACACGCAAATATAGGTGGCTTAGTTCGCTGACGCGGAGTTTAAAAAGACAAATGCGCCTACGTAATTTTCAAACCCTGTCAAAACTGACATAATATTTGTTGAATAATATTGTTGACAAGTAAACTAAATTCAGATTTTACTAAATAAATAAATATGATCGTAGGTAAAGTATAGTACATAATTCGAGTTGTAAAACAATTACGCACTCATGGAACTACGCACTAATATGCTTCTTACAACACTCATTACGTAATATACTATAATATTCTTTTAGCATACATCCAATGTTGATTTCCATGACAGTTATTGAATTGATTAAAATATGCTACAGAATAAGCAATATCAGGTCTTGTAAGTACTGCTAAATACATCAGGCTGCCTATAAGTTGCTGGTATGGATTTTGAGCTTTAGAACTTACACTTTTTTCAAGTTTCAATTTTGCTTCCATTGGAGTGTCAACAGTTTTACATTCTGACATATTGAACTTATACAATAATTGATCAATATAGTTTTCTTGACTTAGCGTAACAATATTATTATTTTTATCAATATGAACTGACATACCAAGACATTGCTTTACTTGTCCCAGATCTTTAATTTTAAAATTATCACTCGATGTCTCTTTCAAGTACTTCATTTCATTTTCACTGTTAGAAAAAATGAAAAAATCGTCAACATACAGCGTTACAATAGTTCTATTAGCTGTTTGAGACCATATATAGCCTTTTTTAGTTTAAGGACCTTTTTATTATTTCCATCAGAGCAAACAAAACCACTCGGTTTCTGCCTATATATAGTCTCATCCAAGTCCCCATTCAAAAAGGCAGTTTTGACATCTAGGTGAATTATGTCCAAGTCTAATTGAACAGAAAGTGCAAACAATAACCTTAACGTACTGTGTCTTACCACAGGAGAAAATGTCTCCTCATAGTCAAGTCCATACCTTTGTGTATAACCTTTTGCAACCAATCTTGCATGATAACGCATTTTATTTTCACTGTCGATTTTCTTTTTGATGGAACCTTGGTGAAGTGTAAGGGGGTTCCACTTACACTTCACCAAGGTTCCATTGTTCGGAGCGTCTACAAGTTCCCACGCATTATTTTCTTCCTGTACAGCTTGTTCCCAATGTTCTTTCTCGGGGCCCTGTAGTGCTTCCTCCAATGTCAACTCATTAACGTCCAATTTTCTATTTTCCATACATATATTTGAGACACCATATTGCTCAGGCTTTTTTCTCTCCCTGGGTGGTAAAGTTATTGGATCAATTTCAATGTCAGAGCTTTCAGCAGCAGTGATCGACTCCTCACTTGGTACATAAGTCTCGTCATTTTTATCAGCGTCTTGATTGGAAGTGAATGAATCGTGATTTGACTGTCGTTCCCCACTGAATCTTGACATATTGTGTTTTCTTCTGGATCTACGTATTCTTTCTCTTCAACTTCAATCACACTCTCCCTATGCACATTGTTTTCTATGATTTCAACATTCCTACTGGTTGTAATCGAGTCCTGGGATTGAATATTCTGTACCCCTTAACATCATCAGGATAACCCCCAAAAACACATTTCTCTGATTTTTTATCCCATTTACGTGTTTTTTTTTTAGGGACGTGCATCATCACAGTACTGCCAAATATTCTGATATTACTGAGATCTGGCTTTGTGTTCGTCCACAGCTCATATGGAGTACGGTCGTTCAATCCAGCTTTCACTATTCGATTCTGTAAATAAACAGCGGTGTTAACCGCGTCAGCCCAGAATTTTTTATCCAGACCTGCTTCGAACAAAAGACATTTGGCTTTTTCTACGATGGCCCTATTCATACGCTCGCTAAGCCCGTTTTGTTCAGGTGTGTACGGATTTGTTTTTTGATGAATTATTCCCATCTGTTTCAGATAATTATCAAAATCGCCATTACAGAATTCTTGGTCATTATCATTTCGTAAAATATTAGTTTTCTTATCTAGTAGATTTTCAACTTTCATTTTATACTCTTTAAAATACTTAAAAGCTTCATTTTTATTTTTCAAGAAATAAACATGTCGTGCGGCGATGATCGTCAATAAACAGAAGAAAGTACCTTGAACCTCCAAGAGAAATATTCTTCATTGGCCTGCAGAATCCGTGTGCACTATGTTCAGCAGCTCAGTACTCCTGTTGCCCTCATGAGAAAACGGCAATCGACTTTGCTTTCTTGTCCAACATAACTCCTACAGCATTCTGCATTTTGTTTATATTGCTGCTGTTTACATGTCCTAATCTTCGGTGCCAAACCTCTCCGGATTCTGCCACAGCTGCTGTTAAGTAAGTTCAGTTTGTAAACTAATAATGTCTAACCATGTGATTTTCAAGCAAGCACGGTTCAAAATTGTTTTTTTTTTGTTTTTCGTAGAATACCTTTCACTTTCGACTACTTGAAGTTCACTCAAGTCCACTGTCTATTAAAAAAAAAAAAAAGTATAATTAACACAAAAAGGTTTTACTTGGGACCTGGGCCCATAAAACAAAATAAAACGTGTTTCTAGCTTGCCAAACAAAGAACCAAACTTTTTTTGCCCTTGAAGTTACATGTAACTAGTGTTGACATATGCGTAGCATAGATGGCACTAGTAGGATTAAACTTAATTTATTTTGATATAAATAACGGGCATATTAGGTTTTATAGTGACTTACTTTGAAACTTAGAAAAGCAATCGCAACGCATATACATATGTATACCTAGTTCATTTTTTTAACTGTTTTTAATATAATCTGCCCTTGTTTCATCCAGCCTTTCCATGCGCCTCGCACCGTGCATGTGAGGCTGGCTCCGACGCGTGGTAGGGGAGGAATGTTGTTCTTTGTTAATTAATTTGAAACAAAGTTTTTTTGGTTTGATTTCTATTGAATGCGGGAGCCGCAAAAACGCGCAAATCTCTGATTGGCATATGTGCAGGAGACGCATATTTTCGAACGCCGTGAATACTACTTAAAATCGGGAGGGGCAAGATTGTGGTCTGATAATAGCTTAAAAGCATTTCAAGCTGTAGCTTGTTAGTTGCAGTGAAGCTCTGGTCTGAAAAACAGTTATATACTCGCAATTTATTCTTCAGTGTGTCAGACAGTCTATTGTGTGTAAACAGCTGCGAATTTTTCTTAAAATAAATTGCATTTTTTACAAAATGAACAGGAAAAATAAATATTTAGCAGATGATGAGCTTGAAAAATTTTTCTTAGATGTAAAAAGGCTTATATGTTTTTGGAATATTGATGCAACTTGCATTAGTTCTTCAGTATACAAATTCTGTATATACCAAATAAAAATACACGCGAACAATAATAAAAAAAAAAAACTTTTTTTTTTTTAGATTATTAACCCTTTCACTGCAGAGAGGCTCAACCTAACCTCTCCCGCTGTGCGGGTTAAAATTATCGCGTGCGCGTATAGTCGCCTAGAGTAGTCTGAAACAAATGGGTCAAAGATTATTTTTCTTTTATTCTCAAATAATTTATTGTCCTCTTAATTATAGAGGAAAAAAAACTAAAATCGGTAAAAAGAAACTAAAATTAGCATGTTTTTTAAACTTTTTTAATATATTGGGGCACCATATTTTACATTATATAAAATCGGGAATAAAAAACTAAATTCATTTTTTTAATTTTTTTTATTGGGGCGCCATATTATTTACTATAAATAAAATCGGGACTAAAAACTAAAATTAAGATGATTAATTTTTTTTATTGGGGCGCCAAATTTTGTATTATAAATAAAATCGGGAATAAAAACTAAAATTAAAATATTTGTTAATTTTTTTTTATTGGAGGCGCCATATTTTGTATTATAAATAAAATCGGGAATAAAAAACTAAAATTAGCATATTTTTTATGTTGGGGCGCCATATTTTTTTTATTTTATACTATAAATGAATTCGGGAATAAATAACTAAAATTAGCATATTTGAAATTAATATAAAATAATATCTATATAATATTTACGAGACTATTGTTATATAATTATAAAAATAAAACTTTACGTAATATAAATAAAGTCGTTAGTAAATATTATGGGAGAACCTTCTTCATAGACGTTAAGTTACGCCTTTGGTATAGCGCGCGCGCGCTACCAATAAATCGTTATTTATATTTAGATCAAGCCTACGCGAGTTGATGCGTCTAGAGCAGCTGGTAGCAATTTTAAAATATTCTGCGAGTTAACTCGCTTTGAGCAGTTGGTCGAATGGCGATTATACTCGTCTTGAGCAGTGAAAGGGTTAATGAAGTAAGAACGTTGTATACTTTTAACAATTATGTATTATATGTTTGCATATCTACTAAATAACACGTTTATCTGCTATCTTCATTTATTTCAACTTGCGCATATAAGCGCGTATGTCTTTGGAGTCGGGAAGCACATTAATGCACGAACATAATAAACGGGAGAAGCACGATTGCGCGAACGCAAAAAATCCCCGTTTGTGAGGCCAGTCGCCTAAAAAAACGCCCGATGCGAAAGGGTTAAAATAGGTAAATATTTAAAAAAATGAAAATAATCAGCTATACAATTTTTTGCTAAAAATAATAAGGTTTAATGTATTATAAATAAACAAAAACTGCCTATTGTACTTAAAGGTCTTACAAATAATTAGTTTTCGTTGAGTAGACACAACTGCAATTTATCTTGAAAAATAAAATCAACTTTGTTTTGCGCCAAGATTATGATGTACCCGGTATTAAGCTAGCATCAATGTTCGATCAGCTAATGCATGTACTTACTTATTTACTAAGATAGTGAATTTTTATAAAGCTAGTTATATATATGATTATTAAATTGAAGTAAAACGAGTGTTGTGCATTCAAAAAATGTGATTTGACGCCACTTCTGGCAAAACCGGAAGTTCAGGCACATAAACCTAAGACCAAATAATGGTAAATAGTCTGGTTATTCATTTCCAGCAGTCATCATTTTAATAACTGCAGTAGTTTTGAGAAATCGTGGTATAGTATCGAGGTCCAGTCTTCGGAGCCATCTATGGAGAAACTGTCCATAATTTGAAGTTTTGCCAAAGGAACTTATTGTTTAGAATCAGTTGAACCACAACATATCAAAAATTCATCAAATTTGACAGGCCACCAATTTATCTACAAAACATGCGGTGTCCTTTCTACTCAACACTCAACATCTTAAACGGTTTCAGAGTAATCGTGCACGTGCACACAAAAAAAGTTACAGACAGCTAGGCCGACAGACAGAAAACTTTTTTCGCTCAAACTTAAAATCTCAACGTTTCATTCTAAGCCTACTTAAAGAATAGAAATTTTCAAAAATGTTTTTGGCGTTACTGTACTTCCACTGGATGTGGAAGCAATACGTAACCTACCTTTATCGGAAATCTACTATATTGATGAAACGCACTAACCTAGAAGACTTGATTCTTTTACAATTGCAGTGTTGAAGGCATTCGACCCTGACTGAGGGTCAACATTAAGAGATGATACAACTTGCTGGAGCCAACATTGTCGGCATCTTTTGAACTCATTCGTAAAAGTGAGTTGATCTGCCAGAATTTCAGCAATCCCAAAGCGTACCGACAAGGTTGGCTTCACCAAGTTGGATCGTCTGTACAGTTGCCATGAAAACAATGGTGTCGTTGCTGTTAAAAAATATAAAATAAAGTAATTTAGCAGATTTTAATAGAAACTTATTAATGGCTAAAAGTGAACCGTTACAATGAGACACTCTGTATAAGTATTACGGAACCAATTACCGAAGTGTATTATATTAATGAATAAAATCATTCAAATAATATGCAAGTTTCATTGAATCAATGTCTAATAGTTATATCGATATAATGTATTAGCATCATTGATCAATTAACACATTTACGTTGATACAATGTTTATAGATTAATAAGCTCATTTATCAACTAATGTAGAGATGTACGTTATATTAATAAAATCATTTATTGACTCAATTTTAATCATATTAATGTACTTTTTAATCATATTTATGGACATTTTTAGTTCCATGCAGTAACTGACACAAAATTAGGGAGAATGGACTTTCTTTTTAAATAAAAAGGTAATATTCTGTACCGAAATATCATTTTGAATGCTTTAATCAAAATCAAAAATATGTTTTATAAATTTTCATGGTGACCTTGAAGTTTTGAAACTTATGTGTGAACCACTTTTTAATTTGTACCTTCCCAATGTAATATATAGCGAGCTGTCACTGCTTACGATAGTAGCTACATCTAAATCTTCTCTAATACTGCGACATTTTCTATTTGTTTGTGACTTATTTAATGTCAGCTTATTTCCACTACCAAGGCCAATCGCTAATTCCAGAAGAAAAGTTCATCAGTGTTTGTGCAATTATTGGCACCAACACCTGGGAATTTTACCGAATTCTTAATTTGGTAGAAATCTTTAACATGCTCACATAAATATTCGATTCATCTGTGTGAAAAGTCATGCTACTGTCCATCACATCAACAACAAAACAAGGCAAGTTTTATATCATTAAGTTATTTCAAACTTGTACACTACCTATGAAATGCATGCAAAAAATTTTACCAACAATATCATATATCAAAAATAAAACAGATATTTTAAAACAATTGAACTGAACTGGCATATAAAATTATCACCACGTTTACGTGAAGAGTTAAGCTAACGTTAAAACTGTTAAGAACGGTCTTAACATTAAAATTCTTGCGCGTAAACGCGCCTTAATATTACTTGGCTTAGTGTTGTCAATCCTTACTAAATGTATTAAGTTAACACATCTAACTAAGCAAAACTGAGTTAAGGACTACGCGTAAACGCTTTAGCCGGCTTTAGTGTACGCTACGGCGCATGACAGGTCTGTCACAACAGAAAACTTAACCTCTGATTGGTTGATTGTAAACAGTTTAAAATCAAATCAGAAATTCAACTAACAACCTTGGTAACGGACTGACACCTGGTGGATGAATCTAAAATTAATCTTAACGCTCATAAACGCTCTTAAAAACTACTACTAACATCGACGTTAGAAGTCTTAACATCTTTGCGTAAACGTGGTGTATAATTTCATTGTTATTTATACTAACCTAATTTGCCAGTAGGTTTAAGTTTTGGTATTCCACCAGCGAATAGTCCTCCTAATCCATTTGATGGTAATGTTCCAGGAAAATTTGGGGATGCATCTGCCGATGATAAACCATTATTATTTCCTATATTAGTGCTGACTTTACCTGAAAAATGTATACAGTGTCCATGAGACGTTTTAAATTTTTTAAATTACTTTTACAGCTAGTTTCACTATCGTTGGTTAACTAATACGAATAGAATATTATAAAAATCTGTGACAATAACAGCCAGTTTTACAATTGTTGGTTAATTAATAGTTAGGATTTGACCAATGATTTATTACTATTAAGGTAAGAATGTCTGGTAAAGTTGTTTACTAATAATTATAACTTTCAGATTCTGGTTAGTCAACCAAAAAGATAACCAACGATTGTGGAACTGGATGTTATAGCGATATATAATAATATTACAATGTGTGTCAGACTATGACTCAAATATGAATTTTTCTTTGCTATAACATTTTTTCATTATTCAGATGCTCCATATACAAATATAGTACAGGATATCAACACTATATATTTCATGAATTTTATATGAATTTGCTCCAGTTTGGATATGTATTCTTTATAGATATAATTCTATACTATGGATCCATATCCTTTATATTTTTCAATATTTAAGGGTAATTTATTTATAAGATACCAATTGTCAACTCTGTTCAGATCCTCCTGTATATCCAGCCAGTCAGCATTATAATTAAAAAACAAATAAAAAGTGTGTACTTAAAACCAAAAAAAAAAACACTGCCTAAGGAATTACTGCTTTCACATCCAGATTTCCTCACTACCACTACATTATTAATGGGGGTGTGGTGGTGACCTTTCATTCTTGTACGTGACTGACTGACTATTACGACTCACAAATAATGAGGCAACAACTTTACAACAGAAATATATATATATAATTTTTCGCTGTTAAACGGCTACAGAAAACATTTTGAAAGTTAACCAAAAAAATCTTTGAGTCATGAACTACTAACACTATATGAAAAGCTCGAAAATTTTGGATAGTACCCTTTTGCACCGGCAGATTTTCTGACGAATTCGGATTTAAGGTACTTTGGGCATAAGTTTTCACACATAACTCATTTTTAAGCGACTTTACGTGCTGCGAGCACTACATTAAAATAACATTGACTCACTCTAGAACCTTCGTGGGCAAGTATCTATATGTTGACGATTTAGTAATCTTTTTCTCAGAAAAAACCATGCCAGTTATTAATGCCACACTGCAAAAGGCAACTGACCAGACATACTTTTTACTCTGTAGATAAATTTTTAAATCACCAATTTTAATGATAATTTAAATACATCTGTAGTTTTATATATGTGTATGTATATGTACATGTATATTTTATCTATCTACCTATTATATTATGAAATTTTTAAACTTTTGTATATTTTAACATTAAGTAAACTCTATTACTGTTGTTACTATACTGCTCTTATGATTAGTCCAACAAGTATTGTAGATTTCAATATAAAACTTCATGTGATGAATAAAGTTGTATTGTATTGTATTGCACTTTATTGATGTCAACACTAAGATGATAGGATTTAAGTTCTCTCCACTGAAAACCTCCTGTGTACACTATTGCAGATTGCACTGACCCTACTGTGAATCACGTTTGTCTTTTAACAGTATCTAAATAGTATGCAACCCCCACTATCAAATATTTAGACCTAATCTTGTGATAGTAACCGATTGCATCACACAGAGGATCTGATATCTATATGTAAAAAAAGCTTTAAATCCCATTAAGTGCGGAGCTCACACTAAAGGAGGCGCAGATGCGGAAGGTATACATTTTCTGGCTCGGTCAATGGTGGTATACATTTTCTGGCTCGGTCAATGGTGCATAATATTTTGTAACATAGCCAAAAGACAAAATGAATGTTTTTAATCTAGTTTTATTCGATTTCTACATATACTTGAGTATTTTCTTGACTTATTAATTACCTGTTATTCACCAAAGAACTTGCGTATTTAATAGAGATTTATTTAGCAAAAAGCTATACATAAAAAAAACACAATAAACAGTTATCCACATAAAGAATAATAATAATTCACACTAAAAATATATCCGAGACTAAATATAACACAAAAATAAAAAAATAAATATTTAAAAACTATACAGGCTGAGATTTTATATATTCAACGCACAAGTTTTTAAATTGTCTAAAAGTGTTGGAAACTTTTATATTTGGCAGATTCTCATATTCTTTAAAACCTTTACAGAACAACGATTTTGAGGTAATTAATGAATTATGTTGTTCCCTATACAAATAATTTTTTTTACGAGTATCATGATCATATCTCCAACGTATGTTATCTTGTCGGATAAGTAATTTGGCAACATATTGTTTTTTATTTTATAAACAAACTGTAATGTCTTTAATAATATTCTTCGTTTTACAGTCCTAAAATGTAGGACCTGTAACATACTGATTCTTGGAGTATACCTATTGCATTGTAATATAATCCTTATTGCCTTATTTTGCATTTTTTGTAAAATTTGCACTTCATTATTATTCAGATAAATTAACAGAGTTGCACAATATTCAAAATGAGGTGCAATTATGGTTTTATAAATCGTTATTGATAAATCCTTTGATATTCTCCTTAAAAATTGATTTTTTTGAAAATTTTTTTACAATATAATCAACATTTTGTTTAACACTTAACTGTTCGTCTAAAATTATACTTAGATATTTGATTTCAACTATTTTCTCTAGCATCTGATTATTCAGTTTAATAGTTTCGTTATATACTATTTTATTCAACACGTTTTTTTCCCAGAACCATCCACTTACATTTATCAATGTTTACTTTGAGACTGTTACTACACAGCCACATATATAATTCATCTAAATCACTATTTACAGTATTAATAATCTTATTGACATTTTCACCCAACATGTATAACATAGTGTCAGCTGCAAAGAGATGTATTTTACAGTTGTTTATTGATATGACAAAATCATTAATAAAAATAATAAACAATAACGGGCCAAGGACGGATCCTTATGGTACTCCATACCGTGTTGCTTTTTCACTTGACACACTTTTACCAAACTTGACTTCTTCCACATAGGTATGATTTAAACCAGTTTAATACTGTACCGCAAACACCAATTGCCTATAATTTTATGAGAAGTAGATTGTGATCTACTGTTTCAAAGGATCTTTTAAAATCTAGGAGTACTATAACAATAGCCTTGCCAATATCAATTTTACCGAATCTTCTAAAATGTACTGAAGGGCACTTTCACAGGAATGTGCTGCTCTAAATCCAGACTGTTCCGATATTAATATCTTATTTTTTTCACAATGGCATATTAGTTGTTCCTTCACTGTCAGTTCTAGTATTTTTTCACAAATAGGTAATGTGTTAATGGGTCGGTGTTCTTCACTAAGTATAGTATTATTTACTTTTGGTACCGGCATTATAAGTGAATTCTTCCACTTGTCTGGAAAGACTCCCGTCTGCAATGAACTATTTATTAAGTTTAAAAACCTATCTCCAATGACTTGGAATGATGTTTTAATAACATGTGCATGTAATCCTCACTGCCCAATTTATTCGGCAAAGCAGTAACGATTTCTCTTAGGTGACTTATTTCTATTTGTTTAAATTTACTAAATTCATGGACTACAAAAGCTCTATCTTCGTTTATTTGGCTGACATTATACTTTAGTATATCTTGAATAATATTTGAGATACTGTCTATAAAGTAAACATTAAATTTTTCTATAATCTCTAACTCATTGCAAATTTCTTCGGAATTGAATTTGATAGATTTAGACACATTTAAATTTTTAGTATTAGTAAATTGTTTTCCACATCATTTTAGTCATTCTTACAACCATCTATTGTTTGTTAATAATATTTTTGTTTTTGTTTCCTTATCATTGATGTTACCTTGTTCTTATTTTCTTTATATATTTTCCAATCTTCTTCATTATTCGTAATACTCGCTGCCATATATTTGTCGTCTCGGTGGTTCATTGCTTGCACAATTTCTTCTGTAATCCATTTTTATTTGGGTATTATAACCTCTTTTATAGGGCAAAGTGCATCTAAGCATGTTTTTACATTTACAAGATTCTCTGCTAGAATGTTGGGGTTTGTAATACTATTATTCCATTCAGTTTGCATTAATAAATTTTGAAATATACCTTCATCATAATTTGTATAGATTCTCGATAATCTCTTTATGTTATTATACATATATGCATGATCTGTTATTTTAGGCTTATGATTTACTTTATATGATATCATATCCGAGTTGGTTATTAATAAATCAATTAGTGTTGCCAGAGTTATTTGTAATTCTGGTCTCTTCATTTATTAATTGTGTAAGTCCATTTTTTGCAAGAATTTTTGATAACTTATTTGAGTAAAATGTATCTTGTGACATGTCTATGTTAAAATCACCTAATATAATAGTGTCTATGTTATTAGAACAGTATTCTTCTAACCTTTCAAAATTGTTTAAAAATTCAGCAGTACTTGCACTTGGAGAAACGATATAATCCTATCAAGAAGTATTTTCTCATTTTAATTTGAACTTCCAATACAACACACCACAATTTTTTTTCAATTGTAAAATTTTTTAAAAGTCTGAATAAAATTCCCTTTTTAATATAAAATATGTCTACTATTGTGTAGCAAATTTCAGTGGCATAACCATCTATTACAAGTTCCGATAAATTTATATCATTTGTTATATGTGTTTCCGTTAAACAAACTAGTGTAGGTTTTAACTTATATATTAATAATGTTACTTCATCTTTATTATGAAGAAAGCCTTGTTGCTATTGGTTGTCTAAGTAATCAACCCTCCTTTTCACATTATTTAAAACTCTTATATAGCAAGGACAATTTGGATCCAGTGCATCATGGTTATCTTTTATCTTTACCTTATATTTGTCGATTACATAACTGCAGTTTATACATTTGTTATGTCTTGCTTTGCATTCTTCTTCATGTTGTAATAAACATTTATGACAAACTTTATTTTTTTGACAGTCCTTGGCCAAATGATTAAAGCCTAAACATTTATGGTATCTTATTACATACACATGGTCATAAGCATTGACCACCCTATAAATATCTTATTTCGGTTTAATACATTTTTATGTGTCTTTGGATCTGTTTCTAAGATAAGCGTAAATTTCCCATCATTATACCATTTAAGTCTTTTCAGTATTTTTAAACGAAAATCTGCCTCATTTTCATTGTTTGTAAAATTTTGTTCAACTATAGCATCAATGATTGCAGATTGAGAGACCTCACTTCGTCTAAAATTTCCTTGCTGGACTCCATGCCTAAGCACGTTTTACAATAGTACCGTAGAATTCATCCTTTTCTCAGTTCCATACATTTAATTTTTGATGCAGTAAGTCTCGAACAGTTATACATAATTTTGCTTGGCACTGGTCACATGTCCATAGTTGATCATGCTCATAATTTTTTTCTTACACACACTGCATACTATTAACATTTTTTTCTAACATTTAGCTAGATTACTCTGTATATTTAATATTCACTTTAAATTAAACAGATAAAAGTCATTAATAAGTAAAAAAGAGTACTGTTTTTTCTCCTTAATTATACCTTTTTAAAACCACTACAAAAGGTTTTATGGATAAATAACTCTAATATTGTTTAAATAACCAAAACTTTTGTTTTAATAATTCACTTGGTACACAAACTAAACATATATAATTACAAGATCAAACAACTTACCTGAAGTGAAGTTCGATCTTGATTATATGAGGCCTCATCGAAATAAATAAGAGTAGTGTAAGTGCCTCGTGTACGTACCAAACTTCACACATTTTAAAAACTAAAACGGTCCCCGCGCCCGCTTTCGATCCTTACCTGTCTCATTCTGTTTAAAGCCACATTGTTGCATTCGGGGTAGATTTTCAGATAGGATGTGGGTGGGACTTATTTATTTCGACGAGGCCTCATATAATCAAGATCGAACTTCACTTCAGGTAAGTTCGTTTGATCTTGTAATTATATCTCGGCCTCGTCTTCATAAATAAGAGTAGTGTAGATGTTTAAAGTATAATGCAACAATCAAACAACAATAATAACATAATGTTATGTATGTTACTGTGTTGTATATTTGGCAGTGGATACAATGAACTGTCCCTTTTTGTTTCATTATACATGATGATAATTGTATTTACTATATAGTCGAATATCGATTATGCTGAATTAACTTAATTATAATTTCATGTTTATATATATATATATTTTTTTTATACAGATCCATTAAATTTTCAACAAGTGAGTTCTTCGAGGTTAAGGGTGAATTTAAATTGAAATGTTATATTTATTTCTGTTAATCCTTTTTTTTTTTCTTTTTAAGGATATCAATCTTTAGTTATTCTAAAATGCATTTTTAAAATATGTTACGGGTCCAGCTATTTTTTCAGATATATAGTTTGGGCTAGAATTAGAACTTTTGTCACAGGTCTCTGAAGGAAATGAGCAAGGTATTTACCTCCTCAATCCATTCTGCCGTTAATCTTACTATGGCTAGGGCAATCCTAGGTACTTGGAGGTACTGTCAAAGCAGCATGCCTAGTGCTATACTCAAGGTACTTCCATGCAACATTATCTTAATCCAACTGTTAATAGGTTGAGAAGACGCCTTATAATAGAATTTCTTGAAAGCATTGGGAAACTCTGCAATGTGAGAGGCCTCAGCTTGTCCTTTTACTTTCGACAGCTGAAATAGTTGTCGTTATCCAGACCTTGTAGTCCTGATAATAAGAAGATAAAATAACTGTAACCTGACCCTCTTTTTTTTTTTGTTTGATAATAACACTCCCTGTTGTTTATACGATTCTGATATCCCTATCTTTGAAAGGGTTTGAACTATTTTCCATTAGTTGGTTAAGTGAAAAGATCTGCTAGTTTTACCTGGTCATGCTGGGCATCAGACTGTAATGCGCCTCTAAAGAAAGAATCACCCACAGCCTGTGGACATACATACACGAATCGGAAATATTAGTGTTCAGCTTCTGTTTTCCTGTGGTTCAACGTTTCATTAGAAGCATTAAAAATTTTAGAGTCAACAGAAAAAATAAAAATAATGTTTTATTTGTTTGGTTTAAACCAAGTCGGATCTTCAACCACAAGTGTAGCATTCGTAAATATTTTGGTGAGTGGTGGAAAAGAATAGAAGCTGAAGTTACTATAATTTCTATTGGATTCATCTACTGCCGAGTAAATATGAGGATTTCTCGATATGTATTTCTCACATTTTGTGTTACTTCTACTAGTGAAATTCATGATAGGTTTCATAACATACATACTAACAGCGCACAATACAGTCCAATGCCATGCAGTTATATTGACATGTTTACGCCGTTAAACTGGAGTCTTTTATGCTTTCTGTGCGAGTTGATAACGGACAGAAAGAATTGGGTTTTTTTAAGATTGACCGATGCTATAACGCTTTTTTCTAATCAATTCAGCATGTGATCTAGTTTACAGTGATCAGTTGCAGTGTATTTATTTAGAGATTTAAGGTTTATGATGTGTATGTGAACCATCCGGCTTAGGCGTTGACAAAACATGTTTGACAAATGCTGTTGTTTACCGATGTAAGCTTTACTAACCTGAAAAACAATTTACCTAAGGAGCTCATAACTAGTTAAAATTCAGAGGACCACCATTTGGGTTCCTTAGGTTCCTTTGGTAGGACTTTCTACCTGGAAATTTTAAGAAATGGCAAATTAAAAAAGCCCACACATTATTTATTTTTTAATTTAGATTAATAGAAACTAACTCCCTTTGGGAAGGGGTTTCTCGATGGTGAATATCAACCAAGATTCTACTCTCATCACTGACATATCGGATATACTGGCGATCACCCCCCCCCCCCCCCCCCTCTTTTTCAGAAAGAGAAACCATAATATGGTCAATGGCAATTAAATTTGTCAAAATTGTCAAAATCTGCTTCTGTAAGTATGCCAGGCGAACAGCCCTTTGAATGACCGACTCCGAAAGCCGACGGCAATCATAGGATTTAGCTTAGGGGGGAGACAGTCTCTCTGGTGTCGACATATGTATATACAACATATATACACACTACATATATACACATATACACATATATACATATATACATATATATGCATTAAATTACTTAGTATTTGTTTCTTGTTGGGAACCCTGTCATTCCAGATAACATCCGTGTTATCACCCACACATAATGTCATCACAAATAAATGGCCATGATTAGCTAATTAGTCAATGCTATCACCGACATAATTTCCAAAATGTTACTTATTATTTACATAAATAATTTCCTTTTTTTTTTTTATAAGGAACCTCGTCATCATACACGAGTTATTAGAAACAGAAGATGTCAACAAAGACCAGATAAGGCCTTGCCATTATCAAACCAGTCCACCTATATAAGTGTTTTCACAATCACATATCAGAGACAGATAGTCGTTAATCAATGCTATAACCATGTTTGCATAAACACTCTTTCAATAAAAGAAAATTATTGTTATAATAAAAATCTAATAACTAAACCTAAAAAATTGCTTATTACTATTTGCACGAATGCTTCCTTTCAATAAGAAAACTGATCATCATTACACACCAGTTCACCAGATAGGTGTGACAAGTTAGTTAATCAATATCATCACCGACATGAATCCCAAAGAAAATAAAGGGTTTACTTACTTCTCATCATATAGATATGTTCACCTAATAGTGTTAACCCAACCACATAATGCCATCACAGGCAGATGGGCGTAAGTTAATGTTTCTATTCGCATAAATAGTTTCTTTTCATATCAAAGCTTGACACTAGATAAGTTTATCTGTCAGTGTTACCACATAATATGTCACCGTAGACAGAATTCTATTTCCATAGGTAATTTCTTCCAATATGAAAGCTTGCCCCCATAGACAAGTTTACCTGTCAGTGTTGTCATAAACACCTAATGTCTTCCAATATGAAAGCTTGCCATCATAGGCAAGTTCACCTGTCAGCGTTGTCATAAACGCATAATGTCCCCATAGACAATTCTATTTGCATAAATAATTTCTTCCAGTATGAAAGCTAGCCACCATATACAAGTTTTCTGTCAGTGTTGTTATAACCACATAATGTCACCATACACATAATTTTATTTGCATAAACAATTTCTTCCAATGTGAAAGCCTGCCACCATATACAAGTTCACCTGTCAGTGTTGTCGTAAACACATAATGTCACCATAGCCATAATTTTATTTGTATAAATAATTTCTTCCAATATGAAAACTTGCCACCAAAGGCAAGTTTCCCTGTCAGTGTTGCCATAAACATATAATTTCATTTGTATAAATAATTTCTCCCAATATGAAAGCTTGCCACCATAGGCAAGTTTCCCTGTCAGTGTTGCCATAAACACATAATGCCGCCATAGACATAATTTTATTTGCATAAAAAATTTCTTCCAATGTGAAAGCTTGCCACCATAGACAACTTCACCTGTCAGTGTTGTCATAAACACATAATGTCACCATAAACATAATTTTATTTGCATAAAACAAAATTTTCCAATGTGAAAGCTTGCCACCATAGACAAGTTCACCTGTCAGTGTTGTCATAAACACATAATGTCACCATAGACATAATTTTATTTGCATAAAAAATGTTTCCAATGTGAAAGCTTGCCACCATAGGCAAGTTCACCTGTCAGTGTTGTCATAAACACATAATGTCACCATAGACATAATCTTATTTGCATAAAAAATTTCTTCAAATGTGAAAGCTTGCCACCATAGACAAGTTCACCTGTCGGTGTTGTCATAAACACATAATGTCACCATAGACATAATTTTATTTGCATAAATGATTTCTTCCAAGGTGAAAGCTTGTCACCATAGACAAGTTCACCTGTCATTGTTGTCATAAACACATAATGTCACCATAGACATAATTTTATTTGCATAAATAATTTCCTTCAATGTGAAAGCTTGCCACCATAGACAAATTCACCTGTCAGTTTTGTCATAAACACTTAATGTCACCGTAGACATAATTCTATTTGCCTAAAAAATTTCTTCCAATGGGAAAGCTTGCCACCATAGACATGTTCACCTGTCAGTGTTGTCATAAACACATAATGTCACCATAAACATAATTTTATTTGCATAAATAATTCTTCCAATATTAAATCTTGTCACAAGTTCACCTATCAGTGTTACCAAAAAACACATGTCACCACAGACAGACATGACAAGTTAATTAATCGATGGCATCGACGGCATGTTTAATAAAAAATTATATTTCCATAAATATTTTCTTCCAACAGTACGCCCCTGGCAGTACTGATCTCCTTAACTATGTTTTTACAGATGGCGACGATTCATGTCGACCGCCGCGACTTTATAATTCACCGAACTCTATTCCAATTTGTTCACTAATTCTGCTGTGTCTTTTCACGAATGCCTAGGCATCCCTTAAAACGAGACAAGAAATTGAGAAACAATAAAACAAGTTAAACCGCACAACACAAAACGGGACGATGCAACTAAAACGATGTGTTCAGTTTGGCACACAAACAAGGAAGGATCGACAGCGGGCGCGGGGACCGTTTTAGTTTTTAAAATGTGTGAAGTTTGGTACGTACACGAGGCACTTACACTTCTCTTATTTATGAAGACGAGGCCGAGATATAATTATTCCCCAGTTCTTTCTCCACATATTGATATTAAATAACAGTTTATTAACAAAGTCTTTCCACTGTAATTCACTTAATTAAAGAGCTTATTGTACAAGACTTTCATTAATTCACCTCTCAAATTATTTGGCTTAATATCAAACAGATTTTCGATTTGAAGTTATCAATGGAATTGTCGTGAAAAATTTTATGTACCTACCGGGTGTCTAAAAGATGTTGCCATTTGAAAAATTTGACTTAATTACTAATCAGTGATGTTGGAAATTTTAGTTCATTGTAAATACTAAACCAATTTGAAAAATTTCACCCTTACATTTTTCTCTTATCGTTTGGGCCCATTAAGGTACGGTCAGACACAGCTACTTTTGCTGCGGTGCAGTCTAAAAAACTGCGCAGTTTAAGTGAATCTTCATGTGAATAGCTGTGCAACCTTAAAAGTAGCGCGTGCTGTTTGGTTGCGTGCAACATTTATATGCTGCGTGCAGCCTCAAAAGTAGCCACGTGTGAATTGAATTTTAAAGAGTAGCGATGGCTGCAAAAAATATCTATTTGGTTGAAACTTTTGCAGCAGCAGAGAGTGCAGTATTTCTAAAGTTGGTGTCCATTTGTGTACCTAACATTTTAAATAATGTATTTGTGAATAAATTTCGACTTGACAAAACTATTAATGTTTTTAAATGATTCATTCTTGTTTGTTTATAGTATAAAAAAAATTAAATTTAGAATTAAAGCTGCAGCTTGTAGTGATTTTTTTTTATCTATTCTTTAATAAGATACATGTTTGATCTTGGAGAGATCTTTAAGTATTTGATATTTATAGCTAAGAAACATTGTTTTGACACCTAAAAGTCAATATATATTGAAATTAATTTGGCGGGCTGTCACCGTCCGAAAGTTTTAACTTTTATCTATTTCTTATCCATTCTTTCATCCAAATTCCAGTTTTCGTCTGGCATCGGCATCTTCTTCATTTTAATAGTACAGACAATAAGCAAACTGTAGCTAGTGACTCGTCATCCATGTTTTACAGTACACAAATCGGATTTTATTACGTATATTACGGCACGAACACAGTGAGATGTGAAGGAACAATAGCTAACGGCTAACATATAGCATCTGGTTGCATGGTGCAAAAACAGCGTGTTGTGTGTGAACGTCACTGCAACCTTTTTCCAAACTTGAAGTTTTGACGGGTAGCTGCAGTAGAAAAAACTGCCCGCTGCACGCTACTTTTAGGATCAGTGTGAACACGATACGAAACTTTTGCAGCTGCAACCCTAAAACTGCGCAGCAAAAGTAGCTATGTCTGACCGTACCTTTAGAATGATTTGAGTGTATTCACTGAACTCTAGATGCAAAAATATAAATGGCCCTAAAAAACAAGTAGCTTCAAATTAAAAAAAAACTGTGCCATCGTATAATCATCTCCGGAATCAGAAAATGTAAAAATATACAGGGAAATATGCATTTATTTTCGGTTTATTATAAATATTTAAAAAATCATAAATGGTATAATCTTTAAAATAATTTCAGATACTTCCCATTGCTCTAAGGAATATAACCATATATAGTTTTCATCAGTAATTTTGTATATAGCCAAATGCCATACTTTATTAATGAAATTAGTAACTATTTTCATTGACAAACTACGATATTTAAATATAACAGAAATTTATGATAAAAAATATATCTAGTTGTATTCTTTAGAACAATAGCAAGTATCTAAAGCAGTTTTAAGATTATACTATGTGTAGTTTTTGAAATATTTGCAATGATTCGAAAATAAACGCATATTTCCCTCTCACTCTGCAAAATCCTAGCCTTAAGGTGATTTCCAGATAAACCAAAAGTGATGGCCATTTTTGGTACATATTATCCCTGCCAAGTTTGAGTCTTATACCTTGAAAACTCTGGAAACTGTAGCTTGTTTAATGATTTGGCTGAGATCCGATATACTTCCATTCCACGATGGGGATGCGTAAGTAATTAAATGTAAAGTGCAACTCTACTAGCACCGAAGAAAGTCCGACCGATCATAAATCTACAGAGTATGAAGAATGCTACATAATGCCTTCTATATACTGATACTTATTCAATATTTTGGTATTGACACTTTCAGAAAGAGAAAATTAATCGCAATAATGAAAATCCTGTGCAGCAGAGCTGCTTTGACCAAATTGTTTGTAGTAGTAATAACATTGTATGTAGGATAAAAACATACAAAAATTTCTTGTAACTCTAGAAAGAATTGAAATATTAAGAAAATATATGAAACAATCCTCCACGTCTCAAACTTTGATTAGCTCCAATCTATTGTTGACGTCAAATCTATTTATTGTGATAACTACATAATATTTGCCTGATTTTTACTGAATTTAAATTCAAAGCAACATTCAAAAATCATGAAAAAATCAAGTAGAACTGAGTGATTTCACAGAGTATGGGAGTATGGTACAATAATATGGAATCTTCTCTATAATAAATATATATCCAAACTGGAGCCAATCTAAAAAATATTCATGAAATTTCTAGCTTTGAAATTGGATAGAATCTATCCACGTCAAAGTACAGAGCAATCTGCTTTGCTCAGTTAGTTTGGTATTCCCTCACTTACAAGAAAAATTTTTCTCTGGCCAAGCTGTGTAAGGTCTTTGCAGAGCTGGGTGTTCAACTATATACATAGTCTCATTATCCCATTAGTCCCATTCCTCCCCAGAAGACGAGTGTATGGTATTGGTTAGGTATTTAGTGTGCAATGTCCTGTTAGGATGCCCACTGCATATTTCAGCTGTTTTCTGCTCAGCTTTAGCAGTTCATTGGTCTTTGGCTTGAATGGTCCATTATTATTTATTAACGATTTACCGAGTACAGGTGATCATGGTAATTTGATGTTTGCTGGTGACAATTTATATCTGAATACTAGTTCGAATATGACTAACCTAATAGATATTTCACAAAACAAAATTAAGGCTTTTACATCCTGGTAGTTTTATGAAAACAAATTACTTTTAAATCCATCCAAGACTGCATTCATCCATTTTACACCTAGATTATCAAACTATAATATAAGCAGTTTAATAAAAGTTAATGGTAAATCACTTGAACAAGTTCAGCATAAACACGTTTTTTAGGTATTTATATTGATAATGTCCTAAACTGGGAAATACATATTGACCATATTTGTGCACAAAGCTCTCTTCAACATGCTTTGCCTTATATAGATTAAGCAAACTTACTAGCACATCAGTTGTTCTTTCCTATTATTATGCTCGATTTTATTCCAGGGTGAAATATGGCATCATCTTTTCGGGTTCATCTCATTTCTTAGAAATAATATTCAAAATTCAAAAAATGGCAGTAAGAAATGTAAAAGGATTAAATAAAACTGTATCTTGTAGAAATGTTTTCAGGGAACTGCATATATTAACAATACCAAGTATATTTATTTTTGAAATAGTCATTTGTTAAGCAGAATTTACATGAGTTTTTATGTAATAATTATAATCATGCCTATGAAACCAGGAGGAAAAACGACTTATCAATACCAGTCCATACACTGTTTTTGCAAAAAGTCCTGATATATGGGTATTAAACTGTGTAATAAACTTCCTCAAAAAATAAAAGAAATAAATAGCATAAGAACATTTAAAAAGAAAATTAAAAAATTACCCTTAAATAATGTATAATATTACAATGTACCTAAGGGGATATTTTGAAACACAGTTTTGAGATATGATGTATATATTATGTATGTTTAATTATGTAGTCTCAGTAATTATGATCTGACTGTTTGGCATTGCTTTTTTTTCTTGCTAGATTTTGTGTACCTAACTTTTAGTATTTTATTGTTTTCATTTATTTATGTATTTTATTCTGTGGGGAGGGCCGATAATGGGTGTGGCTGATACAAAAATTTTGAGTTTTTGTACATACACACTAAATCACAATTTTATATTTTAATGAGGTGGAGGTCGTAATGGGGGTGATAGTGGAGGTGACTGATGGCAAAAATTTTTTTTGAGACCTTGGCTTCTCTAAATCCAATTTTATGACCTCTTAGTTACTTCTTTACCTATTTACCCTCATTTACCTCCCAACCCTTCAACGGAATAAGATCAAAATATAATCTAGTTCCAGATTTCCTTATAATACTCTCACTTAATTCAATTTCATTTACAACAGTAATAACTGCTTGATATAGTTTTATGTAACACAATTTGTGTTGTTGATAAATCCTTCGCAGTATTAGTAAAAGAAGATAATCATCATCCCAGATTTGGGTTTTCAGTAAATTATAGTAGTAAAAATTCTAATAAGAAATTTCCAGCTAATTAAACCACCTCATTTAATTTTTGTAAAACCAACTTTCCCCTATTATATCAGCAACTGCTCGAGGTAGATTGGTGTTTTCTAAATGAATATAAAGATGTTAACACTGCCTGTCAACATTTTTATGATTATATCTAAAATTTTCACAATTTGTGTACCAAAATTTACATTCCCTAAAAATAAAATTTCCACCATGGTTTAACTCTGAAATTATTAAGAACATAAGAACCAAAGAAAAATATCAGAATATTTATAAATTAATGGCAGATATCAATGCACTAGATGAATTTACAAGGCATAGAGCAAAAATTAAATTGGATATTAAAACTGCCTATAAAAGTTATATAGAGCGAGCTAAAACAATATTAATCAGGATCCTAATAAATTCAGGGCATACATCAACAATAAGAAAGGGATGACAAATATCTCTAAAGATATGTATTACAATGATGAACATCTCAACAAACCTGAAGATATTGTTAAGAGTATGATTTGCGGTAGGACACATAATATTTTCATTGATATATATGAAAAAGGTATATACGGGTGGGCGTGCACCTTTGACCAATGAAATATGCCCAAAGGCGGAGATAAACAGATTGTGTAATATAAGAGAAATAGTTCAAATATATTTCTGTCGTACAAAGTCGAATTCGCCTTGGGTGCACAAGAATTTTTATTTAAAGTAATTTGAGTAGGAAAACTGAATGCGGTTGTAGTGATTCCTTAGGCAGTGGTTTTTAATTAAAAGAAAAAACTATCTGTAGGTACATAATGTATATTTACAGTGTACAGGGTGTCCTAGTTAACGCGTTATGTCCGATTTTCTCGGTAGTTTTTGAGATAAGTATTTTTTTTCCGGGGAATCGATGTCGCTAAGAAACATATAATTGAACATCAAAGAAGAATTGATCGTATTATTTATGTTCTTAATTGACTATTAAAGGAAAGTAAAAAAAGGCATGTAAATTTTAAATATCACTTCCGGTTTACATGGCAATGGCGTTCTTTTTCTTGAAAATAGAATATTAATTACTTCCACATCCAGTGAAGTATAATAACAAAAAAATGTTTGAAAATTTTTATTGTTCAGATAGGCTTAGACTGTCATGAAAGGTCGACATTTTAAGTTTCAGCGAAAAAAAATTTCTGTCTGTCTGTCGGTCTAACTTTTTTGTGCGCACGATTACTCTGGAACCGTTTAAGATATTGACTTGAAATTTGGTACACATATGTACTTTAACGGGATCTGGAACTAGATTATATTTTCATCTTATTCCATCGAAGGGTTGGAGTGTAAATTGGGGTAAATGGGGAGGTAAACAGGTAAATCAAGCAGGTAAGAGTCCGTAAAATTGGTATTTAGTATATATAAGAGAAGCTAAGGTCTCGAAAATTTTTTTTACATTAGCTACCCCCATTACCCCATTTTTTAAGGGGACAAAAAAAGTGTGATTTAGTGTATGTACAAGAACCAAAAACTTCAAAATATTTTTTTACTTTATAGTCCAAAAATTTTTATTGAAAAATTACCAAAAATCCTCGCTATGTTGGGGTGATTTCTATTACGAATAACTGGCAAAATAAGGATACATATATTACTTCCACATCCAGTGGAAGTATAGTAACGACAAAAAATTTTTTTTAAATTTTTATTGTTCAAATAGGCTTAGAATGTCATGAAACGTCGAAATTTTAAGTTTGAGTGAAAAAAAAATTTCTGTCGGTCTGTAACTTTTTTTTGTGCGCACGTTTACTCTGGAACCGTTTGAGATATTTACTTGAAATTTGGTACATATATGTACTTTAACGAGATCTAGAACTAGATTATATTTTCATCTTGTTCCATCGAAGGGTTAGGGGGTAAATTGGGGTAAATTTGGGGTAAATAGGTAAATAAAGCAGGTAAGAGTTCATAAAATTGGTATTTACTATATACAAGAGAAGCTAAGGTCTCAAAAAAAATTTTGGCATTAGCCACCCCCATTACCCCCACCCCATTATTAAAGAGGATGGAAAACAAAATTTGATTTATTGTGTGTACAAGAATCAGAAACCTGAAAATATTTTTTTACCTTATCCACCCCCACTGCCACCCTCTATCACCACCCCCCACCCCACTACCGATGTGGGTTATCGTTTTATGGGTTTTTGAGGTAGACGAATTCAAATATTATATTATTAAACAATTATTTCCACATACAACATTTTTTCGTTGTAAGTGACTTGGATAGAAAATCTGGATGTGGAAGTAGTGATTCCTTGGGCAGCGGTTTTTTTTTATTGTTAAATTAGTGTACAATATCGATAATTCTATCATTTCCAATTGAAATTAAAATTTTGTGGATATGCCTATTGAAAGTCGAATTTCGGAGATATGAACTTTACTTTGCTTTTTTTTAAATTAACACTCCATATATGTACCATTTGAAACGCCATAAAAAAAGCTTTGTTTTTATAATATGGTACTTATCTTAAACAAATTTTATCTAATTTACAATTTATCAAATTAGCCATGGAAAACAAAAGTATGTAAATTAAAATAAACAATATGTTAGTTCTGTCTAATTTCACTTTATTTTAAATAAAATGGAGAATTTCAATAATTGATACAGTGTGTTTCACTTGAAATGGTAACACCCCAATAACTTTTTTATTTTTTTTCCGATTTGAATCACATTTTACTTACAAATTAGTATCTACTTATGACCAGAAAAACATTTGCCTCCTACGGTACCAAAGCCACCTGCGGTACCAAAATATGTGGAGAAAATCGGAAAATCATATTAGGCATTTTTTTGTCGGAAAATTTTGTTAATAAAACTTGTTCAGAATTATCCAAAATGGCCAAAATTTAATCAAAATTAAAAAATGAAAAACTTGAAATTTTAAAAATTTTGAAAATAATTATTTAAAAAAAAACTGTAAATTGCTTTACAACTACCTGGCAGCTTGGGTTTAATTTCAAACAAAATTGTCATAGTACAGTTTTCTAAACGAAAAAACCCATTAAAATGATATTATCGGACTTTGACATTATTTTACTAAAAATTTATATATTTTTTATTTTGATTAAATTTGGGACTTAAAGCTTCTGAACAATTCTGAACAAGTTTCATGGACAAAATTTTCCAATAAAAATATGCTTAATATGATTTTTTGATTTTATCCGCATATTTTGGTACCGCAGATGGTTTTGCATTTGTAGGAGGTGCATTTTTTTCTGGTCATAAGTAGATCCTAATTTGTTCCATACTTAAGTAAAATTTGATTCAAATCAGAAAAAAAAATTAAAAAGTGAAACACACTGTATAATTTTCGGACTACCATGACTTAATGTAAGAAAACATAAAACTTAATATCTACTATAGTTTTTAAGGAAAATACTGTGTCATATATCATTGGAAAGGTTTTTCTATGGCCTTTCAAATGGTGTAAAGATATATTTAAAAAAACCAAGGTAAAGCTCATATCTCCGAAATTCGACTTGTTTGAATTGTTTTGCTGAAATGATGTTTGGAAAATACATGTGATATCCCATAACTTTTATTTTTGAACTTATTTACGTAACTCTCAAAATAAAGAAGTTAAATGAAGTTCTAACGTTTGCACAACCACCCTGTACTGTTGACTATAATAAGGAACTTTAGTCTAGTTAATATAAAAAACACGTTCTCAAATAAATTAAACATGTTCTGATAGAACATATTAATAATAATAATTTTTTGTTTTTGTCTTTGGTGTTTTTCAAAAAAATTGCCGCCCTTGAATTTTGCCGCTAGAGCCCCTATAGCCCCCCCCCCCTAAATACGCCACTGACTGCGCTCCGTCAGAAACCCTAAAATACCTATATGCATGTTTGGAGCATATTTAATGTCCGATATATCAAAAAATATTACAGCTAGATCTATCAATCCTTATATGTTTGAAATCAAGGATAAAGGATCTAAAAGAATATGTAAAAATATACAGGGTTTTCATTTAAAAAGCAACCCTCATTGTTATATCACGTGACATATGCAAGCAATTGTTTTTTAATTGCATTTAAAAAAATATGCATACAACCCTACAACTCTTATACGAAACTTTTTTTTATCTCCAATAATAACATAAATAAAGGGAGGTCAAAATATAGTTATAATTCGTCCGCTGTCCTGGATTCCTAAATTTTTTTAAAAAATCGTAACCGGCATCCCCGAAAATCTCCAGATATCGATTTTCATTCGAATACGACCAGAGATAACGAAATTCATCCGCCATCTTGGATTCCTAAATTTTGACCAAAAATTCGTAACCCGCATCCCCGAAAACCCCCAGATATCGATTTTCAGTCGAATAGGACCATAGATGACGAAATTCGTCCACCATCTTGGATTCCCAAATTTTGACCAAAAATTCGTAACCCGCATCCCCGAAAACCCCCCGATATCGATTTTCAGTCGAATAGGACCATAGATGACGAAATTCGTCCGCCATCTTGGAGTCCTAATTTTTGATCAAAAATTCATAACCCGCATCCCCGAAAACTTCCAGACATCGATTTTCAGTCGAATAGGTCCATAGAAGACGAAATTCCTTGGATTCCTAAATTTTGACCAAAAATTCGTAAACCGCATCCCCGAAAACCCCCAGATATCGATTTTCAGTCGAATAGGACCATAGATGACGAAATTCGTCCGCCATCTTGGATTCCTAAATATCTTAGCAGTATGAGATTCCTCGGAAAACCTACGTCAGACTGGATTTTGAACCATAAACTTATCTCAGAAACTACATACCGAGAAAACCGAGCATAGCGCGTTGACTGGGACACCCTGTACATTTGGCTTGGTAATAATTTCGAATAAATTGATTTCTGACCTAACTAAAAACCGCATTCAAATTTTCATAATGAAATTTGTAGGAGTGTTTATACAAAACGGTCCTCTCTATTTGGCACCTTTTATTTATGTATTAACATTTTCAAGAATTTCATCTATTAAGTCATTCCAGTAAGATAAAATAATTTATAAATAAATTTAAGATTACAATTACCAGAACTCCTAAATGCTTCCCTGGCAAGCATTCATTCGCGTCTGGTCTCCATGACAACAAGTTCCTCCCTAAAGTCTGAGAGCGTGTAAAGCTATGCGAATGCCGAGGCGAGTGCCATCTATTGACGGCAAAATTGAAAACTATTTATTGAATCTATGTTTGAAAATTAAGAGGTTATATTTTATCCACGTAATTAATTAAGGACTATCTAGGGCGTCACGATTTCGTTTTTTGTAAATTCCAATTTTTCGACGTCCATTTTTTCGTTGATTACGTGTTTTTGATTAAAACAAAAAATTAAAAACGTGACGAACTAGAATATATATTTTAATATATACGTACAAAATTTGAAGTTTCTATCTTCAAAAATAAGCCGAATAATTCGTTTCTTCATTTCACTGATCGCAGATTATACTCTTAATGTTACGCTAATTTCTTTTCTTGAAAAATCGTTTTTAGCAAGTGAACCAGTGAACATAAATTTACATGATAATAGCTTAAATAACAATAGCATGAAGTTAATTTCCTTTTCTGAAGAAGCATTAAAAAAATGAAACGAAGCTCATCATTGAGCCGGATGGCATTCCTGCATTTTTGTTGAAAGACTTTGCTAATATATTCGCCCATCCACTTAAAATTTTATTTAACTTGGATATAAAATGTTTTTCTTTTTCCTGATATCTGGAGGTATTCTAAAGTGATTCCAGTTTTCAAAAAGGGGAACAAATTTTCGACCAATAACTATCATTTGCAACTTTGGCAAAGCCTTTGAAATTTTACTGCATGATTGCATATATCCGCATGTCAAAAACTGTATCTCCTCTCAACAACATGGATTTATGAAAGGCCGATCTACAATTACCAATTCAATATGTGCTACTCGATATATATCTGAGTCCATTGACATGCAAGTTGAAACAGATTAATATATTTTGATTTCACAAAAGCATTTGACAGGCCTTATTATAACATTCTTATTAAAAAATGTCTAACATTGGCGTTTCACAGAATCTTACATATTTTTTAAAATCATATTTACCAGATAGAAAACAGCAGGTCGTGTACAATGGATTCAAGTCTACTGATTACGTATCTCATTCCGGTATACATACACAGGGGTCTGTCCTTGGACCACTCTTGTTTAACATATTTATCAATACTATAGCATATGAGCTTGATGTTTATTTCTTAATGTATGCAGATGACATCAAACTACTACATAGTGACTGCATTAAATTACAAAATAATGTATCTAAACTCAGCGCTTGGTGTATTGAGACCAGTCTCACATTAAAAGTATAAAAATGTAACGTCATGATATTTTCCACGAAGCATATTAATTATTCATTTAACTACTCTCTAGAAAACGTACCATTAATCCGACTGTCCTCGTTTAAAGACCTTGCAGTAATTTTTGACAAAAAACTCAGTTTCTTCAATTATATAGATACGTTAATTTGTGACGTAAATAAAACTCTTGGTTTTATTATACGTGATGGGCGTGATTTTTCAAATATCTCAACATTAAAACTATTATATTTTTCTTTTTTGTAATCTAAGCTTCTAAGCTATAGTATGTGTCTCTTGTATGGCAGCCCTGCTATAACATACATAACTCTGAAATAGAAAATGTGCAACGTAATTTTCTTAAATGTCTATATCTGAAAACTTCACGGTATATATCCACCAATTGGTATTCCATAAAGCGATTTACTTGAAATGTTTTCTATGAGTAACTTATCGGAAAAATGCAACGACTTAGTCGACATTTTTTTAAAAAAGGCGTCTGTAAAATCTGGAGTTTTTCCTAGTGATCTAAAAATGGCAACTGTAATACCCTTGCATAAAAAAGGCGATACAGACCTAATCGAAAATTACAGGCCGATTACTTTACCATCTTGTTTCTCAAATTTGTTTGAAACAATTATTCATTGCCGAATATATACTTTTACTAATAAAAAAATCTTATATGTACGCCCAATTTCTCTACAAACACAGCATCTTTCTCTTTAATTAATCACATTTACAATGCACTAGATAAAGGTGAATATGTCCTAACAATGTTTTTTGATTTAACACGTGCCTTCGACTGTGTTAACAAGAACTTCATAAGTAAAAAATTTAAAAAATTGGGTATAAGAGAACCTTTAAATGACTGGATACATTCTTTTCTGTCTGACAGAAAAATCAGGGTTAAAATTGAGGAAAACATATCACAACCCTCTCAGATCAACCTAGCTGTTCCTCAGGGGGGTGTGTTATCTCCACTATTATTCTTATTATTTATTAATGATCTTAAACAACATATTACAAACAATGTAAATGTAGTGTTATATGCTGACGATACCACAATCTGTATTACTGCTCCATCCCCTGAGGAACTCCAAATCAAGGTGAACTACTCCTTACATCAATTTTACTCCTGGTGTTTTAATAACAAACTTATAGTTAATCCTACAAAAACAAAATACATCATGTTTCACAAAAGAAGGGAAAATTCACATATGGTGGTTAAACTAAACAACACGACAATTGATAAAGTCCAAAGTGTGAAATTTTTGGGTCTGTATTTAGATGAACAACTGACCTGGTCACACCATATTGAACATGCTATAAAAAAACTAAAGTCAGCTTATTTCGCTATCAGAAATCTAAGGAGTGTCATGGATAAACAATATCTATCAAACGTTTATTTTGCTTCGGCATACTCAAATATGAAATATTTAATAATATATTGGAGAACTAGCTGCCTATTAATCTATGAGGCAGCTCTTTTTGTTAAGCTTAACGCAGCACACTTTCCTCAACACAATAGTGTGCATGGCCACGACACACGAGGTTGTAATCTAATTTACATCAATAAGTTTAATTTAAGTACTTACAAGAAAGGTCCTTTCTATCTGTGTGGAACAGTATTCAACAAACTGCCAACTGGGATAAAACAGGAAGCGAACATAAATAAATAAAGAAAAAAAACTTCGTCTATTTCTCTGCGACAACTGCTTTTATTCTTTACATGAATTTTACAATTTCGACTTAGTCAGTTAAATTTTATTATATAAAGTATTTGTATTTGTATTTGTAACATTTTAATGTAGTATGTATATTTTATTTTGTAAAATTGTATTCTTGTATGTATTCTGTATTTTAAAAATTCTTTCTCAAGTTTTGACTGTTCACATGGCTGTAAAATGGCTTACATGAATAAATACATTATTATTATTATTATTATGATATTGATCATAGTGAAATACTTCAGAGATTTAATTTCCATATTCCATGAGTAAATTCAAGACATAACCAAACTTTCTACCTCGCTACATGCCGGATTAACGTTTTAGAGTTCTCACCAATCTACAGCATGTGTACTAGCTATAACCACAGCTAGCATGATATTTATATCTTTAACAAATAGGAGATATTATCTAAAATCATATACTGAATCGGCAAATGTTGTTTCATATATAATGAGATAATTCGTAACATATCGGACCAGGCGAGCGGCCTACCGCTGCGGTTGTTTTTACACTGCGTTTTCGCGCACTCTAGTGTCACTATGTATTTTTAGGGAGGAGTTAAAAAAAAATCTAATACTTTGCACATTTACTAACTACAAGGTGTACTTTCGAAATATGAATTTGGTGCAGGATAAGCGTGTAAAATCTGCCCCCAAACAAAACTTTGTTTGTTATCAACTATTTAAAGGGGCTTACCCTAAATACGATTTTCCCAAAATTTCAAGCATGCAGCCGCCATAGCAAGTTGCAAAAACTGGCTTAATTGTGAATTAATTAAGGAAAGCCAAGAATTAAAAAATTTGCATTGGTTAGCAAACCAATTAAATGATTTTGACCTAATTGAATTATATAAAGAGAAGAAAAAACAATATAATAATAACATCCAAAAAAACAAAAGAGACTATTTTTCACAACGAATGAATAAAGCAACAAATCGTTCAAAAGAAATCTGGAGCCTGGTTAATGAACAGCTTGGTAAAAGTGTTGAAAGTAAAAAAATAACTATAAATATCAACAACACACCTACAACAAATCCCCAAATCACCGCTGACCATTTTGGGAATTATTTTTCTAATGTAGCATCTGAGAAAATGTCTGAACACTTCAAGGACAATATTTCCACTGAATGTACGGGTTCCTCTTATGTTGAACAGACAATATTTTTGAAGCCTACAACACCTAAAGAGGTTATAGACAATAAAAAATCTAAAGGACAAACCTGCTACAGGTGTAGATGGTATATCTACCAAAGCCCTAAAAAATGCATGTGAAAAAATCGCAGCACCTCTGGCACATTTAATTAACGAATGCTTCCAACAAGGCCATTTTCCGAGTATCTTCAAAATTGCATCGGTTTTGCCAATATTCAAGAAAGGTGATGACCTTGATTTTGAAAATTATAGACCCATTTCCATCTTATGCGTAATTTCAAAAGTTATAGAAAGATTAATATACAACAGGATATCATCATTCTTAATTAAACACAAAATTATAACAACAAATCAGCATGGCTTTCAGCAAAATAAGTCCATAGAAACTGCCACCATCCAGCTTCTGCAGTTCGTATATGATGAAATTGATAAGAAAAACCACGTCGTTGGATTATTCTTCGACCTAAGCAAAGCGTTTAGATACTTTGAATCTTGATTTTGTTGTATACAAGCTGCAAAGGTTAGGAATTAGAGGTCTAACATTAAGTCTTATTGAATCATTCTTGACTGATAGAAAACTACATGTAAAAATATATGGCACACTGTCAGAAAACTATGATGTTACTTGCGGAGTTCCTCAGGGTTCCGTGCTGGGACCATTAATATTTCTACTATTTGTCAACGATCTCCCTGCAATTATGCAGGAGGGTCTGGTTGTGATGTTTGCTGACGACACTTCGATGTTGCTCTCAGCACGGGATCCTGTGGAGCTTCAGGGTAAAATAAATAGAATTCTAGGATCGTATCAAGACTGGTGTCATAGTAATACATTAATCTTGAATATTGGTAAAACCGAATGTGTGTACTTCTCTCAACGAAGATCACCTTCGGAAGATCTCATCAGAGTAATACCTACAGAAAACTTCTCAACAGCGGTCAAGTTCCTGGGAACTATGATAGACAGTAGTCTTTGTTGGGAAGAGCAAATTAAAAATGTCTGCACAAAGCTAAATCATGCATACTTCGCATTAAGGCAGTTGAAGGGTAGCTTTAATATCAAATCATTATTAAATATTTATTATGCACTTGCATATTCACATTTATCATACAACATCGTGGCTTGGGGTGCTGCCTCAAGTATAAATCGCGTGTTTATCCTACAGAAAAGGCTCATCAGGTTATTATTTGATGTTGCACCAAGGGATACTTGTAGACCTTATTTCAAAAATAATAAAATTTTAACTATTCATAGCATATATATTTTAAAAATCATTAAATCTGTCAAAAAAAATTTAAACATGTTCGAAACCAATTCAGACAATCATTTATACAATACCAGGCAAGGTCATCTATTAAAAATTAAAAATCATAATACAACTTTATATAAAAAATCTCCATATCATGCAGGTATTAAAATGTACAATAAGTAGCCATTGATTCCCCAAATAAATTTAACTCTTGTCTGAAAAAATTTCTTGCTGTTAACAGTTTCTACTCAGTTGAGGAATATCTAAATTATCAGCCACAGTAGTATTACTGAAAAATACCTAAACAAAATCTGTGATGATTTTATTTTGTGACCACGTGTTCTGTGTTTTTTGATATACAAAATGTGTTATATTTATTATTAATTGTAATTTTACTGTTTTTAATCACTCTAAATATATATTTTTTTTTGTGACGTTCATATATATACTATGTATATCCAACATGAGAAATATACTATTCTATTCTATTCTATTGGAGGAGTGGTGGGAGGTTTTTTGATTTTTGTTTTTTAAAATTTTCTCGGATACCGTTGTACGAAAAAATCCGAAAAAATTCATAGTTGTTACTTACATGTTACTTACCCAATTTTTTTCATAATTTTTAAATGCAAATTTAGTATGCAAAAAAAATTCAAATTTTTGCATACAATTTTTTGGCATTTTAAGAACGAAATGTCAAACTAATGAAATTATATGTAAATGGCAGAACTAAGACGTCACCAAAGCACACTTTTCAATAAATACAATTTTTCCTCTTCAAATTGGGCTTGTTTTCAAAGAATTTTTGAGATCTATGCCGCAGTTTTCTCGAAAATGGTTGGAATTATCAAGTTTTATCAAGTGTACCTTTTTTACGTAGAAATGACTCTCACATGAGATTTTCTAGTCAAAAATGCCACTACGTTTCGTAAAAAAAAAGGGAAAAAATATTCATCACAGCTTATAAGGCGCCCTCCACGTGGCTAGCATTATGTAATAAATTTTTGTTTCTTAGCTTAAAAAATGTTTCCTTACCAAATTGGGAGAAGATCGGTCAAGAGGTAGTTGAGATATTGCAAAAAAAAGAAAAAAACTTTGACACCTGTATCTCAGTAAGGAGGCACATTTTATCTAAGTATTTCAGGTTAAGTCTTCATATTTTGGACTCAGGATTCTCCAGTTAGCGTAAACATCCTGTATATTTGTTAACAAGACATGCTTCCAAGTGCTAGTGAGGCGCGAATAAGAGAATGGTCGGTAATGCAGTTTTTCGTTTTTTTAACTATCTTCAGCATTTTTTAAAAATATGAAAATAATTTGAGAATAGGCCTTGATAAATGAGTAATTTACGATGAAAAATTCAGAGCGGCCTTCTTTCTTAAGTGCCAAAAAATTGTATGCAAAAATTTGCAATTTTTTTTGCATACGAAATTTGCATTTAAAAATTACGAAAAAAATTGGGTAAATAGTCCAACATGTTAGTAACAACTGTGAATTTTTCCGGATTTTTTCGTACAACTGTATCCGAGAAAATTTTAAAAAAACGAAAATCAAAAAACCCCCCACCACTCCTCCAATATGGCGACCGCAGGCTTGAAATTTTGGGAAAATCATATTTAAGGTGAGTCCCTTCAAATAGTTGATAACAAACAAAATTTTGTTGGGGCAGATTTTACATGCTTATCCTGCTATGCCCTTAGGTATACCTATGTGCTATAGCGAGATCTGGAACTAGATTATAATTTGATCTTATTCCGTTGAAGAGCCATCAGTCACCTCCATTACCTGCCCCACCCTATTATTAAAGGTGGTAAAAAAATACAGTAGTGATTTATTGCGTGTACAAAAACCAAAGGCCTCAAACTTTTTATTGACACCAACCACCCCACCGGAAATTTAGATTTGGAAGTAGTGATTCCTTAAGGCAGCGGTTTCTTTTCTCAGTTGTTTTGAATAATTTTAGTTTAAGATAAATTAGATATTTTAATTTCGAATTATGCTAAATTTCCCACCAATATCACTTATTTTCACGTATCACACTTTTCACGTATTTACTGTAGTTCTCTTTGTAGAGGCAAAGCCAACTTGACATCAAGTTATAATGAAAAAGTGACAGGGATCAATTTTGAAAATTGTTACTAATTTGCTTGACCCGTCGAATATAAGTACAATCTCTATTAACGAAATAAAAGACCTTTAAGTGCGTCAGCCAAGAATTGACGATATTGGTGGCATCTGCAGCTGGAAATACAGGTAAGAAAAGCACACGAATACGAAAATGTTGGATACCAGGTCAAATTTTCCACCAGAAGGTCGATTTAAAAAAAAAATGGCACCAATGTCCGCACTTTTTAATCGACCTCTCAATTCGACTCGTATATGTTGGAAATAAGATTTTTTCAAATCCCCCTCCCCGCTCACCAATTCAGAGATGTTGACAAAACATTTTTTTCACATGTCTCCCCCCTGCCCATCAATTATTAGGCGCGGGGCCAGTGAATTTGATACTGGGGCCCATGATTTGATGTGGGAGGCCTGCTGAAGGAAAAGTTAAAAATTCAACATGGCGAATTCAATATGGCTACAATAATTGCAAGATTTTTGCAGATTTACATGAAATTTGATGACACAGTGATTTCAGGATTCTCGGACAATGAGCCCAATGTTAAAGCTTAAAAAGTCATGAACGACGAATATTTTACTGTGCAGAAGCTAAATAAAGAGGCCACTAAAAAAAGGTGAAAAAAAAATGGAAAATTCCTCAAAAAAGATTACTAAAAATCATGAAATAAAATTTCATCATCGCTCAGTCAATTGAATCTTATTACCTAATATCGATATTGAGTTGGTATAAAAATGATCAAATAATAAAATCAATCGTATTTTTAACAGACTTCAATATCGATATTAAGTAATAAGATTCAATTAACTCAGCGACGGTGAAATTTTATTTCATAATTTTTAGCGATCTCTTTTGAAGAAGGTTCAATTTTTGTTTCAGGTTATTGCTCGTAGCTCGAAGAAAATAACAGATACGGAAAAAAATATAAGAAAACAAAGGGGGAGGGTCAATAAGGCCGGTTTTCGGCCCCCCTCAAATTTGGCAAAAAGAAAAAATTTTTTAACAGTCTAGGGTCAATTTAGAGTCGATTCAACCACAAACGGAACCAACCCCATCCCCCTCTTAGGGTCATTTCAAAGTCAAATTATGAATAAGCCGTGAAATAAACTCGCCTTTTCGGAATGAGTAGGCTTATTCTGGGACTTCGATTTAATATATATATATATAGGTTTTTTGGGTCGCTGATTCCGGATCCGAGGTCAGTTTGTCTACAGTGTGTCCCAGGATAGATGTAACAAGATGTGTAATGGACCAAACATTTTGGAATTTTGGAATGGTATTTGGGGATTAAGTCCTGCTTGTAAAACTAAAGTATACCAAAAATGACTTTATTTGGTGTTCTATAGGGTGTTTATAAGCAAAGTTCTAAAAATCACCACTAATAAAGTACCTTTATTTTTCAAAATATGAAAAAATTCCACTGAGAAAAGTTATTTAGAATGCAATTTTATACCTCTATACCTTTCAGGAATATAAAATTATTTTTTTAAACTTCCCATTTTTTGCGAATTAAGAGTTGAATTCATATTTAAAGTTGTGTAGGAGCAAATGTTAATCATCTGCTTTTCTCATAGCCTACTTTTAGCTTCTACATAACTTTAAATATTAATTCGAAAAAAATAATTTCTATGCAGTTTTAACTGAATGGTTCAAAATAAAATACTTTATTGAAAAAATGGGAAGTTTCAAAAAAATAATTTTATATTCTTGAAAGGTATAGAGGTATAAAATTGCATTCTAAATAACTTTTCTTAGTGGCATTTTTTTATATTTTGAAAAATAAAGGTACTTTATTAGTGGTGATTTTTACAACTTTGCTTATAAACACACCCTGTAGAACACCAAATCAAGCCATTTTTGGTATACTTTAGTTTTACAACAAGCAGGACTCAATCCCCAAATACCATTCCAAAATTCCAAAATTCCAAAATTCCAAAATTTTTGGTCCATTACAACCTCTTGTTACATCTAACCTGGGACACACTGTAGACAAACTAACCTCGGATCCGGAATCAGCGACCCAAAAAACCTATATATATATTAAATCGAAGTCCCAGAATAAGCCTACTCATTCCGAAAAGGCGAGTTTTTTTCACGGCTTTTTCATAATTTGACCTTGAAATGACTCCAAGTGGGGGGTGGGGTTGGTTCCGTTTGTGGTCGAATCGACTTTAAATTGACCCTAGACTGTTAAAAAATATTTTCTTTTTTCTTTTTGCCAAATTTGAGGGGGGCCGAAAACTGCCCTTATTGACCCTCCCCCTTTGTAAAGGTTAAAAAAGCACATTGAAAGTTGTGTTAATCAAAAAAATCTTAGTATTCATAGGCGTACTACAAGAGGGCAAAAGTGACATCCTTTTAACTAACTGTGTAATTACCCGTTTCTTTTGTTAAACTTTTGGCACATTTTGAAGTAGTTCCCTCAGAGTTTAAATTTGTATTATAAATTAGAAATATACAATCAGTAGTGACCTCAAAAATAGTATTCTATCAAGTTAATGTTAAATCGTCAAAACATTTGCATACGTGAAATTATTATGGTATGGAAAAAAGACAAGAAAGCTGTAAAAAGCTGTAAAAAACGTAAAAAAGTGTAGTAACGCATCGATACTTTATCCAGATATTGGGAGCTAACCGATTTTTTTTTCAATTTTTTTAAAAAATTTTTTTGTTTTTTTTTTATTTCTTATTTTTTTTATTATTGATCTTATACAAATATATTTAACGCATTAAAGGTTTGTTTCTTATGTAACAGCATTTTTTGACTGATTTTATTTGTTCTAGAGTGGACCGTTATGAGTCTATAATTGTTTTGCAGGCTATAATCTATAATAGACGCCATCTTGAATTTCACTTATAAGTAACCATATTCAAAAATGGTGATAAGTTGTTTCTTAACTAATAATACTGAATTACTGAATTATTACATGAAGCAATAATATCTACTTTAGCACATCCTCTGAGCAGATTTCATCCTCAGCCCCTACTATTGGTGGAATATACAGCACAATACAACATTTAAGGACACCAAAACTATTCATTTGTGGAAACATAATAATAAAAGTTGATAAGAAAGAGTTGTTCTAAATGTTTAGACTTCAGATTTTGACGTTTCTTGTCAAAAATTCAAGGATACTCAGAGTGGATGGGTAAGCTAATTTTTTTGTTTTTTTGATATACAGGTTTGACTCTATGTAGAGGTGCGGAAAACAAGACATAGGAAGGAGAGGGAGATTTTTGTAATTATTTTTTCGATATCTTGAGCTGTTCTCGAGTTATAAGGACTTTTTATTTTTGTGACGTCACTGTGGGCTTGCGACTCTTTAGTAGTACTTTGTCACATCCCGCGAGAGGTTCTAATCCTATCACCTGATGATAGGAGGCTTGAAGTTGTAAAATTGCTTCCGAGTTGTGTGGCATCATAGCTTGACAGGCTAACTTTTTTGTGTTTTGACATACAGATTTGGGACTTTTATCTATGGGTAGAGGTGAGTATGAGGTGGTATAAAAACTTTTTGTTTTTGTGACGTCATTTTGGACTTGAAACTCTTTAGCAATAATTTGTCACCTACAAGTCGTTCCAATTCTAGAAGTAAACTAAAAGGATTTATTTCGGACCTTGCGTGCAGCAGAGAAGAGGTGTTCAAGTCCCTGTAATGCCGTGTTTGGATTACACGCTGGGGTAGGGGACGTAACTTACTGGCTGTCGCTTGAGCAAAAAAGTGAAGTGGTCAGGCTGGTCTCAAGTGCAATCTACCTACAGTGACCTTGACCAGCACGATGGATATTGTTTATAATTATTTTATTTTACTAATTTGCAGGTTAAAGTACACAAAGAGTCTTAAAGTCAGTTGATACAAAAACTGCACACATTTCCAATTTTATAATTTATATACTAAGGAAAGTGAGTCTGAACATTAACATAGTATACAAAATATGTCTCTGGAATTGTAACCTGAGATACGAGCTCTACACATTACATAAAACTTATACTATTCTTTTCCTACATAATTTAAAAGTATGTTTACGTTTTATATTTCATATTTTTATAGATGCACCAGAAAATGCAATCCACTTATAGTAGAACATGTTCATATTAAGATAAATACAAATACTAACCTGGAATCGCTGGGGCACTTTTGTCATTGGTAACAGTTTTCTTTAATTTTGTTCCCTGCCTAATAGATTTTAACAATGCTCCCCTCTCATTGGGATTACTTTTTGTTAAATTAAAAATAGGTTGAGGTGGGGCAGCCGGGGCCATTGGAGGAGGAGGCGGTGGCGCTGGCATTGTTGCTTAATACTGAAAAAAATTAAATATATAAGCTTGAGTAAGATCTCTGGTTGACATTTAATACACTTTAAAAGCATATGTGCGTAATTAAAAATCACAAGAGAATTATAAAACAATAGTAAGTTGGTTAAAATGAGAATACTACCATATACAAATAATAAATAAGTACTTGAATAGAATAGAATATAATACTTGTATTAATGAATTAATAATAAGTACTTAAGTAGAATGTTAGATAATAAGTGTAGCAGGTTTAGCTTATTTTTAAAACGTTTGTTGTGAATAATTCTGATTTATCACAATTTTTTGTTTATCAAATTGACATAAGTTACAAAATTATCACAGGTAAATAGTACACATGCCTGGAATTACTGTTTTGGATAATAAAGTTTACTTTATTTTTAAAACCATTTATATATTTAAAGTGTTTGCCATGTCTCTGTTTAACTCATTCCACACATATAACATGTTATTTGTTAAAATCCTAATAACCTCACTACACAACATCATTAACCACCCTTTATAGTGTAGATTTTTTTGTTAATTATAATTTTAAAAACATTCGAATGTAGAACATTTTGCTGCCTAAGGAATCACTACTTCCACATCCACATTTCCTATCGAAGTCTTTTACAATGAAAACAATTTTGATTCTATATTTGCATTTCACTACGTGGATAATTGGTCATAGAACTTTAATAATACTAGCTGAGCCCATCGAAATTCGACGAAATGGGAATGTTTGTGTCCTAGAAATTATTCTTTAGAAGCACACCTTTGAACTTACTACCAACACTCACATTTTAGAGAAATTCGCAGCCCCATTTCAATGTAATGATCTCACTTTTTCCTAGAATCGTTAAAAACAAAAGAGTCTACACTATACATCCTCTATAAAATGATGAAATGTTTAATCCAGTTAATTAGTTTGTTCTTTTTCACTAAAAATAAAATAGGTTTTTTCAGTTGTCAGCAGTGATGCAAAATTTCAAATTTCATTTTGAATGTTTCAATTTCAATTTGAAATTTCTGAAAGTTTCAACGTGCTCTCATAAATTTCTGAAATATCTGAATTTTATGAAAGTTTCAGATTAATCTGAAAATTACAATGTTTTTGAAACTTTCATGAAAGTTTCAGCCGCAAAATCTGTATTTCCGTTACATCAAACAAAATTTGAATTTCGTGAGCATTTTTTTTTTTTCAACCAATATGGATTAAAGTCTGGTTTTGACATTTATTATAGAGGTTAGGTTTGCTGAAAGTCGCGGAAAAGTGAAGAAACGCCGTTAAAAGTGTTAAAAGTTAAAACCCATAATAATCAACAATATGAAGCCAAAAAGTGCTACTTGGAAATATTTTTCGTGTTCCCATAATAATAACAATGTGACTTGTCGATTTTGTAATAAAACGTTTTGAAAAATGTATTATTATTTTTACTTTTCACAAATATATTATTTGTAAGCTCTAATCCTATTATAAAGAAAACAAAATGTTATTTATGTTAAAAAAAAATTTAAAAATATAAATGTGTGAGACTAGTTGCAAAAGTGGGATTTATTAGTCATTATCTCTTGGAAGTTTAAAACATCACGAATGTTACACAGAACTTAAGTTTCATCATTTCATGAAATATTTCAATGAAATTTCACTTAACTTTCATAATATTAGGGAATTATTCATTTAAATTTCATAAAATGAAAATTTCAGTGAAATTTCACGAAAGTTTCATGATGAAGTATAATATATTTCAAAAATTTCATAAATTTGGATGAATTTCGAAACTCACAAAAATTTCATTGAAATTTCACAAATTTTAAGTTTCATGAAATTTTGTATCACTGGTTACGAATGTTACACAGAACTGTAAGTTTCATCATTTCATGAAATATCTCAACGAAATTTCACTTAACTTTCACAATATTAGGAAACTATTCATTTAAATTTCAAAAAATGAAAGTTTCATTGAAACTTCACGAAAGTTTCATGATACTTATGTTTAATTTTATATTTCAGAAATTTCATAAATTTCAGATGAATTTCAAAACTTTCACAAAAATGTCATTGAAATTTCACAAATTTTAAGTTTCATGAAATTTTGCATCACTGGTTGTCAGATCTCTTTCTTGGCGTGCACTACCTGTCAAATATTATTTTTATCCATCAAATAGGTTTTTAAATACGACGCCAACGCCCATAGACAGACATACAGACAGACTAAGTACTAATGGAATGGAAAACCTTAATTTTCGTATCTGTATAATCTGAAATATGATGATACGAAGACATTTTGTAAAGTAATTTTTTTACGATTATAATTAGCTACAAATAATATTTTCCAAACCCTAGTCAAAACTTTCTTTGTTGTTATCGTCTCATCCCTAAATAAATAATTAGGAAATCATTGACTTATAATGCAATTCAACATGACCAATGTATGCACCATATAACGATAATAAATTTTCATATTCAGTTAAATTATTAATGGCAGTGTATAAACGACAACTTTTATAATATTAAAAAACAAACAAATTAACAAATAAACAATTGCCGTCACTTAAAATGGGAATAACATGTCATTCCATGATGAAAAGAGATATTCTCCAAAAAATACTTTATCTCAGAAATGAATAAAACAAAAGTGAAAAGCCGAGTGAATATCTGATACACATACCGGCGCGGTAGCTCAATCGGTTAAGGCGTATTGAGTGGCGAATATGCTGATTGACTATCTACCACACTCTGGGTTCGACCCCCAGCCCCGGTCTTGACAACACCGGTGAGTGTGGATGTATGTCTGTGTTTTTCCTCTTCCGCACAGCCTTGGCTTTGGATTTGGGGGTTGTCTGCTATCTGTGGTGTGTTTATGTTTATGTTTACATGCGCTGACCGCTTGCTTCTAACAGTTAAAACTTTGCCTTGAACGGCCTGAGTACACACAGTTTGATGTAGAGCTTTATTTTAAAAAAAGAATCATGGGAGCCGCTGGCGAAGCAAGAAAAGAACACGTCTTGTCTTTTAAATATATAGATGACTTACAAAGTCCAATATTTCTGTGGAAATCTTTATGGGTACAGAGTTTTTAGTTTAATCATAATGTTGTGACTTTTTATTGACTCGTAATTATTCAGTATTTCCAAAGTATTTCGCTGGCCATTGGAAAAAGTTGCTATTTGGTGCTTCAGAAGTGCTGCTCAAATTTGCAGCGTTGAATTTTGGATGGGTAAGTGCTGCTGCCACATTTACATATTCCACAAATGAAAAAGTCAAAAGAGGAAATATTGTGTGTTCACGCTATTGAAAAGACACTGTATAATCACCAAAATTGTATTTTTAACTAAAAAAATCTATTTCACTTGTAATTTTACCCACTAGATCTGGAATTATAATTTACAGTTAGTTATTTTTTTTCTCGTTTTCAGTTTATAAATAATACAAAAATTTAAAGAGTGATTTATAGTTTTATGGTGGATACCTTGTCAAAACGCCGTTTTAGTCGTCATTTATTTACAAATTACAATGCTTGATAAATGAAATAAGCCTTTACTTTATAGTTTAAACTTCATTAATTAGATACAGCGTTTATTTACTATACTCGAATTTTGTTTTGCTAGTAAAATTTGAAGTAAATCAAAATCAAAACAACTACTTGCATAATTCTGCACAAATGATAAAAGACACACTTCGTGTGATCATTATGTAACTCATTTAGTAATATTTACTTTCTAGTTGCATTTTTCGTAAGTATTTAACCCTATATACAGTATTGGCAAGTTCTGGATTAGGTATTGCATAGTTTCAACGAGTTAACCGACCGCCCACAATAAAGGCGATTACCAGTACCCTAGCAAAGCAAAGTGTGACATGCCCCTTAATCTATATCATTGCTTGCTTTGCTCTCGTTTGCTCTTATTGCCGTACCTAATCAAACGCTTGCCGATACTGTATATAGTGAAAGAATTAGACCGCTAGCATTAATATTAACCCTAATATTTGATTTCGAATTCATAACATATTTGATACAGCCGGTGGCGTGGCGAGCATCTGTGATGTCACACCACTCGCTCTATGAGTTATGTGGTTATAGGTATTCAGTTTAAGAATTTCGTTGTACACTGTGCGGGTGTGTTATTTAATTTATTTGATTCTGGTATTTTTTATACATAAAAACATGTTTTCTCTAGAAAATGGATACGTTTAAGGTTGATTACAACATTTTGCCGTGTCTAGACATTTTTATGGTTGTGGAATATTTTAATAATAATAAAAGATTACATAAGTGCTGAAATGGGGGGTGTCAAATTACAGAGGTAGGTTAATTAGATACATATCTACTTTAATAATGTCTACCAAATTTATTTGACTTTCAGGTTAGCCAGACAAAATTACGACGATAATGCTGTTGGTTATTTTATAATACGTATAATTTTCCATATCCTCTTTAAGTTAATTATTGTACAATTTTTAATAAGAACCTATTACACTAGACACGTTAAAATGATCCTCACAACAATACTTCATTCCTTTATTACTAATAAATTTCTCCCTGTGCATAGCTTGCTGCCACAAATTCCTAATACTTCCATCACTTGGTAATGAAATAAGTATTTAATTGGGAGTAGACACTGATGTACTTTTGCAGTCTGGAACTATACAATATTTATATAACCCCCTTTTTTTATCCGTGTTAATAACAAAATACAGAACACTTAAAAGGTATGAATGAAATTAGCACGTCCGTCGTATGTATGAATGTATGAAACTATATGGGAACAGGTGCGTTTTCGCTCGTTCTATTTTCACTATATATTTTGAGAGAGAAGGAGTTGAAAAAAATCTAATATTTTGCACATTTACTAACTACAAGGTGTACTTTCGAAATATAAATTAAAAACAAAAAATGCTAAATAAGCCCACTGCAACTTTATCAGCATAGCGTTGGGGTTCCTACTTGATCCGGGGCCATTAGTCATCAATTTAGTCATACGTTATTAGTCATGATTAAAAATTTATTCGACTAATACCACTTCTGATTCAGAGACTAAGCCTAATTTAGTCAATAATTTCAGTAATTTCAATCATGACAAAAAATGTATTCAATAATGCCCAACTGTCAACAACCACAGGAAATTTCAAGTAAAAATATTTGTTTAAAGGACCAAAAAACCATAAATTGTTAAAATTCTGCGGCCTCATAAAACCATACTATCAAGTCGTAGAAAAGCATTTTTTTTAACTCAGGTTTTTAAAAATGTTTTTGATTAGTTTTAACGAAATATTTATTTTTCTTCATTTTAACCAGTTTTTTGCATTTAAAACTTCTTTTTCAAACACAAAAACTGCGATATCTCTGCTTCCTTATAAGAAGACATTTATTATTTTGAATTGTTACTTTTTTATGTATTTTTTAATCATGAATAATAATGGAAACTCAAAATTAATATAGCTATTTATATTCTGATATTTGAGTAATTTATAAATGAGAGTAATAAAAGAAAAAGAACGTTGTTTTATATTTTTAGAGCAATAATAGTGAATTAAAACCAATTATCCTAATTATCATCACTTGACACTTTATAAGTAGTCATATTCATGTCCTAAATATCATCACAGTCTTAGTTATCAGAAATTTTAAAATATTCTTTTTATTTTAAAACTAAAGCATATATTGTTCCGCAATCGCTGTATAAATCATTACAATGACCACATGCTAAAAACCTTTGTAAAGAGCTTAAAAATGTCTCTGAAGAAAGATCACTGGCCAGCTCAAGATGAATGGTTTTGGTGGAGAAACAAATAAATAAATAAATATAAGCTTTGCTAGTCCTTACTAGGGTGCATCGATTTTCTTTTTTTTTTTTTACCTAATCCAAAATGGCGGGCGCCCAAAAGTTGTTGTAAATAATACGTTAAAATTTCAAATTAAAATATTAACCCTTTGGGGTAGCGGGTTGGGGTCGAAGGTAAACATTTTTGATATTCTATATATTCAAAATGGCGGGTGTGAAAAAGTTGTGCTTATATATAAGAGGTAAAAAGTTAAGACAAAAATATTAAGATTTAAGGGTAGCGGGTTAGGGTTAAAAGTCAACTTGATATTTTCTTTGTTCTGCATCGGATCCATTTCTATTCCCTACAAGCTCAAAGGTTCCATTTTTGTTTAAGGGAAATTATTTATTTTATCATCATAGTCTGAAACAATAAACTTTATTTTTACTTTAATTTCTTTATTGGAAGTTTGATAACAAAGGTACTTATGTGAAAATAAACTTGATTTTATTAAAGAATAAAAAGTAAAAATAAAAATACTATAAACATTATGGTAAAACTTGCTTGTAGTAATCTTTCTTTGTGTTGAATTTGGGAATTTTGTCACAGGATCTATTCGTTGTTCTAATTAATCCATCCAGCGCTGAAGCTTCAGTTACAAGCGTTACTGCCCTTTTCACAGCTTGTCTGTGATTAGGAAATTTCTTTATTTCAATTATCAGACAATTCAGAATTATTTATAATTTGATTAAGGTCCTCTTCGGATAAATCAACTGTTAATGGTGGCTCATTATATTCACATTCTTGCCAATCAATCATCTCATACTAATTTGTAGCATTTAGTTTCAACGGAGCAAGTGTAAACTTTCTTAAGTCGGTATTGTTGCCTTTTCTAGCTTTTAATATTCTGCGAACGGCCAACTCCCTAATACACCGGTTTTCATCGCCCAGCATTCCTAGTAGTATGTTCTCAGAGTGTGCAAAATATCCATTTCGTATTACGACGGGATCAACTACCTACTCCTTTCAACTCTTCTGATAAATATCTGGATAATTGTATGGTCTTCCATACATTTGAAGCACCTTGCAGACATGATGGATGTGCTTCTATTTTGAACCACATTGGCGCATACACTTTGACAACATACGTTGCTGATATAACCAAATCTGCAGAGCAACATATTAGCGAAGTATTCTATTTGCTGTCGTCAGCCATCGCAAGTGGACTATTTTGCCAGGTTCTCGTTTTGAAAGATTAATAGAAACATATCCCGTTATTACTGCTTGGCATATTTCATAAAAATATAACTGATGTGTTAAGATCTTTCACCTTGACTATAGGAATTTCGGATTTAATAATCTTAAATGCAGCTACGGGCATCTGCTCGCATTTTCCTATTATACCTGAAAATCCTGAAATACAGTTCCGTCAATATGTTCGATCAAGTGCCTTTTAGTGGAAGTTCATTTGCATGCAGTTGGCAAATGAACCACTGAAGTGGTCTCTGTATATTTTTCAAGTAGAGCTATAACACCACCTTTAGGACCAGTATTTGTAGCCGTTCCATCACATCCGACGACTTTTAAGGTGTTAGTTGGGATTCGAGAGTTTTCAAAATAACTGATAATGGCGTTAATGATGTTTACAGCTGAACCTGTAGAAGGTGTGACATGTCCCAAATATGATGATCCGGGCTCTCCAATTAAAACTATATGTTCTTCGGTTGTTATCTTTCGACGGTTATCTATTAATTTTATGGCCTTGTCTTTACGCCCATCGAAATAAAATCCACGTAATGATATTGACATACCACATGATGATAATTCACCTCTCTTCTTGCTTATAGCTCTTCTAATTTTGTTTTTATCAATTACATGCGTTGTGTTAGATTCATTAATTAAACCAAAATCTTGGAGTACTGAAAAAGCAATCAGTGCTCCAGCTCTATCGGAAATACCGCATCACGTATTATTTACAACCCTATCACACAACTTTTGGGCGCCCGCCATTTTGGATTAGGTAAAAAAAAAAGAAAATCGATGCACCCTAGTCCTTACCTCTCTATGTCGGCTCTTGGTGACTAAAAACGAATCACCAAAGTCAACCCCAGAATGAGAGAATGGTTTAAACATGAAATTCGCGAGGTTGGAAGGTCTCCCATTGGTGATTGATAATTTTTTGGATTCGTTTTCCAACAAGTTAACCACTTTGATAAGACAGATCGTATTGATCTTTTAGACGATAATATCCAAAACTGTTGCGCTAGTATAAATTCTAATGTGCGGAGACCTGCATGTAAATACGTTTTATGATAATATTCTATAATGAAAATAGTCAAATTACTTTGACGAGGTAATAAGATAGGATGTTTTCTATCATAGGTTAAATGAGAATATTTTAAGCATCCTCCTATGCGTAAAATACCTTTATCATCAATAAAACAATTTAATTTTCGAAGAGGTTTAGAGAATACTTTGCAATTAAGCTAATCCTCGAAAGCTATACCTTATACATTTGCGTACATTTCACTAATTCTAATAATGAGACATGAAGTTCTGAAAACTTAAGCGGACCAGATTTTCCCTCGTGCGAGTTTTTTATGTTGAAAATAAATCTAAGACAAAACGCAAGTGTGCGCTGAAGTGACAAAAAAGATGAAAATTTATTCAATAATATATCTAAATTATTTTCTTCTTCGGGATCAATAAACAAAGTAATTTTTCTTTCCTCGTTGGACAAGTCAATAGTAGGTTCAAAATTAAATAACTTTAATTTAGGATGTTCTTGGCTATTAAACCAAAGCGAATGTGACAAGAGATCAGATGGAAACACTCCACGAGAACCTACATCTGCAGGATTTTATCGACTTTCAACGTAAAACCAAGACGACGGGGGTATCTTTTCTTGAATGAACGCTACTCTGTGCGAAACAAATCTTTGCCATCTATAAGGCGGAGATTTAATCCACGATAAAACAATTTGCGATCTGACTAGACGTAAAGATGGCAAAAAGATATAAGATCATTATAAGTTTGCAAAACAAATGACATTAACTTTGTCAAAAGAACTGCAGCAGAAAGCTCTAAACGGGGTATAGTGATTTATTTATTTATTTATTTAGATACAATATCCAACAGGATAAACCCAATTACAGGATAAGGTTACAAATTACCAGCATTAAAGAAATAATGCTGATAAAAAATACAATGAAGAACAAACTACAATACAAAATGTAAAATCAATAATTTAAATGTATAAGATTAGACCATTTGAAAAAATTAACCAAGATCAGTTTAGAATAGAATAGTTTATTTGTTCCGTTTTTAACAACCCTCAGTGGGTATAGAACATGTCATTAAGTTTACAAAACAAAGTAACTTATTGTCTATAAGGAGTACATAATATAAAAACATATAAAACATGTAAAGTGTATATAGTACAAGAAAAAACAAAAACATAGAAAATATCCACTCTTAGTGTTGACCATATACGTAAACACGATATAACAACTATACAATAGACTGTTTTCCAGTCATTATATCATTTCGCTACTAAAATATTTATTCATATTGTAAAATGGATTGTCAAATAGATATTCTTTCACGTTTTTCAACAAAATTCCTCCCGGCAAACTTCTTTTTTGTAAGGGTATTTTATTCCAAATTTTAATTAGGTTGTTATGTTACATTTTTTTGAATGAAGCTGAATTTAGTTTTGTCAGGTAAAAGGTCCTCTTTTGTTTTGTGTTATAATTATGTGCCCTTTGGTTACCTATAAATGAACCCTTGTTCTGAACTATAAATTTTATTGCCTCATACACATATAAGGCAGTTGTTGTGAGTAAGCGATTTGCTTTGAAAATTGGTCGGCAACTTTCTGTTTTTTCCATCCTAAAAATAGTTCTTAAGCATCTCTTTTGTAAAATCAGCACTCTCCGTGCGTCAACTGAGTTTCCCCAAAATAAAATCCCGTATCGAATCTTAGATACGATATATGCATGGTACAAGTTTAGAGCTGCTATGACACCTACCCTATCATTCAAAATTTTTAAGGCATAGCAATACTTTGATATGTCTAGTACGAGAGTATCAATGTGTGCTTTCCAGTCAAGTTTTTGGTCTATTTTGATTTCCAAAAATGAAACTGTATTTACAGTTTCTATCGGTGAACCATTTACATTAAGTTCCATTCTGTGGTTGCCTCTAACACCAAAATTTAAGATTTGTGTCTGATCTGCATTCATTAATAAATTATTTTCTGAAAACCAAGTTTGGAGCATTTCCATAGTATTTGTAATTTCCATACTGGCGGCTTCCCTGCTGTTTTCACTGAGAATCACGGAGGTATCATCGGCATATAAAATGATATCATGTTGAACAATTGCTGATATTTCGTTAGTATGTAAGATATACAACAGAGGACCAAGGATTGAACCTTGTGGCGCACCTTTCTTAATGTATATAGTTCTAGATTTAATTAAATTACCGTCTTTATCTCTTTCCACTACAGATTGCCTTCTATTGGACAAATACGATTTGACGAGGTTTTTTGCCACTCCTCTGATACCATACTTTTCCAGCTTCTCGACCACAATGTCATGATCCACACTGTCAAATGCCTTCGAGATGTCTAAACAAACAGCTAACGTATTTTTATTATCATTCACTGAGTCTAGCACTTTTATTAAAGCCTGATAAATAGCTTTTGTTGTTGATCGACTTCTACGAAAACCGTATTGACAATCCGTGATCACCCCGTTACCATCGAGAAAGCTTATTAATCTTTCATATATAATCTTTTCAAATATCTTGCTGATATTTGACAAGAGAGAGACAGGTCTGTAATTTTTGAGTTCATCTGAGCAGAGATTTATTATATGTGCTAAGGGAACCAAAATAAGATCAGCCACTTTTTTTAGGAGTGAAATTGGAATTTCAACCACCCCAACAGAGCTTTTATTTTTTAAGTTTTTGATACACTCGTATACCTCACCTTCAGTTACACCGCTTAGAAAAGTAGAGTTATTTCTTTCCGTAATCTTTGTGAGATTTACCTCAGAAGAATTATTCGTGTCTGGACACGCATTGGCAAAAAAGTTGTTTACTTTGTCTAACAATTCATTATGATTTTTAAGTTCATCGTAATTATCTAATATGCTGTTTTTTGAATTGTCCTTCCCTGTAACTTTCTTTATTAAAGACCAAGTTGCTTTTGCTTTGTTTTTAGAGGTTAAAATATATTCAGTATTATTTAGCTTTTTTGCTCGATTAATAACTTTCTTTAGGATGTAAGAATATTTTTTGAAGTAATCCTCACTTACCTCTCCTGATACCTTTAGTCTGTAAAGCATTCGTTTTCGTACGCATGATGTTTTTATGCCTCTCGTCATCCATGGTTTTGATATACTTTGGTGATTTTGAGTGTTTTTTGGTCTAATAATTCTATCCATTACCTCCTTAATTTTCTTAATAAAAATATTGTACGCTAAATCTACCTGGTCTATTTCTAGGACTCTTTCCCAATTCTCTGACTGTAGTTCAATATAATAGCTTTGGTGTGGAACCCATGAACAATCTTCCAGATATTCTTCACAGCCCAAAATTAGCAAACTCTCTTACTATGGTAGACATAACAGAAAACAAGGTAATAAGTGCTCTCAAGGGCATTAAACTGGACTGTAGCCCAGGACCAGATGATATACATCCAGCATTCCTTGCGAACACCCCTTCAGTAGTGGGCCATTTAACAAGTCTTATGAGACTGTCATTAGAGGAAGGAAAAATACCAAACCAATGGAAAACGTCCACTATCATCCCAATATATAAAAAAGGCAGCAAATTCGATCCCGGAAACTACAGGCAAGTAAGCCTCACCTCCATACCTTGCAAGATGATGGAAAAAATTTTGGTAGAGGAACTTACTACATTTTTCCTTGAAAACAAAGTGATATCCAAGAAACAACATGGGTTTCTTCCCGGTAGATCAACAGTATCAAATCTGCTGGAGTGCGTTAATTTCTGGACTTTGTCAGTGGATAGAAATGAACCAGTAGACATAATCTATCTCGACTTCAAGAAAGCTTTTGACCAGGTTTCTCACAATAGACTGATTCAAAAGTTGGAATTTTATGGCATACGAGGAAATTTGTTAAGTTGGATCGAGGATTTTTTATCTGGCAGGAGCGGTAGAGTGAGAATTGAGGGAGAATTATCGGATAGCTACCAAATGACAAGTGGAATCCCTCAAGGTTCTGTGCTGGGCCCCGTCCTATTTAATGTCTACATTAGTGACCTTATAGTAGGGCTAAAATCCAAAATATCTATGTTTGCCGATGATTCTAAAATATACAACAATCCACTAAGTCACTACCAGGATAGTTGTTGACTTACAGAGAATCGAAGAATGGTGTACTCTTTGGATGCTAGCTCTTAACGAAAATAAGTGCTCGGTTATTCATGTGGGTTCAAAAAACCCCCGACATCAGTTTTTACTAAATAACACACCAATTAAAAATGTAGAGCTACAAGAAGACCTAGGAGTCACCATAAGTCAAGATCTAAAATGGGCACCTCATATAGGAAAAATCATAAAAAAGGCAAACTCAGTCACCTATATGGTCTCTCGAGCTTTTAGGAACATCTCACCGGAACTCCTTGAAAAAATATATAAAATCTATATTAGGCCAATGCTTGAATACGCAGCACCAGTATGGAACCCATATTTCGTAAAAGACATTCATGCACTAGAACAAACCCAAAGACGGATTACCAAACTCTCTCCTGCAATTTGTCACTTAACATACGAACAGCGCCTCAAAAAACTACACTTGACAACACTAATAGATAGGAGGCTCCGTGGTGACCTAATAGAAACCTACAAAATACTTCATGGGCATTATTCAATTGATCTTCAAATTTTCTCACTAAACACGGATAGAAGACTAAGGGGATATAACTACAAACTAGTTAGGAACAAATTTCATAAACTATGCCGCCAGCACTTCCTCTCTAACAGAGTAAATAGGGACTGGAACTCTCTATCAAATGACTGTTTGTGCAGTGTCAACAAACTCATTTAAGAACTGCTATGACTCTTCCCATTAATACTCTAAGCTAATTAAAAGTTTAAACAGCTTCGCTGCCTAACTTATAATGAAAATAATAATAATAATATAATATTGGTCAAGTTTTATTTTTGAGAAAACTCTTTTTTTGGTCAATCCTTTTGGTTTTCGGCTTTTGCCATGATCAAAAGAAAGAAACAGAGCATGATGATCAGAAAGTGCTGAATTTACAACAAAGCTGCTATTATATTCAAAATTGACAAAAAAAATTATCCAGAAGGGTAGCTGTCTTTTTTGTAACTCGTGTTGCTTCAAATATAGTTTGACAAGTTATAAATAATATATTTAAGAAAGTATTAGTCATTTCATTTTTTTTTAAAGAGGTTGACATTGAAGTCGCCACAAACAATTACATCAAAAAACCTGAAATATTCCTGGACATAACATAGAATTTCTTCCAATTGATCTATAAACACATTAAAATTACTCAAATTAGTAAGATACATACTGATAAGAATAAGTTTATTTAGCCTGTCTTGCACGCATGCACATTCTATGCTTCTTTCTTCAATTTGTTGAACTCTTTCAAATCCGGCGTTGTGTAGAGTATAGATACATACACCACCGTGCTGCACGTTTTCCCTCGCATATGACGATTTCAATTCATACCCCTGAAGTTTAACAAAGTCCTGTTCTTCCTTTTTCATCCAATGTTCTGTCAGGCAACTTTGTATATTCTGGTGTAATATACATAAACTATCTCTTGCTGTAACACAAGTGTTCTTTACTGTATTATCATGTTGGTTATTTGCAATGCTATTGTCTATAAAAAATCAGTTTTGCTTTTTTTGATTTCTAGGTTTCTTAGATATGATGGGCATTCCTTGCTCCATGTGTGATGATGAAAGTCAATATGTTTAATATGGAGTTTTTCAACTGCATATTTACAGTTCACACATTTTATCACGTTGTCTTCTACCTTACATTCCTTTGTGTGATGAGAGTCTCCACATTTGGCACAGACTGCCTGCTTATCACAATTCTTTGCCAGGTGATTGAAACCACAACATTTGTAGCAAATTGGAATATCCACTGCATCATATACAGCACATCTGTCCCAGCCGATATTGATCTTTCCATTTTTTAATATTTTTTCGTAACTTTCTCCGTCCAACTGATATGCTATAGAACTTCTTCTATTTTTTTTTTTACTAGGGGCAACATGTATTACTTTAACATTAGAATTTTTTGGCAGTACATCTTCATTTTGTACATGTATCAGCTCTTCTATTTCTTCTGGTGCGTTTGTTTCGGTAATACCCACTATTTTTACTTTTGAAAGTTGTTTTTTTGGTTCGCTAATGTCGTATTTGTTTCCCATTTTGTTGGATGCTTCAGCCTTTAATGCTGCTGCAGCTGATTTATTTTTACATTCTATTATTACTCCACCATCTCGTGAGTTTTTCATGCAAGATACAGCTATTTTTTTAGGATCAAGTGACTTTTTTACTTCCTTCCTTGTTTCATCGTGTTTCTGTATACTATTTTTTGGTTTGATTACCACCACTGGCTCTACCTTCTTCTTCTTAGCCTTCTCTGAATATGTTTATTCATAGACGTTTAATGCAATTTATATTACAAAATAAAATATCTAAATTTGTTTCAACCTCTGAATAACTGTCAATCATATGACATATAGGGGACCTTTTATATACATTAGTATGATGATTTCTTGTACAAAATAGCTGTTTGTGACGAGAATTAATTCTAGGTACATGAAACTCTAACATTTCAAGTAAAACTTCACAGTTGGTTATGTTGTTGACTATTTTATACAAGAAAACAACGGAATGCAAAGAAAATTTCCTGTGGGGTGCCTCTTGGGGATATTGATTATCTAACTGATACGTAGCTAACTTAAAAATTTTTCGCTGAACTTGCTCAATATTAATAATATGGGTGTTATATATGGGATTCCAAACTATTGAACCATATTCTAGTTGTGATCTTACAAAACTAGTGAAAAGTAATTTTAGCTTGTTAATATTGTTAAAGTCATTCGTATTACGCATGATAAAACCAAGATTCTTACAAGCTTTAGATGTTATTGAATTAATATGAGGGGCAAAGGTAAACTTATGGTCAAATATTATACCTAGATCTTTAATGGTATTCGAACGAGGAAGGGTTGTGGTATCAATGTTATATTCACATAATATTACGTTCTTATATTATGTTCTTCCTTACGGTAGTACGACATAATATTACATTTAACTGTATTAAGGAGCAGTTTATTTTCTTTACATCAAGAGTTTAATGTGTCTAAATTCTTCTGTAGTATGGCGCAATCCATTTCGGTTTCGATTTTTAAAAAAGTTTTAGATCATCTGCATATATTAAGTAGCTTAGGTTTAAGCCAGCTGCAATCATTAATAAAAATTATGAACAAAAGGGGACCTAATACAGAGCCTTGTGGGACTCCAGAAGACTGAGTGAAATTAGATGATTTATATCCGAGGCAATGGACATACTGGGTATGACGATATAGATATGATTGGAAAAGTATCAACATATTATAACTTAGAGACCTATCTTATTTAACTTCATAACTAATAAACCGTGATCTAGGCTGCCGAATGCTTTGGAGAAGTCAATATAGATGACGTCTACCAGACTCCTTTTATCAAGAGCAATGAACTGAGACTTGCAGACTAAATTGGTAAATGTTGATCGTCCTTCAATGAAACCATGCTGCTCGGGTATTATATTGCTTCTGACATGAAATGAGAGGTAACTCGACAGAAGAATTTCAAATGCCTTACTGAAATTACATAATATTGTTATTGGCCTATAATTTGTAATGTTTATGTTATTATCTTTTTTATGTACATACATGTACATTTTAGGTCATACTCTAGACATTTTCCAGGGATCTGAAAATACCTGTGTCTTAAAGATTAAATTGAATATAATTTGTGATGGTTTGGAAAGTACAACAGAGCAATTCTTTAACAGGAATGCCGGAATTAGGTCTGGACCTGCGGTTAGTTTCAGAGCAATCCTTAACAGGAATGCCAGAATTAGGTCCGGACCTACGGTTAGTTTGGGTTTGATTTGTTTTAATGCCTGTATGACTTCTTCCTCACTTACTGAGGTTATGTGTAGTGTACCTTTAGAATTATTATTTACAGACGCATATTCAGTATCATATGCTGTAGAATTGAGAAAGTTGTTGGCAAAGAATTCTGCAAATCCGTCCACTATTTGTTGAGGAGTATCCAGTCTGGAATCATTATAAATCATTGCATGCGGTATTGATGATTGACCTTTTTTTTTTTTTCAGATATATACGACCAGAATTTTTTTGAATTCGATTTAATGTTAACTTCAGTTTCAGTAACATACCGTTGATAATTTTACATCACTTCTTATGAATTTTTAGTAATTATAATTTTGATCAGTGCAGCAATTACAATATTGTTTCCAAGCTTTATTCTTTTGTCTAAGTGTTCGAATAAGGTCCATATCAAACCAAGGTGGGTAATGTTTATTAATAGGTATTTTTTTTTGGTATGTGTTTGCTAAATATTTCATTAAGTTTTTCATACAAAGTATAGACTGCCATATTCACACATTCACAATTTTGTAGGAATAACCAATTGGTTGACATTAGCTCCCGATAAAGATCATGGAAGTTGGCCTTTTTGAAATTAAAGCCTAAATTACTTTTTTGTTTAAACTGCTGCTTATTGGTGTCAATAAATATTTCAATACAGAGGTGGATGATGTTCATCTACCGTAGACATGGGATCTGAAGATTTTGAAGATGCCAAAGTAAGGTAGGATGATCATTACTTGCCCGCTTACGTAATTCGAATCCGCCTTTTTTCATAATAGCTATAAGTTGCATTTGTAAATTTTGTGCGTCCTCGAATGACGCCCCGTAACAATATCATCCACATATGTATGAAATTTTATAGCGTTAGCGACAAGAGGATAATTTAACCCTTCTTCGGTAGCCAACTGAAGAAAGGTGCGCAGGGCTAAATAAGAGGCAGAGGATATCCCATATGTGACTGTGTTTAACCGATAATCTTGTGGGAGGTCCTGCGTATTAAATCTCCAAATTATGCGTTGAAAATCACGATGTGCAGGAGTAATTTATTTATTTGAATTACATTACTCAACAGGTTAAGACCCAATTACAGAGTAATATCCATATACTCATTAAAATATTTAACAGTGTAAATGTAAATAAACAACACTAGATAACTAAGAATAATACACATATATGTACACCCACACCACATACACACCACACATACAAACAGACATACATATAGGAACATATGATACGGAAACATAAAATATCACTATGGCTTATAATACATCTAGTAGGACCGTTTTCAAGGCTTTCTGACTGATGAAAAATATATCACAGTGAGATTGCACTTGATTGTATAAATTACACATTCTATATAATGGTGAGTTTATCAGATTGTTGGAGTGAGCAATATCTGGAAGGTAGAAGGTGTTAGTTGCTCTCATAGAGTGAGAAGGCACATTTAGGTGTATGCGAGACAAAAATTCGAAGTCATCAATAACTCCAATCAATAATTTTTGAAGATATACAATACAGTTTATATTCCTCCTCTTTTCTAGTGTTTCAATGTTATACAGTTCCAGCAGCCGTATTTTTGGAATATTTACATCATAAATTCCCACATCCTTATAGTACAAGTATCTTAAAAATCTGTTTTGGATCTTTTCAACGCTATATATATTTATTTTTTTTTTATCGCCTTATTTTATTTTAATGTCCTGGCGGAGTTTAGCCGATGGCTATTCTACCACTCAACTAGGACGGACACACACATAGACAACAACACATCACCCATTCCCTGCTACATTGCCATCTGCCGCAGCTGAGACTCGAACTCAGGAGAGGAGAGCAACTAGACCGTGTTGTCTCTCACACAACCGTAGTCTAGCCCACTGCTACCGTCTCGGCAATACGAGAAAAACGCCACTACACATCCATACCCTAGCCAGGATTCGAACCCGGGACCCCGTGGTCGCAAGCTTAACACCTTAAGCACTGCGCCACCGAGTCGGTATATGACACTGATATTGAGAATTCCATACAAGTGAGGCATATTCTAGTAAGCTCCTGATAAACGAAATATAAAGTTGAGTTATACATTTAATGTTAGTAAACTGTCTAGTATTTCGCACAATAAAGCCATACATTTTAGATGCCTTAATTGTAACATTTGAAATATGTTTAGTGAAGGTGAGACCAGAATCAAAGGTTACGCCCAAATCCCGCACCTCTCCAACCTGATCCAATACTATTCCTTTCATGTCGTAATTATTATTAAGTGATTTTTTTTACGAGTAAATGTCATTATATTACATTTGGCTATGTTGAAATTTAAATTATTACTCACAGACCACATTTGTATGTTATTTATATCAGCTTGAAGCTTATAACTGTCTTCAACATTATCTAGGAAAATATTTTCAAGTCATCAGCAAAAAGTAAATATGATGAGGTTTCCATGACACTGGTGATACTATTTATAAACATAAGAAATAGTAGAGGACCGAGGTTAGAGCCCTGCGGAACCCCTGACATTGCAACAAATGACTCCGAGACATAACCTCTTATAACCACCTGTTGATTTCTATTATGCAAGTAAGAAGACATAAATCGAACTAAGTTACCATGAAAGCCAAACTCAGTTTACTTAAAAGAATGCCATGCGAAACAGTGTCAAATGCTTTCGCGAAGTCAGTATACTGCCCTCCTAAGCCAAAAAGACGTATCTCAAGGTTTCACTGTTTTGAGATATAAGGCATGTTTTGAATTTTCGAAATCGCGTCAATATTTTCAAATATTTACTAATATTTTTTTTGTAGTTGTACTAATGCAGAGGTTAATAGTGGTTAGTTATGAATTTATATTAATTAGGTTACTAGTTTATTTTTTACAATGAGATACGTCTAATTGGCTAAATCGCTTAGGTTTTCTCATATTTTTTTAGATACGTCAAACTTTGTTAGCACTTTAAAAATACTTAACGATTGAAATACGTTTATTTCGCTATGGAAATATATAGAAAATAGCTCCAGCTATCCTAAGGTATAAAAATATGCATTTCGGCCAAAACTTGAGATACGTCTTTTTGGCTTAGGACGGCAGTATAGACGACATCTACCTGACCACGGTTATCTAAAACATTAGAAATAAATTGAGTTAGGTTGCTAAGGTTGCTGACTGTAGACCTGTGTTTCATGAATCCATGTTGGTGCATAGAGATGTTTTTGGATACTGATTTATATATGTCCTTATAAATGATTGATTCAAATAGTTTAGCCGGTACAGACAGTATGACAATTGGTCTATAATTTTTTATATCAGATCTATCACCTTTTTTAAAAATTGGGCAAATTTTCGCAGGAATCTGGAAACACGCCGGATTTTAAACTCAAATTAAATATTATTTTTAATGGGTATGCAAAAATATCAGCACAACCTTTGACTATATATGACGGTAAGTGATCTGGCCCAATGGTTTTGTTAATTTTAAGATTAGCAATAGCCTCAAGGACATCCTCAGTTGACACAGACTGAATAGAGATCGGATTAGCATATATTTATTTTATGGCTGATGTTATTATTGTTTACATCTTCTGCATCCACACTGTATACTCTACTGAAATTCATTGCAAAGGCATTAGCTATGGATTTAGCATCAGTGTACTCAGTCCCATTTAGGTGCACTTTATTAGAAATGAAAACAGACCCTTTTTTGCTGTTTATATACTGCCAGAAAGACTTGGAGTCAGAACTGATGTCGCGCTGAATTTTGACTAAATATTGTTCATGAGTATCATCAATGTCTCTTTTTATTTTGGCCCTAAGGTTGATATATTGTGTTTTTAGTTCAGCACTGTTTATATTTTTTGATTTCGTTCTAATTTTATCTTTTCTTTTTATGTCATTTATTATTTGTTTGGTAATCCACACCGGATATCTAGCACTCTTTTTAACTTTAGGTACACAGATTTCAAAGATATGATTAGTTCTACTATAAAAAGTATCAACGGCGATGTTCACGTCAGATAAAGAGTCTAGATCACTCCAGTCAGTGTTCAGAAGTAAATGATACATAAGATCATAGTTTGCTTTTCTAAAATTATAATTTTGCGAGTTATCTGATGAAAGATCTTTGATAGTATTAGTTTTTATAGAAACAACTATGCTTAGAGTCGGATGATGACGGTAATTAATATCATGAGATACATTTGTTTTATGTTTGCCTAAATTTTAATAAAAGTTCAAAAATGCCACGTTGCAACTTAGGGCCTGTTAATAAATAATCATTAAGTGATGTCTGATTGGGTGTTTTAGCGGAAGCATTAAAAACGACTCTAAGTTTTATTTTTATTTATGTGTTGTATTTGTATATTTATGTATTAGGAATAACCCATTTAAAAATTTTAAAATAAATAATAAAAAAAAAATAAATGAAGTTTTGTGGTACTACTATCTGGTTTCAGGACACAATGGTGTGGGATATAGTACATATGTGATGAGATATGAAGCGATATTATCTAGCGAAATTAAATCCATATGACCAAGTTCTAAATATTCTCACATAAACTTGCAAAAGCGCATAATTAGATTAATTTTTTATCTTGATTTCACCAAAAACTCTTTTAAAAGTCTCAGAATATTAACGGTACCATCCATATATCTTTTGCGGGTCGGCTAATTTTAAATTAGAAATATGTGACCAAGTGGCGACTGTACCTAAAACTGGTAATGGTTGACCTAACGGTTTAAAAGAAATAGTAACGCGACTGTGAGGTACATGAGTTTGCATATCACCTAACCCCTTTACCTCAATCGCAAATTTTTCTTTAGATAACCCTAAGCGATTCACAGCTTTTTGTGTAATAAATGAAGTCATACTTCCAGGATCTAAAAGACATCTCAAAATTTGGTAATTATTACTATTATCTTAAATTTCTATCAAAGGCGTAGATTTGTTTGTTTGCTAAAACCCCCGCTGCAGAAAAAACCGGATCTGTGGTTGATGTCTCAGAAGAGCTTGAAGCGTTTGAGTGCGAGGTAGACGCCTGCATGGAGTAAGAATTTTCAGTCGACGAAAATTTTTTTGTTTATCAAAATGTAACAAAGTGTGATGTTTCTGATTGCATCGATGGCATGTAGACAAAGATTTACTAGCCCGAATATTATGTATATTGCTTAAACAGTTAAAACATAAATGTAACTTTTTACAAAGATTGCAACGTTCACTTGGCATTTTATCTACAAAAGCTGGACAAACATATAATAAATGATTCTCCTTACATAAAGAGCATTTTGGAAAACTCAGTTTATTAATTAGAAATGATGCAGTACAATTAATCGAATGTGGCGACTTCGATTTAAATATATTTGCTTTTTTTAGATAAATCGGTAGAAGAGAGATTAAGCGTGCCGTAAGCAATACATTGTTGTGGAAAATTAGGAAAAATTAGCTCTGTGTGCGACCTATTAGCTGGTGTACCACAGGACTCAATCTTGGGCCCCATATTTTTTGTAATTTTCGCAAATGACTTGAATTTCTATCTAAGAAATATATCTACAACAACTATACAATATGCTGATGATACTAACATCTTGATAAGAGCTGATAGTGTAGACATTCTTATGACAGTTGCATGTAGAGTGTATAATATGATCACAATGTGGGCTCAGAAAAACTATTTACTTATAAACTAACAAAAAACTCAGTGTGTACTGTTTAAAGAACAAAAATCCACATATTCTTTGAGCAATAAGTTCCCTTTGCAAACTTAATGTTAAGATATTAGGTATCACTTTAGACTGTCATTTGTAGTGGAGTTTACACATTCAAATTATGTGGAAAATTAAGTAAATCCTGTTATGCATTACGTTTTCTAAAAATTTTTTGTAGTATTCACATCCTCAAAACCTCGTACTTTTCCTCATTTCATTCTCATTTAAGGAACGGCATTATAAACTGGGTAAGCAGCTCGCAAACCCAGCATATATTAATTCTGCAGAAAGTTGCAATAAGAATATTAGCAGATTTAGGGTTTCGTGATTCTTGCAAAGATACTTTTCGACGTCTTCAAATACTAACAGTTGTCGGCACTTATATTTATGAAGTCTGTTCTTTTGTTTTTAAAAACAGATCTATATTTTTACAAAATGCTGTCTTACACGATCATAACAGACACCATAAATCGAATCTGGGGGTATGCTACCTCCTTATACCAAAAAATATTCAATATAATGGCTGCAAATTATTTAATTACTTACCGTAAGAAATCAAATAATCGACAAACTACTATATTTAAAAAAAAACCTAAAAAATATCTGTTAGAAAAAAACTGCTATACATTGAATGAATTTTTTTCTACTTAATATTGTCACTTGTAATGTCTATTTTAATATGTTGTTTGTATTATCCATTGTAGTATGTAATTTGTACTGTCTATTTTATATCAACCTGTTTTTATTTTATACTTTCTATTTGATCGACGTACTTATTCAAATATGTATGTATATTATTTTTATAATGTATGTGTATATCTGCTGAAAATAAATATATCTATCTGTTTATATCTTTTCAATCAAATGTCTGACATTGCGAATTAAAGTAGTGAGTCAAAATGTAAACAAACACCGCGTGACTTTACCTGAACGTCACAAATCTGAAATGACCACCGCGCTCTCAATCAGCACACAGATGCACTTGCTAATAGACTGCCTCCCACTCTTGACTTATTAAGAAATAACCATGAGCCTTTTCTCACGTGTAGGTAATTAAAATGGCTAATAAAAATGGAATATTCTTAACGCGATGCAAGCAAAATTTTAATGATTTAAAATACTAATCTTTACTTAAATTAAGTGAAAATACGAGATTGCGTAGAATTAAGCACAGACCACTATATTGTCTAGTTACCCTCAAATTATTATAAATTTAGAAATTTATGAATCAACAAATAAAAAATAAATTTATATTTTTCCAGAGCTCAATAATCCGGCTCGAAGGACCAAATGTTGCGTACACTAGCTCCAAATGTAGTCGAGAAAAGTAGAGTGTATTTTTATTTAGGTAAAATGACTATAAAAGTATAATGATGCGAATTTCATGTGATCAATTACTGGCATAAAATATCTGAACAAAAGGAGGCACTAAACGACTTACCCTTGATGAATAAGGCTCCTGGCTCCCGACGAGGGTTGCTGGGTGAAAAGGCCTTTTCGTTGGACAACCCTGATTCCTTTCGATCTCAATATACTTCGGTATATTGCAGCGGTGCCAATAATCATTCACACACTCGCGCTAATACACTTTCTTTCAAAATATGTAAAAATAATATAAAATAGTACTGCGATGCAAACAATAATCTAGAATTAACAAAATTTAGGGTGATTAAACCTTTAATTCAAAGAAACAGAATATGAATGGTTTTTCTTCTCGTAACGAAAAGTAGCGCGAAGTATGCTGCCTAGTGCCAAGAAATTTAAGTAATAAATTCTAATTTTAAGGACTCGTCTATATGCAACCAGCAATACACGACAAATGTTCAGATCATAAAAACAATTAAGAACATCATTGTATATCCACTGACAAACTGACTAGTTCTTAGAATTTTATCGGTAAAATTTTTTTCAAAAGCTTTGTTGCCTGGTAATATAAAGAGTGTTAATTGACAGTTTATTATCCTAAATGGAAGAAAACTTGTTCTGATTTATCCGTACTATGCTTGTGAGGGCTTGACAGATCGGGGTTATTAAAGGGAATATTGATACAAAGAACTAGTGATAATAGATACGATAAAATGGTTTCTAAAATAGGTAATTTTGTCGATAAACAATGAACATTTGTATGGAAGACACTATTTAACTTACACCCTATTTCAGTTGTCTCATTTACTACATGTGATTTTTTTAACTAACATTTAGTCATACAGTTTATATTTTGAAAGTTTCCTGGGAGAGTGCCGGATATAAAAAATACTGATTTCACAGGCACACAAAGTTAAAAAAGTGGTCTGTTTCTGGAGCTCCATTGGGTGACCTCCATTTTTGACGTGCTGAACACGAATCGGGTGTCCGTTTAGCTCCATGGCCCACCAATTTTTTTTATGAGGTGTTTTAGGAAGTTCTTTAGGTTATTTTCGCTATTTACAAAAAATTGATGGATGTGGCCGTGCTCAAAAAAAGTGGTCTATTTCTGGGGCTCCATTGAGTGCTGAACATGAATCAGGTGCCCGTTTAACTTCATCACCCAATTTTTAATAAATCGCGAAAAACCTAAAGAACCTCATAAAAAAACCACATTAAAAAAAAGTTGCTGTGTGATGGAGCTAAGTGGACATCTCATTCTTGTTCAGCACGTCGAAATAGATAGAGGTCCCAGAAACAGACCACTTTTTTAATTTTGTATGCCTGTGTCTTCATTGAGCAATCAATGTTTTTTTCAAAGTAGACTGATTATCCACATTTATCTCTGCGATTCCTGCACAATCATAATTTTCACAATTTTCAGGAGAAACAGTAATAGATGACATGAGATCAATTATCTCTATAGATGATAAATAATTCTCAGTGGTAGGTAAAGGACACTTTCCGTTTAAAAATTTCCGGAATGAGATTTTAATAAAAAAGAAAGTTTTCAATAAAATATTCCAATGTTTGAAAGTTTCCAAAATTACGGGAAAGTTTCCCTTGGAAACTTGATTAAACACCGCACCTGATTTAATAATAACTTCCACTTTATAGGTAATAATAATAATAATATTTATTCACTAAAATAGCTGTACATAAAATATACAAAAGGAAAAGAATTTACAAATTACAAATAAAGGTAAATAAACAGGCAAACCAACAAATGTTATCCTTGTCGTGTCCCAGCTAAATTATTTTAATATAACAACAATTACTACTATATTATTCTTAAAAATAATATCAATTTTATACAAATATTTAAAAAGAAAATTACATACATGAAAATTATGACAAAAAAAAATTACCACTAACTATAATAAAAAAGTAGAGATAACAAATACATTTATTTACAATTAGAACTTAAAAACATTCACTAACTTCTGTGAGGCAGTGAAATTATTTATTTTGTGGCATTTGAGTTGTATAATTTTTCCTGTCAATAATTTCATGAATCTTTGATTTTGGTGTTAACTTTAGCCTTTAGCCAATTTTTTATTTTCTGTTTATATACGGTAAGACAATTTTCCCAATGAGAACACAAACGTTTAAAAGACGTTAAAATTAACGATAACCGAACGTTTAGTAACCATTGTATTACGGCGTTGAATCAACGGACGAATGTCCCGCGGTTTAACGTGTATTTCAAAGTATTTTATAACATTTTTGTAACGTTATATTTAACGTTAATTAACGTTATATGATGACGTTTCTGTAACGTTACATCTATAATATTACTTAACGTTGAAGTTGACCGCTAGTGAACGTTATAGGATGACGTTTTTGTAACGTTATGTATATAATAATACTTAACGTTAAATTTGACCGCTATTTAACGTTTTAACAACGTTAACTAACGATAAAATTCAACTTTAAGTAATATTATAGACATAACGTTACAAAAACGTCATCCTATAACGTTCACTAGCGGTAAAATTCAACGTTAAGTAATATTATAGATGTAACGTTACAAAAACGTCATCATATAACGTTAATTAACGTTAAATATAACGTTACAAAAATGTTATAAAATACTTTGAAATACACGTTGAACCGCGGGACATTCGTCCGTTGACTCAACGCCGTAATACAATGGTTACTAAGCGTTCGGTTATCGTTAATTTTAACGTCTTTTAAACGTTTGTGTTCTCATTGGGATCAGTATTAACATTATTATTGATATGATTGGAAAACAACTGAAATAACCACTTGTATCCTGAGCCACAAAATAATGATCTTTAATCTGATCCCTATAAAATCCGTCCATATAAATCGTTGTTCCCTGAAAGAATTATGTTTTTTAATTTCTATAAATTCATAGGGGTATAAGCTAAAGCATGACAAATTATTGCCAGTGGTTTGTATGTATCGCCATCTACAAATAACTTCTGCAACAAACTACGTGGTAAGCAGGCAAATTTAATGCATTAAGATAGATGTGTAGAAAAACGTTAAAAAAACGTCAACATCTACCATTTATTTTACTTGTAGATTTAGAACGTCAGTGTATTTTAATAAGTGGAAAGCATCAGTTATTTTAACGTTGTATACGGGGTGCCACAGGTTAGTGGCTCTCCCTATATTTCCTTTATATTTTAACTTATCCATTTGAAATTTGGCGTGCATAAACTCCCTGTAAAAATGGATTTTTCGGCATAAAGAATGGTATAAGATCATTTCCGGTTTACCCGGAAATGACCGCAACTTTCGATTTTTAAATGGAACACCCTGTGCATTTTTACATATTTGGATTCAAGACAACATTCTAAGTATACCCTGAAATTTTCGCGAATTTTTGAGTCGATGTTCAGTTTTTTTATGCATTTTAAGACGTTCGTCTAGAGTGCTTTGGAATACCAAAATTTGTTCTAAGGCAGGTAAAGTCCAAGGGAAAAATATAATTTTTCCTTTTATTTCATTAGTAACTATTTACGAAGCCTCCAAAATTGAACAAATCACTTTTTTATCGAAAACTTTTTTTTTTTCAAATGGGAAGATGGTGGCTCCTAGTGTTCATTAAATTATAGATTTTTTTTCTGATTTCATTGATATACCCATTTCAAATCTATGCTATTTGTTTTTCTATTTTATTAAATTTATTTAAAAATAAAAAATCACTTTCAATATAATTCTTCTTGAACTTTACCATTGTTGTCTTTGGAAAAATCATGTCTAATAGTGAAATGTGAATAACTACCGTTTTGTGAATAATAGCCTTTTGGTTCTCTCTTTTGTTTCTTAATAGGTATAAGTACTAGTGCAAAGTATAAGAATCAATAAAAATTATTTTGAAAGTGATTTTTTATTTTTAAATAAATTTAATAAATGAATTCAGAAAAAAAAATCTATAATTTATTGAACACTAGGAGCCACCACCTTCCCATTTGAACAAAAAAGTTTTCGATAAAAAAGTGATTTGTTCAATTTTGGAGGCTTCGTAAATAGTTATTAATGGAATTAAAGGGAAAATTATATTTTTCCCTTGGACTTTACCTGCCGTAGAACAAATTTTGGTATTCCAAAGCACTCTAGACGAATGTCTTAAAATGTTTAAAAAAACTGAATATCGACTCAAACATTCAGGGTATACTTAGAATGTTGTTTTGAAACCAAATATGTAAAAATACACAGGGTGTTCCATTTAAAAATCGAAAGTTGCGGTCATTTCCGGGTAAACCGGAAATGGTCTCATACCGTTTTTATGTCGAAAAATCCATTTTTACAGGTAGTTTATGCTCCCCAAATTTCAAATGGATAAGTTAAAAAATAAAGGAAATATAGGGGGGAGCCACTAACCTGTGGCACCCGGTATAATGTAACTTCAATATATAATAGTTATTAATGATACTAGTTTGATATGAACATTATATAACGAAACGCATGTGAAGTTAACCAGGAGGCGGAGCCGAGTGATTTTATCACACTAGTTTCATTAATTGTCATACACTTCTATCATTCAAAATTTAATACATTCATCTTTAAACTTTAAAATAACATTTAGCTTTAAGATATGGTATATTTGTCATTAATTTCTTACGTCAAAAACACGTAAAAATTTAATCATTAAATAATTAATATGTTAACGTAAAAATTGCATTTGATTTTCACACAAATTTATTTTTGATATAATTTTACAGTCAGTAAAAATGCTTGTAATAAGAGTTATTTAATAATTTACTGAATATGTAAAAATAAAATTATATTTTATAGCATGATTCATTAATATCTTACGTTTAAAACTCGTCTAAACAAAACGTGTTTTCATATGTTATTTTTAACGTTATAGTCAGTGAAATTTTACGTAATTAGAACGTTCATAACAAACTTCGGTAAATAATTGAACGTTAAAGTAACGTCCAGTGTTAACACATGGTATATTTATCATTAATTTCTTACATTAAAAATACGTACAAAATTAAATTGTTAAACAGCAATATGTTAACGTGAAAATCACATTTGACTTTCACGGGAAATATATTTTTACTGGATTTTTGTCGTTTCCAGAATATCTTAAGTTTAAATCTCGTCTAACCAAAACGTTTCAAATTTGTAACGTTATAATCACCAATACATTTTTACCCAATTAGAACGTTCATAACAAACGTTGAAAACGTTTAACTTTCAACGTTAAAGTAACGTCCATTCTTAATACATGGTATATTTATCATTAATTTCTTACATTAAAAACACGTAAAAAATTAAATTCTTAAACAATAATAGGTTAATGAGAAAATCACGTTTGAATTTCACGGGAAATTTGTTTTTAGTGGATTCTTGTCGTTTTTAGAACGTTAAAAATTTACGTTATTTGATAATTCACTGAATAAGTTAAAATAACGTTATGTCTTAAGGAACGATTTATTTTTCGTTAATATCTTACGTTTAAAACTCGTCTTAACAAAACATTTTTCCATACATTATGTATAACCTTATATTCAGTAAAATTTTACGCAACTAACACGTTTAAAACAAACGTTGATAAATATTTAACTTTGAACGTTATGTAACGTTAATTTTTAACACATGTTGTATTATCACTCATTTCGACCACTAAAGACACGTAAAAGATTAAATTGTTAAACATTAATTTGTACACGTGAAAATCACGCTTGAATTTCACAGATAATTTATTTTTAGCAAATTTTTGTCATTTTTAGGACTGTAAAAATACACGTTATTTGATAATTAACTGAATACGTTAAAAAAACGTTCATACTTGAGGTATGATTTATTTCTCGTAATATCTTATGTTTAAAACTCATCTAAATGAAACGTTTTTCCATATGGTATTTATAACCATATATTCAGTAAAATTTTACGTAATTAAAATGTTTAAAAACAAAGTTTGAAAAGCATGTAATTTTGAACTTTACAGTAGCGTTTAACACAACGTTTTTAACGTTTTAATACAAGACGTATTCATCATTCATTTCTAACGTTGAAAACGCGTAAAAAATTAAATTGTTAAACAGCAATATGTTAACGTGAAAATCACGCTGGAATTTCACAGACAATTTATTTTTGGTCAATTTTTATCGTTTTTGGGACATATATAAAAATATACTTTATTTAATAATTCACTGAATACGTTAAAATAACGTTATGTCTTAAAGTATGATTCATTTTTCGTTAATATCTTACGTTTAAAACTCGTATAAAGAAAACTTTTTTTTATATGTTGTTTATAACCATATATTAAACGTTTAAAACAAACGTTGATAAACACTTAACTTTGAACATTACAGTAACGTTTATTTTTAACACATGGTGTATTTATCATTCATGTCTAACATTAGAAACACGTAAAAAATTAAATTGTTAAATAGCAATATGTCAACGTGAAAATCACGCTGAAATTTCACAGACAATTTATTTTTGGTGAATTTTTGTCGTTTAAAACTCGTATAAAGAAAACGTTTTTTTATATGTTGTATATAACCAAATATTCAGTAAAATTTTACGCAATTAAAACGTTTAAAACAAACGTTGGTAAACACTTAACTCTGAACGTTACAGTAACGTTTATTTTTAACACATAATGTATTTATCATTCATGTCTGACATTAAAAACACGTAAAAAATTAAATTGTTAAATAGTAATATGTTAACGTGAAAATCACGATGGAATTTCACAGACAATTTATTTTTGGAGAATTTTTGTCGTTTTTAGGATGTTAAAAATATACGTTATTTAATAGTTCACTCAATACGTTAAAATAACGTTATGTCTTAAGGCATAATTCATTTTTCGTTAATATCTTACGTTTAAAACTCGTATAAAGAAAACGTTTTTTATATGTTGTTTATAACCATATATTCAGTAAAATTTTACGCAATTAAAACGTTTAAAACAAACGTTGATAAACCCTTAACTTTGAACGTTACAGTAACGTTTATTTTTAACTCATGGTGTATTTATCATTCATGTATAACATTAAAAACACGTAAAAAATTTAATTATTAAATAGTAATATGTTAACGTGAAAATCACGCTGGAATTTCACAGACAATTTATTTTTGGTGAATTTTTGTCGTTTATAAGACGTTAAAGATAAACGTTAACCCAACATATTAGTTTAACGTTTCTTAATAGTAATTTTAACACTTTAGGTTATTTTGTGCTGTTACATTAACGTTTAAAAAACGTTCAGTTGAAAAGGCGTTTAAAAAAAACGTTGTTTTTTTAACCATTAACGTTATTTCAACCAAGGCAACGTTATTTTAACGTTTTTTTAACTATTGTGTTCTCATTGGGTTCGTTTATTAAATTTATTGGAATAATTGCATATACAAACAAATTTAAATAACTGTAACTTCTTTGACTAACAGTTTTTGTTTTTTCATTTTAAGAACTACAGGCTGCAAATGAACTACTGAACTTGTTTCGATACTGTGGCTGGCAAGACTAATGTGTTCCTTATCTTTATATACATTAATGGCCATGCTTCGGAAGCGAAGTTGTCTCTGGTCAAATATTTCGGTTTCTTATATATATATATATATATATATATATATATATATATATATATAATATATATATATATATATATATATATATATATATATATATAAATATATATATATATATATATATATATATATATATATATATATATATATATGGTGGTCACAGTTTGTGTCAATTCCTAAGTTGTGCCTATCCTTTCAACTTAGCTACACCGTGCTGATGAGGACCAACGAGTCCGAAACACGTGTCCACGGTTGCTCTTTTTCTTTGCGGTCTTACCCACGATTTTTTCCTGTTTGCCATAAAGCTTTGGTCCGCACTAACATCTCCTATTTTTTATTCTTCCTTGGGTCCAGTGATTCCACGCAGGTAGCTATAGTTGCCTCCGTGGTGTGTTAGTTGTCGCTCCGGAAACCCGGGGTCTTCTAACTCTTGCCACAAATGTGCGACTGGCTGCCTGTCAGTGGTCACAGTTTGTGTCAATTCCTAAGTTGTGCCTATCCTTTCAACTTAGCTACACCGTGCTGATGAGGACCAACGAGTCCGAAACACGTGTCCACGGTTGCTCTTTTTCTTTGCGGTCTTACCCACGATTTTTTCCTGTTTGCCATAAAGCTTTGGTCCGCACTAACATCTCCTATTTTTTATTCTTCCTTGGGTCCAGTGATTCCACGCAGGTAGCTATAGTTGCCTCCGTGGTGTGTTAGTTGTCGCTCCGGAAACCCGGGGTCTTCTAACTCTTGCCACAAATGTGCGACTGGCTGCCTGTCAGTGGTCACAGTTTGTGTCAATTCCTAAGTTGTGCCTATCCTTTCAACTTAGCTACACCGTGCTGATGAGGACCAACGAGTCCGAAACACGTGTCCACGGTTGCTCTTTTTCTTTGCGGTCTTACCCACGATTTTTTCCTGTTTGCCATAAAGCTTTGGTCCGCACTAACATCTCCTATTTTTTATTCTTCCTTGGGTCCAGTGATTCCACGCAGGTAGCTATAGTTGCCTCCGTGGTGTGTTAGTTGTCGCTCCGGAAACCCGGGGTCTTCTAACTCTTGCCACAAATGTGCGACTGGCTGCCTGTCAGTGGTCACAGTTTGTGTCAATTCCTAAGTTGTGCCTATCCTTTCAACTTAGCTACACCGTGCTGATGAGGACCAACGAGTCCGAAACACGTGTCCACGGTTGCTCTTTTTTTCTTTGCGGTCTTACCCACGATTTTTTCCTGTTTGCCATAAAGCTTTGGTCCGCACTAACATCTCCTATTTTTTATATATATATATATATATATATATATATATATATATATATATATATATAAAGTAGTTATTCATTATACCTCCCCACGCAAGTATTAGTGGAGTCAATAGAGGTTTTCACTTCGGAAAAGCGGTAACTTTTGAGAATATATCTCTGAATATGTCAGTAACAACATACCAAAAGTTACCAACAATAGTCCTTGAGCGTAATTTGTTATTAAACAAATTAGTTGCAAAATACCAGTTTCTGTCAGATATATCTTAAAATATTTTTTTTTCAAAAGCTAATTGCGTCATTCGAAAGTATGGGAAATTTCACATGAAAAATGTATATGAAGTTCTTTTGTACAATCAAAAATGTAGGCTCCAGATTTTTTTTAACGCACGAAAATGGAACGCGGCGAACGTAAGTACGGCGCAAGAAGCGCGCGCGGCCTCGGTCGCGCTACAATAAATATGTTGTAGCTTTTGAACTAATTAATGAAATGGGCTCGTTTAATGAATTTTATTTAGTAGTTGTTCTTGTGGATAAAGTATTATTTAAAATTAGGCAATGTTGAAAATGTCAGATGAATTCGATATGTGGTTCTCGAAATATACGACTTCTAAAGAGGGAATTGGAAGCACGGTACAACCAACATTGTGACGTCAGAGGTTAGGAAACGAAACGGTCGCGCAACATATTAAAGCTCGTGCATTCCGTTTGAGATCGTCGAGTCTTTCTCTGTGGGACTAGCTTGTTCCTATCAAGTGACGTCACGATCGAGATTCAACAAGGCGGGTGCGCGTCCATGTTTATAATTTTTTTTAGACGATTTACAGGTCTCACAAAATGCTAGTTTTTTGGGCAGACTCTTAGAATTTTAAGATCTTTCCGATAATCAAATAAAAAAAAATTGTTAAATGAGCCCATTGACCTCACAAAAGCTTAAATGTAAGAAGAAATATGTAGCTATTGGATTATTATATTTTCAAATATAAAAATAAATGTATGTAGCAATAGTACATATATGAAGTCGGAACATAAAGAGATTTGCGATGAAATAGGTAAAAGTTCTCCCATTTCTAAAATTTTTAAGATAAGAACCTGGGTCTTTCCCATTTTACTCTTGAAGTAATGTTTAAAAAGATCCGATGAGTGAAAAATCTAAAAAATTTATTTTCAAGATGTATACGCCCAAAATTTCAAAATTTTGAGAAAGTGATCAAATTTTATATATATAACTAACTTTAACCACCTATTATTCTGGTATAAATTGCGTTATTAGATCTCTGTAGGTGCGATTTTTAAAGCTTGAAATGTGTACTTTAAGATGCTTCAAGGGGATTTACCTTAAAAATTAAATTAACCCTCTTTTTTACGAAAAAAATAATAAATTTTTGCTCGAAAATTCGTGAAATTCTAGGTAAAATAAACGTTAATAACTATTATAAAAAATTTATTTTGCCTACCTATCCAGCATACGTTTATAGTAGGATCTCAAAATAAGTAAATCTGATGTAAAAAAAAATTTTGGAATATATACGATAAACCTATACTTTTCACGAAATATTGAAAAAACCAAGTTTTTTCTGTAAATCGACTCAATGTTGACTGTTTCTAAAATTATTATCCCGTTTAAAATATCAAAAACATATGAAAAATATTCACGTGCGGTACAGGACTATTTGTGCCGAATCTGATTGCGTCAGATATTTTTGGAACAAGAGCAGGAACATGAAGAGCAGGTCGAACTTTCATTAAGTGAAGAAATCCATATTTAAATATGAATTTATATCGTTCAATATAATTTGAATATTTATTATGTTTAATAAAAATCTTTTATTTTGCGTAAACTATTTTTGCTTTTTATATCGGAATATATTATTTTTTTGAAACCTCACCAATTGAATACGTTAATCCCAGCGAAGTTTGTTTGAAATTTATCGAGTTACGTCATTTTCAATGAAATTTTTACCAAAAAGCCGGCCATATTGGATCAGCCATTTTGTATTATTACTATTTGACATCATAATCTATTTCAGCGACCTAAAAAACCCCACAGTGTCAGTCCAAATGAAATTTGCTTGAAATTTATCGATTTACATAATTTTCAATGACATTTTTATCGAAACGTCGCACAGTGATGGAAAATGGAAACAATTCGACCCTCGGGGCAATTTTAATCGTACAGCCATAATTTTTTTTTATTCTCTTTGGAATTTAATGTATTTTATTGTACAAATGCGAAAAGTTAGCTATTTAATTAGGTGTTTTCATAAATGGGCAAATTAGCCGACTATTGCAGCATAGAGCCTAGAAAATTATACACATTGGAAATTCTTAAATTAGAATTTATGGGTTGCTAATTCCAAAAATCGGTGTCCCGAACCCTTAAAATACGAATGGAATCCCGAAATTAGGAAAATTATCCCTTTAAGGGGTTTTTGCAACTATCTGAATAAGAATCTTGAATAACTATAAGTTTATCTCCAAATTTATTATTTTGTAGGTTTATTGGGTCGTTGATTTCAAAAACTGGGGTCTTGAACTCCTTTAATATGGGGGACGGAACCCCCGAAACTCGGAAAAACCACCCCTTTCAGGGGAGTTTTGCAATAGTCGGCTAAGTTGCCCATTTATGAAAACACCTAATTAAATATCTAACTTTTCGCACTTCTACAATAAAATACATCAAATTTCAAAGAGAATAAAAAAAAAATTATGGCTGTACGATTAAAATTGCCCCGAGGGTCGAATTGTTTCCATTTTCCACCACTGTGCGTCGGCTGTATTGGATCAGCCATTTTGAATTAAGTTTATTTGACATCAAAATCTGTTTCAAATATCTCAACTTATAATAATTTTGTTAAAAAAAAGTTTTTTTTGTTTAAATAATTAATACACAATTTCCTCACGATTATATGTTTAACTTTTTATTTTAAGCTATGTAAAAGTGATATCAATTCAATTCAATTCGATTCAATTCAATTCTTTATTGGTGTTAAAACACACAAAGTGTTTACACACGTCAACATACCATAAGAAAGATAAAATACAATAAGGAAGATAAAATACAAAGTACATGATATTAAATGTATAAAATATAGATATAAGGTATAAGACTAACGGCACAGAATACAAATGACAAACTAAGAAAAAAAATTTATAAGCAATAAATATATAGTCGGTATGGTATGGTATGGTAATTTATCATTGCTTATTTCCAGAACACTGCACAATGATATACACATTAGATTTTAATCGAGGCAAAGTTACTGGCTAAAAATTCGTTAGTACTATAAAAAGCATTATTAAGTAAATATGTTTTTATCTTATTTTTGAACTGGGTTTCATTTAACGATTTTATTTCTGGTGGTAAGGCATTATAAAACTGCAAACCCAAGTATCCAGTGCCATCCCTGGTTTTATTTAATCTATGGAAATTTATATTTAGCTTATCATTATTTCTGGTTTTATGACAATGTACTTGGCTTCTGGTTTTGAATGATTCCACATTTCTCTTTACATAAGTAAGACACCGGTAGATATAGGTACAAGGCACAGTCATAATTTTCAAAGTAATAAAGTGTTGTCTGCAATCATCTCTAAATTTTAATCCAGAAATGACTCGTATTGCTTTACGCTGAGCAGAAAATACAGAAGCACAAGATGGGCATGTCCCCAGACTAAAATCGCATATGATAAAGTGGAGTGGATGAGACTATGGTAAGTCATGGTTAGAGTATTCAGTGAGACTTTGTCAACAAGGTTTCGTAGCAGGTAAGTATATTTGGAGTATATCAAAAGGTTTTAGGAAAATCGAAGCTTCCAATTCGAATTATTCCAAAATAATGCATATTTTCAGCCTCTATTGACTCCACTATATTCCACAATTAATGTGTGGATGTACTAGGGCTGTACTAGGGCATATTATCTAATCCAATATATAAAAATCTCGTATCACAGTGTTTGTTATCGAACTCCTCCAAAACGGCTTGACCGATTTTTATGAAATTTTTGGTGTATATTTGGTAGGTCTGAGAATAGGTCGTAGGCTATTTTTTATACCCCTAGGTGATAAGGATGGCCCTATTCAGAAATTTTCTTTTTATTTTTTGGACAAAAATTTATAATTTATATGGCAAAACAACGTTTGCCGGGTCAGCTAGTAATAGTATAATATTTGAAGTTGTTTAATATCAAACATCTCTCTAAGGTATTTGAATTTACTTAATAAACTTCTTAATTTTTTTACATGGTCGATGTGGTGATTCCATCTTAAATGTGAGTCTATAATTACTTATAGATATTTCATTGTCTTTGTTAAATTCACACTTATTACTTTTTTGTGTATACAGGGTGTAACGCAATTTACCCGAAAAATTTTAACCATACATGACCTGTAAATAAGAAGTCGACTTCTTAAAAAAAAAATTTAATAAAAGTCCAACACAGAAAAAGATATGCATTGTTAAAGTTACAAATTGTGAAAATGACAATTTACTGATTTAAATTTTTTTAGTTACCTTTTTTTTAATACAACAGTCCTTCAATTAAGTAGAGTTCAATAAATTATCATTTTCATCAATTTGTAACTTTAACAATGTGTATCTTTTTCTGCGTTGGACTTTTATTAAATTTTTTTTTAAGAAGTCGACTTATTTAAAGGTGCATGTATGGTTAAAATTTTTCGGGTAAGTTGCGTTACACCCTGTATATTATCATATATATTTAAAAACTATATTATCCTTTCTTGATTACTTTTTCGAATACTTTTGCAATGCTGGTTATCAGTGTTAGTAGTTATTTTTCTGTTTAAAATTTTATCTACATGACGGCCATAGTATTCGGTTAGAATAAGTATCTTCTTATGTTGGTTATTATTTAAATCCACATGATTTTTACTTCCAAATTTTTTAACATTGAGTGATGTATCATTATTATAGGCACTAGTTTGAGCTTCAGCATTTACTTTTTTAGTTTCCATAGTTCCGCTACTATTTATTTTTATTGGAATCTCTGTTGAAGTAGACATGTTTTATAACATAAACATTTGTCTGTGTGCCTTCATTTATAAATGTTTTAGTTTTCACAGCACTCACAAAATCATTTAGTAATTCCATGCGTTCTTTGAATTGACTGATAATTTTTTCTTGACTTTTTATTAACCCAATAGTGCCCATTGTATGATTTATCATACAGAGGCTGTCTCTAATGAAGTGTACACAAATCGAGTGTGACAAATTCAATGATTTTATTCACCTAAAGTGTTATTTGCATATACAGACAATAAGCTTAGGACAAAAATTCGATAGTTTTATACTTGAATAAGTTATAACTGAGCGTTCTATAACCAGTAAATTTCTACGCAGCAGAAAATAAGCTCACGGTAAGATTATGTTTCACAATTTTCATTTGGATGTAATTTATTTGACTTTTATTCATGTAATAGTTCTTTATACATATTATAGGATGTAATTATACCATTCCATAGTCACATCAATTCTTTTTGTAATTGCAGCAGCGGAAAAACTTTTCATATGATATATCATACGGTAGGCAGATGGCGGTATGAATGTTAGTTTTGTTTCAGAAATTCTTTTTCATTGAATGAGGCTATATGGAGCCTTATTTTGGCCGTAACAATATGAAGCAATTTATAAAGGGAAAGCCAATTCGCTATGGCTTTAAATTTTGGTGCCTCACAACTTATTGAAATTCAACCCCTACACGGGCAGTGGGGATAAAATCAAGGGATCCAGTGTCACCGAGAAACTTTGTATGAGATATATTCCCCCACATTCGACCATATATTTGGATAATTTTTTCAACTCCTTACCATTACTTGAGCTTCTGCAAAATAATGAAATTCAATATATTGGTACCATCCGCTCTGACCTTTAAAAGAAAAACGAGGGACTTCTCATACTCTGATTGACTCTAATAGTGGTATTCAACTCATCAGATGGCATGACAATAGTCAAGTGAATATCGCAACCAACATCAAAAACATTTCGACTCTCCCAACGAAAACTATAGTAACTCATAAAATTCGTGTTTCAGTTACAATAGTTGAATAATTGATTATCAAGGTAAGATTTCCCTAGACTACTATAGTAACTTTCTGTGGAGATATAGGAGAAGTAGTACATTGTGAACTATATAGTAAGTTGTTACAATTCTTTGATTCTTAAGGACCCCATTTAAACATTTGATCACAATTTTCTCAAAACTGAAATTGAGTTACTATAGTTTTCGTTGGGAGAGTTGATTTGTTTGACAAAAGGCACGTGCAAAAGATGATCTAAACAACAAAGGAAGCAAGTTGATGTGGATCAACCGACACTATAACCAAGACGTTGTGGTTATTGTGACAAATGTACAAAATTTTCTTGTGTCAAATGTAATACAGGATTACATCCAGACATATGCTTTCGAAGATATCATACCCTTTCTATGTGATATATTCTGCTATTTTCTCTTAAATTTATTGAATATTTTGTATTATAATAAATCAATTTTTTAAATAACATTCTATGGTATCTATTCTATGGTATGATATATCATACATGAAAAAAATCGGTGAAAATGCACAGGAATAAATAAAATGTGATTTGAAGGTCAATCAATATTTTTTCCCAAAAGTTTCCAAAAAAAAAAATTACTCGGGCACTATTGAGTTTTAAATCCAATAATTATATCCACGTGACGTCAGACCATTTATTTATTCTTGACAGGGGCTCAATAAAATGAGGCGTTGATTCACAGTTCAACACTAAGCAATATTTAGAATATTTACAGATTTATCCATTTTAGACAAAAGGGAGAATAAATTTACGATGAATAAACACTGAAAATACTAATTTTATCACACCCCTAACAGGATTAAATAAATTATTTGATGTTACTACATGTCGACTGTGAATGTCATGACATCAAATTCGTGTTTAAGGTGTATGTAAAATTGCACTATTTCAAATTCAATTTTATGCCAAATGCAGTATGTTTCAATGACATTAATAATCAAAACTATAACTAAGAGAGAATCTACCCCTCCGAGGAGTCATGGGACCTTGTCGTGGTGGAGGGGCTTAAGTAACTGCAATGATTCTGAGAGCGATGCCGGCAGAAGTCTTGTATTCCTCGCAGGGTCACTCATGCTGGTAAGGTCAAAGAGGAGCGGCGAAAAACTAAGGACGACTTAACCCAAGCCAAGGTGGAAGATAACGTGCCGAGGGCTGAGTGGCCGCAGGGTTAAATGTGGTCGCGAACGTTTCTCTGGGGGCACCAGGCAGTACTCCCTTGTATTCTATGCCTTACTCGGTCATGCGGGGCTCTGACTGAGCGGACTCACATTTCCCTAGCTGCTCGTGGGAACCACAAGGAGAGCAAGAAAAAGATAAAGGTCCTGCAGGTGAATCTCCATCATGCTAAGGTTGCTTCGGCAATTTTGTGTAGGAGATTCGAAGAAGAAGGCATAGATATTGCCCTTCTGCAGGAACTCTGGCTTGTAAAGGGAAGGCCCGCAAGCCTAAAGCCTTTACAAATTAAGTTGCTATACAATACACTCTCAAGTAAACCAAGGGCGTGTATAGTACACAGTAGTAGGGTAAATTGTACATTAATTCCGGTGCTTTGCACCGACGATTTCGTTACAGCTACCCTAACAGCGTCAGCGGAAGAGGGGACGAAGAGCTGGGTTATATGCTTCGCCTACTTTCCAGGTGAGGAAAGATCCAGTCCTCCGCAATTACTAAGCGACATAGTTACCTATTGTGGAAGAAGGAACCTTCCAATGATAACAGGGTGTGATGCCAATGCACATCACATGGTGTGGGGAAGGACCAACATCAACGTAAGGGGTGAATCTTTATTACAATTCATTCTAAGTGAAGGGTTACTAATAGCCAACATAGGCAAGAACCCTACTTTTGTTACTTCAGTGAGTAAAGAAGTCTTGAATATAACTTTATGCACGAGTAACGTAAGCGACAACATTATAAATCGGCATGTGTCAGAAGAGCCATCAGGCTCCGATCACAGCCACATAAGATTTGATATCACAACCCCATCTCTGACGGAGACAAAGTTTTCAGAAATCCCCGAGAAATTAACTGGGAAGGCTATTCAGAGTCCCTCAGAAGGCACCTGGAGGGAGGAACAGCATCCGGAAGAGATGTAGAGAGCCTTGAGGTGGCAGTGGAACAGGTAAGCGAGGCGATAATAGCCACTTACCAGGAAAACTGCCCAGAGAAAACAAGGAAAGACAGGGGTAAAACAATCTGGTGGAACAAACATCTAGAAGGCCTCAGAACAGAAGTGAGAAAACTGTTCAATAAGGCCAGATCCAATCAAGATTGGGATACCTACAAAATAAAACTCACGCAATACAACAACGAAATCTGCAAGGCCAAAAGAGACTCATGGAGGAGGTTTTGCGAAGAGGTCAATGATGGCCCTGCAGCCTCCAGAATCCATAGGGCTTTGGCCAAGGATGGTTGTACTGTAAATGAAGTAGGCTTCCTCACGAAAGAGGATGAAACCTACAGAGAAACACTAACGGAAAGCATCAAATTGCTCATGGAGGCACACTTTCCGGGCCCACTGATATTGAAGGGTTCGGAGGCCGTACAATTCCCAGATCAAAGGCCGGAGCGGCCCAGATCTGCGGATTGGAGGCTGGCCAATGAGATAGTAAAACCCGACAAAATCAGATGGGCAATTAGCAAGTTCCAACCATTCAAGTCTCCTGGAATGGATGGAATTTTCCCAATTCTGCTCCAAAAAGGAATATACTAATACCGCACTTGTGTAAAATATTCAGAGCCTGTCTGGCCTGGAAGTACATACCACACATATGGTGGAAGGTGAAGGTCACCTATCTACCAAAGATAGGTAGGATATCAGACCAAACGCCCAAGTCATATAGACCTATAAGCCTGTCCTCTTTCCTACTTAAAACGTTGGAAAGACTACTGGACAGGTACATTAGGGACGAAATACTAAGGGAAAACCCCCTTAGTGAGCGTTAATATGCATACCAGCCGGGAAATGGCAGTGGTAACATTTCTAGATATAGAAGGAGCGTTCAATAACGTGACAACGCAATCTTTAACGAATGCGTAGTTAAATAGAGGAGTCCCAACAGTACTCTGCCACTTTGCGAACATGATATCAGAGTGTTCACAAAGAGCCCTAAATATTGTTGACAGGTGGTGTAGTGAGGAAGGACTTTCCATAAATCCTCACAAAACTACAGTCATCACCTTTACATGGAAAAGAGCCTTGAGAGGCCTAAAACCTCTAAGGCTTAATGGAGTGGAAATTCCATTTGCCAGCAAGGTTAAATACCTAGGAATCATTTTTGACCAAAAGCTGACATGGAATTTCCACATCCAAAAAGTCACACAGAAAGCAACAATTGCCCTGGGAAGGTGCAGGCAGATGTGTGGAAAAACTGGGGGTTAAACCCAAGATGACCCTATGGTTATACACTAGGGTTGTAAGACCCATGATAACTTATGGATCGGTGGTATGGTGGACCAAGACACTGCAGCTTGGAGCAGTAAGGCTATTAAGTGGCGTACAAAGGCTTGCTTGCCTGCGCGCCACTGGGGTCATAAAAACTGCTCCCACGGAAGTCCTTTTAGACCTGACACCACTACACATATTTATCATTCAGTGGTACATACGCTAATGCAAGGCACAACGCCCATAAGGCAACAACACGGAACAGAGCACCAAAAGTTATAAGTACTCAGAGCTGAAGGCAGATCCCATTTTGGGAATGACCAAGGACACTATGGTCACAAAGTATAACTTCTACAATCAAAATACCGGACAGAGGACTGGAAAAACAGTCCCCCAATATCGGCGCAAACGATCTGGTATATGGACGGCTCCAAGACAGAACAAGGAGTCGGAGCTGGGATTTACGGGATAAGGTCGAAAACGAAAATCCCGATAAGTCTAGGAATACATACCACAAGATTTCAGGCTGAAGTGGCCGCTATACAGTGGTGTGTAAAGGAAATAATGTGGCAAGGAACTGCAAACCAGTCAATTGCCATTTTTCCAATAGCCAAGCAGCGCTAAAGGCACTCGATTCCATGCAGGTTGATTCAAGACTAGTATGAGATTGTATAAATGCCCTTATAGACCTAGGAAGTCAGAACAAAGTGACCGTGGCATGGGTACCAGGACACGAGGGACACAGGGAAATGAGAAGGCTGATGAACTGGCCCGAGAAGGCGCATCTAAGGCCCTAGTAGGACCCGAACCCTTTTGCGGTGTGGCTAAGCCACGCATACGAACATCCATTAACGAATAGGAAGAGGAAACCTCAGTACATGTGCTGTGCCATTGCGAAGGCCTAGCCAGACTGAAGTTCCAACTACTTGGCGAAGAGAAACCAAGGGCAGGTAGCTATACCAAGGAGCCCTTATCAAGGCTGTGGAGTCTGATACAAAAGACAAAGCTGGATAAAAAGCTCTAAGTAAAATTAGACAAGGAGAGCCACAATAGATCCACAGGGGTCGCGTCGTGGTGGCCAAGGCTAATCAGCCAGCTCCTTTTTTCAATCTAATCTAATCTAAGAGAGAATCTAATTTTATCAACATTAAACAAATTAAATTTTTTTTTTGATAATTCTTCGAAATAGTGGTTCTCTTTCAAATTAAAGAAAATCTGGAATATGGTATACCTCTACAGTTTCCGTGTATTTTCTCGAAAATGGTTCATTTATCGAAATCAAACGAGAATATGTTTTTTCAAAAATATTTGGGTAATCCCAAAGTCCACTTCAAAATTTGAAACATTACTGCCATAAAAATTATGCAGTAATAAAGGTAGTTTATCCCGAACTCCCCAGATATAAACAAAATGTATGTCGTCCTAACCACATTCACTCACTATTAACATTACTCAAAAACAACTATCACATTTCAATAAAAAATATACATGTTATTTAAAAAAATATGTTTCAATCACTTATCTCAGAAGTGATGTAGTAAGAAAACATTTTAGATATAACAGGATATTGCAACAGTTCATTATTTTACCTTAACAACATTTGTTTAGCAAATCAAATAGGTAAATAGCTTGTTCATAAGTAAATAAGTGATTCATTATATCACTTATTACTTTCCTAAAGCTAAATATTAGAACATAGTAAGTCTGACCATTTCCTTAACGATGTTTGTCTATTTTTATATCGCTCTATCTGTTTCCACAATAACTAAAAAGTTCAGGAAATTATTCAATTTCATGTTTAAGATTTCTAATACGATATATTAAATTTTAGTAGCCAGTTGAAGATTTGATTTTAGGCGTTTGTTTAACACCTCCCACATCCAGATTTTCTATCCAAGTTTCTTCATTACCACCCCCACCTCTATATTAAAGAGGGTAGTAGTGGGGATCGCTGATTCCAAAAAAAATCGAAGCCTTTGGTTCTTGTACATACATTGAATCACAATTTTATTTTTTTATCGCCTTTAATAATTGAGTGGGCGTTGTAATGGAGGTGATTCCAAACAAAATTGAGACCTTAGTTTCTTGTACAGGGTGGTCGCGCGAACATTAGAACGCCATTTAAATTCGTTATTTTTGGAGTTATGTAAAAAAGTTCAAAAACAAGTTATAGAAAAATCACGTGTATTTTCATTATCTCATCATATCAGAAAAACAATTGAAAGTCGCATTTCGAAGATACGAACTTTACTTGGGTTTCTTGTAGTGGCACACCCCATATATTTTTATACCATCTGAAAGACCATAAAAAAGCCTTTTCCATGACTATTAAAAAAACTGTACTTTTTTCATTAGGTATTTTTAGTGCGTTTATGATAATAGTGAAAAAAGGAACAGTATTTCACTCTTATGCATAGCCGGATCCATGAATGCATTGCAAACAGTTGAAGTCATGCGATCTCCCCTTTAGAAACATCAAATTATGAATTTGTTTCGACGTTTAAGCTAATTTTAAATTATATTTGTCTAAATATGGAAATTGAGGACTGTCATAGAAAAAATATTGTATGAAACTCATGCATAAAGTGCCTTTTCTTCACTCATGGGATTGCTGCACTCACCTACGGCTCGTGCATTAAACTACCCATTCGTGAAAAAAAAGTACCACTTTATGCACTTGTTGCATAAATTACTTTGTGTAACGCCATATCCTAAAATGAAATTTATTTGACAGTTTCAATGAATCAAAACAATGTCATTATTGACAAGTGTAAAATAAAGAAAAAAGTGTGAAATAGTATATTATTCAACGAGCGGTAATGTAGGTAATAACTCACGCAGATGAAAGTGTAATTCATCAAGTGAGTTATTACCATTACCGCAAGTTGAATACTATACTTTATCTACGATTATAACAATAAATATTAAATTGAGAAAATTTTGTTTAAATTACTCAGTTTGTTTATTAATAAAATTAACTGTAAAATTTAATTTTTGTTCACCCTTTTATATTTGTTGTCTTCAAAGATTTAGTCACCTTTAAGTGGAGGTAGAACGTGATTGTTAATCGAAATAGTGCATAAACTACTTGTAGACAAAAAAATCAGCTTTGTAGATTAATATTACACGACGGAAAATGCAAAATTTCTCCGCGAACTGCAATAGCCCGGAGCACATATTCGGTCAGAAGTCTTGTTTTTTATGTTAGAGAAAAAATTTAAAAAGCGTCGGAAAGCTCAATCAATTCTCTTTACATAAGCTGTCTACAAATTTTTCGTGAAAAACGATAATTATCGAGATATTCGAGGGAATGTAAGAAATTACACGTTTTCCTATAGAGTGTATGTAAATCTTAAAAAAACAATTTTTCTCAGAAACCTTTGTTTCGAAGGGCCAAGATTAACGGAGCGTCAAAGTAGTACATGATATTAAGTGAACATCGTATGTGAGATCGATTTCAATTAATTACCGATTAATTACGGTGTCAAAATGGAGAAATTTTACCGAAAAAAAAGTCTCAAATCCCGCCCCCTCTAATTCCTTCATTTTTGTCGGAATTCAAAAAATAAAAAAAAAGAGTTTTAGCAAATTTAATTCCATTTAAGTTAACTAGAGCAGTCTTGGCATAGGAGCCAAGATTAAAAAGTTGCCAACTATAGAAGCTCAAAATTTGCGATTTTTTGCTGTACATGGCCAACATTTCAGTAATCTCCGAGAAAAAAAAAAAAAAAATTCTGATGGTAGCAAAAGATTCGTAGTGGAAAATACTCTTTTGATCTTTTTTTATTTCGAGCTAACTCACACCGTTTCGAAGATATCTGCGAAAAATAACAAAAAACAGCTTACATTTCGGAGCCGAAAAAATTGCAAAAACATGCAGTCTTGACACGTTCATATTTTTCGAAAAACACCATTGGGACGGCCGTACGATGTCGCGACGCAAAGAGGAAGTCTTCCAGATAAACCTGATCGTAAATTGCACGGAGAAATTCGAAAATTCGGCTCGGCATGAACGAATCAAAAGTAGCATTTTGTGACATTTCAGAAAATCGATCTCTTGTTAACGCGAATAATCTGTCACTACCTCCCTGGCTCCACCTTCGTGTGTCGTCAATTGGACAGGCTAGACATGAAGATACCTAGTGAGTTATAATAACTCACGCATTATAACTTACGCTGTTGTTTATGGATACTATTAATTGATCAAAAGCAGTTCATTATTTAGTATATGACCTAATAAGAGTAGATAAAGAAATTTTATTTCAATCTAAAGTAAAACTTATTGATTTATATAGAAACAGCAATAGAATATTGTTTTCTAATTTCGAATGGAGATACAAAAAATTTTGTATTCAGGGTGTAATGCAACTTGCCCGAAAAATGTTAACCACACCTTTAAATAAGAAGTCGACTTCTTAAAAAAAAATTAATAAAAGTCCAACACAAAAAAAGATACACATTGTTAAAGTTACAAATGAAAATGGTAATTTATTGAAATCTACTTAATTGACAGACTGTTGTAAAAAAAAAAATTAAATCAAATTCAAAATTTTAATTTTATATAGTAGGTTATTTTAACATTTCCATTAATTTGTAATTTTAACAATGTGTATCTTTTTCTGTGTTGGACTTTTATTAAATTTTTTTTAAGAAGTCGACTTCTTATTTAAAGGTGCACGTATAGTTAAAATTTTTCGGGTAAGTTGCATTACACCCTGTATAACTCGAGACTAAAATGTATTTTTTTTACTCGTGTGGTTTATAGCACTCGCCTTCGGCCCGTACTATAAACGCCCCACTTGTAAAAAAAAACACCATTTTAGCCACTTGTTATATAAAATACTATTTAAATATAACATTTATATGTAGCAGCACCAATAAATCATTATTATGTAAAACAGCGTTTATCTTAAAAACTATACTACTAGACATTAACGGAGGATGTTAAAAAGTTGTTAATTTTGGCCTAAGCTGAACAACGGAAAAGAACACGGTTTTTTATAGCATTTTTCCCATAGAATGCGATGGCATATTCGGTTTTGCGAAAATATGGCGGGAAAATGTTGAAGTTCTGTCTGAGATATTCACAAGTTAAACTTTTAAAGATCCATTATATTTTACTTTAGATTATGATGGTTTCTTTTAGTATTTTTCTCGTATATGATTTTCTACTTCGCCTAGATGAAAAATGTCAGGAAAATGCGGAAAAATTTAGAGAATGTCCAAATATTTACAAATTCGAGTCTGTGATATTCAAAATTTAAACTTTTTAAGACTCATAGCTTATTATTAGATTCAGGTGGTTTCTTGTAGTATTTTTTCCGTAGGATAAGAGGATCAACTCTTCTTTGTTCCTTCGCAGTGCACAGAGATGGCGCTGCGGTGAGAAATTATTTGTCGATGGCTGGAACCTTGAAATACGATTCATATGATTAATGAATAAATTGTGAATAATTTTGATTATGTAAAAAATTTTGTAAATACCAGCCGTTTTGGAGCTACATGAATTTTTTTTCTCAATTTTTTTTGTCTCTGTAAATTTTGAAAACTTCTGCAAATTTTCTGTTTATCATTTTAGAACACCAATTATTTAGAATTTTTATCTTATTATATTCCTTACTTCTTATATTATTACATATTTTGAAATTTTTTATAATATTCAGAATTTTTCAAATGCAACTAATTTTTAAAGTAGTAGATGAGCAACCAACTATTTGTGTACCGTCGGATATATGCGACGCACGTCATTGAACCATTGCAAATATCGCCGTCTGGGAGACTATTTGCTACCGGACTATGGACGGCTAGAAAGGGTTAAATCAAAATGTTTAGAGGCTAGCTAGATTATGAAAATTAAGGCCTTTCAATTTCTGTCCGTTGGTTGAGTATCTGTCTACCTGTTGGCACTATATCTACAAAAAGATTAGATGGAGAAAAGTAATATTTAGTAAGTAGATGACGATATTGCCAATAAAATGGGATATAGTTTTAGTGAAAATTTTACAGGGTGGCCACCCCAAAAAAAAATTATGAAAAGAAAATGTGAGGGAAGGCAATAATATTTAGAAAACACAATTGTCAAGAAAGAAAGCTATACTTTAAAGGAACCATCAAAATGTCAAATACTCGTAAGCTAGTACATATTTTGTCACCAGATGGTACTGTCTGTATAATATTTATATTTATTCCACAATGCTTTTATTACCATGTAGTTGCAGTAGCGTTGCCAGATACAGAGAAAATTCCCCATTGCCTAGAAAAATTAAAAAATATTTTTGAGATTTACATGCGCAAATAAAAATTAAATTTGTGTGTGTGTAAAAGTGACGCTAGTCACTTTTTAATATATTACTGCATGATACCTGCATATTTCTATTTATCTGTGAGATTATATCATTCAGTAATATTACGGTTCAAATTGCGATATATCCGACAAAATTCATAAAGTTTTGAAAATTGGTGGAAATAATCAGGACAGCATATGTAATTATAAACCTAAAAGTTCCCACCCCTAAATTGTGTGCTTCATCCCCTACGACATAGTATTCACCCCAAATTTCGCTTTTTTAAAATTATCCATGAAATGGTGCATTTTACGACAAAAATACCTATGTACAAAAGTGTTCTACAGGAAATTCTCTACAAAAAAGGTTTTTAGGCCATTTCTCCTCAAGCGAATAGTACATTGGTAAATCAGGGCCGTAATTAGCGCAAGTCATATAATTCGTTATCTATTTACCAACACCGAAATGTTCGGTGTTACTATGCAGCACATCATTCCGCACTTCCATAGGTCATTGCCCTTTACGGGTTGGTACTTCATCGCAGATGCAATAGTATATTATTTTAGCGCTTGCTGTATTACCTACCCCCTCAGTAGGCTGTGAAGAAGTGATTTACAACATATTGTACAAACTTTCAACAATGAGGAAGCTACTCATGAAGAAATTGCAAACATGGGAGAGCGATTTATTTTAGCTTTATACAACTGTACCTCGGCAGAAAAAAGTCTAGATGAATACAGATTTATGTCTTTTAACAGACTAGTTGGTAAAGCCAGCAACACTGTTATGTTGTCAAAACTTCCACCAACTTCTGCTGCCGCTCGGCAACACTGTTATCGAGTTTTTCACCAAATTCAAACATGGAAAAACGTGACGCACAAAGCTACCGATTGGGGATGGAAAAAAGTTGGCGGTATATTAATCCCAATAATGACTATAAAAGAACCAGCTCCCGAATCTGTTTTAACGCTTATTTCATGTTCATGTAAATTAGGGTGCGAATACAGGTGTAGTTGCAGAAGAGCAGGCTTGCGTTGCTCTACAATGTGTTATCATTGCCATGGACAATCATGCTTGAATGTTGAATCTGTGGAAGGCGACCAAGATATATAATCAACATTTGATAATTAGTGGATTAGGCCTACAGGGGATACCACTTTAAAAAAAACGCGTCAAGTACTTTACCTCTAGGGTGGTGTGGAAATAAGTACAACACGGTCTTTTTATAGAGGTGAGGGGGTGGAAGTTGTATATTTATTAAAATTGTAAATAAATTTTAGTGCCTACTGCTATTTTAAGCGTTAAACGTTAAACTTTAAGGTAGATCGTACTGTAGAGAGTGCTAGTCAGAACCAACCCTTATGTTTGCGCCATATTTCCCACGTTATTATTAATTTTAGGAAAAAAGTGGTAAAAACCTTTTTGATAGAGAATTTTCCAAGGAACAATTTTGTATATAGGTATTTTTGTCGAAAATTACACCGTTGCCGAGATAATCTAGAAAAACTCAAAATGGGGGTAGAAAGGACGTCCTGGGGGATGAAGCACACTATTTAGGGATGGGAACTTTTTGTTTAGTAATTCTTATGCTATTCCCAATATACCCACCAATTTTCAAATCTTTATGAATTTTGTCGGAATAAAAACGTAATATTCCTGAACTAATATTATTGTTTGAGATTTAAACTTTACTTAACCTGATATAATAATTTTTTATTATAAAAAGCAGATATGTACTATACATATTACAAAAAGAAACATAAAAACACATTTTTCAGAACGAAAAATAAACCAAAGGATATTCGTTGCGGCTAACGTGGCAACAGTGTGCTTTCGTATAAGTAAGAAGGTATTTGCCAGCATAAAGAGGAGTAAAACAGACCTTGAGCATAATAGTCCACAGTACATCGCCCTTTTTTTTTAATGATTAGTAACAGGCTGAATTTTCGTGAGTAGCTTCGTTTTGATGAGACACCCAACTTTTCTCTCTGTGAAAATTCTCGGTAGTGGTAAGCTAATAGCAAAAATTATTTTTTCTATTTCACACGAATTAGACAATTCGACAACCTGTCAAATTATGTTGTTGTGGACAAACACGGGGCTTATTATACTTAACTCGCGCAAACGTAACCAAGGCAATCGAAAAACAAACTCTTTAACAAACGTTTAATGAATGAAAAATATATTGCCAAAATAATTTGAATTGTCTAATTCGAGTGAAATAGAAATAGAATAGAAAAGTTGGGCGTCTCGTCAAAACGAAGCTACTCATGAAAATTCAGCCTGTTACTAATCATTAAAAAAAAGGGCGATGTACTGTGGACTATAATTTTTGGAGGTAGGAATTTTACTGAAATGTAGTTTTATATTCTCAAGAACTTTTATTATTGCGCGTACGAAGTGTAGTGCAGGCATCGGTGTGGGAATATTATTATACCGGGTGGCTCAGCCGACAGGGACACTCTTGAAACTTTTGAATGGGCGAATAGATTCTTTTAAAATTTGGTATAGTGATATGAGATGAAATTTTCAATTATATGATTTATATGATGTAAAAGACCAAAATGGCAGACTTCCAGTTTAGATGCAATTTACATCAAATTCAAATTTTTAAATGGGACATATTTTTGCGTCTTTGGATCCTGCTCGCCAAAATGATCTGACCCCCAAATATTATTTTGATTTTCAAAAAATATTAAAAAAAATATCAAAACATTTTTTCCTTTTAATTATAAATTTAGTACAAAGAGAAGGTAGATATGCATATCATTTTCTTCGTAATTTAAAGATCTATTTAACTAACAGGTTGTCCCATGGGAGTTCCATTATAAAAAAAAATAGTTTTGGTTGAAAAACCAATATCGTTAAACTTAACGAAGAATGAATCGTGTTTAATGTTAATACCTGAAGAGATAATATTTTAAAAGTGCTTGCAGACTTTTAACAATTTTGGCAAAATCGCGGCCTTCTATGATTAAAACTAAAAATTAAAAATATCTATATTTTTTGAAAACCAAAATAATATTTGAAGGTCAGATTTTATGTATTTTGGCCAGCAGGATCCAAATATGTAAAAATATACAGGTTGTCCCATTTAATAATTTAATTTTCATCTCAATTACAACGAAACCGGAAGTCGGACATTTTGATTCTTTACGTCATATAATTGAAAATTTCATCCCATATCACTACACCAAATTTTAAAAAGATTCATTTGCCTATTCAAAAGCTGAGCCATCCGGTATGTGTTTTCATCCTTTCATAAGACAAAAGACAAAAATCTCAATATAGGTCCACTACTGAAGTCATTGATCCTCTATTATTTTGCATCTACAAATTTTCAGTCTACCTATACCTAACAGGGCATTTTAAAAAACCGCTGCCTAAGGAATCACTGAACTTCCACATCCAGATTTTCTACCCAAATCTCTCACAACGAAAAAATTCTGTATGTGGAAATAATTGTTTATGGAACTTTAATAATATAATATTTGAAATCGTCTACCCCAAAAACCCATAAAACGATCTCACATCGGTAGTGGAGTGGAGTGGGAGTGGTGGTGGGGGTGGATGAAGTAAAAAAAAAAAAAATATTTTGAGGCCTTTTTGGTTCCTGTACACACACTAAATCACAATTTTTTTCACCCCCTTTTATAATGAGGTGGGGGTGGTAATGAGGGTGGCTAAAAGTAAAGTGGGATAATGACACAAAAGACTGAGCAACTTTATTATAAAAATCCGCTGCAAAGTATGAAAAAGATGATTTAAAGAGAGTAGTTAGTTACAAGCCTAGGAATATACAAAGTATGGTAAGTAAAAAATAGAGATGCAACGGATAGTGTTTTGGCCGGATACCGAATACCGGATATCCGGCGTACTTCTTGTACCGGATACCAGATATCCGGCCAACTATCCGGCTTGCATTGAAAGTTTAAAAACACGTTTTGAGAACCTCGACGACAAAAAATACTTACTGGCAACTCTTCAAGACCCCAGATTTAAAACAAGTTTTTTTGATAAAAATCAGGCTCAAAAATCCTGTCAAATTACTCTGCGGCTTTAAAAATAGTTGTGATAAATTCATATTGAAGCAATGATAATGAAAGTGGTTCTTTTCCTTCCAGTAAACAACGTAAAAGATATCCTGATATTCACAACACTTTTTGGAACTGTTTTGACGAAGTGGGACAGGAAATAGTAGCATTAAGTATAGAATTTTGCAGGGTGAGAGGGAAATATGCGTTTATTTTCGGATCATTATAAATATTTAAAAAGTCATAAATGGTATAATCTTTAAAATTGCTCTGAGGAATACAACTATCTACAATTTTTATCATAAATTTTGTATATAGTTTAATGCCATGCTCTAATAATGGAATTGGGAACTATTTTCATTGGCAAACTGCAATATTCAAATACAACAGAAATTTACAATAAAAAAAATGTGGAAGTAATATATATATTTGATTGCGTTAGAGCAATAGCAAGTATCTAAAATAGTTTTAAAGATTATACTATGTTTGGTTTCTTAAATATTTATAATGTAATATGTTGCAACCCCTTAAAATTTAAGGTTATGTTAGTTACATGATGCACTGTAGTAGGCACATAATTCAATAGTTCGAATGTCTGTCTGAATGTAGTAGATTTGCACCTACCAGAGAAAGAACTTACTAGAAGGTCCTAGGCCTCTATTCTTGACCGTGACAGAAGAGAACGTTCCCCGGGGAGCGTTCCCCGGATTTGTTCTACTGCCATTCTATTGCAAGCATTAAACTGTATTCTTGAACAGAAAGGAGGGAACAACATTTTAGGGAATGAACCGCAGCGTTGCCAAACTTATTCACCAATCATAGACGAACAATTTCTGTCATTTCTGACAATCGACATCGGTTATCTGCATAACCATAGTTCATAACAATAACAAAAATATTAACAATCATATTCAAAGACACGCAGAGCTGCTAGAACCTGAAAATGAAGCAGTGTTTTGAAAGATTCGGTGTAATAAAAAATAAGCGGCAATATAATTATTATATTTTGAAAAGAGATGAGAATGTCATATGTGCCGGGGTACCAATATGTATTGTTAAGAACAGAGTTGAGCCCAAAGTAGGTATTATTATTTGAAAAATAATGCTTACCCTAAGACCACAAAACCCCAATAATATTATCATCAACGACGAGGAAATAATATGGAATCCTGCATACAGTGCAATTAAATATCTAAGAGTATACTTAGATAAACGACTAACATGGAGTTACCACATCAATAAAAAACTTAATGATGGTTACGCAAGGTTATCAATGCTATATCTCATTATTAATAGAAAATCGAAGCTAAGAGTTAAGTGCACAACATTAATATATAAATCGATCTTAAGACCATCGGTAACTTACAGCTGTGTGATAAGGGGAACTGCTAGCAAAACTAATATTAAAAAGGTGCAAACATTTCAAAATAAAGTGTTGGGATCTGCTATAAATGCCCATTGGCTCATAAGAAACAGTCAAATCCATCGAGAGCTTGACGTGCCACAAATTGAAAACTTTATGAGATCATGTGCTAAGACATTTTTCAAAACTATAAACAACTGTGCAAGTGCCAGAAATTTAAACCTAAATGAAAAGACTTGTAATAATATGTTAAAAAAAATACTACCACAAGATATCTTACTTCTAGTAGCGATTCCGATTGATATTAATATCAATATTCTTCTATTGTTATGTTAAACCAAATATTTTGTTTCTGTTCTTTATTTTATTTTCAATTGTTATCTATTGTCTTACTACACACTACCATGTATAACATTAATTTGTTGATCTGGTATTTTTAAATAAACAAAAAAAATAATGCTACCTATTTTATTACTTAAAATATATTTTGTACATAGTTTGTACAGACAGGGAAGATTTTTATTTATTTAATGTCGGCCTATTTCCGCTACCAGGGCCTATCACCTATGTTAGGAGACATCCTGGAAATTTTGTCGAACCTCTTCTCGTAAGAAGAGTAGGGATCTTTTAGTTGCCTAACATTTAATAGACAAGGGACCGACTGCTTTACATCTCTAAGATCTCTATTTAATCCTGGCAAACGGGCTTAGTCAGACAGAACAATGTCATACATTTTTCATTTGATAATAAAAACTGATCTCTGAGGAAGAATCTCTCTCTCAACCTCTAGGAGTTCTTGAGAATCGTTCACGTTGTGGATTATTTCGTCCCAAAATATTACTTCAGGCAGATTCATCTTTATTTTAAGTCCAAAATCACAAGAATATTAATCAAAAGTGAAATAAAATATTTAGTTTTTGACAACATTCACTTTTCTAGGTTAGATAAACAGAAAATAGCGGCATTCCCCGACTGTTCCCTGAAAATAACCAAGAGAAGCATCGGGGATCAGTTTTTGATAGAAGCGACGATAGAAATAAGTTCAAGAATACGGTTTTGTGAATTTCAATAGAGACACGCCCACTTTCTCTCGATTGTTCCATTCTACTGCCGTCAAGAATAGAGACCCTGGAGTATTGACAAATCTGTTCTGGAACTGTCTAGAGTATGGTGACGTCATCAGAGAAGCTTCAAGATCTGTCATCTTTAGGTATATAAAGCATGGAGTAAAGCAGAGTGACAAGTTCAGTTTAGATAACAAGAGTAGTAAGATCAGAACAGAAGAGAGTAAAGTGATCAAGTAGTACACAGTGTGTTATTAGCCAAGTAGTTATTGTTGTAATTAAGTAAGTTAATAAATTAGTGTTTAGTGTTACCCTGGTTGTTATTAGTGATGAGCGATATCGCGATTTTTCAATCACTCCGTGAGCAGTGACTGCTATTTTTGAATCACGGTGATTTTAAACAGTGACTGCGATCGCGGTTTAGCGCAAAAATCTGTAAACTGTTATAAGTTTGCCGTGACCTGCTTACATTACATATCTGTACTGCGTTTTAAACAGTGACGACTACGATCGCGGTTTAGACTGAAAGTGAACGCAATCTGCGAGCTTGATATAAGTTTGCCGTGATTTATATATCGCTGCTCTGCATAAATATAGGAAACGAAAATACACGTGAATTTTACATTTATAGCAACAACTTGTATAAAATAAAATAAATAAATATATAAATACTAAACATAAAATAAATAATAATTTTAAGCTTATGAGTCAAAAGTATTAGAATTTAGAACAGGATTCATAATTCATATTTAAAAATAACATTTTTTGTTTTTTTGTCGTTTAATTGGCTTCTTCTGTCATTAAGTACTTATCCAGCATTGGAAAATAATCGTTCGCATGGCACGGATGTTCCTAGCGCACACAGTTTTTCTTTTGCTACCATTGACAATTTTAGATAATTATACCTATGCCTCTACCACCATTCTAAAGGATCGGCAATGCGTGGAATTATTTCGTCCTCGAATAATTGCACGAGAGGTCACCAGTCAGGTTGGCTCACTTATTCATACCTCATGTGTATCAGCCAAGACGCACTACTGACTTTTCCTAGTAGTGACGTCTTAAGGAAGTGACCCAACCTGGTTTGTGTATATCCATACCCAGCTTGCAATTGAGATGAATGATCATATCTACGAAATGTTAAGATTACGTACGATCCATAATCACCATTTCGTAGTTGCTATTTTTATCATGCCAGTGTACAGAAGAGTATATCATGCGCTATTAAAATCACTAATCGCGTGACTTTGTTTCCTTCGTCACTGTTGCTATCGGTGATTTTCTATTCACGGTGATTTAATCACCGGCAGTAAAATATCGCCCATCACTAGTTGTTATAATTTCCGAATCCACGATACAGGGTGTTTACAAAAAGGGTGTAAGCACGTCACAATAATAAATAGAAAATAAAAACAAAAAAAACATTTCCCCCTCTCTTATTTTACAAAATTCCGTCCTTAATGACGTTTCGGAGAAAACTTCAATGGTCAAGGAGATTTTGAAAGGAGCAACTTCAAAGTAATAGTGACCCTTACGCATGGTGGTATACTAACTTCAATCAGTATAATAAAACTGTTTCATTTTTTTATACCACTTTTTATTTTTTAACTATCCGGTTTTGGCCGGATATCAGGTCACTATCCGGTGTCCAGTCGAATAGTAATAAAGTGGCCGGATACCGGATAGTAACCGGATATCCGTTGCACCTCTAGTAAAAAAGGCCTGTAACAGAATAAACAGGCTGAAGGACCTTGGTCGATGGCCTTTTGGTTGTACTTGTGTTTACTTGTATGAGAACTTTTATTTTTATTATTATTAAGGATATGGATAGCAATAAAAAAAACCGCTGCCCAAGGGGTAAATAGGTAAATCAAGCCACATCCAAGTCTCTTACAACAAAATACTATATTTGCACTCCACTATGTGGAAATAATTGTTTATGGAACTTTAATAGTATATTTGAAATCATGTACCCCAAAAACCCATAAAATTATACGCCACATCGGTAATATGTGTGGGGGTGAATGAAGTGAAAAAAATTCTTGATGACTTTGGTTCTTGTACACACACTAAATCACATTATTTTTTCACCACCTTTAATAATGGGGTGGGGGTGGTAATGGGGGTGGCTAATGCCGATTTTTTTTCTTTGATACCTTAGCTCCTCTTATATTTACTAAATACCAATTTAATGGACTCTTACTTGCTTGATTTAACCCCAATTTACCCTACAACTCTGCAACGGAATAAGACCAAAATATAATCTAGTTCCAGATCTCGTTGAAATACATGTGTGCCATATTTTAAATGAATATCTTAAACGGTTTCAGAGTAATCGTGAGCACCAAAAAGATACCAAGACTAACAGACAGACCGATGCGACAGACAAATTTATTTTGCTCAAACTTAAAATATTGATGTTTCATGATATTCTAAGCCTATTTAAACAATGAAAATTTCCAAAAATTTTTTTGCGTTAATATACTTCAACTAAATGTGGAAGTAACAGGCAGAAAATGGCATGACAAAGATATAAAAAATCGCTATGTGCCATAAACTACACGACAGAAGTAAGGCCTCTACTTCAAGCATTTTCTTCGAGGAAACCTACTACTACACATCCATACTACTCAAGGTAACCCACTGTGCATTCAATTTACTCGAGGAAAGCCACTGCGCATTCATATCACTTGAGGTAACCTACTACTCCATACTTCTCATGGTAACCTACTGCGCATCCACTGTACTCGAGGAAAGCCACTGCGCATCCATATTACTTAAAGTAACCCACTGCGCATCCATACTACTTGAGGTAACCTACTGCGATCTATAATACTCGAGAAAAGTCACTGCGCATCCAAAATACTCGAGGAAAGTCACTGCGCATCCATAACACTCAGGGAAACCTACTGCGCATCCATAGTAGTTGAGGAAAGCCACTGCGCATCCATACTACTCGAGGTAACTTTAACAACATAATATTTATATCGTCTACCCCAAAAATCTATAAAACGATATGCCACATCGTGGGGGTGGGGGTGGTGGTAGAGGGTTGGTAGCTTTTGGTTCTTGTACACACACTAAATCACAATTTTTTTTTATCCCCTTGAATGATGGGGTGGGGGTGGTTAATGGGGGTAGCTAATGCCAAAAAATTTTTTGAAACCTTAGCTTCTCTTATATACACTAAATACCAATTTTATGGACTCTTACCTGCTTGATTTATCTGTTTCCCATTTTACCCCCTTTGACGGAATAAGATGAAGCATAATCTAGTTCCAGATCCTGTTAAAGTACATACGTGTACCAAATTTCAAGTCAATATCTTAAACGGTTCCAGAGTAAACGTGTGCACAAAAAAAGTTACAGACCGACAGAAATATTTTTTTCGTTCAAATATAAAATCTCGGCGTTTCATGACATTCTAAGCCTATTTGAACAATAAAAATTTTCAAAAATTTTTTTGTCGTTACTATACTATAGTATATCATTTTAAAAAATTATACATATAAAATTACATGGGTAATTACTATAGTTTATAATGCAAGTAATCATGAGAGGTTTATTTAACAAACTTTTTTACCCATAGTGGCCCTAATTTGCAGAAACAAACACACCACGTATACCTAGTTGACAAGTCTTATTTCTTCTTATGTAGAGTGAAATTACTTAGAAAATATGTACTTGTGTAAATTAATAATGTGCTTATTTCTCTTATATAAAACCGCAAATCTGGAAAATACAATAAACAGACAATAATAATAATCATATGATATTCTTTCATTCATTGCAATAAATTTAAAATTCCCTGAATTTTATTTCATTCATAGTAGTTGACAATATTGGGAAGGAAGGAAACCTTACATATTTTTAGTGAAAACCAAAAAAAAAATACATAGCAGTCACTGAAAAGAAAATACGTTGTGTACATTTAACTTTAATTATTGTGACATTGTTAGTTATTTGTCAAAATTCATTGCAAGTATGCAAATAGAGGCAGATTTACATTAGAAAAAAATAGTTGTCCTATTTTTTTTTGCTTATGACAGTATGACATCGAGAAACTGTAATATACACCATGCGACACTGTATCTCTCAGATTCGAACAAACTTTCCGTGAATTAAGATCATATTATCAATTTTACATTTATTTTAAAAATTAAAAGTTATTGGCAAAATATTAATCAAATAGGCATTCGCAGATAGCCATGCACGATTCCAAGTTCTACTCTTTCATTTATTCAAATATATCTCTTGCAATAGAGATAAAAGATAATTTGGCATACAAAATCAGAATACCAATCGTTTATTATATCCGTCACTGAAAAATCAAGGTAATCTATTAAGTACTAACAGCTACTCACTTCATCTTTACTATGGAGTTAACCAGTTTAAATTATAACAATGCTCTGGAAGCTCTCGTTGTGCAACATGGTGTACAGATTTTTAAGCAAGAACTTGTAAAGTAAATACTTTAGGAAAAAACAAAATAAGAAGCACCAAATAAATTAGACTTAAAATGGGTAAGTAATATGCTTTACTCAATTTTTTCAAGGTGGACCTCTCGTCTTGCTCCCAGATTTCGACCATATACATAAAAGAAATATATATATATATATATATATATATATATATATATATACCTATATATACATACATAAAAATAATATTTAAGTAAGGGCTTTTAAATAGACGACACTACGTCTCTACTATTAAAAACACAAATTAGTATCAAAACAATTTTCCAACACAAACTACAGTAAGTACTTCTGATTTGATGGTAGTTAATATTTAGAAAAAATAATAAATTCTCTAAGCCTCCGATATCCAAATGCGCAGGTTTTACCTTTTTTTTTTCTCAAAAGGAAACATTATCTTGAATGAAACATTACCGTAGTTTCATCAATAGTGTATTAATAGACTCACCATGATTAAAAAATATAAAGGCAAATCTGAAACTAATTTTAAATTGAACTTAATATATCTTGGTATAAAATCAGGCAATTAAAAACTGTAATCTTAATCCACCTACATAGCAAAAATGATAACTTATAATGGAATAAATTTTTCAGTAAGTAGGTAATTAACTTTATTACTTAATACATAATAATAATAATTGCATTGTCCTCATACCTACTATTTGAAAACAAAATATAACTATTAGCTATTTATTAGACAGACAGCTACTTAGTAAGTTGGTTTTTGCATATTACCTACCTATATATGGAAGTAACAATATGTACACAAATTTAACCAGTATTTTTCACCACTATAAATCACTATGAGAGTTAGCCATTATTAACTAATGACTAAAATATCATTCTTAACAACTTTCCCTTCAATAAAATAAATAATTAATCACTATTAAAAATAATATGGAGAACTTATATTTATTATTGGCATTGAGCATGCGCCTAGCCTACTGTTTCCATTGCTGACACCATAGATATCTAAAAAGAACTGACAAAATAATGAAAAGGTTTTGGTTTTGTTCCAAAATTGGAAATGTTTATTTATTATTTATCATATTATTCATGTTGTCTCTGATATTACAAAAACCCTACACCAAACAAGGCTACGGACTATTCTGCTTGAGATCATAGATTAAAGAATATGTATATTTTGAGATACTCCCTCAAAAAATGTCACTCTAATCCAAGATTTCTAGAGTATCGGCGAGTTTAAAAAAGTTCCAGTCCTAACTTAGCCTATCTTAGTCTTAATTTTTTCTCTAAAAAGTTAAATGTACAGGTTACCCGTATGCCGTTTATAAAAGTCGTAATCCTGTCTTGGTCTTAACTACCTAACTTTAACTTAAGAACCGACCTTGAAATTTCCGAACTTTTAGGACTAGGACGGATTAGGACCAAGCAAATGCTCAAGAAACTCGTCCGAAATATATTTAAGGATATTTTAACCTAAAATGTTTAGGTTAATTTTTCCTAGGGGCCAATTACCACAGAATAGATATAAATCAAAATACAATTTTCAATTGACGATTTGCACGAAAGAAAGTTTGGTAAAAAGTGTCAAGGCGCACAGTATAATGGTATCACTGTAATTCACAGCACATGTTGACCAACTCGTCTAATTTACAAACTTTGCAACAATTAAATACCTATAATATAATAATCATAACCTTCGACCATATATTACCTAGACCCGGTATCTTAGCCAAAGTATAGAGAGTTTGTTATGTATACTAAGGCGGCGCTGACTATGGCAGCCGCGGGTGCTGAAGGGGGATATTTTTCTGTGTACGGGACCCTTGCCAGTGGCGTGTATTCGCGAAAGGGTCTGAATGTTGGATAATATATAAAATTAATTAACATTGTGATGTTGTCTTCGGCGGGGGGAAAACGTAGGGGGGAACTGTTCTCGGTTCGATGGTGAGAGCGCCGGGGTGAGCCTCCGCAATTCTGCGCTCCCGACGTCCCGACGCACCTGGCTGTGCATTTCTTGAGGCGGCGTGTCGCTGTGGCCCGAAGACGATGCCGTTTCGCGCCCCTTGCCGAAGCTTACACCTTTCGGCATCTGCATTTCTCCAGCTTGGCCCTGGCCTGTGCTTCCTTGTGCACTGTGGCGAGAGAGAGCTGGCCTCGCCGTGTGGGTCAGGCTTCCATGCCTCCCAGATCGCCCGACGCGTGCTTCTGGTTCCCTGTCCTGGACGTTGAGTCCGGAAGTTGTTGTTGACGTGTGTTGCCTCCTGAGTGGGCTCGTCACTACAGTAGTTTGAGGGCTTGGTGTCAAGTCGCGGAAAAAGAATCGAAGGGCTGGATCTTCCTGTAGATTTTGCCAATCTCTTCTTACGTGAATTGGGGCTGTGTCCGTGCTGCTGCTCGCGCGCGACATGATGAAACGCGGCCCGCACTTGGAAACTGAAGCCGAGAAAGATTCGAAAGTACCACGAAAATTGTCTCTGATAAAATTCGAAAATACGTCGAAGATTGTCTTTGTGGTTGCGAGGAAAATTAATTCTCTCGCACCCCGCGAGTTTGATGTTGGGAGACTAGTCCTGATGCATATGAGTGCTTGTACTCATAAACAACGAAGCGTAGTTGAAATGAAATTGTTTGTTTGAAATTGTCCGAAGCAGCGCTGAATGTCTGGCCCCCAACGGAAACGTGAGTTGAGCGTTCGAAGCGGTGCTGAATTTCTGCCCCCCAACGGAAACGTAATTTGTGAACGTCCGAGGCGGTGCTGAATTTCTGGCCCCCAACGGAACGCGTTTTGAGGTGACCTGAAAAAATTTATTTTCTTTAATAATAGTTTCGGCGCCGTGTGCACCTGGGGGATGCTTTCTGCGTTCGTCAGAACGGAAAAATCACTTTACAAAAGTTTACATTTTTTCAAAATACAAAAGTTACAGACTTATTGGTGAATTGTTAGTGGTGCATCTGGGAAAGACGGCTTGTGCTACTTGTTACGCGAGTCAACTTCAACGAGGCACCTGGAGGCCTGGTGAATGCAAGTTAATGAGTAGCCGGCGCGGCACAAGCGATCCCCCTTTGCTGCAGGGCTGGAACTCGGCAACTTGGCTGTAAAAAATGTACAAGAACAATGTCACTTCTGCTCAGCTGGATGGCTTCTCCGTAGCTTACTGTCTATGCACTGGCTCTACGTTACTAGAGGACTCCCTAGAAGAGGGCTAGCAAAGTAAGAAAGTCTTTGTCCTTATCTGAACCTCAGCAGAGAGTTCGATTTGGCAAAATGTCACTAAGTGCAGGCAGGCAGATGGCCCTGACCTAGATCAATGTTTTTTGGTTTGAACCTCCTCGGAGAGTTCAACGCACTGACTGTCTGAACAGCTGGGGCTGCAGGCTGATGGCCCCGCTACCCAGGTTAAAGTTTATGGTGGTTCTTTACCTTTAAGTCCGGTGTAGAAGCACTTTTAGCACTGTGGGAAATAAATGAGACGTTGCGAGGCCTTATGCTCGTTTAGAATATTTATTTATTACAGCTTGTCCTCCTTGGAGCTGAGGGGGTTTGAGCCCAGCTCTGGTAGGATAGGATAGAGAAAGGATTCACTCATTCATTAAGACACACGAATCGAATAATACCTTATATTAATTAATTTCCACCTGGCAAGGTAGCCAAACTTCCCTAACTCGCGTCTCGCGTAATTTAGAAAATAAAACTAATTAATCAGTACTTGTCATTCGCAAATGTCGGTGCCTAGCTGTCGAAGCTGTGTAACGAAGAGTTCATCAGTATGCAATGATTTTAAAGTGTTGGAAATGTGGTTGGACCAGCTGGGGTTACTTCTGAGAGCTCCCTCGGTAGTCGAATTGAATATGGGCCCGCTGGGGTTACCGCTGTGGGCTCCCTCGGTGGCAGAAGAAAAGATGATCGAGCCTCGAAGTGACGTGGAGAGTACACTGCGAATGACTGATGTTGAAATTTAAGTTTTGAAATGGGTGATCGAATCACGAAGTGACGCGGACGGTGCACTGCGAATGACTGATAGCGTCACCAGTGTCACAAATATATTTATACTATGCCGGGGAGAAATGCAGCAATTTGATTGGCTGGCTTATTTTCAGCCGGACTATAACACCACCCTGCCGGGAAGGCAAAATTTCGGGAGTGTTGGAAATTAAGAGATAATTGGAAAGAAAATTGAAAGAAATCCGACCGGCGAAATTTAAAATTTGACCGGGCTGATGAGGTTTAAGAAGTTCGAAACGTTCTTGATTAATTGATCGTACTAGTTTCGATTGAAAAAAATGGAAGAGAAATTTTGATAGAAATCAGCCTGAGCTAATTTGAAATGAAGTTGAAAAGATTTGAAAATTTTCTTGACAAGTGGGTCGTACTAGTTTTCAAAATGACTGGTGAATTTTGGCTACCTTGTATACAAAACTACCTTAAAATCTAGATTAAAATATTTGACCTATCTGGGCGCAGCTAAATATTTATCAGTACAAAACATGTAGTAAATATACTGCAATATAATTTTAGTACATAAGGCACTTTACTTAAATAATTAGTGGCACAGAAAGTAAATAATTTTCGGAAATTACAATGAAAAAACGCGTGTCGATGTCTTCGTCCGGGTTGTGTTCGAAGTGGTCACAAGTTGCCCTTCGGAGGCAAGGCATCTCCAACCTGAACCTCGACGGGATTGTTGGCCCTTTCGTAGAATCATGGGGCAGGGTTTGGCCCATCCCATGACAGGACTGTTGAACGTCGACTTGGCAGATCACTGGCCCAAGTCGGACTCGTACACACGGAGGGGTAAAAGGTACAAGTTTTCATACTTGCACAGAAGTTAACGGAAGTGTTGAGATGGCTGAAGCTCGCAGCAGGGTTTCCTACTGGGAACTCGAGAGATAAGATTGAAATTTGAATGAAATGACAGAAGTTTACTGGCGGATTTTAATCGAAAATAAAGTAAAATGGCCAGTAAATAAGGTAAGTATGGGAGGTAAGTATTAAAATACTGAAATAATGATAAGTAATAAATTCCACCTTATACAGGGTGAAATTAGAAAATAAATGGTGGATGCGCTGGTAATTTCAAAAAATTAATAAAATTGCAGGAACAATGCTTCCTGTGGTTTAGAATAAATTTGGGTGGTGTAGCAGCAATGCCTGTTGCACCAGAATAAAATAAAAGCGGTTATATAGGTTAGGATAGTATATAATAATGAGTAATATATATTGTGATAAAATAATTCCCTGTACCGGGACGGAAAACGGCAAAGTAAATGAGAATGGCGAATGCGCCGGTAATGAAAAATAATAATAGTGGCCAAAAGGCCTTGGAGCAATTGCCTCCGGATAGTATATGAAAATGAAATAATTAAATGGTGGGGCAGCAATGCCTACCGCACCATTAAAACAGGAAGATTACCTGCGGTCGTACCGGAGTCGGCCTCGAACCGCCGGGGACGCTGGTAGGTTAGTTGATGTCTTCGCCAGCCGGGGGGGTTCCTCGCGGGATGGCTCTGGGATTTGTTCCCAACCAGGGATGTGCGCTGGAACCGGTTCATCCATAAGGTTAACGGTTTCTAGCATCCGTTGTTCGTTCTTTGACAGTTTTTCTGGTTCTCGCTGAACCCGTGGAATAAGGCTCCTAAGGTCCATGGGCGAGGATTCCCTTTGCGATGAGGTAATGGCGGGCGTCGTGTTGCATTGCGCGCACGCCGTCGAGGTGCTTGGTCCTTCCATAGCACAGTCACAGTACGTCGATTCAGGGGGTTCCTCCTTGACGTTTATTAAGCACTCCGTGCGCGGCGGCGCTAACAATCCTTTTGGCCTATGGTCTGCGGCTCGCAGTCTCGACCGAATGGTGTTGGCCATGTCCGGCCAGTAGTACTTCTTCTTTATCTGATCGGATATCTCAGCGTAGCGTAGAAGCTTGGTGAGGTGCCGATATTCATCGATGACATTATTTCTCTCCTGGTATGGTACGACCAGGGCGCGCCTGCCATGCCTGGTGTACCACAGCAAGTCAGCATGCAGGGTGAAGTCCCTTTGCAAATCTTGCTTCCATAATGGAAGGGCGCTGGAATTCTTGTTTTGCACAGTCTTCCATATGTATATTAGGTCCCGAAATTCTTGTGAGTGAAGGTGGACCTGCTTGATCCTTCCCTCCAGGGTGTCTGCTAGTTCCAATTCAGGCATCGTGGTAGGCCGCGTTAACACCAAAGGAACTCGTCGTGATACTCCTTCCTTCGTCTTCCGTCTAGCGGGTCTATCAGCCAGCGGAGCGCTTGGCATGTTCAGGTTGGTCACCTGTAGTGTTGGCGGAGGCGCCCGTGCTGTGACAGCCATAGGTCCTTTACCTAGTGCCTCTCCTCGGGGTTCCGTCGGAGTCGGGATTTCCGGGCTTTCCTTGGGTTCGATCCGTTTGTCGTACACCCATTTGGCCTGGTGCCTAACTTCAGTGCCGTAGGTAATCATCTGCGTGGCATAATCCATAACCACTTGATGGTCGCGCATCCAATCCGCGCCTAGCAGGACTTGTTCGTGTAAGCCGGGTAAAAGGAAAACTTTCACCACCATCGGGCACCGGTTGAGGTAGATGGGCAACTTCATTGGCCCACGTGCTTCTTCCACCTGGCCATTTGCCACTCTTACTCTAGTCCTCTCTGCGGGGAGTTGTGGGGGTTCCAGCAACTGCTCTTGCATCACCGTGAAGTTGGCGCCTGTGTCCAGGACGGCCCAGACCATCTTGTCATTAACTCGCACCGGTACGCGTGGTAACGCCGCTTCTAACTCACTTGTCTCCATGACGTCAGCACTATTTGTTATAGGCATGTTCCTCACTTCACTATTCACTCTTGGTTGTGTCACCGTCGGTGTGGTTTCCACTACTGACTGCTGCTGGCGCGGGCAATCTTTATTGTAGTGGTTTCCCCTACAATGCCTGCATGGGTAGGGGGGGGTGTTTACATCGGCTCTCGCCTGGCTTGTCTGCGCAGGCGCCGCTCGGCGCGGTACGAGGTCTGTGCTTGGCGCTGTTTGTATCACAGCCCGGGGTTCTCGTGGCTGCAAATTTATTTGTCTGGTATTTTGTGGAATACTTATAGGTAATTTACGAGTATCCTTTAAATCGGTTTCGATTTCAGAGGCGACTTTGGCGAGGTGGTCCATGCTTTCGATGTAGACCCCTCTGAGTGCTGTCCTAATTTCGGGTAATAATAGTTCTATTACTATATCAATTAACTCGGCGTCGTCCGCAGTTGAGTTCAGCCGGTTATGTAAAGCGATCTTCTGGGAAATAAACAGCTCAACAGGCTCTGTGGATTGCTTCCTCCCATAAAGTTGTGCGCGTAGTTTTGATCTAATTGTCCTATTATTAAATCGTTCTACCAAACGACGTTGAAAACTGTCATAATCTAAGTGTACTAATCTGTACATCTCTTGCCAGACTTTGGCGTCTCCACGGAGCTGCGCCACGACGGTAGGCGTCCAGTCCGCATAGTGTAGCTGCGTTCGCTCAAAATGATTTTCGACTTCTTTTAAGAAGTAATAGGGATCCTCATAATCAGAGCCGCTGTAGGTGATTAGTAATTTCCTATTTTTATTTTGCATTGTGCTGCGCATCGTTTCTCCAAACTTGTGCAATGCGTTTTCGAACATGTTGGCATAATAGGCCTGTTCTTCTGTTGGGCGCCACGGGGTTTCATGTTGAAGTCCCAGAAAGTCATCTTGGGTTCTTGCCATTCCTTGGGCTCCATGCCTCTGAGGAGTGTCATGCGGTTGTGTGTCCCGGTTTGTCTGAAAACCGTATCTTTCATCGTAGATAGGTTCCCTTGGTACATACTGGACGTCTCTGTATGTAACCGTTCTCCTTTCGACTTGGATGTATGCATCATCAGGTGCATGCACACTCATCCTATCTGATTCCCTCCTGGGGGGGTATTGTGCCGGTTGGGTCGCTTGGTTCGAATGCCCCTTGAGTTGGGCGACATGTCTTCGGCGGGGGGAAAACGTAGGGGGGAACTGTTCTCGGTTCGATGGTGAGAGCGCCGGGGTGAGCCTCCGCAATTCTGCGCTCCCGACGTCCCGACGCACCTGGCTGTGCATTTCTTGAGGCGGCGTGTCGCTGTGGCCCGAAGACGATGCCGTTTCGCGCCCCTTGCCGAAGCTTACACCTTTCGGCATCTGCATTTCTCCAGCTTGGCCCTGGCCTGTGCTTCCTTGTGCACTGTGGCGAGAGAGAGCTGGCCTCGCCGTGTGGGTCAGGCTTCCATGCCTCCCAGATCGCCCGACGCGTGCTTCTGGTTCCCTGTCCTGGACGTTGAGTCCGGAAGTTGTTGTTGACGTGTGTTGCCTCCTGAGTGGGCTCGTCACTACAGTAGTTTGAGGGCTTGGTGTCAAGTCGCGGAAAAAGAATCGAAGGGCTGGATCTTCCTGTAGATTTTGCCAATCTCTTCTTACGTGAATTGGGGCTGTGTCCGTGCTGCTGCTCGCGCGCGACATGATGAAACGCGGCCCGCACTTGGAAACTGAAGCCGAGAAAGATTCGAAAGTACCACGAAAATTGTCTCTGATAAAATTCGAAAGTACGTCGAAGATTGTCTTTGTGGTTGCGAGGAAAATTAATTCTCTCGCACCCCGCGAGTTTGATGTTGGGAGACTAGTCCTGATGCATATGAGTGCTTGTACTCATAAACAACGAAGCGTAGTTGAAATGAAATTGTTTGTTTGAAATTGTCCGAGGCAGCGCTGAATGTCTGGCCCCCAACGGAAACGTGAGTTGAGCGTTCGAAGCGGTGCTGAATTTCTGGCCCCCAACGGAAACGTAATTTGTGAACGTCCGAGGCGGTGCTGAATTTCTGGCCCCCAACGGAACGCGTTTTGAGGTGACCCGAAAAAATTTATTTTCTTTAATAATAGTTTCGGCGCCGTGTGCACCTGGGGGATGCTTTCTGCGTTCGTCAGAACGGAAAAATCACTTTACAAAAGTTTACATTTTTTCAAAATACAAAAGTTACAGACTTATTGGTGAATTGTTAGTGGTGCATCTGGGAAAGACGGCTTGTGCTACTTGTTACGCGAGTCAACTTCAACGAGGCACCTGGAGGCCTGGTGAATGCAAGTTAATGAGTAGCCGGCGCGGCACAAGCGATCCCCCTTTGCTGCAGGGCTGGAACTCGGCAACTTGGCTGTAAAAAATGTACAAGAACAATGTCACTTCTGCTCAGCTGGATGGCTTCTCCGTAGCTTACTGTCTATGCACTGGCTCTACGTTACTAGAGGACTCCCTAGAAGAGGGCTAGCAAAGTAAGAAAGTCTTTGTCCTTATCTGAACCTCAGCAGAGAGTTCGATTTGGCAAAATGTCACTAAGTGCAGGCAGGCAGATGGCCCTGACCTAGATCAATGTTTTTTGGTTTGAACCTCCTCGGAGAGTTCAACGCACTGACTGTCTGAACAGCTGGGGCTGCAGGCTGATGGCCCCGCTACCCAGGTTAAAGTTTATGGTGGTTCTTTACCTTTAAGTCCGGTGTAGAAGCACTTTTAGCACTGTGGGAAATAAATGAGACGTTGCGAGGCCTTATGCTCGTTTAGAATATTTATTTATTACAGCTTGTCCTCCTTGGAGCTGAGGGGGTTTGAGCCCAGCTCTGGTAGGATAGGATAGAGAAAGGATTCACTCATTCATTAAGACACACGAATCGAATAATACCTTATATTAATTAATTTCCACCTGGCAAGGTAGCCAAACTTCCCTAACTCGCGTCTCGCGTAATTTAGAAAATAAAACTAATTAATCAGTACTTGTCATTCGCAAATGTCGGTGCCTAGCTGTCGAAGCTGTGTAACGAAGAGTTCATCAGTATGCAATGATTTTAAAGTGTTGGAAATGTGGTTGGACCAGCTGGGGTTACTTCTGAGAGCTCCCTCGGTAGTCGAATTGAATATGGGCCCGCTGGGGTTACCGCTGTGGGCTCCCTCGGTGGCAGAAGAAAAGATGATCGAGCCTCGAAGTGACGTGGAGAGTACACTGCGAATGACTGATGTTGAAATTTAAGTTTTGAAATGGGTGATCGAATCACGAAGTGACGCGGACGGTGCACTGCGAATGACTGATAGCGTCACCAGTGTAGTGTTGGGCGAATTCGAATTAAAATACTCGGTTAATCCGAGTATCAAAATACTCGGTTGATTCCGAGTATTAAAATTTCATCCGAATAAAATATACTCGGATTAATTTTAAGTACAAAACAAAAAAGAACTGTCAATCGTGCACTTGGATAATACAATGTTTTTTAGATTTCTCCCCCCCGCTCATCGATTCTGAGATCTGGAAAGAAAAATCACTAACCTCAGTGCCACTTGCATTCGCTTTAACCACGATCGCAATTACTGTTGACAGAGTGATTGAAAAATCGCGATATCACCTCACTAATACTTATATAGTGAAAATTTAATTCGACATCGGATGATTAATCCGAGTATTCTTGTCATCCGATTCCGTGTAATCCGAGTACCGAAATCATCCGAATATCTGCATCACTACACCAGTGTCACAAATATATTTATACTATGCCGGGGAGAAATGCAGCAATTTGATTGGCTGGCTTATTTTCAGCCGGACTATAACAATGTTTAAAATTAAGCCCGAGTCAAATTTTTTTTTCGAATTTATAAGCATACTTTTACAACAATATTCTACTACTGGAAAATTGCAAATGGAGATATTTTTAGCTTTTCTAGATAATAAAAAAAATACTTCTGTTATTGTATAAAGCAGAGATGTTGCCAAAAATTAGTAATACAATTATTAGTCATTATTTAGGTTTAGAAATTACTGTTTTACACGAGGGAAAAAATATATTTTCATATTTTTTTTCAAATAGTAATAAATAGTCACTGATGGTATTCCCTTTCTTGTGTGTATTGTATAAGTTGTATTGGTAGGATGGTAGGTAATGTGTGACATAAATAACATAAAACAATTCACACAAATCACATAAATTCTAATAAAGTACATACGTGCATTAAAAAATTTGCCATCTCAAGCTGCCATTTGAACCCAGGGCTATATAGACACCAACTAGTTTATCCTTGCTCGGTCGGTGTACTTTATGTAGTACACCGACTGAGTTATCGTGGTCGATCATCATATGAAGTAAATGTTTTATAGGCAAAATGTTTTTTCACAAAAAAAAAGTAAGAATTAAAACACACATTTTGTATCGATATTTTATTAAGTATAAGTACATCTTAATTAGATCATAATTTAATAAAGACGTTGCTGAAAACAAACAATTTATAAATAAGTAATTAAATAAACAGTAAAAATATAAAAAGTGTCGAGTTCTTTATTAGAAGATATAAATACATTAAATTAATAATACTAGGTTATTATAACTTATTGCTGTTTATTCTATGTTAATTAACAAATACACCTTCAATACAATAAATAAGTCGATTCTTAATCGCTGCATATATCCATATCAGCTGGGTTAACAAAAACTTATTCTCTACAAAAATTGGTATATATGAAACCCATTCACTAATTAAACTATATAGAATATATTATAAGACTAAAAGGTTTGGGTACTCTTAAGTAACGCTCAAATGTCAAATAAATACTGTCCAAAAATTAAAGATATGACACCAAGACTGAGAATAACTTCAATTATGATTTTTAGTTTCTAAAATTCGCATCACTATCCTCATCGAAGTGATGAAAAATATATGTACTCTGTGCCAAAGGGGGGCGATTTGGAAAAATGAGAAGTACAACAATTTTCTACAATACTCTCTAGCAGGGCCAAAAGTCAAACTTAAAACTACGATAGATATGGTAATTAGTTGCGTTGTTCACATAACACATTCTCTTGGCTGATGATTAGGCAAAAAATTTAAAATCTAATGACCAATTCATTATACTATATTGAGAAATGCACCCAACATATTTTACAGCCACTTGCATTATCTTTACTGAATGTCTAGTGGCATTTAGGTCAAACCGAGAAAATTATTTGATGATATTTAATCTTATTTTAAAACAATAATTTTTCATTTAATTAATTTCTACTGAAATCGGTATGTTTTTAAAACTAATTTAGAATATTTTAAGGTTATATATATAGAGGTGATAGGTACCTTAATAAATTTGGAAAATCTGTCAGTGCATATCTAGTATATTAGCATTATTAGAAAATATTACTAGCGGTTAGTTCGGTAATAATTCGTTATTATAGCTTAGCGAGTTAAGACTGTCAGCTCCTGTTTTAACGATGTTAATTTTTACTTTTTAATTTTTCTAGTGTCGCTAAGCTCTAAAAGTAATTTCTTGTATGTTGAGCTTCATCTGGCTCTTCTTCTTAGACTCTGTGTATGTATATCATCTGATGAACCATCCTCAAAGCAATGTGGTAAAGGTTGGTACTGAAATAAAACATAGAGAGTATTATTTTTAATGTAATATAAGTATACAAAAGTCTCGGAAAAGAAATAAAAGAAAAAAATAATTACCTATTGCATTTGATGATGACTTTCCAAAAAATATGCAAATATATTTGAATCAAATATTATTAATAAACGGTGCTTTAACAAATGATTGTTTGTTAACAAATAATATGAATAATTTGTCTTTTTCATAAAATGTACCTAATGCCAGGTTTATACATGCATGAATTTACTGGCGCCAGTTGCCACGCCAGCCCAACTTGCGTGCCAGTAGAGGTTTACACACAATTTTAAATTTTATCTAGTCAGTCTTATTCTTTGACTTCTGAGTGCAGGTGGTTATTGAGACAAAATGTCAAGTAATAAATTAAAGAAAATAATAATTCGTACCGGGTGCTGCATTGTTCTATGAGGGATTGTTCAACAGATTAGCAACGTGGAAAATAAACTAAATGATAAGCAAAGAGACCGTATCTGGTTAAGAAAATGGATTGCAAGTAGAGAAAACTTAGGTGCATCAGAAAGAGTGTTAAAACTTTCAATAGAAGATCCTGAATTTTTTAGAAACCGTTTATTGAACGAATCTTAGCCTTACATTCACACTGTCAAAACCATCAATCGCCATTGTTGTTGCTATTTTTTCATGAACAAATACTCGAGATTCTCTATATTTATAACAATTAAAATGCGCATCCCATAAAAACGCCTCTTTTTCATATAATTCAAGAAATATTGTAATTTCCTCAGAAATCCACTGTTATTTGTTGTTTTCTTAATGCTCATTTTTATATTCTATAGACGAATTTATATTAGTATAGTTACTTGTACTGCTGTGCGCAAAAAAAATGGGACAAGTCTTATATCGTATAAAATCTAGTTTTGTACATCTAACTAATTTTTGTGACATTGTCAATTATTTGTCAAAATTCATTGCAAGTGTGCAAATAGAGACAGATTTATATTAGGAAAAAATAGTTGTCCTATTTTTTTTTTTTGCTCACGACAGTACCAGCTACTAGTACAAGTAACTAGCCAGGATAGTGTCTCTAGACAACTCAAAGTTTATGTCAATTTTACTTCATAATGACGTACAACTTGGTACTGGCGGGCCACAAAGTTGGAAATTACTAACATTTTTGCATCATTGCATGCAAGGTCAAGACTTGCTCGCCAGTTCTCGCCAGTAAATGTTTATACGTTCAATATTTTTTTACTGGCGTGCCAACATCTACTGGCGCCACTAAATCCATGCACATATAAACTCGCTATTAAAGCAAGTATTGTGAATGTATAAACTGACATTCAGAATTTCATGGAAATGTACATTGTTAACCTAAATTGAATTCAAAACAGCTGTTTTTAAAAAAATGTTTACTGTCTGTATCACCTTTTTTTTTTGAGATATTTCAATTTGTTTCTTTTCGTACTCCATACTAAGATTATCCTGATTATTTTTTTTATAAAATAAGTCATTCGGAAATACTCTTTATTATCTTGCAATGTACCAATTTTAAAGCAACAACTGTTATAGGTATGAGCAGAAGTACAAACATTTTATTATTTATTCATGCTATACATTTATAAAAGTCACATAAAAGTAATTTTATTGTATTGAAATAGAATCAAAATTGAACGTCGCATGCAGTTGATCAATACGTTTTAAAATATCATCGGTAGTGTAGATTATACTTACCCAACAGAATGTGTTCTGAATATTTAACGTGCTTGCTATAGATAATATGGTCTTTTCCTAAGTACTTTACTTTATTGAACAACGTTTTGCATACATCTTGTGGTCTCTATAACTGGTCCAATTTTCCGTCACTATTTTTGGGCATCCAATTCTTTTAGAAATCTAAAACATTAAAAATAGATATAATATATTATGACACTTAATAAATTGTACTACCTACTTAAACTATCAGTTTATTAACTCATATTTGATCTCATAATTTAAACCAAATATACAGAAGCTGGTTTAATAAGCAGTACTTATTTGAGTTTTATTTGCATTGAAAAACTAAGAGTACCTAGTCAATATTAGTTAGTCTAAGATCTGAAATGCCTCATAGACACATTCAACTTTATTAAAAAATATGTATTAAGTCTGTAAAATAATTATCTACTTATATATTATTTTATTTTAGAGCACCTGAAACCCTACGACTACGCCTGAGGAATAATTACAAATAAGATAATACTTGCCTACAAAATGATTTATTCCATTCTTTCTCTAACGCGGGATCGTATATAAAACACTATTTACCGATTCTGAAAACAGAAAAATTGTCTAGATGTTATGGAAGTCTAAGAAACACATAAATAAAACAAAAATAGCCACAAATAACAATGGCGATGTAAACAAAGTTTTAATGCATTTTCGACATTCGACCCGCGACGTTTGAATTAGCCAATAGAATTCAGGGTACCTTGAAACCCCCCGCAAAAACATCTTGTAACATGCGACACGCCCACATGCCGAGTCTAGATAATATATGGTCGAATAGAGTTGGGTAGTAACTCGTATGATTCATATCATTGAATCGAATCCTGGCAGTGATTCGAATGGTACAAATCCCACAAAAGCAAAAGATTCGTATATTTCCTATCGATGTTGTAACCGTATCCGTTTGTACAATCAAGACAGTTCGGATTCTTGAAAAAATATTTCAGTACGAATTTTTTCTTGATACGGATTCGTTTGGTACGAATCCTTAAAAAGAGTCGAATCGCCCAACTCTATGGTCGAAGATCATAACATATTGTTTTCATTATCTTTAATGTTAAACCTTGTGGTTGGCAGCAGTGATTGACAAATTGCATAATTCGACATTTTTTAAATATTGTAGACTACGAAACAACCCAATAAAGATGATTTATATTCAATGGAAGTAGGTTTAACATTAAAGATAATGAAGACAATGTTATGATTATTATATTATAGGTATTTAATTGTTGCAAAGTTTGGAAATTAGACGAGTTGGTCAACACGTGCAGTGAATTACAGTGATACCAATTTAGACACTTTTTACCAAACTTTCTTTCGTGCAAATCGTCAAGTGAGCCGTCCGTACTGGCCCGAAATATGGTCTGATGTATACTATATGATCTGTAGTGTTACATTCTACAACTTATTTACCAGCATGCAGAACACTGACTCAAAATGCGAGGATAGTTACCCCGACCTCAAAAGTGGGTCATTGCTATCCCGTTCCAGTTACGAGTTCTTTACATAATTAACATTACACAAATTCTTACAATATTTTGAATAAGGCCCTGCATCTGGTGTGATTTCACACCAGCTGCTCATTGGCTAATGACATTTTTTGATGGGGATCGTGAGTTATTAGGCAACCTTATACTCTAGAAATATTGACCTAAAATTACCGCGACAAAATGGCGTTCAAGATTTAACGACCCATCTCTAGTAACAACTCAATGACCATAAGGGAAGAAGAGGAAGAATAATATAACGTTAACCACAAAATCCTTAACCTCAAAGCCAAGTAAGAAGTTGAATTGGAATTAAGAATATTGAGATTCACGTTTTAATATAATATATAATTTTAATATATATATATATTTAAAATTGATGTGATAGAAATGCGTTGAATTGGAATTTATGCAACTGAAGATTAATATGTAGTGGGACATCAAGAACTTTACATCATGCCAAGTCATATAAATAATGTTCTTAAACAAGCTATCACAACATTTACTTCAAAACCAGAGCTTTTCTATTTAAATTTACATCACCTTACATCGCTACTGGATAAAACTACTGCCGAACATGTGAACTTTCATCCCCAGTTCACAACAGAGAGACTTTGGAGTCAACCTGGTAAAGCCCCAGTGACCTGTATAGAAATATATGAAGATTCTAATGTAACAATGGGTATATTCATTCTCAAGCCCGGGGGTCAGCTTCCTTTACACAACCATCCAGAAATGCATGGATTAATAAAAGTTATTGCTGGTAAAGTTAAAATAACAAGTTACTCGTTGAATACGGAAAACACTATTGAAGTAGACAGAAGAAGCTTGAAAAGCGAATTTGTTGTTCCTGTAAGTTTCACTCGTAAAAGAATACTCACTGCAGAACTCAGTTCAAGTGAGGTTATAGATACTGGTTGTAAAACTTGCCTGTTAGAACCAGACAAGAAAAATCTGCATGAAATACAGAGTATTGATGGTCCAGCAGCTTTCTTGGATATTCTGGCACCTCCTTATGGGACTGTTATTCCAAATAGTGGCCCAAGATTGTGTTCATATTATTCCATTCTAAGTCAAGCTGCACCAAATATTTTCCGGTTGCAAGAAATTAAATCCCCTTCTTGGTATTGGACTGATACATTTCCATATACAGGCCCAGAATTAGTTATCTAATGATTTTTACTTCTTATTGTTACCGTTTTATGCCCAAAGTGTTATTTTGTATAGGATAAATTTTGTTATTTTTATAGGTTTTGTAAAAACTTAAATACTTAAATGGAAACACGAACAAAATTAGGGTTTTTTATATAGAGCATTTAGGCAAAACTCTGAGGACAGGGAGCTTAGTATCATTCATGAGAGTCATCATATTTATGTCGTCAGTCTTTTCACATAGACATCTCACTTTTATCAATTTTACAGGAGTGCAATTTAAAGATTTTTAAGCCTAGTCCTCATAACGGCGAATTGCGGATTTATTTCTGCGGAATTAATGTGATTGGTGGAAATTATTCAAAAAGTCATATGCCGCGAAATTCCGGCGAATATTTTAACTTTCTGCGATGCCGCTGAAAAGTTCAACTTGTTTTAACTTTTCAGCGGATTTTGTGTTTTTGTCTTTGTCTTATTAGTTTTGTAAAATGTTGCATGAAGAATGTCAAGTATGAAAATATTATTTGCATATTATTCGTATGTAATGCAAATAAGCATACTGTTTTTGTATTTTGGTCCATTTTAAAACTTTATACACCTGTTTAGTTAAACTTAGTTTTTGACACCTGACGTCAGTGAACACTTAAGTGTCAAAATTCCTTTGGGGATATTTTAAAAAGTTACTATATAAAGGACACTTAAAAACGCGAAATCCGCTGAAATAAGTAAGGGCAAATTATTTTGTGCGAATTATAGTCACGTGTAAAATTTTGCTTTTCGCAATTCGCAGTTATGAGGACTAGGCTTTATAGTTGTTTTAATTTGTTTAAATCTGAGAGGTTTGTTAAAAAAAAAAACCTGAATTTTCCTTTCATGAAAGAAAGTGCTGTAATTAATTTTCATGATATAGAGAGAGTTCGTTCGAGTATTTCCAAAAACAAAAAGAATTGAGATAAGTCCGATATTTGAATTGCTATTAATCACTACACAGAAAAAATTACATATTGAGCTACTCCACTTCGTGAGATAATAGTGAAAAAATATTAGGCCATAGCCGACGTATTTCAAATTTCACTTTTTTTTTAGTTACGTCACTATGTGAGAAGACCGACATCGTCTTCAGTGTAATTTTTCTTAAAATGGAAGGCACCCATAGATGTATGAAAACACAGGCTCGTTCTTGGCAAGAAGTAATTGTAACGCATGCCTCATTTTGGAGCTCCTTTGCATTTTTATATACTAAAATATTGTTTGGTTTTAATTTGGGACAGCAACAATATAGAAATCGCAAACTTTTGTCAGCCTTTTCCCACCATGCACTGTGAATTGTTGTGCATTAAATATATACAAACCTCTCATAAAAAGCCCTATTCTAGTAGATAATATACTTGTCATGTTTTTTAACTACCCAAATAATAGTTTAGTGCGTGATTGTTGTATCTATCATTGAGTCATGATTTTTCTATATCTGTCGCCTATAACTAGTTTTTAAGTTCATAAGGAAAGTAATAGACGTAAATAAAATACAAATTTCTGATTATTTTTGTTTACATGAATTAATTTAATGCAGACAAAATGAACTTTAAGCAAATATAAATTTTGATTGTTTCCTAAACTTCTTAATGTCTATGTCCATGCAAGATGAGGAGAGGAGAAATCACAAGCAATTCAGATCAAAAATGTATTCCAATAATTTTTTTCATTATTAATAATAATAATAATAAAAGTTCTTTATTGAATACATAATACATATTCAAACGGCTATCGACCGGAGTCCTTCAGCCTATTTTTCCCTACATTGTTACTGTTGATACATTATTTTTTTATGGAATATTTAAAAAGAATACATTTTATAGAAAAAAAAAAAGCAAACAAATTTTTATGTAAGTATTATCTAAAAAAATTTTATATTAATTAGTTTGGAATTAATGAAGATATTTTTTCAATTAGAGACATCTCTGGGTGTTTGAATTTTGATCTTCTGTTGCAAATTTGGTTGTTAATATTTGAAGTCTGCTCAAGATTGGGGTTATCCTAGTTTTTTCATATAGTAAATTATTCGGCGGATTGTGGAGGTTGTTGACTGGATGCCGAATTTTAGTTATAATGCGTAGCGAAGAGGTTTCGGCAACTTTTAAGTTGTTTAGTACCGGCGCTTGGCAGTTGACATATAGAGTGTGTCCATATTCCAGTATAGGTCGACATATAGATGTGTAGATTTTTGTGGCTGTTTTAGTAGATATTCCTTCATTTTTATATCTAAGTGATTTGAAGTGTTTTGCTCGGGTTTTTATTCTCGAGTGTTGGTTAAAATTCAGTTTTTGATCCATGGTAATTCCTAGATATTTGGCCGAAGGTGTTGGTTTTACATGTTCGTTTGCAATGCTTATTGTAGGGGAGGACAGAGAGGGAGCGTGGTTAAATATAACGAATTGTGATTTATTAGGATTTGGAAGTAGACGCCATTTATTGAACCACACTTGAACCTCATTCATCTTTGCCTGCAATTTAGGAGTTAAACTCTGCAATGATTTATCATGTCCCACCAATGTAGTGTCATCAGCATATTGCAGTATGTATGTTGTGTCTTCAGATGGATTTTGTAGAGTGGTGATGTCATAACTGTATAAGTTGTATAATAAAGGTGAAAGTAGTGATCCTTGTGGAACCCCTTGCTCAATAATAAATTCTTCCGATGTTGCGCCGTCATGTAGTGTTCTATTTTCTAGGTAGTTTCTTAATAGGTGTATCAGATAATCAGGCGTATCTACTTTTTTTAGTTTCTATAGTAATCCTTTGTGCCAAACGCTATCAAACGCTTTTTTGATATCAAGAAATATTGCTGCCGATTTTAAATTTTCGTGCTTGGCAGTCTGGACGTTTGAGGTGAGAATCGTCAGTGGATGAATGGTGGCACATTTTTCTTTGAAACCAAACTGGTGATTAGGAATTATGTTCCTAGTTTTATCATATAATTTGTTTCTTATAATTTTTTCAAATAATTTTCCTAGTACTGGTAGTAGAGTAAATGGTCGATAATTGTTAATTTTTTTTGTGATTAGTATTCGGTTTTGGTATGTTTATTATCTCACCTCTTTTCCAGTCTTCGGGAAATAAATGGTGCTTTAGACAATATTTGTAGATTTTTAAAATGTAACAATGAACCTGATAATTTAGTTGTTTAATTACTGACCATGGTATTCTGTCTACTCCTGGTGATGTATTTTTTTGCTTGTGTAGAATATTGAAGTATTCTTCTTCCTCGATTTCTATAGGGTTGTTAGGAATCTCTGTGTTAAAGTATTCGTGGTACCATCTATTTACTTCATCATATTTATTTTGATCAAAAACTGGATTTTGACTCTGCAAATTGTTGTTCGTAATAGTTTGCGAAATATGGTGGCCTTGTCTTCATTTTTGTCAAATATTTGCCCATTTTCTTCAATTTCTGGAGTATTGTGTTTAGGCTTGTATTTTGATGATTTTTTGATTTTTTGGTAAAATAGACGTCCGTTTGATTCCTCGATTTCCTGACATGTCTGCAGCCAACAATGTGTCTTATACTGAAGTATCATTTTTTGTACTATTTTGTTGTATTCATTTATTTTCTGTTTTATATTGGGGTCTGGGCCTGTGTAATATTCCCGTAACATTTTTCTTTTGGTTTTTATCATTTTGATTATGTATGGTGGAAGTTGATGGGAATAGTACTGTGTCTTAAAAGTTGGGGTATTTTTTTGTATTTCATCTGTTATTTTCTTATTAAACTGTTTTATATCTTCTATATTTTCAACCTTGTCTTCCTTATCTTCTATAAAAGAGCACATCTCCTCATTTAATTTATCTATGTTACATTTCTTGAAATTATAGATTTCTTTGGGTTGCCAAGCCGATGGGAGTTCATTTGTATCGAAGATGATTTTCATTGCCAAGTGGTCCGAACCAAAGTCTGGGATTAGTTCAATTTTCTTGAAGTTTTTCTTTATATTTTTTGTATGTAGAATAACATCTGGAGTTGTATCTTGATTGTTTGGCATTAGAAAAGTTGGTGGTGTATCTATTTTCACAAAATCACTGTTGTCTAAAAAATTTTTTAAACGTTTTTGTTTACTTCGATTAATGTTGAAATCACCTATGATAATTGCATATTTGTACAGAGATGCTTTAACGAACACATTTTCTTCAATTTTGGAATTGGGGTGTATATATACTAAAAATATATGTAAGTGATCTGAGAAGGAAATTGTAAAGTGTATACACTCATTTAGCAAATTATTCATTTTTGGAGCATTGGCTTTTCCCATTTGCAAACTTGGATGACTTTGAATTAGGCTTCCTCCCCTTGTATGATTCGTTATTAAATTTCCATGCTGCTGAATAGTAGTCCAGTTTCTGTAGGAGATGCTGGAGTTTTTTTTTAATCTTCGTTTCCACTAACATACAGTTTATGTTGTTATAAATTATATCAAGCAGTGCCATGAGTGTTTTCTCTTTGTTCTCCATGTAGAGGTTCTGTTGGTGATGTACTTGTGGGGTTATCTAAATCGAACATAAGTATATACATGTGATTGCCAAAAAAAACCGCTGTTGTATCTATGTTGTAGAGTTGAATGTACCTCTTTCTAAGCTTTTGTAAGAGCTCCTCTCTGTTGGTGTACTTGGGTTTATTAATTTTTGTTAAGTACGTATTAAGAATAAGATCGTGTATAGTAATGTTAGCATGAATTTTGTTATTCTTCGTTTTTTCTTCACTTACTTCGTAACTTTTTTTGTTTGGGGGTTTTATGGATGCATTCGGTATTCCGTCAATTGGTTTTGTGGGTCTTTTTGGACATTTGTTAGACCATGCTTTGTGGTCTTCACCTCTACAAGCTTGACATTTTGGTGGCAGGTTTGTTTTGCACTTTGAAGTGTGATGATTTTCATTGCATCTTTCGCATTTTAATGGTGCGTCGCAGTTTTCTGAGATATGATTATATTGACCACACCTTCTGCAAGGTTGCAGCGGGGTACTGGGGTAAACTGGATAGTGGCGGTATTTGTAGAATAATCCGTTATTTAATAGATATTCAAAAGAGGTGTGGCATCCAGTTATTATGCGTATTAGCATAGTTGGTTTATTGGTAGCACGTGATATAATTCTTTTGCAGTACCTATGTTTTATATTTTGTGATTTTAGAAATTCGCTTATTGCATCTTCGTTGATATATTGTTCAACCGAGCTAACTACTACCGAACATGTAGATTCAGGAATTGCTTTTGTTTGCGTGGTTTTGTTGGAAGTTTCCTTGTAGCTAATGATTTTTTTATTTTCTGCTAACTTTGCTAGCTTTGCTAACAGCCTGTATTTGTCCGTGTTTGATTTTAGTAAATAACCTTTAGATGTTTTTAATATTACATCATCTGGATTAGCACTCTCAGCTTCCCAAATTTTTACCATGTCTAATCTATTTAGAGAGTCTCCAGTGTTGATATAAAACAATGATGTATAATTTTTATTTACAATTTCTTTCATCCTAAGTGAATAGTTCTTTGTGGAATTTTTTGTGGTATTTTTATCTGTTCTTGAGGTGTTACCATTTGTGTTTTTTGTTGGTGGTCTTTTTTGTTTCTCTTGTTCTGACCGTGAGCTTGTTCCTATTATTTCATTAATTTCCATTGCATTCATCTTGTCACCTGTTCTTCTTTTTTTCCTTCTCCTGTATTCAGTCATCAACCATTCCATATCACAATCTTCCTCAGATGATACTTCAGACATTTTATGTAGTTATAGATTTTTTCTCTGCCTTTAAACACTATTAATTCAACTAATTTGTCCAGAGACCTCTATCTCAGCTTAGCTTGAACTGTGTTTTTCATTAATATTTTTGTAAATTAAAGGCTAACATTTTGGTGGTAAATTTCCACTATCTTCGAGACTATGAATAAAAAATATAAAACTATCATAATATTGACAAGTGGTATTGATAATGGAAACTATTTGAAATTTATTTCATACCAATGAAGAAAAGAGTGGGTATGTGTTAAACGTTAAGATATATAAAAGTTTCTCTTTAACTTAAAGTAATAACAGTTAAAAGGAGAATAAGAGTTTATTTAACTTACTAAAATATTGCAAGGGCTGTTGTAATGGATATTGATTATAGAATAGAGTGTCAGAAATAAATAAATGATTATTGCTACTTCTTCAAAAATAATTTGGAAACAATTGTCTGTTCAATAGCAATGCCTTCCACAGAATAATCAAGTGAAGCAATAGTTAAATTAAAGTACGGGAGCGCCATTCAATTGGGAAACGTAAACCAACAATTAATATGATTTTTTTTTCTAGTGGATCTCAAGTGATTTTTTTTACATAATTTATGACAATTTATTTTTCCTTTATCAGAGTTCATTTTTGCTTATAATGAGGGGGTTTTGCTGGAAACGAAGTAAGAAACATTTATATATTTTAATTTTTAGCATGGTCTGTCCTTATTGTCTTGATATCTATTTTAATTAAATAGCTTTCATTATTCATACCATAGGCCTCTTGCATGTGCCTTATATTTTAAATTGATTTATATATATTAATATAGTGTTACTAAACATTAGAAATTATGAAATCTATTTTCATAATTTCTAACTGGAAAATATTTTTGAATAACCAACTAATATCCGGGAGAAGGGGCATATCTGAAAACACACTCTTATTGGAGTTGACGTCATCTGTTATTAGTCTGCGCGTGCATGCGTGCAATGATTCGGACATATTTGCGGTTGTTTCCTAAAATTATTTAGTTGTATTCGGTCTGTGAATTGTACCATATTTAAAAGGGTTTAAATTGTTTTAAACATGACTGAAAAGAGTTATTATTTCAAAGGTCAATCGGATAGTTCACCCCGTACGCCTGCCTGCCTGCCTGCCTGTGCCACAAAAATATTCATAAATAAAAAACTATAAGTCCTAGATGAAATTTTTTTTTTTAAAAAATTTCCGGTATCTTAGCTTCAATCGCCTCGCTGCATATATATGACAATTTTCAAAAATAAAAAAGTTTGTCGCTTAGTCAAAATTACGAGTACATTTTTAGCGAAGTATTAGTCATGTGATAAGATCATTGTTAATTAAAGAAAATAATAAACAATAATCGATAGAAACAAAAGACCATTGGAAGTGTTTATTTGTGTACTTGAATTAAAAAAAAAATCAGATCGATAGCTCAATTAGATTTGAAAATATGGCAGTGTAAATGTTAAAAAACACTATTTTTATAATCAATTAATTTCTCAAGTTTTTTTGAAATAAAAAATATCTACCACAAAAAATATATTAAATAACCATTTTCTATGTAGAATTTTTCACTTTATAAAAAATACACTCTGGTGCTAACGCAGATTTTTTTTTCTCGAGAACGGAGAGATTTTTATGGTCTATTTCGCTCCACTATCAAGCTATTACAAGGGCAACGTCCATGAATAAAATTAATTTAAAATGTACGCTAGTGCTGTGCATCTCCTGACGGATCTATTCAAACTTTAATGTTGAATACGATCTGTAAAATAAAAAATAAGAAAAAATCCTTTACACACTGTGTTTTGTATTAAGTAAAGATTCTAAAAATGCTAAAATTATATTTTGTGCTAACATCATAGTTTTTATATTTGGTTCTTACAGCTCTGAAGATGGAAATCAGCAGCGAAATGTTAGTCTTTAATTAAAAACAAATATAATATGAATAAATTGCTTGTGATTTTTCTCTCCTCCAAATTTCTTAATGCAAATGATAATATTTAGGCTCCATAAATCATTTTAAATAGATTACTTATAAGATATATTTCAATCAAAATCTATTTGCTAGCCAACTGGATAAAAAACTTCTCCATTCGTTTTGTCTTGTAGTTTTTGTTAGTATAAATAGAATAAATTTCTTTGGAAACTATGTAGTAACTGTTTTAAAAATCAATATTGAAGTGCTATCCCTATGAAGTTTAATAGATCAAGAATTAAAAAAAGAGAAATCTATTTCAAAACATTAACATATTCATTGTCGACTAGGTATGTGCAATGCTGTAGATATCAGCCATGGCATTTGAAAACAAAAATTTGTTTACAGAAAATGTGGATTACTTAATCTTGCAAATGTTTCATCACATTTTGATTGACTTTCTAGCATTGAATAAAGTTCAATGCTAAAAATGAATTAATAAATTGTTGCAGTTGTTTATTTTCGAAAAAATATATTTGGCTTCAGGGGCCATCCATAAATGATGTCACACCAATTTTTGAGATTTTAGACCCCCTCCTCCCCTATTGTCACGTTTTATCACGCTGAGTTAGACCTCCCCCAAAAAAATTACATCATGCTTATAGAGACCCCCCTTATGTTTTTTTCGATTCCGTTATTTATTATTCATATTTTTCGCCTCATGGTGCTAGTGAAAAACCAAAAAAAATTTTTGTCGCCTCATGAGCGCAATGCTACTGAAAATCAAAAAAAAATATATTCACAATATTTTTCTTTTCTTGATTCGTTCACCATTCGTTACGTCACACTGAGTCAGACCCCCTCCCTCCCCGTTATCACATTTAGTCACGTAATTACGAACCCCCTCTCCCCCCCTGGAGCGTGACGTCATTTATGGATGGCCCCTCAGGAATAAAATAAAAATGTTAGGTACAACAGAACTACTTGTAATAACTACAAAGATTTGTTCTCTTTATACACACTTTCAATAATTTTCGAAATGGGTCAGATTAACTCTTTCCCTTTACTTGATATGGTCTTTTGAACTCTACAGTAAAGTAGAAATTACTGAGCTAAAGAAATAATGTGCTAATTGCCCTATAGAGGCAGTGAACATACTTTGTGATACAAAAAAAAATATATAACCAGTATATTTCACTATGTATATTTCTAAATAAATAATCATTTTAAAACTTGTTTTCTAACATGAAACAGCTAACTGCAGCTTTATACCTATATAATTTATCTATAATTAACTAGTAGTAATAAATGTAAATATTGTAATTGAAAGAGATTATTTAAAAATATATCTTTAGTGTTTTAATTCAGCTTAAGTCAACAACAGAATTGCATTGCATTATTTTGTTAATAATTGTACAAAATAGATTTTTTCGTTCCACATCTGAATATTACGTTTTTTTATGTTCAATAAAAATAATACATTACAAAATATCATTGTCTTATTCCAAAGTTCCTACTGTACCTACTCAGTAATGTAGAGATTATAAAGTCGAGCTTTTCTTCTTTTTTACCTCAAGTTTAGTAGTGCAATATATGTATGGTACAGTGATATAATTACAATTTTTGTTGACAAAAATTTATCGGAGTTCGTTATTTATAAACCTTACATTACATGAACGTAATCTTTAACTCGACTGCATTATATATTTGTCTAGTAACTTTAAAGACATGTAACATATAATATACCAGAACTACCAGATAACAAAGCATTACAGAAATATGCTGTTGAACACATTGCATGTATCCAGATTTTACAAAAATTGTACAATAGCGGATAGCTTGCAATGAGAGCATATTAGTGGAATAAAACTAAAATTCGTAGGGAATAATTGTCTTAACCACGGAATGTTCAAAATCGTGTTTTTAGGTTTTTCTTAAATATCTCTGGTTGTATAACTCACTGAGGAAAATAACAAATTGTTCATAATGAAAAGGTGGAAAAAAAAAAACTAGATCTATCTGAACCGTTTTGATAATTTTTTTAAGTTACAACAAATATATGTCCGATCTAAATTAGAATACTGTTGTGTTATTTGGCATCCTAGAACTCTGGCATACACTGATGTTGGAAAAAATACAAAAAAATTTTTTAAGATCCGTGTGCTTAAAAAAACATGGGACATATCCTCTTTTAATATCATATGAACACCAAAGAATTGAATTTAATGTAACTCTTAAGCTATAGCATCGTTAAAAGGTTCAAATTTTGTTCATTTTTAACGTGTTACATGGCCATATTGTTGCACCTGATATACTATCGGCCATAAATATTAACGTACCTGATATTAGATTAAGAGTTAGAGATAATGTATTCAAAATATTTAATGTAAATTCCCCTATTGAGAATTGTTTAAAAACCTGTGATATAGATATTTTTTATACTGATAAAAATAGGCTATACTCCCATCTGTGACAAAATATTCTTTTGTCATTAAGTTAATGTATTTACCTACGATCACTACAGTAAATAGTAAAAAACACACTACCTGCCGTCTATGTATGTTGAATTTTACATATTGTAAACAAAACGCACTGTAAACAAATCGCACGGAACATGCAATTACAGGTGGCTTATATCGCTGACGTGGGGTTTAAAAAAACAAATGCGCTTACGTAATTTTCAAACACTGTCAAAACTGACGTAATATTTGTTGAATAATATTGTTGACTAGTAAACTAAATCCAGATTTTACCAAATAAAATAAATAAATATGATCTTAGGTAAAGTATAGTAAATAATTCGAGTTGTAAAGCAATTACGCACTCATGGAAATATGCACTCGCCACTACACGGCATCATGCGTAACTTTTTCATTCGTGCGTAATATGCTTCTTACAACACTCATTACGTAATATTACTATTGTATATATACATATATTTGTTTTCATTTTTTTTCTCTTTGAAAATTTTTACCAAACTGTATACATGTAAATGTCTCTGTTTGTATGCACTATATATAAAATAAATTAAAAAAATAAATAAAATAGAACAATAATTGAGAAAGGCCATTTTTAAACAATTGATGATAACTCAAACATTAATGCATATATTTTAACAAAACTTTAGGAGGACATACCACTAATGGAGCTAAGTCATATTGTACCAAATTTTAAGTCGCCATGTCAATAACAATGCCTAAATAACAAAAGCAAAGTCGAAAATTGAATTGTCAATTGTTTAGTGCATCAAGTTGTACAACACAATTTTTTTTTCGGATTGTAGTTTTTTCATATTCTTCATGATATTAACAAACATTTTTTAAAACCATTTTCTTTAATACGATTAATTTAAAAAAATAAATAAATGCATTTTACTCATCAACATTTTGCCTAAAAATAAAAATTATTAGCATGTATCAAAAATTTATAAAAAAAAATCTGTAAAAGTATTTATGCAAAACTTTCCTCTCTATTTAGTATCTTTTATTTATTCATTATCTTTTTCTTCCTTGACAGTTGTATTAACTATAACATGCGAAATATTATCTGTCACATCTTTTCATTAGTTTTATTAGAGAGACCACCCCATATATATTTTTTTGTATTTTTCCTTGCGTTAACTAGTGATACAGCAAATAGTTTTACCGAATGAATCGCAATTAATGAATAACTATACAGGGTGTCCCAAAATCGCCGGAGGCTCGTAATGACAGATTCTTTACAACATTCTGAGACAAAAAACTTAATACAATTATGTCGAATCTCCAACCAATTTCGAGTTAGACTTTATCGAATTCTCGCAAAAAAAAGTTCCCTATGTGAGGCTATTATTATTAAATTTGTAGATAGGCACTGTAAACAAAAAGAATTAAGATTAAGAAATTATATTTTGGACATAACTAGGAGTTTTAAGTAGTGAGTTAAATGTTCAAAATGGCCCCCTTCCACTTGCAAATAAAGACGTACTCATCTGTTTAAATTCTGCACAGCTCTTTGCACCATTTCTGGTATAAACATCGCTAATGTTTCGATTATCTTGTCCTCTAGGTCGTTTAGGGTATGAATAACCTCCCTACTGTAAATGTTGTTGTTTTAAATGACCCCAAAGATAATATCAAATCATATCAAATCAAATCTGCTTTATTGTCTAAAAAATACAAACAGGGCCGGATTGAGGATTGGCGCGCCCCTAGGCTAATCATATATTGGCGCCCTCTTATTTATAATGGAAGAACATTAATAAGCGGGGAGGTGAAATCTGAAAAAACAATTATTATCCAGATTCAAAATTGACGAGGGGGGGGGGGAGAAGTTTCAAAAACAATGTTTGTCCCACTTTCAAAATTGATGAGCGGGGGCGAGAAATCTAAAAAAAAATTTTAACCAACACTGATGACTAGGAAGAAGGAAATGAAAAAAAAATGTTTTTTTCAAAAACGAAAATTGATTAGAGGGGGGGGACAAAATAATTTTTTTTTAATAAGCAGAGAGCGCAATGAACTCGCGACGACCCTCATTTTACGTATTGTCACCCCTAAGCTATAATCTAATTAGCCTTATGGATAGTCCGACCCTGGTGGCCAGCGGCTACAATAAAGGAAGCAGAGAGATATAATATCTATCTCTTTCCGTTCCTATTTTCCTATAAATAATCCTGTAAAATGTTGATATATTGGAAAGGAACATATAAGAGACGTATACATTTCCTTAATTGGCACAAAAAGTTGAGCTGGCGCATGCCAGTCAAATTGCAGCGTTTTTTGCTTTCGCGCTTTTGGACGAACAATGAGACCGGCACTGAAAGTATAAAGAGGTGTACAACAGATGATCCAATCACCCAACCCAACCTTCTCTGTACACTTTGAAAATTGTCATGAAAACTCGTAAAAGTGAGCTAGTCTGCTGAAATTCCAGCGTCTTCAAAGCGTACTGACAATGTTGGTTCCAGCAGACCAGCTCACTTTTACGGGTTCGCATAACAACATTGAAAGTGTGTCGGTTGATAGATTGGGTCATCTGTAGACCCATATTTAAGTGCAGCGCAGGTCGGGTGTTTTTTTGTACTATCCACGGGTTTAGGTAAACATCCCTTCGCTGAAGTATACAATACAGAAATAATAAATTCGACAATTTTATCAAAATAAAATAATCAAATAACAAATAAATAATTTTCTTGCACAAAAAAAAGTACCGACATAAATATAGGAAGGCCTCTGGTTATAACCGGAAGGAGCAATAAAAACTTCGGATATGAATAATTTCTTAAACGTATGAACAGGACTCTACTTAAAATCATATCGCATTTTCTATTTCATATTATTTACTTCTCTCTCAGATCCTGATATCTGAAAATTAAATATAAGTAAATGAATAGTTAGATATTTTGGTATTTATAATTCTTAATACGGATATAATTATAAAATGTAACCAAAATAGTTAACCGTAGAATGTAGAATGGGTATACATAGGCTTATACAAATTTATTAATTTCGGCCCAGATACGATGGCAGAGTACAAAACTTTTTTAAGCTTGTCTTTCCTTAAACAAACAATTTTTTTACGCTCATTATCTCAACTCGATTTTATGGCTGTTTTTTCCGCTAGCCCTTATGCATTATACGACGGTGCAATACGTTTTATTTTCCAAAGGTCAATGGTAAACAGTTGGTATCTGTCGACCGTCGGGAGATAAATTTAGATAGTTTTTTTGAATTGCCAAAGCGCCCACTCGTGCTTCGCCGCCCCCTCGCGCTTCGGCGCCCCTAGGCTATAGCCTATTTAGCCTTATGGATAATCCGGCCCTGAATACAAAAGACTTTTATTGACAAAGCCAGACCTTAATCTACAGTATGTTTCACTTCTGGTGAAGACACCCCTGTATCTTTTTTATTTGTGGCCGAATTCATTTCAAATTTTGATCAGCCATACAACTCCATAAGACGACTTTATTCAATGCATAAATGCCGCCTAGATCTAAAACGCCGACCTACTGCAATAAAAAGAAAATAGCAATTTTCGAGAAATTATAGTAGGCTTAGAGATAGATAAAAATTTTGTTAATAAAAGTTGTTCGGAATCACCTGTAAAATTTTGTGAAAATCGGAATATTTTCAAAAAAAATTTTTTGTTTTACTTCTCGTGAAGACACCCCTGTATCTTCTTTATTTGTGACCGAATTCATTTCAAATTTTTATCACCCATAAGATCACTTTACTCAACACATAAATGCTGCCTAGATCTAAAACGCTGGCCTACTGCGATAAAAAGAAAATAGCAATTTTCAAGAAATCATAGTAGGCTTAAAGATAGACAAAAATTTTGTTAATAAACGTTGTTCGGAATCACTTGATATGCACCCTTGTAAAACTTTGTGAAAATCGAAATATTTAAAAAAAAAATTTGTTTCACTTCTCGTGAAGACACCCCTGCATCTTTTATATTGTGGCCGAATTCATTTCAAATTTTTATCAGCCATACAACTCCATAGGGCGGCGATTTTATCTAACACCTAAAGAGAACTATTTCCAACAAATTAAAGTTGTGAACAAAAATCAGCATTCAATAAAACGCTATCTTGAAAAGGATTAAAAACCTTTTATTATTACACATCAACTTAAATGTAATAACGTTTTCTTTTTTTCAATGGTTTTATAATACTTGAAAATCTGTATGTATGTATGTATTATGTATGAATGAATCAAATTTACCCACCTCTCATTATTCATTTGAGCTGAAATTTTGCATACACGTGAAATTAAGTAATAATAATAATAATAATAATACATTTATTTTCCTTCCATATATACAAAAAAACAGGTTAACAAATATTCATAAAGTACCATTGTATGGTTGAGGAAAACCACTAGGCTGTGTTCAAGCAAGTAGTGCAAGGCACTACCCCCCGGATTAATACACTAACCTAGGTTACTATATCATAAGAATACAAAATGTATAACTTACAGTGCCTATCTGAATAAATAATTTCAATAATAATTGTGTTTAACTTTCATTTGCTGTAAAAAGTTCTCTTTATGTGTTAGATAGATCGTCTCATGAAGTTCTATAGCTGATGAAAATTTGAAATGAATTCGGCCATAAATAAAAAAGATACAAGGCTGTCTTCACGAGAAGTGAAACAAATTTTTTTTTTTTTTAATATTCCGGTTTTCACCAAATTTTACAGGGGGGGGGCATATCAATTGATTCCGAACAACTTTCAGTAACAAAATTTTTGTCTATCTCGAAGCCTACTATGATTTCTCGAAAATAGTGATTTTCTTTTTATCGCAGTAGACCGGCGTTTTTGATCTAAGTGGTATTTATATGTTGAGTAAAGTGATCTTATAGAGTAGAAGATACAGGGGTGTCTTCACGAGAAGTGAAACAAAAATTTTTTTTTGAGAAAATTCCGATTTTTACAAAACTTTACAGGAGAGCATATCAATTGGTTCCGAACAACTTTTATTAACAACATTTTTTTCTATCTCTAAGCCTACTATGATTTCTCGAAAATTGTGATTTTCTTTTTATCGCAGTAGTCCGGCGTTTTAGATCTAGGCGGCACTTATATGTTGAGTAAAGTGGTCTTATGGAGTTGTATGGCTGATAAAAATTTGAAATGAATTCGGTCACAAATAAAAATGATACAGAGAAGTGAAAGACACTGTATAAGGTGTCATTAAAATTTTAAAAAAAGTTGATATCATTTGCGCAGAAAACACAATTAGAAAATTTAAACATAGTTCACATAATGTCAGTTGGTGCAAATCGGTTTATAAATAAGTAAAGAAAAAGAAACATACATACCGTGTCGAACTGAGAACTCTTTCTTTTATAACTTTCATGAAGTTGGTTAAAAAGGGAGTGAACCAGCTTTCACACTCACTCCTATGTATTTTTAATATAGTCACAAAATGCACTGAAATCAATGCAATGTCTTACCTGAAAAAATCTTCAATTTCTTACTGGGAGATTTCCCTGTGGAAATATTAATATATTTTTTTTAACTTTAAACTGCCCAGTTGAGGGAAAATAATAGGTAGTGCTGTTGGTAGCAATTTATTTTGGTACACCTTTGTGAACATTTTGGTCTCAAAATGACGTGCATACAATTTATAGTTATTGTAAAGTTCAGCTGAACTTTTTCTTGCTAAATCCTCACGATAGCATGTTACCAACTACAATTTCGTCCTTAAAAGAAGAAAGGTTCACAATTGCTTGGAAATGCTTATAATTTACATAAATAATAAAGTACCTTTGGGGATCCTTAGGAAACCGAAATATGACAATGCTTTTTCCTGTCGTTCTGCTTAAACATTCCCAAACAGCACAAATTGTTCCACCTTATTTACTCATCATATCACTAATAAAAATTACTAGTTAACATTATAATTTCTTACCTATGCACAGCACAATAGCCCAATTTTTGGTAAAAATATATTTGGATATTATGTCACAGAATATCATTTATCGTTTTAACGTTTTATCCTAAAATGTACCTACAACAAAATGGCGACAATGGAATATTGACGGGAAGCCTAAACGTCATTTCTGGTAGTTCTCTATTCTGTGGTATTAGCTAGAAGAGTAGTTGTTTTGATTGGTTTTCCAATTGCGGCAAACCAGACAAATGAACCCCGTGAGGGTACAAACAAATTCATTGATATGTGAAAACGATTACTGTGAAAATTATTAGGGGCTACTGTCAACAATACGAATTGAAGTTTTCTCCATGCGAGAATGTCTATATATCCAAGGAGTGTTTTAAAGTGTTTACATAAGTAGTATATTAGCGTGACCAGATTAAAGTATCAATATACAGAAAGTAGATGTCATATTAACACGTTTGCTGGTGATGACGCCATATGGCGACGCAGTAGTATATTGCGCAATGCTGGTGTTGCCACATGGTGATCTGGTCATATGTATATTATATTCTATTCTATTGCTCATTCTGTATTTGGCATTGCCGGTGGGTGCATGTAATATAATCAGCGTGCAGTTAAAGTGTTATGAAGATTATTTTCATACCCAGCGATGAGTGATAGCCAGGCAGACCTTCAGCTACTAAAAGGCCTAGGAGGACTCCTAAAACTGTCGACAGGGATTTTCTTACTGAAGAACAATTGAACACCTAAGTGGATAAAGGTGTTATGTCGCATTTTTAAAAAAAATTACTTTATGCAATTTTTGAACACCCCTGATATAGATTTAACACCCAGTAAACGGTGAATTCTAAATTTGTAATATTTTATAGAAACTTCTTAATTATAAAGGTGCCATGTCATACATACAACCAGTGGATGTACACAGTTTTGGTCAGAAAAATCTAGTTTCATAAGAGCTTGATATTTTTCTTTAATATTAGTGTAAACAAAAGAACATAACCCAAAATTATCTATTACTATGAGAAGATGCCAGGGCGGAGCCAAAATGCGTGAATATTTTTACCAGTGGCATAGCTTTATCTGGGGTATAGGAATGTGTAATTGCAATAAAAGTTTCGCGGTCAAGGAACTGTGAAAATGGAGTAGATTAAAACTTGCCAACTGTTACGAGTAACTTTTGTTCAGGAGAAGTGTAAGAATAGTAAGTTCTAGTAAACTTTACCTAATAAAGTTGTTTTATTATTATTATTACCGTCGCCGCCGCTCTACTGCAGGGCGCCGCCGCTCTACTGCAGGGCACCGCCGCCACTGGTGTTGACATTGAATGTCACGTAATTCTTTTTCATTGGTTTAGAATGATGGAGCGCACAAACTCGTTTCTGCGCATATTTTTTGCTGGCATCTTCTCATAGTAATACTACTATATTATTCATTTGAATCGAAGACAAAATAAATAAGTTCCAACTCAAAACCGTTTTGTTTAATTTACTCAAAACTTTAAAAGTGTGACATGACACCTTTATCCACTTAGGTCTTCAATTAGAAGCTGTTTTATACGATTCGGACGAAGACTTGGATGACCTCTACAATACTGACGAGTCAGATCTGGAGTGTTCCGGGGCGGATGATGAGTCGGAAGATGATGAAAGTGAAGACCCCGGAATAGAACAAGAAGGCGAGGATGATTCCATAGGAGGTAATCCAACATCTCCACAGACAGTACCCTTGGGGCGTACTCATCCCCCACTGACACCACCAGTAAATTGGTCTAGTACTGCCGAAGATATACCATTACAACTTCCGTTCATGAAAAAAGAAGAACTTTTGGTACTGCCTGCAGATAAATAATCCTTTCCTGTATTAGAGCACAAAGAAACTCCCTAAGGGGTAGTTGCATTATCGAAATGACAAATTTTCTAAAGCGATTATAAATAACCCATCATTAGTGAGAAGCTTTCACAGTTTTTTTCTTTATTTTAGGAAACAAACCAATCGATTATTTTAATTTGTTGGTGGATGATCAGTTTCTGGAGCTGATTGTGACAGAAAGTAATGAACATGCGACGAATATTTTATTAAATAAAGGTGGAAGTGAACATGACAGGATAGCGCAATGGAAAGATACAGAAACAGTGGATGAGCTACCCATTTTTCTTGTTTTGCTTTTACATATGGGTACAATTACTTTGAATCGGATGCAGGATTACTGGAAGACACATCTCCTGTTCGGACTGAAATGTTTTGCAAAACAAATGACTAGAAATAAATGATTTTTCGATGCCTCCACTTTGTGCGTAATCCCAGTGTAGGTGCACTAAATCCTCCTGATCGTTTATTTAAAATAAGGAGTATGATTAATTATTTTAATAACAAAATGAATAACGATAGACGAATCAATGATTCTTTGGCGAGGTCGATTAATTTTTCGTCAATATAATAAAAATATAAATATAAAGTATAAAATTGTACATACTGACAGACTGTGTCGGAGTTATCTTAAAATTTGCGGTATACACAGGAGTGATAGATGACATGGGTGGAAGGGGTCATGCTGCAAATGTAGTGTTGCATTTATTGCAACAAAAACTTAATTCTAGTGACTCCATATTTATGGATAATTTTTATAACAGCTTTGATCTTGTCAACAATTATTGGAAAACAAAACATTTTGTATGGGAACATTGCGTGTCAATTTGAAAGACAATTCATTGTTAAAAACTTGCAAATTAAAAAGGGGAAGTTCCAAATGTAGCTATGCAGAGGGGGTTATGGCTGGCAAGTGGAATGATTAGAGATGTGGCATTTATTACCACTGAATTTCCAGATAAAATGGTAGAATATTCAAACAAGGGGGGAGGTCAGGAAAAATAAAAACCTAAAGCATATTATTACAATAAATACATGGGCGGAATTGGTCATCAGAATCAAATGTTCCAGAAAAACTGTTCGCTGATACATGAAATTGGGAATACATATATTTCAATTATTGTTCTCGAATGTCCATTCAGTATATAAAAAATATATACATTCAAAAATGTTCTTATATGACTTTAGAATAAATATTCTGGAACACTTATTGCGTCCCAAACCGCCACCCCCAAGAAACGCGTAAATGCATCATATTACCCCACAAAATTTCCTTATAGTTTGAACCAAAGTAGGGGAAGTAGGCGCCGTTGCAAATACTGTGCATCAAAGGGGATCAAAAAAAATACCATGTATTTTCGCGAAAACTGCCCCGACAAGCCTGAGCTTTTTGTGGACTGTTTTGACCACCATTTCATTCCTAAAATTTTGTAACTCATTGTATTTTTATGTAGCTTAATTTGTTTTTCTAAAGTTTTAAGACAGATGGAAGCATTCTTATTTCGTCACTGGAAAGACGAAGAGGCGTATCTCATATAAATATACATTATAGATACGCCTCTTCGTCTTTGCAGTGACGATTTATAGATTGGCAAAACCTACACTTTATATCAGGGTGGCCACTTTTTCTCCACAACAAATTTCCCTGACTTTTCCCGGTTTTCCGGGCGATTTTTTAGTTTTTTCCCTGACTTGTCATTCCATTTTGTCATATGTTATTTTCCTTACAACTGCTCGTTAAGTGAACGTGATTAGTTGTATGATTTATCCCATTGACTTCAGCAGTTTTAAATGAAAATCAGTCTTTTTACCCATATTTTAAAAGTATATATGAATAGAAAAGGTAAATATTATCAAAAAGAAAAAACGACATTCGGCATTGACTGGATTTTCACAAAAATCCCTGACTTTCACCAACATTCCCTGACATTTCCCTGACCTATTAAATTCCCTGACTTTTCCCTGTTTTCCAGAATGTGGCCACCCTGTATATGTGCGACACCATATGGTGACATCAGCATTGCGGAGAAAATTCTTTCAACAATGTTGGCGTTTTTGTTTTTGTTTATTTTTAATACAAAATTTACATTTCCTATGTCTAATTGGATTGTTATAAAACGTTTTGGCAATTAAAAAAAACCTACTCGGCACCTGGCGATACCAAAATCCATCAGTAGCTAACGTGTTAAATAAAAAAAGTGTGAATGACTGAATTTGAATAAATTATTTTTAAGTATCTTCAATATATATTTTAGTATTGTAGTAGTGCCAAACGATAAGCCGTGAAAAAGAATCCAGCGGAAATTCATTGGCATGCAGTTTACTCGCGCAAAACAACTGTTGATGCGCACATTAAATCGTAAAATTTTTTGGTGTTCTTGATTTTGGATGATTTTGATTTAGGATTTTTTTTTTAAGGCTTTGCGTTTGGCACTATTGGCATCCATTTTAAAATTAAAAAAAAAACACAAAAAAAAGAAACAAAAAAAATCGATTTGCACAGCCTTCTGCACGCCTAAAATTTGCGTTTCTGGCATTTTCATGGTAATTTCATTCATATATATGATTGGCATGCATTTTAAAAACGTTGCACCTGACTGGTCATGTACCGCCAATCTATTAGCAGCAAATGCTTTACAATTGATCAAAGAAGGTTACTAAAAATATGACGAAAACTTTAAAATATTTTATTGAAAAAATAAATGATAACATTAAAATGGTATCTAACCATTTAAGTCTATAACAATTGCCCAAAAAATGTACAATTAGCAAAACACTGTACAAAACTTAGAAATCAACATAACCATTTAATTAGAGGTTTTAGGCATAATATTTATTCAATAAGTTGCTATACAAAACTTTATTTTTCATTCGTCACGTCTGTTATTATGTAAATAGGTAGAAATATTAGATTCAGTATAGTCCAAAATTTTTCTCTGACACTGCCTAATGTATTGCTGTTGCTTGTGATAGATTTTTAAACATCCTTTAATTGCTATAAAAGTTAAACCTCCTAAAATGGTTCTGTGAAAATTCGACTTAACTGAATCAAAAAAGAATTTTCCAAACATATTTGCAATGGTTGGCATGAGAAGGGCTCCGCAAAGAACTCTTGTTGCTGATACAGGATTTGAGAGAGGAGGCAAATCATTGTCACCTGAAGATTCTGTGTTTGTGTCCGCTTCAATTCTAGAACAAAACTTTTCATTAATATGGCAAGAAAAAACAAATTTCTCTATTGTTAGTGTATAGACAATGAATTAAATAACATGAAAACGAGTATATATTAGTGGAGTCAAATTAAGCATATAAAAAAGGGAAAGAATTGTTTTGCTACAGTGATTTTATCGTTTTAATTTCTCTTAGCCAGAGTCGGACTGATTTAAATCAGCTGGTTTTTTAAATTAAAATCACGAGTTATATCAATCTGGAATACTTTTGAAAAAAATTCAAATATTGAAAATAAAATAAACGTAGAACAAAAAATGGGCAGCTACTCGCGGCTGGAACCTCCAAACCAAATGTTTGAGAGAATTCGTTACTTCAGTTAATAACTGGACTTGTTACGTCTTAGCTATAAGAAGCAGATCTTCGTTCCATGGGTGTTAGAACTTATACGTTAACGACTCACCTTGAGAGACTCAGAGAATTCTTTTTTGACGGAAAACAGTGAACTGTGAGATATTGTTGAAATCAGAACAATATCAACTTTCGAATGGTACAATAAAAAATTGATGCTAAGCCAAAAAAAATAAGAAAAAATATCTGCATCAATATCAGTTTTTTAGTTCCAGCACTATCGTATCCACATACATACATACAAACACACATACACAGACATTCTTTAAAAAACACTTTTTCGTGTTCCTGGGACCTCAGAACCTAAAAATAATATAGTCCTATTTTCAATTTTGGACCGATTACATAACTTCTCCGTTTTTATAGGTGGAAAGAAGTTAAAAAATGAAATCAAAAACTAGTTTTTTAAATTTCGAATACATACTGCAAGAAAAATAAGGTAAAGTAAAAGTTGGAACTGACTAGATATAGTGTGTTGCGATAATAATTAGCTATACAGGGTCCGCCACTTAAAAGTCCGGGCTTGCAACTTTCTTATTTTTTAAACGACGACCATGTTGGGCACATCAAATTGTAGTTATTTTTAAGGCATTTAAACATGTGTACAGAGTGATTTAAAAAAAAATTTTTTTAAAAAATTGTTAGGAAAGAAAACTTAATTTCCTTGAATATTTTTTCCCTCATCCTGTACATGTGCATTAATGTTTTCTTATAACAGTTTTAATTAGCTTCAATTTATGTTATTACGTCATATTCGAAATTCTTTTTGGTTTTAGAGAAAGAAATTAAAAACACTCCTTCCGATTCCAAACTGATTTTTTTTTAAATAACTGAAAAAATGTAAATATTAATTTTATGCTTTATTTGTAAAAAACATATCACAAACAATCCTCAACGTAACAAAACAGCAACAAAAAACAAAAGAAATCAATATTTTTAAAAACAAACTTTATTAAAATGTACTAAGTAATAGGAAATTGCAAAATTTTTATTTATTTATTTATTTTTTTAATAACATAAATTGAAGCTAATTAAAACCTTTATAAGAAAACATTAACACATTTCATGTACAAGGTGAGGTAAAAAAATATTCAAAGAAATTAAGTTTCCTTTCTTAACAACTTTTTCAAAAAAAAATTTTTTAAATCACACTGTATGTATGTTTAAAGACTTTAAAAATGTCTACAATTTGATGTGCCCAACATGGTTATGGCTTCAAAAATAAAAAAGTTTTACAAGCCCGGGGACTTTTAAGTGGCGGACCCTGTATATGCTTGTAATAATGAACAAAATAGAAACTGATGGCTTTAAAACAATAAGTAAAAAATCAACAAAATGGCTATGTAAAAATGTAAAATTACTCGAACTTTCCTAAATATCTCCGGTCCTAGTAACCGCATCGTAAAAATAAAACGGATGCCTAAGGAATCACTACTTCCATATCCAAATTTTCTATCAAAGTCACAACGAAAAAATTTTGTATGTGAAAATAATTGTTTATGGAACTTTAATAATATAATATTTGAAATATTCTACCTCAAAAACCCATAAAACGATACCCCACATCTGTAGTGGGGTGGGGGTGGATGAAATAGAAAAATATTTTGAGGTTTCTGGTTCTTGTACACATACTAAATCACAATTTTTTTTCATCCCCTTTGATAATGGGGTGGGGGTGGTAATGGGGGTGGCTAATGCCAAAATTTTTTTTAAGACCTTAGCTTTTCTTGTATATACCAATTTTATGGACTTTTACCTGCTTGATTTACGTATTTACCCCAAATTTACCCCAATTTACCCCCCAACCCTTCGACGGAACAAGATGAAAATATAATCTAGTTCCAGATCTCGTTAAAGTACATTATGTGTACCAAATTTCAAGTCAATATCTTAAACGGTTCCAGAGTAAACGTGCACACAAAAAAGTTAGACAGACAGAAATTTTTGTTGTTTCATGACATTCTAAGCCTATTTGAACAATAAACATTTTAAAAAATTTTTTTTGTCGTTACTATACTTCCACTGGATGTGGAAGTAAAAGTACCAAATTGTTCGCAATAAAACTTCAACCAAAACTAGATCAACAAATAAATTTTCTGACAACTTAAATTGTCAAAGAATAACCGTTAAAAATTCCCCTTATCGTTGGAAATTACATTTTTGTCACATTAAATTTTTAATTTTATTTTTAATATTGTACCTATCTAGTCGGTTAGCCTAGATGTTTTAATTGTACCATTTTATTATAGTTGGCATGTATTGTGTCATAATTTTATCTCCCCTGAATTTACACTGATTATATCCCTCATAAATTATGAGGCCAATGACATTTCGTGAATTTTTAAATTTCAACCAATGGGAACAGTTTTACACTGAATACTCTCAATTGGACTAAAACAAAATAAAATATATTACAAATTCAAGAATTATTATTTTTGTTTATAATTACTATGTACTTGATTAAAAAAAAAAAATAGTACGCTTTATTTTAGCAATGTAAACATGACTCTTGCAAAAAATATTGATAACAGTCAATTATCTGTCATCTGTCACAATTTTTTTCAAGTTTATTAATACGCAAGTGCGTAATGATGGACATATTCGTCTTTATAGGTCTTGTGGGCAAAGGTACAATCAAAATTTTACATTAGATCCAATTAAATCAGGACGTTTTGCTTTTAATTTTTTTGGGCATGGATTAGTCATCGAGGAATGGGAGTGTATTGGTTTATTGATGGTCATCTTACAGCCAGTTTTACAATCGTTGGTTAACTAATGGTTGATCATAGGTTTACTATGAAAATCCATTTCACAATGTCTGTTTAATTTCCAGGTCTTGGTTATCTTATGGTTAAGCAAACCAGCAGAATAGGTATTGGTAAACCAATAATTCCTGATTAATAATAATATAACATCAAGATGCAGATTGCACCGCTAGTGCAAATACAAATTTTTGTTTAATTTAACTTCGAAGATATTAGAAACAGTGCAAATTAAATGGGCTATTTTTCCAGTTTGGAACATGGATATTTTCAGCAACCCAAGTATCTAATAACATTAGAAAAAAAAAACAATCACGCTGCGTAAATATACCTATCTTTATAATTATTTCAATTAAACATTAATACTTTATTATTTTCACGTTTTTTAATACCCATATATAATTGAATTTTAAGAAATAATGAAGTTTTTTTTATTAAATCGTTTTAAATCTACATATCCAGATTGACCGAGACATTTACAGTACACATGCATTAATAATATTTCTTCAGGAGTAAATTTGTCACCATTCTTATCGATATATATTTATTTTTCATTTGCGAAAATGCATAAGTATAACTAAATAGGTACATTTAGAAAATAATACTCTGCGTAAATTCAATAATTATTTCTTTACAAATTTCAGATATACAAACTAATGTACTAACAGAGTAATAACACAATCATATTGAACATATTTTACGAAGGGTAAACCGCTGGTGCATTATGATGTACAAGACCTATGCATTGCAATGAATTGCAGTACATAGTTGGTGCATTTAAATGCCGACGGTGAATTTAAATGCATTGTTAGAGAATTGTGGTGCATTGCGATGCATTGCAATGCTTATCAGTGCATTTACGTGCATTTTTGTGCATTGAGGAGGAATTGTGCTGCATTTTATCACGTTTTAGGACGGTGCATACGCGTGAATCAGTTTCGCAGCAAGCAACAGGTGTATTGGTCGGGTTACAGTCTGATAGTGATAGTGTGTGTTGTGAAAAAACTTTGTTTACGATCGAGAAGTTGTTAAATAAAATATAAATGTAAGTAGGTGTAGATTATATAGTGAATTGTGTGAGTCGGACGAAAAAGCCGACTATTGTCTGACGCAACCAGATTAGTTCTCCCTCCCGTTTTCGAGGATACTGAAACGTGGTGCTGACAGAATTTTTCCTTGGAACAATGGCCAAAAACCATCCCCAAACGGCGGTTAACGCATATTACTTGGTGATCTCCCGTTTTTGAGGATGCTGAACATCGTAGTGGTGGTAGAGTTTCTTGATGGGATGATCCACCCCCGCAAACGGCCAAAAACCATCCCCAAATGGGGGTAAATGTGTATTATAATTGTTTGAGGGACTCTTACTTGGTGATCCTCCGTTTTCGAGAACACCGTGGTGATGGTGGAATTCCTCCCCAGGGTAACCCACCCCCGTAAATGGCCAATAACACCCTCCAAAGGGATGAGAGTGCGTTCTCAACATACCCCAGGGCAAAGCTCCCACCCTTCCATTTTTGAGGATGCTACACAGGAAAAGAAACATTAAGATGTCACCTTGACCTCGTCAACAAAGTAGTCATCTTTACTGTGAAACTGAAAAAAGGTGAATGTATATTTTTTGTACATATATTTTGGAAAAAATATATACCTTTAATAGTTGAAACGTCTGATTTATTTAATTATAATATATTAAATAAAATATTTTTATTAACGCAAACAATTACTGTGTAGTGCGTATATTGTTATGGTGGCTTTTCTTACATTATAAAATACTATGACTATATAAAAAAAAATCAATAAACCGATTTTCTTATTCATTTTAAATTTACTTTTTACGTTCTATGAACCCGTGCAGTTATACTCATTATGAAAGTGTGAAGGGGTATTTTTTTGCCATTGAGGGGGTGAACAGGTGTTAAGCACTCGATTCATAGTCCTCTCCATGTTTGGCATACTCGAAAATAGGAGGGAAACCTTTTTGTCCAGTGGTGGTTACTGGCCACTGAGGGGGTGGGCGGGTGTCAGGCACGCTTTCAAGTTGGGTCCTCTCCATAATTGGCATGCTTGAAAACGGGGGATCAAATAAGTTAGACTCCGTGAAATATGATCAATACGCATTTGACCATGTTTGAGGGTGGTTTTTGGCCGTTTACGGGGGTGGGTCACCCCAACGAGAAATTCTGCCACCAACATGGTGTTCAGCATCCTCGAAAACGGGGGGGGGGGGGGGTAGAGAACTACTTTCGTTGCATCAGACAGTAGTCGAGTTTTTCGGGTCTTTTTCCAACTCACACAATCCACTACTACTGAATATTATATGGTTGTTATTAAGAAATATGTTTATTATTTACATTCAAGCAAGACTAATTCCTATTAATTATTCTGAATAATTAAAGTGTAAACTGATTATAAATTTGCATTTAATTATATTGGGATTTGAAGAAAACTGCTGACACTTTTCTTTTTAATTTTAAATAACAATTTTGAGGAGGACATAAAATATAAGAATTACAAGAAAAGTATTACTTTATTATTTGACATGTCATTCAAAACTACCTCGAAAACTACTAATAAAAAATAATTTAATTTAAATGAAAAAAGATGGTGTCTACCCAGTAAACACACATGTATATGATATGTAGCATAGGAAGCTCAACAATATTTTGTTCGTTATGTAACCATTTTATGTAACTTATCCATAACATACCCGTTTATTTCAAATATAACATGTATGTATCGTAGATATATATATAGAATGTATCATATACTTGCCACAGATAGATATGATATATTGTAAATACATGTCCATGCCCACTAACAGACGTATATTTTATGTTATATGACTGCGCAGATATTAGTCCAAACTTAAAACGTCACTAAAATGGCGAGCGTATGTGAATCGTGTTGCTATTTTCTATTAAGATAATCTCTGAATTTCAAAATATTCATTACAAATTGTTGGCGCAATTTGAAGTATTCACAGTGTGTGCAATTTGAAGTGTTCGCAGAGTGCTTGATTTTTGGTGTGTTGCGTCCGTTTTGATGAATAATGAAAAAGAAGACAGCATAAAATTGACATAACCTCTAAGAGATACCTATGTAGCTACATTTTGACAAGCAAGTTTTTATTAAATTATCCAAATGCTTCTCTTCAGATGTTATTATATCTTCTAACCCAGATATAAAAGGAAATACATTTGAAACAAGAAACAAGCGCTAGTGAATGGTTATAAAGAAAAATGAAGTGAAATGAATAAATGTTAACCTAACTAGAAGAATTGAAATATTTCAGAGTTAGTATAGGAGAAAGTTGTTTTTTTAAGTATATCTTTTGTTATTATTATGTATATCCTATATAAATATATTTACTTTTTTTGTTCTCTAATTTTGCATCTTTTTAAATATAAACATTTTTTATCAAATTAAAATGCTGATGTTCATTTTATTCTTGCATGCACTCTTCTTAGCAAAAGAATTAAAAGGAAGGAAGTCACCTATAAAAGTAAATAAAATAGAATACTTGACTTGATGAGGTGAGTGACGATAATATTGGTTTTTGTTTATTTGCAGATATAAAAGTGAACAAAAAGTATAAATTAGGAACTACATATTTTCAGAACAAATTGTAAATAAAATAACTGGCAGAAAAACTGATTAATTCAACAATTTCTTTCACAATTTTAAAAAGTCTATCAAGTAATTTTTTTCCAGAAAAATTAATTTTCAGTACGTTCTTTGGCTCAATTTTTTCAAAATCATAATTTGAATGTAAATAAATAAAAGCTGATAAAAAAAAGAGTTATAATTCACCCTGTATGCAATCTGTATTTATAATACATTCATATTGTCTATAATTATTTATTTGCGGCCTTTATTCTCTTGACTTGACTTCTTTGGATGTTAACCGCACTGTTTCTGTAAAATATTGAAATGATTAATAAATAAACTTCTACGCCAAAAGGACACAGTCAGAAGTTGTTCTTGATTAATTAAAATCTATTTTTTGTGATAGGCAAAAAAAAATAGATTTTACTCAAAAACAACTTCTGACTGTGCCCTTTTGGCGCAGAAGTTTATTTATTAATCATTTTAATATTCTATAGAAATAGTGGTTTAAAGTACCCAAAGAAATCAAGGGAATAATACGTTATGTATTATATATGTAGGCAGTTACATATCTTAAATGTATCTGATACATTTTACATATTATTAAGAGATGTATGAAATACATAGTCGTAATATATCAGACAAGTTACGAACAGACGTATTATATACATAAGTGATACATGTCGATGTTGCTGACATAGAGCCATAATATCTTATAAGAATGTATATTACCTGTTACATTACTGATATATTCAAAGGAACAGCAGTTATGCATTTCATATGTATACATTACCTCTCCGTGTTTACTGGGTATATATTTCTCACTATAGTAGTTTGTGCAACAAGACTGGATATGATATCCATATCGCACAATAAAGAAGTTTGAGCAAGACGCTGTAGGCGGAGTGCTCAAATCTTTTGAGTGCGATATGGATAATCCACTCGAGTTGTACAGCATACTTTTTCTACGATCAGCTTAAAGAAACTACAAAATTTATTAAACATTAATTAATATATTACACAAATACACACTGACAGTTACTTTGACAGCTTATGCACTAATTTGATTTTAAAATGAATAGTTGCCTATGTTACTTAATACACACACTGTGATTGGTCGGTTTCATTTCATATCCATCCTAGAACTGATATGAAATATATCCATTCAGTTAACTGGAATTCCCTACTTATCCATTCTACAGACTGTACAGAAAACAGCAAATTTACATAAGGGAGTAGAAAAAATTATTTATTTTGTAGGCGAACGGTTTCGTGAATTAAATCATTTCCTTCACATCAATTACATCACAGCAATGTAAAAGTGTAAATTTATATAAAGTGAGAAGAATTATAAATATATTTTTATAAAATTTGAAAAAAATACATATTGAAGACTAAATTAAAACGGAAAATAGTCTACAAAGATATGATCAAAACCGAGACCAAAATGTAAAGAATAATATTGTTAAAATATATAAGTAGTAGTACTGCTATTTTTACTAGTTAATCAGGCCCGGATGGCCCATTTTGTCTAGGGATCTACAGTTTAGCATGGATTCCAAACCACGGTCCTTGATCACCAACTTTAACCCACGCTGGTCCACCCACCACGTTTCATGGCGGCTCAATAGCCCAATGTTCCTGGGTCTTCTGGACCAGCTACCGCCTTTCAAAGTGGTTCGCTAGCCCTAGATTGTCTCTGTTGGCAGCCTACCGATCATTAGATGAGATCATGGATTATCAAAAAATCCATAGATTTGTTTTAAGATTAGTTTTTATAACACTTGTATTTATTGTATCTGTTAATAAGTTTTTACGGATATAAGTACTTAACAAGGTACTATTACAAGGTGTTTAGTTAAGTTTGAATAAATACTTATTTTTTTCAACATAATGTGTTCTAATTAGTTACAGATTTATTATGTTTATGAATTTCCAGATTAAAAGAAATAAAACACATTTTTGGATTTCTATACATTTTTATTACTGTTGATTTTTACCCAAGTATTTTAACCTTTTATCGACATCTTGTAAAAGTTCTCTTGGTAGGTACAATAAGTTTAATTTGAGAATATCCTTTTTTACAAGTTCTTCACAAATAAATTAAATACATATTAAAAAAAATAAACTGTTATATACATTTTCGGAATTTGTACTTAAATATGCTGTCGTTACCCTTTGTAGAAATTATCTCGGAAATTATATTCTAAAGATAAAACCTGATATCCCGTATAATATTTTAAGACTATATTTTCACACTGAATTGTAAGTTGTTTGAGTTTACATTTAGATATTTTCTACAATATTAAATATACTAAAAAAGTGCTTCATCACTGAAAACTGGAATGTTCAACTAAAAAAAAACACTGAAACTTCTCTTTTTCTATTGAAAACATACAAATTCAATTTCCTTTTTGTCCACGAAAATATCTTTGCAGCAATATAAATTATAGCGAAATTTAAAACCAATGTGGGACTTTTTGCACCAATGCAGGACTTTTGTGGGACAGTTTGCTTTGCGGGATATCACCTTGAAAAAAGGGACTGTCCAGCCTAATACGGGATGAATGATGGAGTTCATATGGTGACATCACTGTACAACCTTAAACTCGTGACGGTGGACTGATAAATGTTGTGTTAAACCTAAACATATGAGACCTAAAGGACCCCGCACGTTTTATATTGTATAAAATATTTTTTCAATGGCCTGAAGGGTGACTACCCTGTTTGACACTATTACCATATTTTGAGATAATATGTATTTAAACTATAACTATAACATATAACAGTTACAGTTTTATTAATGCGGTGGAACAGGATAAAAATAAATAAAAATTATCTGAACTTGCAATATTATGAGTATAGTATTTAATATTTAGATAGGTAATCATATAATTCATTCATGTTTAGTTATTTCACTTCAGATAAGACATCGCAAAGAAAAAGAAGAACAAAAAAAGCGACGTCGAGAAGAAAAAGAAGTGCAAGAAAGAAGACGTCAAGAGGAAGAAAGACGGCGTCACGAAGAAAGACACGAATTGAAGGAAATAATGGAAAACCTGGAAATAAGGCGTCAAGAGGAGAAAGAAGAACAAGAAAGACAACGCCAAGAAGAAAAAGAGGAACAAGACTGAGCAAAATCCTGAGCGATCAAATGAAAATCCCACAAGGAGCTATGAGTTCAATCACGAACAAAATCAAAGAAGAGATAAACAAGGTCGAAGATAAAGTAGGTGTGGTCAAGACAGAAGTCAATCAAGTCAAAGGGGAAGTAAGAGACATCAAAGAAAAGATGAGTGAGGTCGAAGGAGAAATGGAGCGCCTTAAACAACAATTGAGAGAGAAAGGAGGCCAGCTGGTAGCATCATCAGGTTCTCGTTTAAAACCTTCCTCATTTGACGGCCAAAGCTCATGGACAACGTACAAGAGACAATTTGAGGTGGCGGCAAGTGCGAATAACTGGGATAACAAGGAAAAGGCTATGACATTAGTTCTGGCGCTAAGAGGCCAAGCCTCAGAGTTACTTCAGACCATCCCGGTGGAGAAACAAAGGGACTTGAAAGTCTTGGAAGCTGCATTAGACTTGAGATATGGCGACCAACACCTTGCTTAAGTATACCGGCTCAGCTAAAATCAAGGACGCAAAAGGTTGGGGAAAGCTTACAAGAATTCGAAGCTGAGATAGAGAGACTGGCACACCTGACATATCCGAGTGCACCAAGAGAATTTCAGAAACAACTAGACAACTAGCTGTAGGAGCTTTTTAGATGGCATCAGGGCCGAAGAGTTCAGGCGAATTCTTAGAATATCGCGGCATCAAAGTATTAGCGAGGCTTTTGTGCGTGCCCTCGAAGTAGAAGTTGCCTTTAAAGACACCCCGCGGTGCGTGCTGTGACAGTTGAAGAGGCACTAAAAATACAAAATAAGTCATTTTTCAATTGGCTGCCGGACCGCTGGCTACTCACGCCCCCCCTCTGCCGCAGCCGCATCTGTCTTACAAATCTCCGTAGCTCCATCTCATACTGTTACATTCTCATATATAGTATCTTATCTTCAGAATTTTAAGTGTGTGCATTGTACTCGTGGTTTTCTTATGTTATTTGTATTGTACCTAATACTTAATTTTTCCCTTTTTAAAAAACTTAGATAGTAGTTAGTGTTATGCACGAAATGGAAAGTTCTACAACTGATAGCAATAGTTCTGAGAGCAAAATCAGCTCACTTAATTTAAAATGCAAAAACAGTAACGATGTATAATATGTAAAAAAACCGGAGGTACTATAATCGAATCAACCAATAAAACTTTCTTTACTGCCACAGTTAGATGAGGAAAGTGACTTGGATAAATAATTTTGTTTTTTTATGAGTTATCATGTTCCTAATGGTTAATGAAATAAGTCTTATAGACATTCGTATGTAATAATAATAACAGCCCGTCTAATGCTCTAAGTGAATTCCATTACGACCACAAAGCCTTCAATCCTACTACTTTGTTTGAGATATCCTTCCATTCTGGTCGGGTTCCCCCTGCTTTTGCTCGCAATATGGATCCAATTTCTGCATCACTCAGTTACTCTTGTCTGAATGAATTATATGATTACCTATCTAAATATTAAATAATATTAGTGAATATTATTTAGGTATTATGCAAATCACAACTTACACACTTTTTTATTTATTATGAAAATACCTACTTTCTGTATATTGTTGCTCTAATCTGGGCACGCTAATATACTAGTCAGGTAAATACTTTAAAACACTCATTATTGGAGAACTAATCAAAACAACTACTCTTTTAGCTAATACTGACGAAGTATTAAATTACATGATAGCATTTTAAAGAAAAAAATATATTGAAAATACTTAAATCATTTATTTACATTTAGTCATTCGCACTTTTTTTTATTTAATATGAAATTATCTACTTTCTGACTAGTATGTTAGCGTGTCCAAACTAGGGCAACAATATACAGAAAGTAGGTATTTTCATAATAAAAAATGTGTAAGTTATACTTTATAATACCTAAATAATATTCTCTAATCATAAAAGCAAAAAATGTATTAATTTTTTTTTAATGCATAAAATCATCGTAGAAGAGTAATATTTTTTGCAATAAACTTTCTTAACAGTAATATTATTTGTGCCAAATTACAAAGCGATCCGTCAAATAGGAGGTGAGAAAAAAATAAAGGGGTAAATTATTTTTTTTCCACCCCATGCAGAGTCCACGAGCTTAAAACTTTGTACACAAGACAGTCAGCATACGAGACATCTTATGGAAACCATTTTAGTTTGGTAGGTGCGGGGGCACTTTTTACATCGCTACCCACTCATACTCTTTCTAACTAACAATCATGAACTATGCAGATGATACAAACCTTTTAATACAGGGTCACAAGCTTGACACAGTTGTGGCAAAATATAATAGATTGGTTTTTGTAATACTGACCTTATCTTAAATAAAGCTAGATCAAATCGTGTGATATTTAAAATGGATCGTTCGTTATCAAAAGTACCAGATAACTGATAAAGTACCAGTTTTAAACATAAACATCACTAAATTATTAGGCATAACTTTGGACAATAATGATAATAATTGACGAAATCATCAAAAAACTTAACAAGCCATGCCTCGTTTAACACATCGACTAAGATAGTCTACTATGTAAACTTCTATTCCACCGCTAAGTATGCAATCGAGCTAAGGGGTGGTTCCCCGAATCTATACCAGAGAACTTACATCGCATAGAAGTGAAAGTATCGGCAGTTCCTTTGATATTTTATGGTCCGGTTCTAATGGCATTGAACATGAGTGAAACACAACTTCTTACACTGAGAGAACTTTAACGTTTGATGTAGACTAGTATTACTATGAGAAGATGCCAGGGCGGAGCCAAAATGCGCGAATATTTTTACCAGTGGCATAGCTTTATCTGGGGTATAGGGATGTGTAATTGCAATAAAAGTTTCGTGGTCAAGGAACTGTGAAAATGGAGTAGATTAAAACTTGCCAACTGCTACGAGTAACCTTTATTCAGGAGAAGTGTAAGAATAGTAAGTTGTACTAAACTTTGCCTAATAAAGTTGTTTTATTATTATTATTATTACCGTCGCCGCCGCTCTACTGCAGGGCACCGCCGCCACTGGTGTTGACATTGAATGTCACGTAATTCTTTCTCATTGGACTCGTTTCTGTGCATATTTTTTGCTGACATCTTCTCATAGTAATACTACTTTACACTGAAAGCAATTCAGTATAATATATTACTATACCACATATTAAATGTAATTAATAATAATAATAATAACAATATAATATAATGACAACTACACAACCTAGCTCGCACATTCGCATACGAAAACGGTTAACGCAGCAAGCCTTGCTGTCGTTTCTCTGTGGTGTAAGTTCTCTGTCTATACGATGTATTTAAATTTAAAACTTTAGGGTAAATAAAATGCTTACAATACCAGGACTATATGTATACTTCTGCTTATTATATTTAAAAAATCGCCAGGCTGATTTCAAAATGTAAAACCTAAATCATACCTATGATACTTGACACAAAAGCAATTATGCATTTCGGATACACCACTCTCACCGAGAAAGAACCATTCTATTCAGCTATCAAATTCTTTAATGCACTTCCTGATTTTCTTAAAAACAAAACCTTTCAAAAAGGATTTCAGAGGACAAATTTTCCAATATATCTGCAATATTCGATTCAAGAGTTTCTCAATTTCTAACAATTATGAGTATCCCAATAAACAATTTTCCTCACCTGAAGTAACTGACTATTTTCATTTTCAGTGGTTTTTTAAGGTTGTGAGTTTATATTTGAGGTTTATAAGATTACTAAATGGTTGCCAAGTTCTATAGGAGGTATTTAAAATTACTAAAAGATGTTAGGACCTTAGGTTTTATAAAATAGCAACAGAAATATTTCCACCACAGACTTATATAACTTTTAGTAACTGTTACTACTGTTTATATAAAGAGGTTTCATAAAAGTTGCAGTAACAAATTTATAAAACTAATAGTGTTCAGTTTCTATATAGGCAATTGCTACAATGATTATAAAACTTCCTGATCCTACAATCACGGCAGAAACTTTTATATAACTTGAGGAGAAATAGAACTTAAAAACACTACAATAAAACATCAATTTTAATTTTGTTTGTAACTTGTTGTTTGTTGTTGTTGTTGTTTGTAACTTGTAACTACCAACTAGCCAGCTAGCCAACTAGCCAACTTTCTGCTAATGTATGAATTAATTTTAAAATTGGACTGGTCCAATATACATGAGATCAAAGATGTTAATCTCACAACTCAATACATAAACAATGAGCTAAAGAATATATTTACTCTAACAGTTCCTCTAAAATTAAATCGTAAACGTCATTACCCACAATGGTTCTCTAGTGAGTTAATATCCAACATTCGGAAAAAAGAAAGAGCACATAAAAATTATAAGAAGTATAAAACTGAGTACTACCGAAATCAATTCGTATTGTTGAGAGCTATTGTCAAAACTGAAATCGAAACCACATATGAGTTATATGTTAGTGAGACAGAAAATTATATCTTGACTGAGCCGTCTGCATTTTGGACCTTTATTAAAAAAAAAAGGGGCACTCTAGAATTCCTGGTATAATCAGAGACACAGATACAGATATTACCTATGAGAGTCCTCAAGGAATTGTAAATGCTTTTGGTCGTTACTTTCAAAGCACATACACAGTATCTGACCCATCCCTCATCAACGAGTCACAACCAAACAACTTGCCTAATATCCACACTTCTTGCATAACGAAGGGAGATATCATCGAAGCCTCTAAAAAATTAAAAAACAAACTAATTTCAGGTGTTGATGGCATACCTAGTTTTATAGTTAAAGATTGCATTCACGCATTAGCGGATCCACTAATATATCTATTTAATCTTATCATCAACACTTCAAGGTTCCCAGAATTATGGAAAATCGCACGCATATGTCCAATATTAAAAAAAGGTGATCCATCTATACTGCAAAACTACAGAGCTATATCTATTCTATGTAACTTCTCCAAACTTCTCGAAATCATATTGTATAATGTCATCGATAACTCTACTAAAAATGTAATTTCATTAGACCAACATGGCTTTATCGAAAAGCGTTCTTGTATCACAAATTTAGCATGCTTCTCTCAATACATCTCAGAGGCACTGGACAAACAGCTGCAAGTCGACGTAGTATATATGGACTTCCAAAACGCATTCGATCAAATTGATCATTACGTGCTTATCTCCAGACTAGAGAACATTGGCATCTCTAACAGCTTTTTAATCCTATTAAAATCCTATCTACTAGATAGAAGGCAATTTGTTGAATATGAAGGACTTCAATCACATTATATTACCCCCTCATCTGGGGTCCCTTAGGTCCGCTATTGTTTCTCATATTTATAGATAACCTAGCTCAGATAGTAAACATTCCAAAACTTTTCTATGCGGATGATTTGAAGATCTTTAATACAATATCCACGCATCAAGACTGCCTAGTTATACAAAATTGTATAAATAAGATATCCCAGTGGTGCAATAGAAATAACTTGCACTTAAACATATCTAAATGCTCCATAACATCATTCACTAAAAAAATCGAACATATTGATTATTAATACCAAATTAACGATATTGTCATCACCAGATCCCTTGTAATCAAAGATCTCGGCATATTCCTAGATCGAAAGTTCAATTTCATTACACATGTAAATAATATAGTGCCAGCGGCTAATAGAATGTTAGGATTTGTTATAAGAAACTGCAGACATTTTCATAATCCTTTGTCATTAAAGCTAGTGTTTTTTGCCTATGTCAGGTCCAGATTAGAATATGGCATACTGATATGGTATCCATTATATCAATGCTATATCGATGCAATAGAATCAGTACAGAAAACATTTTTAAAATATTTATCTTACAAAATCAGTGGTACTTATCCGGAAATGGGAATTGAATACTCATTACTACTTAACCAGCATCAACTTATATCTCTAAAATCAAGGAGAATCTTGATTTCTATATCATTCTTATATAGTCTGTTGCATAATAATATTGATTGCATTAATCTACTAAACAGGATCAATTTTTTTATACCTAGACTAGCGGCTCGATATTTTCCAACTTTCTATAGCGATAATGCTAGGACAAACGTTTTATGTAGATCGCCACTATCTCTAATGTCCAATAATTTTAATGCTATTTCAGAGGTATGCGATATTAATACCAACTCCTTGACTTATATTCGACAGGTTCTGATCGACAACAATTCCTAAAAGAATGACATGTTTTTTGGTAAGTTCTACTGGTCTTGTAAATTAGCCTCTCTTTATTCTATTTTTGTTTTTTGTTATTCTCTCATACTGTGCTATCTTATGTTATTAGTTTATTTACTGTCAGTCAGTTACTGTGCTAGCTACAGTTTGTCTTATACATTAATTTATCATATTTGATGTTACCATATGTTTCCTGTAAATGGGTGTAACCTGTTGGAAATAAAGATCTAAATAAATAAAATAAATAAATAAATAAAAAACTACAGTTGCTTTTAACCATGTCCTGGCTCTTGAGTTTGTACTATTTTAAAAGACATCGTTTTAATAACTAAACTTTAAATGGAAACACCAGAATTTAGAATATTTACACTCCAAATGAAAGGAAATTTTGAGGTTATGATTCTGACAAAGTGCTTTGAACATATTATGATTAGAAAATAACTAAAAAGTGTGTATATAAAGTAGATGATTTAAGATTTCCACAGGTGTTCAAAAATATATAATTCTCCCAGGGCCATTCTCTCGTACTAATGAGATTTTGAAAATTTCTTGTATAATAAATATATATTATGTAATACCACACATATGCACCACTTCTCAAAGCTTCTACAACGAAAAATTTCTTTGCGTCTATGTCTCGTGGAGAAATCGTTTTTACTCAAAACTGAAGTCATTTTTATACGTCCAAAAAGTCTGGAAACGGCCAAATATCTTGAGAAATATACATTGTATCCAAAAAAGAAAAAACACGGCTTTAATAATTTTAAACGCGCTATCCAATGATACCAAACGCGACACCCCCACCCCTTGGGCAACTTTAGAATCTTAAATATTGCGGAATCGGATTCTACGGTAAAAATTACGTCAAGTTTCTCTGAAATGTTTTTTTCGATTCGTGATACATGGCTGTATAAAAATATTTTTTTGTGATTTTTAAAAAATTCTACGGAAGAATGAAAAATAATACAGTACAAGTTCATTTTTTTAAAAAAGTTATTCAATGGTGTTAAATTTAATACCCCCCCACAACTGTAGGGGTGGGAAAGTGGAGAGCAATTTTCGAATGCTAAATGGAAACTCTCATTTTTTATTATTTGTGAAAAATTTTTAATTTTTAAGAAATATTTTTTTCGCCGGTATCAGATAGTCCTTTGGATCCGATGTATATTTCTCGAGATATTTGACCATTTTCCATTTTCCACCACCACCATTCCACCATTTTCATTTGATCATTTTTTCCAGACTTTTTGGACACCCTGTATATTCTAGTAAATACACTTTTTACAGAATGTAAATATTTTTTAGTTGTCGAAAATATAGCCCCTGAAGTTTTAAGTTGTATATGGTGGAGAAAATCAAGAAACTTGAAGTATGCCATCAGATATGCTACAATTTCAAATGCTATTAAAGTATGTATTCATACTGCAGAGGTTTGTTATTTACATTTATGTAGTTAAAAAAAACAGTTGGCAGACAATTTCAAATCGCAGCTTTTATATTAGAATATATACCTATTTATTTTAGATATTTTTTATTTTTGTTATATGCATATAATATTCCATCCTTACACTTTATATCAATAAGTGAGAACGTTATTAGGTAGGATGCCAACGGATACCTTATATAAATATATATATATATATATATATATATATATATATATTTATATAAGGTATCCGTTGGCATCCTACCTAATAACGTTCTCACTTGGCATCCACTAATATACACACTGATATACACAAAATTTATTTAAAGGCTAAGTTAGCATCCTACCTACTTTACGGTTTAATTGGTGTCCTTATGAATATTTTAATCGATGCGTAAAATGACACCCGAATATAAAAATTACAGGTTTAACTGACTTCCGGCGGCGTTGTCAGATGTATGCTATGCTGCTTTATCGTATTTGCCTAGAAGAATATTATTACAATCTGCAGTCTGTCGACGTATAAGTAAATAAGGAAATCTCATCCTGTGAGAATACTAATTTATGTCACAATTTAAGTTTCGAAACATGAAGTTCGCGTAAAAGTGAATTACTTTTTATTTGCTTATAATTGTTATAAAACATATTCTTTATGGGATTTGGCAAACAGTAGAAAAAACAATCTGTATGAACTAAAAAGAAAATGTATCTGCAAAGATTGGAAATTAATTTTGTAGATAGTTTTTCTTTTTAGTTCTCACAGATAGTTTTGTTCTGCTATTTGTCAATTTATCAAATTTTCTGTACGAGATAGGACAGGGTGCTGTAAAGAAATATTATTCAGAAAAATAAAACTGAATTTGTTAAAATTTTGCTCACTTGCAAAGTGACCCTATAAGGGTAAAGTTGGAGTATCACGTATTTTTAACGTTTATTATTATTTATTTGAGTTCTCTTTTACACAAATTATTATTAATTAATCACCTTCTAGATTGTGTTAATATTTTAATGCTTTTCAAGTGTATTAGACAATTATAATTTATTCAAAAAATTATATTTTGCTATAAATTTGTAACATTTCCAACTTTTTTTAAATTTCACAATAGTTCAAAGAATACGAATTAATAATTATTTTTTCAATTACACCCCCCATGAGAACTATTGGGCCTCAAAATGACCCCATAAGGACAAAAGTAGAGTATCATGTATTTCTAGCATTTATTGTTATTTATTTGCGACTCTTTTTGCAGAAATTATTTTTAATTAGTCTCAAGAATGTTCTTTATTTTAAATATGAGCAGAAAGTCGATGAAAAGTTCAAAATTTCTTAAAACCTGCACAACTCTAGCTCTATTCTGAAGAAAGTTGGCAATAAACAGGAATAAGTTGCTTAAATAATTTGCAGGTTTCATTAGAAAACTCTTAATAAACAAAATTGTGAAACTAAAAAAAGATGGAAATGCTACAAATTTGTAACAAAACGTAATTGCTTAAATAAATTATAATTATTTAAGTAAATTAAAATTGTTTAAACAATTTGAAAAACCTTAAAATATTAAGACAAACTGAAATCTGACTAATTCAAAACTATTTCTATAAAAAAATCTCATTCTGAATAATTCTTTCTAAGATTTTGTCCTATCTCTTACAGAAAATAGTATATTGTGTATTTAGGTGTGAAAGCAGTACATTCCCGGACGACGATGCATCGAAGTTCGGGAATGTGCATTCACACCGAAATACGCATACTATTTTTTCTGAAATCACAATCAATATTATTATAAATTAAGGAATTTGTATTAATGCATAAAATTTCTTCATTAATGAATAACATTTCTTCATTATAATCTAACATTTCTTCATTACAATCTAACTGCTTACTAATAAATGTAATTTTGATGTATGTATAAATGTAAATGTAAGTTTGATTGTTTGTCTGCGTGTATTTATTTACTGTCAAAAATATACATAAAAAACCATACGGGAATGTTACTTACTGTATGTTACTACTACTGAAAGTAACATTCCCGTACGGTTTTGTTGATCGTTACTTGGCAACGGATCTTTTCCGGTCTGTTTTCTGATAGTTTCTTAGCAACGGACTAAAATACTGGAATTGTGCATTTTTCGATCTGAAATCGCGCCGAAAATGTAGACATTGCCGATCGATTTCAGAAAAAGTACTTTATAAATGAGAGAAATTACTTTTTTTTGGTAAATTTCCAAGACATATGAATTGCTCATTTAATCATGCGTCGCTCCCTGGCACACTGTATATGCTTTCTTAGAAAATGTAAGGCTCTTACTGAAACGAGAAATTGGAGATTTTTTAATTTTTAAAACATAATAACATTGAAAATATCAACTTTATGAAAAAAATTATAGAACATTTCTTGTTGGAAATCGATAAAAAAATATTTGAAAACATAGTTTCATTGAAAAAATGTAATATTTCCTTTTGTTGTAAACAAAATTGTTTTAAACAATATCAGACAGAGTTACCGTCTGGTAACATGGATGCTCATAATCAGTAGTGTCTCCAGAACTGATTCCAATAAATAAACTGCGTCCGAAATGTATTCGAAACTCATACGCCCATACTGCCTGCTATATAACTAGACCTCCCAATTTTATAGACCAGTAACAACTTCATAAAAAAAAAATGAAAATCGGCAAAGAGACCACGGTGTTTCATTTCTACATAAAAACTTTTAAAAAGTCAAAAACCTAAACCACATTCCAATTTAAAAAAAATATAAATGACTGCGTCCGAAATGTATTCGAAACTCATACGCCCATACTGCCTGCTATATAACTAGACCTCCCAATTTTATAGACCAGTAACAACTTCGTAAAAAAAAAAAATGAAAATCGGCAAAGAGACCACGGTGTTTCATTTCTACATAAAAACTTTTAAAAAGTCAAAAACCTAAACCACATTCCAATTTAAAAAAATATAAATGACTAAGTTTTAAAATCTAAAAAGGAGTAGCAGGACAAGCTTTATTTGAAAACGTTTTTATTGAAAATAAAATTATATAAAAAAAAGTATTTTTAAGAAAAAGCTTTTATTTGAAAAAACTGTACTAAAAAGTAAAAATAATTTTTTTAAATTCATACACCTGGAAACCAAAAACTTTGCGGACGGTCATATAGCACTATTGCATAGTTACTTTGCTCAATTGACCGCCCCCAAAGCTTTTGGTTTCCATGTGAATGCATTTTAAAAAATTATTTAAACTTTTTAGTACAGTTTTTTCAAATGAAGGCTTTTTCTTAAAAATATTTTTTTTATATAATTTTATTTTTTACTTTTTAGTCTACTTATTTTACAGACAGACAAAACCCTTTCATTTGATACAAATGGCAAGGGAGTCGTGAAGAAAGATAATTTGCCATCCTAGGGCGTCCGCCATATTGGATTTATAATGGCGTTACATAGTTCATCGTATTTTAGTCGTCAAACCCTTTCATTTGATTCCATATCAAGGGGGTTGTGAAGAAAAAGGCGATCTGCCAGCTTGGGACGTCCGAAATATTGAATTTAGAATGACGTCACATTGTCTATCGTATTTTACTCGTAAAACCCCTTCATTTGATACCCATATCAATAGGGTTGTGACTAAAAAGCCGGTCCGCCATCTTGGGACGTCCGCCATATTGGATTTAGACCGATAGTGGCTATACTATGTTACATTGTCACCGGACTTATACACGTGTGCCAAATTTCAAAGCTCTAGTATAATAAGAACTAGTCAAAATTCAGCTTGCAAGATTTCACCAAACAAACATACATTCATACATAACACATTGCAAGTTAAATAGAAGCTTTTAAAAAAATGAATACAACACAAATATTTAGCATTTATGAAAATGTAAACATACGTATTTCAAACCAAAATAATACAATAATGGTAAAATGAAACAAAAACAGAACATCAACTCTTAAAAGGAAATTTATTTTCTCTGTCTATATAATCCCAGGATTATGTTATGTGTACTTTGTAGTTCTAACCAGTGGCGGCTGGTGAAATTTCAATATTTTTTTTCTCGTCTGTGGCGCATGGGACCCATACGAAACTTGGGAAATAACATCTAGAGAAGCACTTCTCTAATGACCCCTAAAAAATTTTGAAAAAGCAGTTTGCGAAAAAATTTTTGAAAATTCGCTAGCCTCCCCTGGGTCTAGGGACCCCTGTTTACTTTTATTTTTTTTTGTCATATGCATTTGACTTTTCATAAAAATGCATCGACAGATTTTGGAGTTTGTGAAAATATTTTCAGTACTAACTGAGATACAACGAATTGAAATATTGTAATTTGTTAAATTGAAAATTACAAAATTTCAGTTCATTGTATTTCAGTTAGTAATGAAAATATTTTCACAAACTCCAAAATCTGTCGATGCATTTTTATGAAAAGTCAAATGCATATGACAAAAAAAAATAAAAGTAAACAGGGGTCCCTAGACCCAGGGGAGGCTAGCGAATTTTCAAAATTTTTTTCGCAAACTGCTTTTTCAAAATTTTTTAGAGGTCATTAGAGAAGTGCTTCTCTAGATGTTATTTCCCAAATTTCGTATGGGTCCCATGCGCCACAGACGAGAAAAAAAATATTGAAATTTCACCAGCCGCCGCTGGTTCTAACACATTATAGTGTAGGCAAATTAGCATTCTGACTAAATAGTTTATCGAATGAATGGATTTTCACAAAACTTTGTGGATTCTGTTCGTTTTGAAGTCTAGATCAAACTCCAAAAAAAAAAATGGCCGCTAATATTGCCTCGCAATTATTATAAACAATGATCTTGTTGCTAATTTGTTAGCTAGTAAAATTGAGGTAAATTAAAAAAATAAAATGTCTTTTTAGATAAATTTATGAAAAATAACAACTTTTTACTCTCGTAAAATTTTCGAAAAATGCATATTTTCCGAGATATAGCGGTTGAATTTTTCCAAAAAGGGTTGAAGGTGGAAAAAAAAGTGACGAGAAAAATCCATAAATTCGAGTGAATATATTATTAAACTACAAGACTTTTTTCCTTTTGCCCTCAAATTTAAAATCTCGATATTTCATGACATTCTAAACCGATTTCAACAAAAAAAAAATTGAAGTTTTTTTTTACGATTACTATACTTCCAATCCACTATTTGGATGTGGAAATAAAACTTACGACTCAAATCATCCAATGTCCCAAATTGGGATACAAATTATGCGAAAATTATTAAGTAATTATAAATACTGATTTAATGAAGCTAAAATATTATGACATGAGGGTTTATTGATACATCTGAAAGTGTATTTTAAATAAAAAGAAACATTTCTTATTATAAAAACACAATTTGTAATGTTAAATGTTAATAAAATTGAACATGCCTCAAGTTTAACAACAGGTAGTTTTCTTTATAGTAGTGTAAATATTATAAAAATTCTGAGGCTTCTAGTAGGTATACTTATTCACCAAAACTACACTAACATTTTTCTTTGTATGTCTTACAAAACATTTTTTGTAATAAATATAAAATGTTTTTTTCCATGATTTTATTTTAAGGATAACTAAATGAACTATATTTCACAATAGAAATATGAAACATTTCATTTCTTGTTTTTATTTATAACAAATTCGGATAAAAACATACATTATTTTTAATGAAAATATATGCCATTTGATTTATTACTTCCACATCCATGAAGTGGAGTGGAAAGATGTACAGGGTGCGCCACTTAAAACTGCCCATACTTGTAACTTTTTTATTTTTAAAGCGATGACCTTGTTGGGCACATCAAATTGTAGACATTTTTAAAGCCTTAAACACGCATACAGAGTGATTTAAAAAAAAATTGAAAAAATTGTTAAGATAGGAAACTTAATTTCATTGAATATATTTTTACCTCAACTTGTACATGAAATGTGTTAATGTTTTCTTATAAAGGTTTTAATTAGCTTCAATTCATGTTAAAAAAAAAGTTTTAAGAATAAAAATTCCTATTATTTAGTACATTTTAATAGAGTTTGTTTTTAAAAATATTTATTTCTTTTGTTTCTTGTTGCTGTTTTATTACGTTGAGGATTTTTTGTGATATGTCTTTTACAAATAAAGCATAAAATTATTATTTACATTTTTTCAGTTATTTTAAAAAATCAGGAGTTGGAAGGAGTGTTTTTAATTTCTTTCTCTAAAACAAAAAAGAATTTCGGATATGACGTAATAAACACAACATAAATTGAAGCTAATTAAAACTTTTATAAGAAAACATTGACGCAGTTCATGTACAGGATGAGGTAAACAAATATTCAAGGAAATTAAGTTTTCTTTCTTAACAATTATTTTAATTTTTTTTTAAATCACTCTGTACACATGTTTAAATGCCTTAAAATTATCTACAATTTGATATGCCCAACATGGTCGTAGTTTAAAAAATAAGAAAGTTGCAAGCCTGGGGAGTTTTAAGTGGCGCACCCTGTATAGTAATCTTAAAAAAAATTTCAAAATGTTTTTTGCTGAAATAATAAATGTCATAAAACGTCGAGATTTTAAATTTAAGAGAGAAAAAAATTCTGTCTGTGTGTCGGTCTGTAACTTTTTTGTGCGCACGTTTTCTTCGCAACGGTCGTCTAAGATACTGTCTTCAAATTTGGCACACATATGTTCCATGACGAGATCTGGTACTAGATTATGTCTTGCGCTAATTCCGGTGAAGGGTTGTGAGTTAAATAGGGTAAACAGGGAAAAACAATAAAGCAAGCTAATAACAGTCCAGAAACTTAATTTTTAAAATCTTCTATTTAACTTCATTTTAAAAGCTTTGTACGGTAGTTAGTATGTTTGGGTCAAATCGTGCAACCAAAATGGATCCTGGAGGTATTGTTTAATAGTGGATTCGGCGGCGCCCGGAAAGATTCGAATATGGATTCGGCAGCGCCTGAAAATTGCCTTGGTATTCGACATGGTCCGGAAGTCACCTTGGTGTTTAGCCGTTCCCGAATATGGATTATGCAGCGCTCGAATATAGATTCGGCGGCGTTCTAATTTGGATTTGGCAGCGCCTGGAAGTTACTTTGGAATTCGGCAGCGCCCAAAAATGGATTCAGCGGCATCCTAATATCGATTCGGCAGCGCCCAGAAATTACCTTGGTATTCATGCGCACCCGGATATGGATTTGGCACTATCTTAATATGGATACGGAAACGCCCGGAATTTGCCTTCGTATTCGGCAGCGTCCGGAAGTTCTGGAGGTTTGGCTAGCATTCGGCAACGCCCTCTTATTAAAATTCTGTGACCAATTATTTCCACATACTAGAGTGCAAATATGGTCAAGATGTTTTCCTTTAAAGAGACTTGGATGGGAAATCTGGATGTGGAAATATTGATTCCTTAGGCAGCGGTTTTATTCCAAAAGCTACAACAAATTTTGAATGATTTATTTTATCACAACTCAATTGAGAGTAATACTCCAATTTCGATTTTCATAAAAAAAGTAATCTTTTAACAAATAGCCATAACTTTGACAATTTTTATTGTAGAAGAACCGGAATGTATTAAATTGAATTACCTTTCAACGTTGTAATAACCAATTTCAGACCCTTCGGTTTTAAAGTTATTCACGAAAAATACGTGTAAAAATTTGACATTTAGAAAGGGACGAAAAAACACAAAACCTTAAAAAAATAATATCTCGAACAATCTTTGAACGGGACTAATCTGAAATTTAAGGTAAAGTTAATTTCTTATGTTTCAAGTCGTACAAATAACAGTTTTTGACATAATTCGTAATTTTCAAGATATTTCCAGAAACCCATTTTTTAACGAATTGCTAGATACAACGAATCAAAAATCACGGTCATTTACATTCAAACTATACAAATTGCGCGGAAATATTAACAAAATTGTATGACTTTTATATCAACTTTATTATTCTAATTATAACATGTTGTTTGAGTGACCTATAATAATTAATATCATGAGAGAAATAGAAGTAAAAATTGTTGAATTACTTAAACACTATCAACGAAAAAACTAGCTCGAATTAAAACTAAAATATACTTTACGTGCAATATGTACAATATGTAAAAGTAAACTGCAATTAAATTTTAATTTTATTTATATAAATATATACTTTGGAAAAAACTTTGTTAGTTTAGATGAATTATAGTTTTACAGATATCTATGAACTTACATTTAAAATCACGAGGTGTAGATGCTCCAAACTGATTAATTTTGAAGCACAGTGGCAAGTGTAAAGTAAAAAATATATTATAATTTAAGCTATCAAACTTTATCGTATAATTTTTTCCATCTTGTTAGTTTCAATTCGACAGCTTTATCTTTAACGGTGTCTTAGTAACTCTACAACTCTTTCAACCATGCATTTCTCTACAAGAGGTTGTTCTTGGGTCACCTACTATACTTTTCTTAAATAGAATCCAATAAGAAATCCAAAAATTTAAACAAAACGAATTAAAATAATCTCCAACATACACTAGTTCACAAGTTCAAAGACGTGTTAATTCTTGATAAAGCTTGTAAAAATGTGAGTGAGGGCACATTGGATTCGGAATGACGTCTAGAAAAATGTGCAAAACTTTCAAACCCGCAAAAGTTATAAACAAATTAAGATTGAAGAAATAACGAGCTTCGTTTTTTGAAAATAACTCGAAAACCATTAATATTTAAGAAATTTAAAAAAAAGATTCTTGAAGAGGAAGAAATTTCCAATAGAAAAGTCAGAACTCCCGGTATTCTATCTCCATTATTAATAATTTTAATTTAATGTTGAAAATAAGGCTTCGTGCGGCAAACGCTAAGCCGTTACGAAACCGGCCGTAATAAGTAAAAATATTTTTTTATGTATTAAATATTAATTTAAAAATTTTAAAAAACTATGGTATTATTCAGACATTTAAAGAAAAAAAAATCCAGATTTTTCATAAAATGAGCCTATTGTTAATTAACAATTTTTTTTAGTGCTTACGTTTATATTTCAAGTCGGATAATTGTTAAGCAAAAGCCACTAAAATTATTACGTTTCCTTTAGACCTTATATCAACTATACTCTACGAGATTATGACATGGCGATATTTTTAATTGTTATAGTCTATTAGTTATTAATTATTTAAGATAACAAAAAACTAAAAAAATTAAAAAAAAGGTTGACATTTTTTTTATTAATTTTAATTATTATTACTGGTTTTATATTCAAAAATAACATAAGATTACATAAACTTTAAATTTTTAGTGTTATTTGTTTAAACAAATTTTATAAACAAATAGATAAATTACTTATTTTTGAAAAACGTTTTTTTCCATTTTATTTGTTATAAAATATTATGAATTAAAAAAAAAATTTTTCTTAAAAACATTTTTTAATTGTTTGTAATAATTTTTTTCCTTTCTTCATTATTTAAACAAGTTATTAAGTAAAAATTTTAGTCTTAAAACCTATTATTTGCAATTCTCTACAAGGTGGAATTTTTTTTGTTGTTAATTTATTTGTTTATTTAATAAATAATTTGTTATTAACAACCTCCGAATGTGTTTATATTTTTTTAGATAGAAAAAAAATTTAAAAAAAAACAACCGTATACATAAACACATAAAAAAAAATGTTAATATTTCTTATAGAATTTTAAATTTTAAATATTAAAAATGTTTTTTGACATATTTATGTATACGGTTGTTCTGGTTATTTTTTTCTATCTAAAAAAATATAAACACATTCGGCGATTGTTAATTAGAAATTGTTTATTAAATAAACAAATTAATTAATAACAAAAATTCCACCTTGTAGAGAATTGCAAATAAAAAATTTAAAGAATATTTTTTTTCTTAATAATTTGTTTAAATAAAGAAAAACGGGAAAAAATAATTATAAACAATTAAAAAAATGTTTTAAGAAAAAAATTTTTTTTCAAAAATACGTAATTTATCTATTTCTTTATAAAATTTGTTTAAACAAATAGCACTAAAAATTAAGTTTATATAATTTTATAGTATTTTTGAATATAAAAACAGTAATAATAATAATTTTAAAATTAATAAAAAAAATTTTCAACCTCTATTTAATTTCTTAGTTTCTTGTTAGCTTAAATAATTAATAACTAATAGACTGTAACAATTAAAAACATGGCAATGTCATAATCAAATAAAATATAGTTGACATAAGGTCCTCACGAAGCGAAATAATTTTAGTGGCTTTTGTTTAACAATTTTCCGACTTGAAACATAAACGTAAACTCAAAAAAAAAATTGTTAATTAACAACGAGCTCATTTTATGAAAAATCGGTAAAAAAAATTTTTCCAACGGGATATTGTTCCTTTAAGTGTCTAAATAATAACGCAATTTAAAAAAAAATTATATTAATACTTGAAAATATAAAAAAATTGTTTTGCTTCTTACGATCGGTTTCAGAGTATCGTAATGGTTTAGCGTTCGCCGTGCGAAGCCCCATTTTCAACATTAAATTAAGGTTATTAATAGTAGAGATAGAGTTCCAGAAGTCCAGACTTTTTTATTGGAAATTTCTTCCTCTTTAAGAACTTCTTTTTTTAATTTCTCAATTATTAATAGTTTTCGAGTTATTTGCAAAAAACGAAACTCGTCATTTTTTTCAATCTTAATTTGTTTATAACTTTTGCACATTTTTCTAGACGTCATTCCGAATCCAATGAACCCCTTACTCATATTTTTACAAGCTTTATCAAGAATTAACACGTGTTTGAACTTGTGAATTAGACTAAATAAGATTCTTTTACATTAACATAATTTTGTAGTTTATCACGTATCTAAAATATTTTTGCTAATAACTTTTCTCTTACTTCTGTAGTTTAATTAAACTACAGAACACTATTTTACTTATAGCCTTGCTGAACCATCCTTAACAAAAGTTGTTTACAAATTCCGTCCTCATTTTAACAGTTACACGAATTGTCTCCACTAAGTTTACTTTTCCTAGTAGTAATATATTCGAGCAAACTAAAACATCTGGATCAACATGTGGTATATAATAACCTACTTCCACGGTGTTGCCAGCTGACTAGATGCCATCTAAACCGCTTCTGTGGTCAGCAGGTATTCAAAATGAATACTTTTCGAGCGACAGGCACGGCAGCTAGTAACAAACCGCTGAACTAAAATATTCACTAGGGTGTTAAAATGGGTCACTTGACCTCCAACTTAAAATAAGTTTTAATGGCATAATACGACATCTACGATGCCCCTGCGTTAATATCTCTAGCAGGTCAGATGGCATGCGAATACCGGATGCCATCTGACTCGTGGATGCCAACTGAACCTAAAATTTTACATTGTGAGATGCCAACTAATACCTTATATAAATATATATATATATATATATATATATATTTGCCTTCTTTTTGTTCTTTTTAATTATGTTCGTTGATGTAATCTAATAAAATTACGATTTGATAAGAGACATTTTTTTGCAAAACATAATTTGTACTTTTTTTCAGAAGACGCGACAGATCAACCTCTAGCAAGTTTCTATGTCATATGGAGGCCTTGACTTATCTTACAATGCGCTTATTTTACAGGAAAATACTATAGACATTATCAGAAGGCTATTAAGATAGTGAAATAATCATTCTTCGAAATATGAGCATTGAAGAAGGGAGCATTGCTAAATTCTGTAAGAGTTATATATATATATATATATATATATATATATATATATATATATATATATATATATATATATATATATATATATATATATATATATATATATATATATATATCATATATTTTCAGATACATATATTAATGTGTCATCCTCAAAAAGGTTTATATGTGAACTTCATCTTAGGACATGACTTATATCATTCACATATATAATGAATAAAAGAGGCTCCAACACACTGCCCTGCGATCTGCGGTACCTCATACGAACTAGGAATTTTAGTAGATGTCTTATTGTTCACTTTAGTTTTATTTTTATTTAGTTTTTTCACTTTAGTTTTATGTTCCCCCTAAAAATATTTTTGTGGACGCTCATGCTTGTAGCCTAATATTTATTGACACCTTCTGTTCTTTTATACATGTATGCATAAGATGAGGTTTAGTGATGGCTTTCCTTGTCATTTGACTGTTTGACATTATTGCAAATAAAGTTTTATTAGAAATAAACATTTTCATTTTAAATGAACAAATTAAATCAATGCTATTTTTGTTCATAATGGCTGTCTATACAGCTTTTATTGAGTGATGCTTTTACTATTCGAGATTTTTATATTTCATTACATCTTATATGTACGGAATAATAACCCTAAAAATATAAACTCGCTTCTAAAGTTTTGTTTCATACAATAACTTGTATTTTTAACAAGAACTTTTTGTTTAGTTTGTAAGTGTTTATATGTTTAAAAATCATGAGATAAAACATTTTACTTTACATACTTAATTTCAATTGTTCATTATTACAGCTCAAAACCTTATAACATGAGTTAATGGCATATTTTCCCTTCCATGCTCTTATGCAAATCAGCAATAAGGTCGATTTCAAGTGCAACACCGACTTAGTTTTGGTACGCAGAAATCCATGACATTGCATTACAATTTATACTATTTTTATGACAAAATGAAATACGTACCTCCATGTATTTGTACTTAAATTAAAGCTAAGAGAATAACAAAGTTTTCTATGTATGTATCAGAATTTTGGTAAGCGTGAAATCAAAAGTTATGGCCAATTGAAGTTTGGACTCACCGTAACACACACACTGTTACTCCCCCTTTGACTTACCGTGAATGATTATTTTTACGGTTTTTATATAGTTGGTATATATGGACGAATTCTGCAAATAATTGTGAACATTTTGGCATAAAAAAAATATCCTGTCATGTATTTTTATCGAATTATAGTAAAAATGGTAAGTAAAAACACGTTTTAAAAAAAATTACTTTCTGGGCTGTAACTACCCCTTATACCAACTTACAGATTGGATAACATGCATTTCCTGATGTGATAAGTTATGACCTACATTTTCATATATAGTTTCTTTTGTTCTACCCCACTGATAGGTTGCTCTCTAAATATGCATCACACCGCTACACTACTACATATGCAAAAGAAAAGCTTCCATACTGTAAGAAGAGAAGATATAACCATCACTTAAAAGAAAGAAAAAGACATTTGTGCTGAAAGTATTAAGGTCTCCTAAACTTCATCGTTACTATTATAAAGATTGTTTATAATGGTTGCGAAAATATTTCCATTACTTTATGAAGGTTTTGAAAAGTATATGAGGAAGTTATGTAGGAGTAATAGTTATATTTCTATTACTTTTTGCTATAAGGCTTAGAGGTTACTAAACAATGGCAACCTTATAGGGTGCGTCATTTAAGCTCTGTAAGTAATATAAAGTGGTAATTGAAAAGTGGTCATCAACAATCTATTTTACTAAAGGTTTTATAATTTGGTGATGGTGATATTGAGAATACCTTTACAAAACAAAAATTGTTCATTGGGGATGTTTAAGTTTTATCTTTATTACCTTGTATGGAATTTTATCTTTTATCTTTATAATAAGAACCTAAGTGTTATTTATAGGCATTTGATGTGGAGAAATCGGGAGTTCGAGGAACTAGTCTAGTCTATACTTTTCATTGTTTACTATTTTTTTGCTGACCTGTTTTATACATATTTTTCTTGCAGTATGTCAAATGAAACTGAATAAAATTGTTTTGTTTTACAGTATTTAAATGATCTTTTTTCGGACTTCGCATCCTCTCCACAATACATTCATTTTTAAAAAATTATTAAAGTTTTTGTGCCGCAATGTGCAGAAAAAGACCGATTTTGAAGCACTTTGGCTCGCGACCCTATAACATTGATTCTTATTTTACTCAAAAACGGTTGCATGTAGGATATTTTTGGTAAGGACATTTTTGTGTAAAATTTTGTGCTCTTTAATTCTCACCTCAACGATTTATTTGTATTTTGCGTGTTTTAATAATTATTTCCAAACAGTTTTTCAGAGTTTGAAGTCATTTTGTTTTACGTTACAACCACGGTAGCCTTAAGAAGTTATTATTATACTTTCTACTACCAAACACCTGATTCTATGAGAAAGTTTACATAATGATAATTTAATCCCAGTTTAAAATCCCTGAGAACTAGGCTATCTAAAATCTAATTAATATCAGCTAATAAGGAAATTAAAATATAAAATTCCTCTTAGCTCTTTTGTGGTTCAAAATTTCTCTCTACCCATTTTCAGGTAAGTAGCACAACATAGGTACAATATATTACCTATATTGCATACTGGACCAATATATGTCAAAAGACACTGCACGTTTTATAGGTAAATTGGTGGCCTGTCAAATTTGATGATTTTTTGATGTTGTGGTTTCTCTGGACCTACCCCTCGATACTGTATCAACGATTTCTCAAAATGTACTACAGGTATTGAAATGATTACTGCTGCTTATTAAATTTAAATTACAGAGTGAGTTGCCGTGATGCCTTTAAAAATTTAAAAATTTTGACAGTTGCTGGTCTATACATTCTTGAGGTGTGCTCATATGTTCATAAATACAAATCAATCTTTTTAAAAAATCAAGTGAGTCATTTACATGACACTAGAGCAAAGAATTTTCTACTGCCTGATTCTCATAGAACTGCTATGTACCCGAAAAGTTTCCTTTACCAAGGGTGTAAACTTTATAATTCATTAGAGGTTAGGTCTTCGGGTAGCATACATATTTTCAAACATAAATTGAAAAAAATATTACTAGACAAAAGTGATTTCTTGTAATTTAAGTTATGTAAGTTATTACCATTATTTGATCTTAGATTGACAGAGATATTTAAATGATGGGGGCTCGATCGCGACGAGTATCGCATGCTAAAATCTGGCCTGCTGTACGTATTTGCCTGCCGCTATATGCATTCCAATTGCTTTTCTTAAGTTTCAAAGTAAGTCATCCTTATTATAAAACCTAACATGCCACACCTAGGGTTTATTTTCTGCATGAATAAGGTTTAAAAGTTTAATGTATTATAAATAAACAAAACCGCTGCCCAAGGAATCACTACTTCCACATCCAGATTCTCTATCCAAGTCACTCACAACGAAAAAACTTTGTATGTGAAAATAATTGTTTATGGAACTTTAATAATATAATATTTGAAATCCTCTACCCCAAAAACCCATAAAACGATACCCCACATCGGTAGAGGGGTGGAGGGTGGTGATAGGGGGGTGATAGTGGGGGGGTGGCTGAAGTAAAAGAATATTTTTAGGTTTCTGGTTACTGTACATACACTAAATCACAATTTTTTTTTCATCCCCTTTAATGAGGGGTGGTAATGGGGGTGGCTAATGCCAAACATTTTTTTGAGACCTTAGCTTCTCTTGTATATACTAAATACCAATTTTATGGACTCTTACCTGCTTGATTGACCTATTTACCCCAAATTTACCTCAATTTACCCCCCAACTCTTCGACGGAACAAGATGAAAATATAATCTAGTTCTAGATCTCGTTAAAGTACATATGTGTACCAAATTTCAAGTCAATACCTTAAACGGTTCCAGAGTAAATGTGCGCACAAAAAAAGTTACAGACAGACAGACAGACAGACAGACAGACAGACAGACAGACCGACAGACAGACCAACAGACAGACAGACCGACAGACAGACAGACCGACAGAAATTTTTTTTTCGCTCAAACTTAAAATCTCGAAGTTTCATGACATTTTATGCCTATTTGGACAATAAAAATTTTTAAAAATTTTTTTGTCGTTACTATACTTCCACTGGACGTGGAAGTAAAAACTGCCTATTCTATTTAAAGGTCTCACAAATAATTAGTTTTCGTTGATTACACACAACTGCAATTCAATATCTTGAAAAATAAAATAAACTTTTTTTTGTACCAAGATTATGATGTGTCAGGTATCAAGCTAGAGCATCAATGTTCTATCAATCAAAGCACGTACTTAGTTATTTACTAAGAGTGAATTTTAATAAAGCTCCTTATATGTATGATGTATTATATTGAAGTAAACGGTGTTGTGCATTTGAAAAACGTGATTTGACGTCACTTCCGGCAAAACTGGAAGTTCAGGCACATCAGTCTAAGACCAAATAATGCTAAATAGTCTAGTTATTCATTTCCAGCAGTTATCATTTCAATACCTGCAGTACATTTTAAGAAATCGTTGATACAGTATCAAGGGGTAGGTCCAGTCTTTGGGGCCATCTATCGGAGAAACTGTCCATAATTTGAAGTTTTGCTGCCAGAGGAACTTATTGTTCAGAATCAGTTGAATTATAACATATCAAAAATTTAGCAAATTTGACAAGCCACCAATTTACCTATAAAATGTGCGGTGTCCTTTAACTGATATTCCACCAATATGCTTATCAGCTGTATTTTCAATATGTTAATCCAATATTTTACAAAAATTGGCAAATCAGATTCAATATTAACATTATTTAACCAATATTGGCACAACGTGTAAAGACTAATAATAATTTCCAAATATTGGGCCAATATGATTCCTTTATTATTTTTGTTTACTTATTGATTTGATTTTTATTTCTAAGTTTTCCTTTATATTTTATGTAATTATCACAATTAAATTTTTATTTGTTTGCGTTTTTGTTCAATTTCGTACAAATATTACTAAAATTTTCAAATTTTGTTTATGACATCCATTGTGCATACTACTATTCGAAATGTATGACATGAATTTAGACACATTGTGTAGCTATATGGCTCCTATGTAGGTATCCAACATAGCACCTATACGTTCCCACATAACACAGTTTGTACTTTGTATGTACTTGTACATGCTAAGTAGGGTTGAAGTAGTCTTAATAGTGTGAGCGGTTATGACGTTATAAGGGGAGAGGAATGAATAGGCCGGGCAAGTAAATATCTCCCGTTTTTACTCCACTTACATTAAGTGAGAGAGAGGATATCTGACGTGGCGTGTAGGCGTAAATCGTTAGACTGTTATTCTTAATTCAGGACCTTACTTAGAGATACCGCCGTCGAGCTTATACTGTCGGGGTGAAGATATAATTCGATAATTATAAATAATTTCTTTATTTGGTAATGTGTTGTTGAAAATAATTTTAGTAAGTTTTGTTACCAATTCAAAGCAGTGGAGTTTGTAAGTGTAATATTACAAATTATTATTATTTTACATCAATTTATTTTTTAATATAAAATATATTTTGTATAAAAATGTTTCAACCGTGTGAGGCATGTACGTCTACATCTAATCGTGTTTTTGAAAATGAAAGTGATAGTGATTACAGTGATAAAGAAAATCAAAATCGATCAGTGTTTTCAGTAACAAAAAAAACGAGTACATTTGGACGTGGAGCAAAAACAAATTTGCTTATATGTTTACGATAGTATTTTGGAACAAAAAGCTAATGACCCTAATTTGGATGATTTAGATGTAATAGGTGAAACAGTGTCTCGGACAAAAGTTTCCCGTTCGACAATACACAAACTGGTGAAAGAAGATGCCCTCTCAAGAAAACAACGATCCGACGCCGGTAAATCGAAAACATCTTTAGCAAAAACTTTTAAAATGTGTACTCATGACACTGTAAAAAAAGGATTGACTGATGGATCTAAGAAATGTCAAACAATCTAATAAAGGGACTTGGTAGTCATGTCACAAAATATGGCTTGGGTCCCATGACTCAATACTAAGATCTAACCAAACTAAATTTCACAAGCCGCGGCTGACAAATACTTACATTGAAAAAGTAAACGAGCGAACAATATAGTTAAATGCAAATGCAACAATAGATTTTACTAAATTAAAAAGAATAGTTAAAGAAATGAAAAATAAAAAAAGTTCTGTAGATGGTATTACAACAAAGATATTACAGCTTTCATTTGAAGTAATAGGAAATAGATTCTTACAGTTGATAAATATTGTGACGTGCTTACACCCTTTTTGTAAACACCCTGTATCGTGGATTCGGAAATTATACCAACCAGGGTAACACTAAACACTAATTTATTAACTTACTTAATTACAACAATAACTACTTGGCTAATAACACACTGTGTACTACTTGATCACTTTACTCTCTTCTGTTCTGATCTTACTACTCTTGTTATCTAAACTGAACTTTTCACTGTGTTTACTCTCTGACCATTTCAACTGAAAATTAGTACTGCACTAACTTCTCCCCTTTTGGTTTACTCCATGCCTTATATACCTAAAGATGACAGATCTAGAAGCTTCTCTGATGACGTCACCATACTCTAGACAGTTCCAGAACAGATATGTCATCACTCTAGACCTTCTAGTAAGTTCTTTCCACATTCAGACATCCGAACTACTGAATTCTGTGCCTACTTTTCAGTGCAACTAACATAACCTTAAATCTTAAGGGGTTGCAACATATTACACTGCCCCCTCCTTAAGCCTGAACGTCCCGGTCAGGCAATTCAGCCTCTTTCACATACTTCGCCAGTCTATCCAAGTGTACGATCTTCATCTTGGACTTTTTACTTCGTTGAATCCGATAGACGTCATCATTAATTCGGGTAATGACTGAATACGGCCCTTCCCAAGATGGTTGAAGCTTCGGGGACTTCCATTCTTTCCACTGTGGGTTGTACAGCCAGACCCGATCTCCCACCTTGAATCCTCCTGTACTGGCATTCCGATCATAACGGGCCTTCATTCGGTTACCAGTTTTGGTAATCTGTTCTCGGTCATTCTTTGGCTGTTTTCGACTTTCATTCACATAGTTGCTCTCGGATAGTGGTTCCTTGTTGGCAGCACAATTCTTGCATTTTCGACACCAAGCCTCCACATCCTGGCGACTATTGACCCAATAGAATCGTTCTCGTACTTTACTCAACGTCTTGTTTACTCCAAGGTGTTCGCCGGATGTTTCATTGTGCGCTTTCTGGAGTACTTCTGGTACACGACACCTGGGAATCACTAAACGCATGGAAACCTGTTTCCCATCCGGGCTTTCCCATGCTCTCCTCAACAGCCCATCTACAACCGTAAGTGAACCCCATTGTGCCCATAAAACCTTCAGTCCCACTCCTTTGTCTGAAACATCCTTCCATTCTGGGCGTGTTCCTCTTTCTACTGCTTTCAACATAGGTCCGATTTCCTCATCACTCAGTTGCTCTTGTCTTAAAACTTCCTTTGTCCAACTCTCTGGAATTTCTTTACTTTCATTTACACGTCCTGGTAATGGCAGACTACTTGAGATTCTTCGAAGCTGACAAACCTTTATTTCCCTGGGGGCATCGCTTTCACCAGCCAGCACCTCCAGTGGCATGTACAACCTCAGTGTTCCACTGTTGACAATCTCGCCTTACATGCCCTAATTTTCCACAGCTATAACATCGAATACCCCCACTTGGCTCCCCACTGCTTGGTTGCTTGCTTTGCTTCCCTGAAAAACTTTCCAGCAATTGCTTTACCATTCTGTGCAAGTCTCTCAGTAAAGTCTCCAGATTCTTTTTGTCCCAATACGACTCTTCGACAACTGCGGCATTTACCTTCTCCGGGCTTTGTTGTCGACAATCTCTCTTAATATGCCCTAACTTGCCGCACTGATAGCACTGGATACGTCCGTTTGGTTTTGCTTCACCTTGTTGCTTGTCCTGTCTCATTTGAGAATCCGACTTGGCCAGTAATTGATTCATCATTTTCTGCATGTTCTTCAGTATAGTGCTCATGTTCTCTTGATCCGCATGTGCCTTTTCAACCGTCACAGCACGCACTTCTGACCGTGGGGTGTCTTTAAAGGCAGCTTCTACTTCGAGGGCACGCACCAGAGCCTCGCTAATACTTTGGTGCCGCGTTAGCCTCAGAACTCGCCTGACCTCTTCGTCCCTTATGCCATCTAAAAAGGCCCCAACGGCTAATTGTTCTTGGAATTCTCTGGGTGCACTCGGATATGCCAGGTGTGTCAGCTTCGAATTCTTGTAAGCTTTCCCCAGCCTTTTGTGTCCGTGATTTCAGTTGAGCCTGGTATACTTGGGCGAGGTGTTGGTCGCCATATCTCAGGTCCAATGCAGCTTCCAAAACTTTGAAATCCCTTTGTTTTTCCACTGGGATAATCTGAAGTAACTCTGATGCTTGGCCCCTTAGTGCTAAAACCAATGCCATGGCCTTTTCCTCATTATCCCAGTTGTTTGCATATGCTGCTGCCTCAAACTGCCTCTTGTACGTTGTCCAGGAACTTTGGCCGTCAAAAGAAGGAGGTTTTAGTCGCTGACCCGATGATACCACCTGCTGGCTTCCTCTATCTCTCAACTGTCGTTTAAGCCCGTCTATTTCTCCTTTGACTTCTTCTTCGAACTTGTTTACTTTCTCTTTAACTTCAGTTACTTCTCCTTTTACTTGACTGACTTCTGTCTCGACTACTCCTACTTTACCTTTGACCTTGTTTATATCTTTGACTTCATATTTTAGTACTTCATTGGCAGAAATAATAGCGTCCTGTTGTGTTTTCATTTGTTCATTCAGAATCTTTCTTAATTCTTCCTGGTGTCTTTTTTGTTCCTCTTTTTCCTCTTGCTGTCGTATTTTTAGGTCCTCCATCATTTTTCTCAGTTCGGCTTTTTCTTCTTCACGTCGTCTTTCTTGTTCCTCTCTCTCTTCTTGACGTCGTCTTTCTTGCTGTTCTTTTTCTTCCTGACGTCGTTTTTCTTGCTCTTCCTTTTCTTCTTGACGTTTTCTCTCCTGTTCTTCTTTGTCTTCCTGCCGTTGCTGCGCCATCATTTTTTGGAATTGTTCGAATAAGTCCTGTATTTGTTTATCGGATGCCATACTTCTTGTTGTTACGGGCATACGATGAAATTAAAATAAATTTAACTGTCACGTCAATATCGGCAATGGAACTTTCCAGACAAATCTCGAAATAGCACGAAAAAGTCTTATCCAGAGTCTTTTGTCACTATCCAGTTCAGAGAATTTACTAATCTCCACTAATGTCCAAATAGAAAAGTTCTAGTAATTTTCACGCACTAGCACAAATGAGTATTTTTCAGTGTCTCTGTCACTTTCCCAAAAACGCACTTTTTCACAGTTTTGAGTCCAAAAATAGTCCTTAAACAATGTCCCGTAAGTTAATCCTCCGTGTCACCACTAATTCCCGAGAAGAACACTGTAGAAACCTCTTCTTGAACAGTCCAGAAATCTTCTGTTATAATTCCGCTTCTGACACCAATTGTGACGTGCTTACACCCTTTTTGTAAACACCCTGTATCGTGGATTCGGAAATTATAACAACCAGGGTAACACTAAACACTAATTTATTAACTTACTTAATTACAACAATAACTACTTGGCTAATAACACACTGTGTACTACTTGATCACTTTAATCTCTTCTGTTCTGATCTTACTACTCTTGTTATCTAAACTGAACTTTTCACTGTGTTTACTCTCTGACCATTTCAACTGACAATTAGTACTGCACTAACTTCTCCCCTTTTGGTTTACTCCATGCCTTATATACCACTGAACTCTACTATATAAATGGAAGGCCAATATAAGTATATGCGCGTGAACAAAATGCGGCAATTACGGCACAGATTAAGTGGTAACGAATTCAAAAACTATAAGCCATGCGTCGACGCAGTAGAGAAATTAATGTCTGTGCTTGAACCGAACGGCTGTCTACGGGAGTTACGTGCCGACGCCAGGCTGACGCAATTCTGTGTTTTATTTCTTTTCCATAGATTCTGTAGCGTAAGTCTTAGATTAGATGCAATTTCCAGAGTCGGTGTCACCATTTTATTCTTTGTTTATTCAGTTGTTTGTGTAAAGTTGTTATAAATTGATTATTTTGTGTAATATTTTGTGACTGTTATAAACAAAGTTAATTAAGACAATATGGTGCAATCTTGTATGGTACTGTGTTGCAAGAATCGGGGCAAAGTCCCGGGTTTTAAACAGTTGCAGTAACAATAAGACTGGCTCTGACGTATTTTGTAGTGCGATTGCGCTCCTCCTGTAGGTCGCCATACTTGCGCGAGGTTCAATTTGGCGTAAAAATTGGTATGGATATTGACCTTCCATTTATATAGTAGAGTTCAGTGTTATATACCTAAAGATGACAGATCTAGAAGCTTCTCTGATGATGTCACCATACTCTAGACAGTTCCAGAACAGATATGTCATCACTCTAGACCTTCTAGTAAGTTCTCTCCACATTCAGACATCCGAACTACTGAATTCTGTGCCTACAGCGCAACTAACATAACCTTAAATCTTGAGGGGTTGCAACATATTACAATATAATTATAGAAAGTGGAAATTTTCCAGAAACTTGGAAGACTTCAACTATTATTCCATTAGAAAAGAAAAATAATACTGTGAAATGTGGTGAGCACCGCATTCCTGTAAACATGATACCAACATATGAAAAGATGCTCGAATTGGTGATGAATGAACAAATTGTGGAATACGTGGAGAATAATGAGTTATTGACTAGCTACCAGGCAGGGTTTAGAAAGCAAAACTCGTGTGAAAGTGAGCTACAAACAGTATTGGCTAATTGGAAAAGTGCGTTAAATAAAAAGCAAGTGGTAGGGGTAGTTTTTCTTGATTGTCGTTGTGCATTTGAAACTATTAATAGAGACCTGTTATTGTTGAAGCTAAAGAACTATGGAATGGGACCTTTAGTCATAAAAGTACTAAAGGAATACCTTGAAAACCGATATGAGTTGGTAAAATACAATAATAGTTTATCATCTCTTAAAGTCACTTCATATGGAGTCCCGCAGGGCACGATTCTAGGACCTACTTTATTCATATTGTATATCAATGATATAGTGAAATATACAGATAAATGTAAAATCCAGCTTTTTGCAGACGACACTCTAGTGTATTTTGTCGGAGAAGATGTGAATACTGTTGTAAACACAATAAACAATGAACTAATAATATTACAAGACTGGATGAACAACAATAGCCTAAGTGTAAACATAGAGAAAACAAAATTCATGATAATAAAAAAAACCGCTGCCCAAGGAATCACTACTTCCACATCCAGATTCTCTATTCAAGTCACTCACAACGAAAAAACTTTGTATGTGAAAATAATTGTTTATGGAACTTTAATAATATAATATTTGAAATCCTCTACCCCAAAAACCCATAAAACGATACCCCACATCGGTAGTGGGGCGGGGGTGGTGATAGGGGGGTGGTAGTGGGGGGTGGATGAAGTAAAAAAATATTTTGAGGTTTCTGGTTCCTGTACTTAAACTAAATCATCCCCTTTAATAAGGAGGTGGGGGTGGTAATGGGGTGGGTAATGCCAAAAATTTTTTTGAGACCTTAGCTTTTCTTGTATATACTAAATACCAATTTCATGGACTCTTACCTGCTTGGTTTACCCATTTTCCCCAAATTTACCCCAATTTACCCCCCAACCCTTCGACGGAACAAGATGAAAATATAATCTAGTTCTAGATCTCGTTAAAGTACATATGTGCACCAAATTTCAAGTCAATATCTTATACGGTTCCAGAGTAAACGTGCGCACAAAAAAAGTTACAGACAGACAGACCGACAGACAGACAGAAATTTTTTTTTCGCTCAAACTTAAAATCTCGACGTTTCATGACATTTTAAGCCTATTTGGACAATAAAAATTTTTAAAAATTTTTTTGTCGTTACTATACTTCCACTGGACGTGGAAGTAATAAGTATAATTCAGTAGACATAATCAATCATACAGAGGTATATATTAATGGTAGAAAATTAGAACAGGTTAAAGAATGTAAATAATATCTAGGAGTAATGATTGATGAAAACTTAACATTTTCTAGACATGCCACATACATTACCAGGAAAATAGCAAAAAAAAAAAAAAAAAAAAAAAAAAAAAAAAAAAAAAAAAAAAAAAAAAAGTGAACCTGTTAGGTAGAATGAGAAATATCCTAAGCAGTTGGTCAAAGTTACTAATATATAAGACGATTATACTTCCATATCTCCACTTTTGTGCAACTGTTGTGTTAAGTAATACAGGCATAAATAACATCCAAAAAAAATCAAAACCAGGTATTGAGAATTATTCTGAAATGTAGCAGATATACTAACATTAGTCAAATGTTGGAAAGAACTAAATTATTAAGTGTCAGACAAACTATATATCTGAACTCTATGATTGTTATTTACAAAATCAAACATGGTTTATATCCACAGCACCTGCTAAATGAGTTATGTTTTATTGAAGATATTCATAATTACGATACATAAAGGCTTAATTGAGTATAATAGTCTGCCAGCGGAGGTAAAACACTGCCAATCGTTGGAAAAGTTTAAATATAAGTGCAGAAAATATTGTATAGAACATTATGGGTTATAATTTATTTAGTGGAATGAAAGTAGCATAATGTTAGAGTGTACAGATTAGATAAATGTATATAATTATGTAGAAATGACTTAGCCTATAATAGATTTTTTGCTGACGTTGTACAATGATATTTGTTGGTGTTTGTTAATCATATTTTTTTATATATATATATATATATATATATATATATATATATATATATATATATATACTTTTTATCCATCTTTTATTTGTAAAGATTTAGCTGGAGCTAAAAATAAATACATTATATTAAATCCGGCTCTGAGTTCTGCAACCATTGCGTCTCAACAACACCGCCTATATAGGCGGTACGCCGATCACTATTGTGATTGCTTCAACTATACAAACGTGTTATGTGGGTTAGTATCCAATATGACACCCATGTTGGTATCCCATATGGTGCCAAGGTTGGCACGTCAATCTTGATATCTAATATTATGCCAATATTTGTTTGCAATAATTGGGCATTTATTGTCAAAATATTGTTATGTGTTTCAACCCTCTAGAGACGTATAGAAGAATCTAGAACATCACAGACATTTTGTGGAACATTGTAGAATGTGTAGGAATGTTGTGGAAAGATCCATAACACATAACTTAGGGTATATAAAGGAATGACAAGCTGTGTGGGGGACAGTTAAGTTAGTACAGTTCTAATGGACAGTTGAATGAGTAGTTCAGACAGAACAGTTTGAGTTGGTTAGAAAGTGAACAGATCAAAGAGACTAAAGGAGTGAAAAAGTACCCAGTGTAATACTAGTAAAGTGCTTAATTAATTGATGTATTTAGTAAATTAATAAATTAGTTTAGTGTTACCCTGGTGTTATAATTTCCAAACCCACGATACAGGGCGTTTACAAAAAGGGTGTAAACAAATAACAATATGTAGCTAAATATATTGGCCCCATATGTTGGTGCCTATATTGGCCCAATCAACTCGTGTTACAGGAGTACTTATCTAAAAATTCTGCTATCTAATAATTACCTAAATGGGAGTACATTCCTAATAAGAGGGATTTTTGTCAGATTTTTTCGCATAAAATTCAACACTGCATCCTCCCATCGGATCATTTTTCCTAAGACTAGAGCAACTGGAATAGCTGGAAGGCCAATAAGTAAGACCAAAGGATCAGCTTGTTCCATTATTGTCAAACCTTCTTTTTGTCCTATAACCTACAACAACAATGATTTACTGATTATATATTTCTCGAGGTTATAAATATTTACATAACTCAACAAAACACTTACAATTTATTCTTACTAAAATTGTCTAATAGCCTCTAACAACAATAGAAATGCTTACAAACAATCTGCATAGAAAATTGAAAATGTATGGGTCCTGATGGTTAGAAGTAGAGGAATGGCTATAGCTAAACTGTGATAGGAAGTTAATATAAATAAACTAGCTGACCCAGCAAACGTTGTTTTGCCATATAAATTATAAATTTTTGTCCAAAAAATAAAAAGAAAATTTCTGGATAGGGCCACCCTTATCACCTAGGGGTATAAAAAATAGCCTACGACCTATTCTCAGACCTACCAAATATACACAAAAAATTTCATAAAAATCGGTCAAGCCGTTTCGGAGGAGTTCGAAAACAAACACTGTGACACGAGATTTTTATATATTAGATATAAAATAAATGAAAATTGCTTTATTGAAATTTGATAACCTAAGACATGTCTTTAATATATTTTTACCATACTAATTTATATACAACACTTAGCATTTAATAAGATAATGCATACATTAAATATATAGTCTGAGCAATGGATCTTTGAACTGACATCACTAATGCAGGTAGCAAGCAAAGATTATCGTTTGTATGTTGGCGTCTCACTTCTTACAATTGAACAGCTTGGAATGGATGTAATGGAGTGAGTCTTCCAGATTCTATGATCTACGTATGTTTGTCCTGCGTGTCATATTTGAAAGTATGGTAACGCATACGTCTATACTACATAGAAGCGCATCAGTCCATGTATAAATTGTCAGTGTCATGTTTACTTTTAGTAACGCAATTAATTCATTTAATTCATTATGCCTGGAAAACGATTGAATGCGCAAGCTAGACTGGTAGCTAATTTAATATCATATTTTATATTTGAAACAGAAATCGATGCTCCACTGCTTTCTATTAGCGCTGTCGGAGAGGAAATTATTTAAATTTAATATATATATTTCTTATTAGTCGAATGCAGGCTTTCACAGCCACTGTTCAATGATATGTCATATTTCTTATTACTTATAAATAATAGTATATTATTCAACGAGAGTGTCATAGCTATTACACGCTAGTAGAATGCCTATACTTTTTTTACAACTACTCATCTCTTGAAATAATTTTTTCACAATAAACTTGTGCAAATTAATAATGATAATGATAATTTATTGCACTTAATACAAATAACATTACAAAAAAATAACATAACATTGTATAAGCCAGTCACAAACAAAGAAAATAAGTACAGAACATTAATAAATAAATAATTTACTATTATGACATGCACAATGTTTCGATAAACGCTTAAAATGTATAAACAAACACCTAATGGCATGAGGACACTGAGCATTGTATGTAGCTAGCTAAGCCCATACGAATGTGGTCCGAAACGAAGAAATGTTGAACTTTTTTAAAATTAATTACAAAGTATTTATTATTAGTTATAAGTACTCTGTTACTAGATATAAGTTTGGTAATGATAAAAAGTGAATAATAATAATAATATAATAATAACTTTATTGTCGTATCATCTTATAAAGATATTGGCAACGTCATATATTAGGTATAAAAGATAGAATAGCAATAATTAATAGACAAGCACAACAATAATAAACACTAAATGTAAAATCTTATGAATTAAATGATTAAAATAAATAAATAAAAATAAAACAGAGAGGTAACATATTCAAGGTGCGCAGCTAAAAATGTAAAAAACAATGCAATAATGCAGTTTAAACTACTTATTGTAGTATTCTTGGATAGAGTAAAAACAGTTGTCGAGAAGGTAGCCCTTTATATATTTTTTAAATTTGCTTACCGAGTTAATGTGCTTAAAAGAGTTAGGTAGGTGATTGTATATATCACTACAGAAGTAATAAGGGCTTTTTTTATACATAGACAAATTAATGTTTGAAACATAAATGTTACTATTTGACCTAGTGTCATGATGATGTACCGAGTTATTTTGTGGAAACTTTCCTTACTTCATTTTTACAAAAATTAGCGCTTGGTAAATGACTATACAAGGTAATGACAAAATATGATGCATTTTGAAAATAGGCTTACATAATTCAAGTGGACCCATAGAAAAAATCTTGCGTATTATTCTTTTTTGCATCACAAAAATTCGATTAAGGTCAGTTGTCTGGCCCCAGTAAAGTACCATATAGTTTAGTTGTGAGTAAGCCAAGGCATAATAGACATTCATTAGGTTTTTGATATCTAAGATGTTTTTACGATAAACAATAGCAAAGTACGCACTATTTAATTTACTGACCACAAAGCCAACATGTTCATCCCAAGTTATTCGATAGTCGATGTAGAGACCCAAGAATTTGCAATTCTCTACTCTTTTTAGCAAAGTGTCATTGAGTCTTTTAGAGAAAATCATATAATGCGTTTTTGATAGATTAAGAATAAGCTTGTTTTTGTTGCACCAGGTTGCAAATTCAGAAAGCAATATTTGTGCATTGTTGCAGAGTTCACTTTCTGACGAGGCCGATAATGCAATAGTGGTATCATCTGCATACAAAATGAATTGCATATTAACTGTATTGCCTATATACTTTTCTAGATCATTGATAAATAGCGTGAATAGAAGTGGAGATAGAACGCTGCCCTGAGGTACACTATATTTCAACTCTCTCAAATCCGATAATTCTTGACCGATTCTAACTCTTACTTTACGGTTACTTAGAAAAGACTTAATCCAATCATTCGTGCAGCCTCTAATGCCCATAAAGTATAATTTTTTCACCAGATATTCAGCATCCACACATTTAAAAGCACGTGTGAGATCAAAGAACAAAGAACAGGGCTAAGGTGTAATTATGTCTGTCCAATGACTTATAGACAAATTCAACAAGTTCAAAAGCTGCTGTGTTCGTTGAATGATTTCTCCTAAAACCATGTTGGTTTATTGACAATATTTTATTTTTAGTTAAAAAGGATTCAAGTCGGTTACCAACAATTTTTTCAAGAATTTTTGAGAACGGCATTAAGCCAGTTATAAATCTATAATTTTCTAGTAATTCAGGATCTCCTTTTTTATAAACTGGTATGATTTCGCCCATTTTTAAGTTGTTTAGAAAGATTCCTGTTTTCAAGGAAATGTCGAAAATAAAACACAGGGGAAATTTGATATAATCCCAGATAAACTCGAGGGCATAAATCGGTATATCATCTAGACCACTGCAAGCAGATTTGTTTTTCAGTTGTGACATAGCCCGGGATAACTCATAAATTGTTAATTCCTCGATAAAAATAGAATTAACAATCGAATTAGGAAGAGTGCAGCCTGTGACACCTGGATGTGGGTTTTGACTTAGTAACTGCTCGATACTGGTAGTATAATAATCACAAAATGCATTACTAATATCCAAAGGTTCACTGATATTGATTTCATTTGAAGTTATTGTGGAGGGAGTAGTTTTTTTCTTTACCCTACCAAGATTTGCATTTACTACTTGCCAAATAGTTTTAGTGCAGTTAACAGAGTTTATAATTTTGTTCTTAAAAAAGTTGTTCTTAGTAATTTGAATCCTTTCAGAAAATACCTTCTTTGCCATCTGATATTGTTTCTTATGTTCGTCTGTGCCCGAATTTTTGCTAATCCAAAACAGTTTTTCCAGTTCTCGGCTTTCCTTAACCACATCAGAATCTATCCAGTTGTGGCAGGAGACTACAACATTTTTGATGGGGCAGGTTAGTTCCAGACAGTATTTGAAATTTGACCAAAAGTAGAGCCAGGCTTCGTTAACATCGGTTAGGCTGTATAAGGAACTTAGATCAGTTCTAGAGAGAAGGTTTTTCAAATTACTTAAGTTTTGTTCTGAGAAGTGTCTCTTTTTGATACAAGTTTTCAGATTTTCTGATGCTTGTGTTGGGGGCATAACCGCACTAATAAGTTGAGCTTTGTGATCAGCAATACCTATATCTAAATTGATAGCGCTAATACCTTCAGCATTAGTGACAACATAGTCAAGAGCTGAGGGTTTATTATTAAGAACCTCGCTAGTAGGTTCAAAAGGTAAAATATATTTCAAATTAAAACCATCTAAGATATCAATTAATTGTTTTTTTTTCCACAGAATTTTCAAGGTAATTGACATTCAAGTCACCACAAAGCAGAATTATTTGATGATAAAGCGTTACCTGGCATAAGATAGCATTCAGTGAGTTAATAAAAGATAAATTGATTATCTACATTTTGCACACATGATCGATAAATAACTAACGGGGCTACCTTCTTTCCAAATATTTTGGTACTAAAGCCCGCACATTCACATGAAAGTTCAGATGTATGTTTTGATAAGTTTAAAACCTTTCCATTTTTCTTAAGTCCGTATATAGCAGCACCTCTATGGATACGTTGATTTCTACAGAATTTCGCTAAGAGGTAATATCCTGGTATGGGAGTGACTTCCGCCTGTTCTGAGGTCATCCAAGGTTTTCTTGTCCTGGAGTGGGGTCTGTCACGAAAAAATTTAGGTTTATGTTCAAATTGTTTTACCAGAATATCCTCAGGCCACAATGAAGCATTCAGCAAATCATTAAGATCTGCCTCAACACTAATGCGGAAACTGTTGTAATCTCCTGATCTAACTTTTTGCTGTTCAATTTTAAAGTTTTCATCCTCGCCAAAGGTATCTTTTAGGTACTGCAGTAGGTCAGTTACAGTGACCTCAGTTGAGAGTTTACTGACAAAGATGGATTCTTTTGGTACAATTTTAGCTGCAATAATTTTAGTATTTTCTATTTTTCTGGTACCTATAACGCGCAACACACGCTTTGTGTTTTTGGAGTCAGGTTCATTTGATTTTTGTAGATTATGGGGCGGATGAGTTGATGATTTGCCTGCCCGGGAAACTACAGTTTTTCTTTTCAGGAAAGGAGAGGTCTTTAGATCCACAGAGGTAGTTGCAGTACAAGCTTTTGAGATAGGAGGTTTTTGTAGAGTTAAGTCAGTTTCAGGGGTAGGAGTTAGAGTATTTTGTATTATAGAAATTTCTTTTTGTAGATAGTCAATCCTCTGTTGTAATTCCTGATGAATTGAGCTTTGAGTTCTCTCGTATGGAAATATTGAGCTGCCGATTTAGCAGGAGGCTGTAAATTTCCCTCAGTGAGTAATCTAATCAATTCAACATTTGACTCCTTTATGTTTCTGACATAGGTTGAGATGCTATCTAGTTTTGACATCGTTTCGGAATTTTTATTATCGGTGAAGGAATTAAGAGCTGCTATTTCCTCTTTTATAATTTCGGACACAGTTTCGGATACAATTTTGCGTTTATCAGCATTTAGTGCTTCTTGAACAGGGAAAGGTAGTGTGCAATCAGTGCATAAGTAGATAATACTTCTTTTTTTTAAAGCCACCGCTCTGTATTCAGTTGTGGACAACTTAGAGCAGGAATAGCATAGTTGATTATTACATTTATCGCATACAGTAAATGGCTCCTTATCATTTTCTAGTATTCCACATTTGCTATTTGCACAATTCATAGTGAGAAGAATTTCCAAGGAATTATAAGTCCAGCCCTGTCTTAGTATAAAATTACACTTTTTATTAGCACTTGTTTTTTTATTGTTTTTTATCACAGGTTTTCTTTTTATTTTAAGATAAGCAGAGTAAAGGTTTTTGTTTATGAATGTAGTTTAATATATTAGCAAATATTTATTAAATTAAACAATAATCACTTGACAGTTATTTAAAACACAAAACTACCACATTCACTATAAATAGTTTTTCATCAGTTCAGAATAGGTAAACATAAAAGACACATTTACAAATTCATTAAGCTAAAACGTAGTGTCGTAATTGCGGGATACCAAAATACATTCAGGTAGATAAAGGTGAACTCTAATTGAAAAGAAGCACTTTCCATCACCCAAAAAGTCAAAACTAAGTTTTGAAAAAAAAAAAAAAACAATCTCCGGGGAATTAACTTTCAGCTCCGGGAAAAACATTTCAATTTATGAACATGTCAATGCTACGATGCTCTGATAATTATAACCAGCAATAGTGTACAGAAACTATAAATTTACGCTTAGGTGAAGGTAAATATCCCAACTGAACTATATAAGGTAAAGAGTATTCAGCTATAGTTTTCATCGCGATACCATGTACCGGTGCACTTGAGGTATGCTCTATAAAAACAAAACTTGTGTATAAAAACTTTATAAAACATAGAAATAGAAAAGTAAATAATAGGAAATAGTTAGGTAACCATGTTGAATAACCATAGGTAGGAGATTTTATGTAAATAGAAAATTTAATGAAAATTTATCAATCTGAAAAATTTGTAAATTTGAGAATTTATTTTAATTAAAATCCTATATCAAAACTCTCGTAATAAAACGAAGTTTTCAAAAGAAACAAACTCTTATAGTTCCAAAATGGACCAGGAAAAAGTTATGATTTTGGAATAAAAAGAAAATGTCAAGAGAGTTTGCCAAAAATATGAACGTCAAAAAAATTGGAATTTTGGAAAGAAAAGGCAAAAAGTCAGTCGATTATCAGCGGTCATAGAGAGTTGTCAATTAAAGTTTCGGGGAAGAATCCGGATAGAAAAATAATTTATCACATGAATGGAGTGTACATTTAACAAAGGAATAACTCAGACTGAATATAAGGATCCAAATCGCGAGATAAGTTCAGCTAATTTAAATAAAAAGTTCCAGGGAAATAATAGAAACGTCCAGATGAGAGTAACAGACACTGAAGAAGCGAACTCAGACCATTTAACGTATTAATGACAAAGTAAGCTTACCGATCTATTTAAAAATTGCGTCGTAAAGTCTCGAGCATACATAATTTTAAGTAAAGGTTCCGACTTTTAATTTTTAGGCATTTATTCATTTTGTTTGTAAAATCTCCCAAATGTTTTATGTTAATACAATGTTTAATTATTCGTGGGTTTAACATTTCTTTATTTAAATCCCATATTCATTCATATACAACCATGAACTTGCTCCTGGGATTAGAGCAACTGTTTGCAGGCAATGCGTTGTTGATTCATGCTCACAACTAGGTTATACCAACAGGTATTGGCGTCCACGGCATAAAAATAAATAATAATAATAATTTTAAAATAATCTGAACTTATTTTGAACAAAAAACAATTTTCAATTCATTAAAGTTTATCATTTCAAGAATTATTCTAGGCAAGGGTTTTGATTGGTAATTTTCAAATCATCAAAATTTAAATACAAATAGTAACGCATATCAGAACATTACATATGACACTATGATCTATTTCTAACGCTAAAATAATCACTAATGGAGTAAGGATCTAGATCACATAGGAAAGAGATTAGGTCTTTTTTTATTGTATTAAAGGAATTGTTAGTTTTTAAGTAATTAGGAAGATGATTATAGAATTTTATACAAGCATAATACGGACTTTTTTCCGTCAGAGACAGCCTATGTGGAGAATAAAAGTAATGTTCACCATGTCTTGTATTATATGGTCCTGGCATCAAGTTAGTTAAAAAGCTCTCTCTGTTATAAAGAAATTTTATGGATTCATATATATACAAGCTAGAGAGAGTCAAAAATCCGAAGTTTCTAAACTGTCCTCGGCAAGTCTCTATAGGATGCAATTTTTGAATTATGTGCACTGCCCTTTTTTGAATTCTAAAAGTATTTACAGCTTCAGGGCTGCTACTCCAAAGGATGATGCCATATCTAATTCGTGAATAAAAACTTGAATAATAAAAGGTTTTAGTTATATTAATATTTGCATATTTAGTGAGAATTCTTAATCCATAACAGGTTTTACTTAATTTTTTATTTAAATATTCGATATGTTCCCTGAATCTTAAAGTTTCATCTACGTATATAGTACAGTACCTAGAGGTAAAAAATGTGCAAAACTTTGGAATAATGTTATATTGAACGGATTTCATTCATTTTTGGCAGCATAATAGTAAATGCTTCACAGAAAAGTTTCTAGATTGTGCGGGGGCTTGCTAATTTATAGGGGGTGGATGCCACCTCCTCTCAAGAGCTGAAGTAGAATCAAATTTCGAAAAAATGTTACAGACCAATTACAGAAAGTACAAACTGGAAATTAATTATATTTTTTGTTTATTGATGTAGGATTAATAATTTCGGAGATATTTAAGTTTACATTTGGCACCCAAGTGTTCATAAGGTAATTATTTAGAGTGAGAGTTAAATATCTCAGAAACTGTGACACCTACGTCAAGGATGGTAATAGGTAGAATACTAGGTTATTAATTAAGCTTTCAACTGTTTTTTTTTATTTGTTGCTGTAGCCAGGGGCGGACTGGCCTACCGGGATGAATCCCGGTGGCCCGTTCCAATAGTGCGCCGCTAGCGCCGGTTGCTTGGCAAGATACCCGGCTAATAGAGTAATAAGTGGCCTGCGAGTTCTCAGATCCAGTGCCGCTAAACTGTTGTCAGTCTGCCCCTGGCTGTAGCATAAAAAACAAAGAAGTTATGACCGAAGCAATGTGCGTCTACACAATTTTTTTAATAACAACGTCGCCATTTTGTTACTGCAATTAGCCAGTAATTAAAAAAAAAAAGGAATTTCAAATACTGTTTCTCATTAATATATAGCATGACGTAGATGCTCAAATTTTTTGGTTTGTATACAGCACTTGCTTTAGAAAAAAATACAGTTTAAACTACAAAGGTATTTTCGATAAAACGTAATTTTTTTTTTCCTTTTCCAAATATCTCAATAAATATCATTTATTGAAAAATGGGTAGAGACCAAAAATAAAGCTCATAAACTGATAATGAATTTCGCTTGTTTATTTATTTACATAGATTTAATAGTTTGGGAGATATGAAAGTTTACAAATGGCGTCCGAATATTTATAAGACGAAAAATGCAGTTTAAATGTTAAATATTTCAGAAATTGTGACACCTCACGCATGCTAAGAAATGAATTTAAAAACAATTAACTGCACTTTCAAACTATTTTTTACTCGTTCCTGTAGCATAAGAAATAAAGAAGTTATGACGGAAAAATGTGCATATTTATATTTTTTTGTATAAAAAGTTCGCCATTTTGTTACTCTAATTAGCCAGTAATATAAAAAAATTATCTCAAATACAGTTTTTCGTTAAGACGTAGAATTACCTCGATGCTCAAATTTTTTTGCTCATTTAAAGCACTTGCTTTAGAAAAAAATGCATTTTAAACTTTAAAGGTAATTTCGAAACACTTGGATACCAAATATAAACTTGAATATCTCCGAAATTGTTAATCCCACATCAATAAACAAAAAATATAGTTAATTCCCAGTTTGGGACGTTTTTTTTTAAGCTAAAATCGCAATTTTGAAGTCGTTATAACTTAAAAACTATCAATTTATGTGAAAAATTGCATAGAACCTTTTCTTCTTAAAATTTGATTCTATTTCAACTCCAATAAATATATATATTTTTTAAGTGCCACCCCCTAGGGTAGCATCCACCCCCTTTAAATTAGCAAACCCCCGCACAATATAGAAACTTTTCTGTGAAGCATTTACTATTATACTGCCAAAAATGAACGAAATCTATTCAATATGACATTATTCCGAAGTTAAAACCTCTAGTTACTGTACTAATATACCTAAGCATTTGACTGATTTTGAAAAATTTATTCTTTTGTTATTAAGACTGATAGTCTGGTGTGTCGAGTCCTTGATTAGTTTTAAAGAGAACTACATTTGTTTTTTCTTGATTTAGGACTTGCCCGTTACTGTTGCACCACAATTCCATAGACCTCACGATGGCATTACCATTATTTATTATATCCAAAAATGAGTTCTGACTTTTAACAATGAACTTAGTATCATCAGCATAGTTAATCAATAAAGAATCATCACTAATAAGTGATTGAATATCGTTGACAAATATTAAGAACAGTAGTGGTCCAAGGGTGCTACCCTGTGGTACCCCCGTGGATGTATCCATAGGTTCGGAATGTACATAATTACTATTACTCTTGTCAAACATTTTAACTGCATGTTTACGGTCTGTCAAGTAAGAATTAAATCAGTTTAGAGCTGTATCATGTACACCGTAGTGGGATAACTTAGTGAGTAAAATATTATGATTAATGAGGCCAAAAGCCTTTGATAAATCCAAGAAAATACCACAGGCAATGCAATTATCGTCAAGGGAAAAATAGATGTAAATTGTTATTTCAAATAGAGCAGCTTCTATACTTTTACATCCTAAAAAGCCATGCTGAGACTTACTAAATAGGTTATGGAGGTTAAAGAAGTTAACTATTTTATTATATTGTAACGTGTTTCCACCCCCAAGAAACCACCCTTGCAAATTCCGTGGGTTCCGAAAATTATAACAAGAGATAATAACCACTAACACACTTTATTAAATAATTTACTGGATACTTCACAATACTGACATTTACTTAAATGCACTTTTCTGAATAAAAATAACAATATTTATCACTTCGTTTCCACTTAGGAGTATTAACCTCACTTCTCACTTGTCAAATTCAAGACTTCAAAACTTTCTATACTTTCTGAACTACCCGCCGAGAATGCGGTCTTTTATACCTAAAAATGACAGATCTCGATTTTTCTGTGATGACGCCACCATTCTCTAGATAATTCCAGATGTCACTTTAGAACTAACTTCTGGTAGGTTCTTTCTCGAGTAGGTGCAAATACATCTGAATTAATTGAATTCATTCTAGGGGTGGCAACACATCACAATATACTACAATTTCAAAGAATTTAGAAGACACTTAACAAATGGATAGCTCGATAGTTTTCAAACAGACATGGATCACCTTTTTTTGTACAATGGCTTAATAACTGAGAATTTTAAGTTATTAGGAAAGATCCCAGTCCTAAGTGATTCATTTATAATATTACATAGAGGCGTAACAATATATTCGAAGCATTTTTTTAGGATGAAAGTTGGAATTTCATCGTACCCTGAACTTTTTTTGGTTCAATTTTATTTATAATTTCCCATAGCTCCGGTATAGTAACTGGCTCGAAAACAATTGATACTGGGTTTACAGGTATATTACATATATAATTTGACGTTTGTGTCGGTCCAATAACTATGTTGGAAGCTATGGTATTAAAATAAATGTTCATGTCATTTACACAATTGCCAATGTTTTCATATATGGGTTGACAGTCTTGTTTAGAGCTCCCCACCATATCCGATATTATTTCCCAGCTTGTATTTGATTTATTTTTTGAGTTTGCAAGTTAATCTTCGTAGTATTTTATTCTAGTTTCTTTCAGTAGATTATAGTATTTTCGTTTGTAATGTTTGAATGTGTTTTTATATTGGGGAGAGTTAAAATATAGATTTTGATATATTAACATATTGTTCTTACATTCGATCAGTTCAGGATTGGTGTGTATCTGAGAATTTGATTTATTGTTTGTTTTCACTGTCCTAAGTGGAAAATGCTTGTTAAAATATAGAAGGAAAGTGTTAACAAATTTATTATATTCAGCATTAACATCATATACTTCATAGACATTGTGAAAATATTCGTCTCTGATATCCTCACAGAACTCTTTTATGGCAGTTTCAGAGAAAACTCTTATTTAATTATATTATTTTCTTACCAATATTAGTGGTTAATACTTGCGCTGGGTGATCGGATATGCCAGTGAACACATTAGTGATATTGAAACCATACTCCAAGTTAGCGATAATATTATCGATTCAAGATTGGCTAGATGAACCTCGATGAGTACACTCAGAACAGTAATAAATATTTAATGTATCACAAAAATGCACTTTAAAAAAATAACCGATCTAAATCGGACTTAAAATAAACTTTTTATGGGAGTATTTCCAAGCAAAATGGGACACACTGGTGTCACTCAAGAAAAATCCAAAAATAGGTATTTTTTCACAAAATTTGGTACAAATCCATCTGAGAGATTTACCGAATCCAGCGGCATCCTCAAATTTAAAATAAAAAAAATTACTAATAAGATTTCTCTGTTTTCTGCCCCGAAAAAAGACCGCAGTAGGCCTAGCTTTTGTTTTATAAAATGCAATGTACCCCAAGAATGTATTTTTCAGAGGTCTACGTTTTATAAAAATCGGATCTAAAATAAACATTTTATGGGGGTGGTTCCAAGCAAAATGGGACACACTATATATGAATGAATGAACATTTTTAAAAATTGATATTTTATTTCATGGTTATCTCAAGTGTAAATGAAAGTATAATTAAAATTGAAATATTATGAAAAGATAATATAAATGTACGTAAAGTTTTTATAACTTCTTAGACTTTACATATTCTCATCTTAATACGAATTTGCTACGCCTATGGTGCGAAGTTATTGTCATCCTTCAATGAATTAGTTCAGGCAAAAGAGAATGATGATGTCAGTTCAAAGGTTCATTGCTCCTAATGTATAAACTAGTAAAAGGTACAAAAAAAAAAAAAATAATCATAAAAAAAACCATCAAAAAATGACATATTTTGGTAAATTTTTTCCTTTTAATGTGCAAATGATTATTTAATCTAGTGAAATGGTTCTGTACTATTATTAAAAGTAATGTATTCGTAAGAAGGGACTACATAATACATTTAAAATCTTAATGAAAATTAAAATAAAATATTTTAAATGTTAAATATTTTGAAACTCTAGGTAAGTAAATAACTTTTTTAAATTAAATAATCCACTTTTTAGAGACAATTTTTGCAGGTGTATTAGTGACAAGCAGAGATAGGTAAAGGAAACTTTCCATTTAAATGTTTCCAGAACGAAATTTTGATAAAAATGAAAGTTTTCAGTAAAATACTTGGATATTTGAAAGTTTCCAAAATTCCGGGAAAGTTTCCTTTGGAAACTTTCGGAATATTCAAATATTTTATTGGAAACTTTCATTTTTATCAGAACTTCTCTTCCGGAAACTTCCGAAAATTTCCTGGGAGCTGTCATTAGCCATATCTGGTGACAAGTATAACAATGTTCTTATGCCATCGCAGTTGATACAAGAAAGAAATATTTATCACCAGTTTCTGACAATATTAGACAAAAAATTTCTCTTGAGCCCAATGGAAAATACATCTGGTATGTCATGAAACCAATGTTTGTGGTTGGAATGTCTTAGTGGATATATTGGAGAAAAATTGTTCAATGCGTAGACACTTGATAACAAAAGTACTAGACATTACAAATTCTGGCACTAGGGGACGGAGCGAATTCAAGTCTACGATAATTATAATAATCTTTACTGAAATTATTATTATTATTATTATAAGTCGACAAGTTAGTAAGGGCAAGTTGTTATTATTTGTTATCGATAGAGTTTTTTATATGAAAACTGCTGGAAGAATTTTGAAGAAAACATATGACCCCAATGTAAGTACTTCAAAATGATACGGGTTTCATAGAATAGGGTGTTTTCACTTTTTTTTTAAGTCGAAAAATATAAAATACTTATGGTATATAGCTGTAACAATTCTTCGGCAAAAATTTTTTTTTAATAATTTTAAAACAAATAGATTCAAATTAAATATTCCCCGCCAAAAAAGACAAATCTAGTATTACTGGTTGCCTATATCAGATGTGATGTCATTCTCTATATAAATAAAGCATCACTGTTTACTATAGTTTTACTATAATACAACTATTATTTTTTTAATGTGTTTATAAATTGTTAAAAACTCTTAATGTTATTATTATGTTAGAAACATGAATGGAGCACCAAATAAAAAGTTTCTAAGCGTTTCTAATTCTTATAACCAATTATTCGCGGAAACTGAAATGGTTTAAAGCAGCAAGGCGCAATGTTCCCAAATCGAAATCGACATTTTATTGTTGTGAAGTTTAAATGTAATAATAATAATATTAGAGATTTATTTAGCAAAAAAAAAGCTATACATAAAACACAATAAACAGTTATCCACTTAAAGAATAAAAATATATCCGAGACTAAATATAACACAAAAATAAAAAAGTAAATATTTAAAGATTATACAGGCAGAGATTTTATATTGGTATTCCACACACAAGTTCGTAAATTGTCTAAAAGGGTTCAAGCTTTTATTATATTTGACAGATTATTATATTCTTTAAAACCTTTACAGAACAACGATTTTGCGGCAATTACTGAATTATATTGTTCAATACACAAATAAATTTTTTTACGAGTATCATGATCATGTCTATCTCCAGCGTATGTTATCTCGTCGGATAAGTAATTTGGCAACATATTGTTTCTTATTTTATAAACAAATTGTAATGTCTTTAATAATATTCTTTGTTTTACAGTCATAAAATGTAGGACCTGTAACATACTGATTATTGGAGTATACCTATTGCCTTGTAATATAATCCTCATTGTCTTATTTTGCATTTTTTGTAAAATTTGCACTTCGTTATTATTCAGATAAATTAACAGAGTTGTACAATATTCAAAATGAGGTGCAATTATGGTTTTATAAATCATTAACCTAGTAAACATTGATAAATCCTTTGATCCTTAAGAAATTGATTTTCTTTTTACTTTTTACAATATAATCAACATTTTTTTTAAAACTTAACTGTTCGTCTAAAATTATACCTAGATATTTCATTTCAACTACTTTCTCTAGCATCTGATTATTCAGTTTAATAGTTTCGTTATATACTATTTTATTCAACATATGTTTTTTCCCAGAACCATCCACTTACATTTATCAATGTTTACTTTGAGATTGTTACTACACAGCCACATATATAATTTGTTTAAGTCACTGTTTACAGTATTTATCTTCGAGAATAAATGGGAAAATAGAGTTCGCCAAACAGCTGTTTGTTTGTTCCGGCTACAACTGTAAACAAGCAAATTATTAATCCCGATTCCTTGGCTGGTGCAAAATAATGATCTCATCCCCACAGGGGATCCTTTCTAATATGGCGTTTAGTATCATTTGCGTATTGTTTACTTTCGTTTTCTATTGTTTTGTGGGTATTTACTATAGTGTTTACTACGCCTCTCGCGTCCCTCGCCTATATGTGTTGAGAACAAACCATACGCATTGTTGTAAAATAGAAAAGGCACCTCCTTTTTTCCTTATATGCTCGAAGGTATTTATAATCTCATTGACATGTTCACCTGACATATATAACATAATAGTGTCATCTGCAAAGAGATGTATTTACAGTTGTTTATTGATTTGACAATATCATGAATAAAAATAATAAACAATAATGGGCCAAGGACGGATCCTTGTAGTACTCCATACTGTGTTGCTTTTTCACTTGACACACTTTCACCAAACTTGGTTCTTTGACTTCTTCCACATAGGTATGATTTAAACCAGTTTAACACTGTACCGCCTCTAATTTTATGAGAAGTAAATTTCGATCTACTGTTTCAAAGGCTCTTTTAAAATCTAGGAATACTACAACAATAACCTTGCCAATATCAATTTCTTTTACCCAATCTTCTAAAATGTACTGAAGGGTACTTTCACAGGAATGTGCTGCTCTAAATCCAGACTGTTGCGATGAGTCGGTGTTCTTCACTAAGTATAGTATTATTTACTTTTGGGATTGGCATTATAAGTGAACTCTTCCACTTGTCTGGAAAAACTCCTGTCAGCAATGAGCTATTTATTAAGTTTAAAAACCTATCTCCAATGATTTGGAATGATGTTTTAATAACACGTGCATGTAATCCATCACTGTCAGATTTATTCGGCAAAGCGGTAACGATTTCTCGTAGGCGACTTATTTCTATTTGTTTACAGTCACTAAATTCATGGACTACAGAAGCTCTATCTTCGTTTATTTGGTGGACATTATACTTTGGTCTTTCTTAAATAATATTTGAGATACTGCCTATAAAGTAAACATTAAATGGGCTCATTTAGCACTTTTTTTTTTATTTGATTATCGTAAAGATCTTACAATTCTAAGACCCTGTGCAAAATACTAGAATTTTGTGAGACCTGTAAATCGTTTAAAAAAAATTATAAACATACGCCTTGTCGAATCTCGGCCGTGATGTCACTTGATAGCAATCCACTAGTCGCACAGAGAAAGACTCGACGATCTCAAGCGGAATGCACGAGCTTTGATGTGTTGCGTGACCGTTTCGTACCCTATCCTCTGACGTCACGATGTTCGTCGCACCGCGCTCTTTAGAAGCGTATATTTCGAGAACCACATATCGGATTCATCTGAAATTTTCAACATAGCCTAATTTTAAATAATACTTTATCCACAAGAAGTAACAATGACTAAATAAAATTCATCAATGAGCCCATTTTTCTGCTCTCTTCTCACTCATTGCAAATTTCGTCGGTATTGAATTTGATAGAATTAGACACATTTAAATTTTTAGTATTGGTAAATTGTTTTAATGTTTTCCACATCATTTTAGAGTCATTCTTACAACCACCTATTTTTTGTTCATAATATTTTTGTTTTTGTTTCCTTATCATTGATGTTACCTTGTTCCTATTTTCTTTATTTATTTTCCAATTTTTTTCATTATTCGTAATACTAGCGAGTATTACCATATTGTGACATGTTTCCACCCCTAGGAAATCACCCTTGCAAATTCCGTGGGTTCCAAAAATTATAACAAGAGATAACCACTAACACACTTTATTAAATAATTTACTGGATACTACACAATACTATTATTAACTTAAATGCATTTTACTGACTAAAAATAACAATTTTTATCACTTTGTTTTCACTTTGGAGTCTTAACCTCACTTGTCAATTCAAAACTTCCCTCTTCTCGCCGAGAATGCGGCCTTATATACCCTAGAAATTGTTTCTTGAACCACTCTAGAAACGACGCGAGCGTATTCTAGAAGCTTCGGTTCTTTCCTCCAATAATCCAGAAACGTTTCTACGGTCTCACAGATGGCATAACGTACAACATACATGTATTTAGTGCTGCCTAATCCCAAGGGGGTGATTACTCGTTACAATAAATTTGTCGTCTCGGTGGTTCATTGCTTGCACAATTTCTTCTGTAATCCATTTTTTATCTGCATATTTAATGGGTATTATAACTTCTTTTATAGGGCAAAGTGCATTCTAAGCATGTTTTAACATTATTTATAAGATTCTCTGCTAGAATGTTGGAGTTTGTACAGATTCTTGATAATCTCTTTATGTTATCTAATGAATAGTTTGGTATTTGAAGGCTGGTTATTATATATGCATGATCTGTTATTTTAGGCTTATGATTTACTTTATATGGTATCATTGGTTGGTTATTAATAAATCAATTACTGTTGCCGAGTTATTTGTAATTCTGGTTGCTTCATTTATTAATTGCGTAAGTCCATTTTCTGCAAGAATTCTTGATAACTTATTTGAGTAAAATGTATCTTGTGACATGACTATGTTAAAATCACCTAATAGTGTTTATGTTATTAGAACAGTATTCTTCTACTAACCTTTCAAAATAATCCTATCAAGAAGTATTTTTTTATTTTAATTTGAACTTCCAATACAACACACCACAATTTTTCTTCAATTGTAAAGTTTTTTAAAAGTCTGAATAAAATTTCCTTTTTAATATAAATTATGACTCCTCCAGTATGTCTACTATTTGTGTAGCAAATTTCAGAGGTATAACCATCTATTACAAGTTCCGATAAATTTATATCATTTGTTATATATGTTTCCGTTAAACAAACTAGTGTAGGTTTTAACTTATATATTAATGATGTTATTTCATTTTTATTATGAAGAAGGCCTTGTGCATTCATTAATATGTGACAATTATCTTGCTTTAGTGATTTTGCACTGTAAACTCTGATTGCTATTGGTTGTCTAAGTAATCAACCCTCCTTTTCACATTATTTAAAACTCTTAGATAGTAAGGACAATTTGGATCCAGTGCATCATGGTTACCTTTTATCTTATATTTTTCGATTGCATAACTGCAGTTTATACATTTATTATGTCTTGTTTTGCATTCTTCTTCATGCTGTAATGAACATTTATGACAAACCTTATTTTTTTGACAGTCCTTGGCCAAATGAGTAAAGCCTAAACATTTATGGTATCTTATTACATACACATGGTCATAAGCTTTACCTCTTGACCACCCTATAAATATCTTATTTCGGTTTAATAAATTTTTATAAGATAAGCGTGAACTTCCTATCATTATTCCGTTTAAGTGTTTTCTGTATTTTTAAATGAAAACCTTCTGCCTCATTTTCATTGTTTGTTAAATGTTGTTCAACTATAGCATCAATGATAGCGTTGTCAGTATCATCATTTTTATTTATGCCAATAACTTTAATATTAGTAAATTTCAACATTGGTGTTTTAATTTCATACTTAGCAGACATTTCTTCTTGTATTTTACTCTGAATTCTTTTGTGATCTTCTTCATTTTCACATCTAATTACCACCTGCCCATGAGATATTTCCTTAATTCCAGAAACTCCTACTCCTAGTCTAGTTGGATCTATTTTTTCATTGATGTCTTTTTTTGTTTTTTCACTATCTTGATTTTCTTTTGGCTTGACTATTAAAACAGGATCGTTAATTTTATTACTTATAATTTGTTTTCCACCTGTCTTATTTCCTGTAATAACATTTGCATACGATGGTTTGCTATTAATAACATTTTTTTTTTTTTTTGTTACGACTGTTTCAATACTATCATTCTGCTTTGTATTTTTTCTTCTAAATTTGCAAATTTCTTTGTTAATGTACCCAATCCCTGGCTAAGTACTTCTATTTTACTAGTGTAAATCAATAATTATCTTAAGAGACCTCACTTCATCTAAAATTTCCTTGCTTGACTCCATGCCTAAGCACGTTTTACAATAATACCGTAGAATTCTTCCTTTTCTCAGTTCCATACATTTAATTTCTGATGCAGTAAGTCTCGGACAGGTAGTACATATTTTTGCTTGACACTGGTCACATGTCCAAAGTCGATCATGCTTATAATTTTTCTTACACGCACTGCATACTATTAACATTTTTTCCTAACATTTAGCCATGTCACTCAGTATATTTAATATTCACTTTAAATTAAACAGATAAGAATAAGTAAAAAAGATTAGTGTTTTTTCCCCTCAATTATACCTTTTTAAAGCCACTACAAAAAGTTTTATGGGTAAATAACTCTAATATTGTTTAAATAACCAAAACTTTTGTTTTAATAATTCACTTCGTACACAAACTAAATTATTCCCCCGTTCTTTCTCCACATATTGATATAAAAAACCAGTTTATTAACAAAGTCTTTCCACTATAATTTATTTTTTCTCATCATAGTAAAAACTAATCGATGATAGCTAGATGGTTTATTACCTTCAACATTGTAAATAGATCATCATAATATACTACCTTAAAATTATGCTTGTAATGGTAAAAGATTTATTTTGAATTGAAACTAATATAGTAGAGTGCTCAGTGCTCAAATATACGCATAAAAATAAGTTCTGTGGGGGTTTCGATGTCACAAGCTGAATTTTATATAAAATGGATGATTGTATACTGAAGTTTCAAAATCCCAAAGCCGTCAAAAAACGTAATGTTCAAAAGGGCATTATAATTAAAAAACGAGTTAAGCATATGGTGGTAAAAAATTGGGATTTTTTGGTATATTTTTCATAAAAGATTTTGTAGAGGAAATATTTTTAATAATTTTCATACATTGGACCTTACGGGAGAACGAAACTTAAAACCGCAATATCTCGGTGCCTCAAAATTTAATTCAATTAAGACAATTTTTGCGTTCCCATCGTATTATCTCTGAAATGAAAGGTCAAATCAAAATTTTGTACTCTTAAGAAAAATTTGCTTTATCCTTTACGAACGTAATGGCGTATGATTCATAATTTTACCACTAATAATAAAGAAGATATGCAATGTGATGCATATTTCCTAAGATCCGTCTGAAGCCATCTAGTAGGCGACCCCACTCCAACAAAGCATGTTGCATTTCACTTTTCCTCATAGCTCCGTTGCACTTCCACTTTATAAGGTGCAATACTATACAGGATGTAATCTCTACGACGGTATAAAAATACATAAGAAATAATAATATATGTCTTCTTTAAAGCATCTGTAAAAGTACGTTTTGATTTGATTCCTTCAAATGCAATATATTTGTCATATATAGATGTCATAGCAAAAGCCTTTCCTTTTGAAATACCTTTATCTACCATATTTAAAATATTTTTTAAAGCTTCGTCTTCTTTAACGTCGATTCTCAGTGTTGGTACCTGAGATGACGATTTTTTAAAAATTTCTTAGCCCTCTAATTAAGCATCTTGTGTGATATTTCACTTCCAGTGCAATTAAATCATTCGCTCCTATGCTTTTCAATACTTCTGAATTTATAGTAGCTATATTTTTTATTTTCTTATCGATATTAATCGACATAACTTGTGACAAACATTTTTCAGAAGACCACTTTTGACAAATTACGCATTTATTTACGTCAAAGATATTTTTTCGTAGAGCCCTACCTAAGGCGGTTCGATTCGTTTCCTTATATTGTGCTTGCCTGTTTAATTAATTTGGTAAAACTTCTATATTCTTTTTGCTGGAGTAATTTAAATAACACGACTTATACCAAAATAAATTTTCCCAGTCTCCATTTTTAATATCAAAAATTACTTTATCGTTGTTTTGGTTATAGTCGCATGTTTTGGTTATGGCTTCCCTAAGTTTTGTAGATGTTATGAAGGTATGGCCTGATTTTTTAGTAACATTTAAAGACCCACCTTCATTTATGAAAATTATACAAATTAGTCGACGTTACGTTTTAAATGTTGCTAAAGATTCAAGTTCACTTCCAGAACTTGTAGCATCCGTACTTTCCATGTTTAGGGTGGATTTCTGCAAACTCTACTTAAATTTAGTTAATCAAACATAAAAAGAAATGAGGTACTCACAAAAGTCACAAAACGCAATCTGTTAACTAGGTACAGCTACAGTTTCAAAGTTTTTTCACAATAAAAGTAAAATTAAATGTTAAATGGTGTAAACCGAACACAAAAGCTACTAACACACAAAAACAATATTTCCGTTCCACTCTTAAACACTTTACAAAACTGTAAATAAATCCCTATGAGCATTTGTTTTTTAAATTTTAACTTCAAACAAGAATACACAAATAAAATTAATACATACGACATTCCCTTTATAAAATGCAATGGAGCTATGAGGAAAAGTGAAATGCAAGACGGCGCTGTTGGAGTGGGGTCGCCTACTAGACGACTTCAGACGGATCATAGGAAATTTGCGTCACATTGCATTTAGTTGTATATCTTACTTATTATTAGTCGTAAAATTATAAATCATACGACATTACGTTCGGAAAGGATAAAGCAAATTTTTTTTAAGAGTGCAAAATTTTGATTTGAGCTTTCATTTCGAAGATAATACGATGGAGACGCAAAAATTATCTAAATTGAAGTAAATTTTGAGGCAGTTCAAACCGAGATATTGCGGTTTTAAGTTTCGTTCTCCCGTAAGGTCCAATGTATTGTAATATGTTGCACCCCTTAAAATTTAAGGTTATGTTACTAAAAAGTAGGCAGACTTCAACAGATCGAATGTCTGAATGAATGTAGTGTATTTGCACCTACTCGAAAAAGAACCTACCAGAAGATTCCAAAGTGACATCTGGAATTCTCTAGAGAATGGTGGCGTCATCACAGAACAATCGAGATCTGTCATTTTTAGGTATAAAAGACCAACCGCATTCTCGGCGAGTAGTTCAGAAAGTTCAGAAAGTATAGAAAGTGAGGTTAAGAGTTCAAAGATAAACAAAGTAATAAACATTGTGATTTTAGTCAGTAAAGTGTATTTAAATTAATAATAGTATTGTGAAGTATCCAGTAAATATTTAATAAAGTGTGTTAGTGGACATCTCTTGTTATAATTTTTGGAACCCACGGATTTTGCGGGGGTGGTTTCCTAAGGGTGGAAACACGCGACAAATTGGTGTCAGAAAGCGGAATTTTATGACAAGAGGAGCTCTGAAGTTGTGTTGGAGTGTTCGAGAAGTATTCTCGAGAGTTAGTGCTAACACAGGACTAATTTACTGGACATTGTTCGAGGGTTATTTTCGAACAGGAAAATAGTGTTTAAGTGCATTTTTGAGACATTGTAGAACATTTTATTAGGACATTAGTGTGATAATTAAATCCTTTGAACTGAGAAGTGATAGAGACACTGAAAAAGACTCATTTAGTGCGTGAAAATTTCTAGAACTTTTCTATTTGGACATTAGTGGAGATTATTAAATTCTCTGAACTGGATAGTGACAAAAGACTCTGGATAAGACTTTTTCGTGCTATTTCGAGATTTGTCTAGAAAGTTCCATTACCGATATTGACGTGACAGTTAAATTTATTTTATTTTAATTTCATCGTATGCCCGTAACAACAAGAAGTATGGCATCCGATAAACAAATACAGGACTTATTCGAACAATTCCAAAAAATGATGGCGCAGCAACGGCAGGAAGACAAAGAAGAACAAGTAAAACTACGTCAAGAAGAAAGGAACGAATTAAAGAAAATGATGGAAGATCAGGAAATAAGACGTCAGAAAGAAAAAGAGGATGAAGAAACAAGACGTCAGAAAGAAAAAGAGGATGAAGAAACAAGACGTCAGAAAGAAAAAGAGGATGAAGAAAGAAGACGTCAAGAACAAGAAAGACAACGTCAAGAGGAAAAAGACGAACTCAGAAAAATAATGGAAGACTTGGAAGAAAGACGCCAGGAGGAATTAAGGAAAATCCTGAGCGATCAAATAAAAATACAACAGGACGCAATAATTTCTGCCAATGAAGTACTAAAATGTGAAGTCAAAGAAGAGATAAACAAGGTCGAAGGTAAAGTAGGAGTAGTCGAGACAGAAGTCAGTCAAGTAAAAGAGGAAGTGAGTGACATCAGAGGAAAAATGAGCGAGTTCGAAGGAGAAGTGGAGCGACTTAAACGACAATTAAGAGAGAAAGGAGGCCAGCTAGTAACATCATCGGGTCCTCGATTAAAACCTCCCTCCTTTGACGGCCAAAGCTCATGGACAACCTACAAGAGACAATTTGAGGCAGCAGCATCGGCAAATAACTGGGATAACGAGGAAAAGGCTATGGCATTAGTTCTGGCGTTAAGGGGCCAGGCCTCAGAATTACTTCAGACTATCCCGGTGGAGAAACAAAGGGACTTTAAAGTCTTGGAAGCTGCATTAGACTTGAGGTATGGCGATCAACACCTTGCCCAATTATACCAGACTCAGCTGAAATCCCGGATGCAAAAAGCTGGGGAAAGTTTACAAGAATTTGAAGCTGCGATAGAGAGACTGGCGCACCTGGCGTATCCAAGTGCACCTAAAGAATTCCAGGAACAATTAGCCGTGGGGGCCTTTTCAGATGGTATAAGGGACGAAGAGGTCAGGCGAGTTTTGAGGCTGACGAGACACCAAAGTAGTAGCGAAGCTTTGGTGCATGCACTCGAAGTAGAAGCCGCTTACAGGGATACTCCAAGGTCGAGAGTGCGAGCTGTGACTCTCGAAGAATCGCAACCAGAAATGAAGCAGAACCCCTTGCTGACTGAGATGCAGAAAATATTCACCAAATTATGCGATAAATTGGATGGCCTCGGAAAGCAGGAAAAACAACAAAATAGAGGAAAGCCGAGCGGAGGTATTAAATGTTTCAACTGCGGCAAGGTGGGACACATGAAGCGAGACTGTCGACAGCAGAATTCGGAGAGTCGAGTAAATGCTGTGAATCTTGAAGAGGAGCAGGAAAACAGTACCAGGGGGGTTGTTCTGGCTAGGGAATGCAGTGCCCCCAGAGAAATTAAGATTTCCCAGCTTCGAAGAATCGCAAGCAGACTGTTGTTGCATGGATATGTGAACGGAAGAAAATGTTTGTTTACCATCGACACAGGTACTACGTCATCAATAGTACGGCCAGGATTTATATCGGGCATAAAGATTACCAAGAGGCAAAATGAAGAAGTGATCGTCCGGACAGCTACGGGGGACAGGGCTAAGGTTCATGGAGAAGTAGACCTGGGTTTGCAGATTGGACAGTTAAGGTTCGACCACAGGGTCATCGTGGCTGACATTACGGATGACTTCATTTTGGGACTGGACATTATGGAACAGTATGGATTTATTGTTGACGTAGGAAAGCGAATGTTAAGGATTGGGAACGAACAATTTATTTTGTCAAAAGTGAACGACCAATGCGAGAAAACCAGGCTGTTGACAACGCAGGCAGTCAAGACTCCTGCATTATCCAGAAAACCAGATAAAGAAGATTGCAAGCGCTACCCTCAGGTGGAAAGATTGTCGAACATGGTTGAAGTCAACACTGTCAAGGTCGATCTCCCAGAGAGTTGGTCAAAGAAAACTCTGAGGCAAGAGCAATTGCGCGATGTAGAAATCGGACCTATGTTGAGAGCAAAAGAAGAGGGAACGCGTCCAGCATGGAAGGATGTTTCCAACAAAGAAGTGGGGCTGAAGGCTTTATGGTCACAATGGGATTCACTTACGGTCGTAGATGGGCTTTTGAGGAGAGCATGGGAAAGCCCAGATGGGAAGCAGGTTGCCATGCGTCTAGTGATTCCCAGGTGTCGTGTACCAGAAGTACTCCAGGAAGCACATAATGAAACGTCCAGCAGACACTTCGGCATAAACAAGACATTGAGTAGAGCACGGGAACAGTTCTATTGGGTTAATAGTCGCCAGGATGTGAAGGCCTGGTGTCACAAGTGTAAAAATTGTGCTGCCCGTGGAGAACCATTTTCGATGAGCAACTACAGGAATGGAAGTCGAGAACAGCCAAAGAATGATCGAGAGCAGATGAACAGAACTAGTAACCGCTTGAAGGCCCGTTATGATCAGAATGCCAGTACAGGGGGATTCAAGGTGCGGGATCTGGTTTGGCTGTACAACCCACAGCGGAAGGAATGGAGATCCCCGAAATTTCAACCTCCTTGGGATGGACCGTATACTGTTATTACCCGAATTAATGATGTCGTCTATCGTATTCAACGAAACAAAAAGTCCAAGATGAAGATCGTACACTTGGATAGACTGGCGAAGTATGTGAAAGAGGCTGAATTGTCTGACCGGGACGTTCAGGCTTAAGGAGGGGGCAGTGTAATATGTTGCACCCCTTAAAATTTAAGGTTATGTTACTAAAAAGTAGGCAGACTTCAACAGATCGAATGTCTGAATGAATGTAGTGTATTTGCACCTACTCGAAAAAGAACCTACCAGAAGATTCCAAAGTGACATCTGGAATTCTCTAGAGAATGGTGGCGTCATCACAGAACAATCGAGATCTGTCATTTTTAGGTATAAAAGACCAACCGCATTCTCGGCGAGTAGTTCAGAAAGTTCAGAAAGTATAGAAAGTGAGGTTAAGAGTTCAAAGATAAACAAAGTAATAAACATTGTGATTTTAGTCAGTAAAGTGTATTTAAATTAATAATAGTATTGTGAAGTATCCAGTAAATATTTAATAAAGTGTGTTAGTGGACATCTCTTGTTATAATTTTTGGAACCCACGGATTTTGCGGGGGTGGTTTCCTAAGGGTGGAAACACGCGACAGTATAATATAATATTTGAAAATTATTTAAACATATTTCTGGTACAAAACTTTTTATGATTATTGATTTTAAAAAATCGTAATTTATCTCTTCTTTGCCGCCATATACTTAACTTGTTTTTTGATTATAATGCCCTTTTGAGCATGACATTTTTTGACGGCTTCGAGATTTTGAAACATCAGTATATCATCATCAATTTTATATAAAATTCAGCTTGTGACAACGAAACCCCCACGGAAGTCACAATAAGCGTATTAATGCACTCTACTAATATATGGCTTCTAGTTTTGAACATTTATAATTAAATTTTGCTTGGTTGATTATTAATTGAAATGACCAATATATCAAGCTGTGCACGCCATCGCTAATGATATTCTGAAGTACCAACTTAAAATTATAACAACGAATAAATTCCGAGTACATATACGGATCACCTAAGTTGGCAACAATCTGTAGGAAAAATATGATATACGAGACAACATCACTAAGCTCGTTACCCAATAAGGTGGCGTTTTGGAAATCATTCAAATATTTGAATTTTAAGTCGACTTATTTATTAAATACAGTACAATCTTGATAATGTTAACACTTGATTAGGTGAACCATTCGGTTTCATGAACACCACATTTTTTCTATTAACTACTCTATATCGTGAACAGCGTGACCCCCGATAAGACGATCAACAAGTTAATACTTGCTTGTTAGATTGACGTATGAATTTGTACTGCTCAGTTGAATTAATTATGTGACTGTACACTGAAGTGTTAAAGTTAAAATGGGAAAATTCAAACAAAAGTGTCTCTCACTGCACGAAAAGGCAAATATTATCCAAGAACACATGAAGGAGATGACTGTAACTGCACTAGCCAATAAATATGGAGTTGCAAAATCAACAATCTGTTCATTAAAAAAAAAGTGCTAACATTCTCGAGACAGTGAGCCATACCTTAAAACCAACTAAAAAACTAAAAAAATGCACCCTAAAGACTGAAAGATGACTCTTGCATTTGCACAGTGCTTGGCAAAAAATAACCCCAAGAACACTCTCTAAATGTTGGCATCTGATTTTGTCAAAAAACAGGAATATACTGATGAAGATTGTATTCCATTAACTGAACTTAAAGAACTCTGGAAAGACGAGGATGCCGATAATGTCGCGTCAGAAACTATAACTCTGTTACAGGCAGTTCAATCTCTAAACATGGAATATATAGTACTGGATGTAATTGAATGGAATAAAGACAAAGAAACCAATAAAAATGACGAAATCTGCGAGTTGTCGGAAGATGAAGAAGACATAGAAATAATAAATGAAGAGGAGCCACCTAAAATAACACATCGGGATGCTATTCAAGCACTGAAAGTGTCACTGGACTGGGCACAACAAAAGGCAGTTGATATCTCTGACATCTTAAGCATAAAAAAGTTTATGAAAAAGCCGTCACCTCAAACGCATCCCTAAAACTAAAACTGTCCAAAATAACTTCCTATTTTACATATTTTTTTTTACATTTATACGTAATATTAGTGGTAGTAGTAGTATGTATTTGGTTCTTTTCCCATTTCTGGTATTTTCTTTAAGTCCTACGTACCTAATATTGTGGTAAATAATAATAAAGTTTTTTATTTACATTTGTTTCTTTTTTTTTTGTAAAAACCATGAATTTGATATATCTTTTTTCACCCCCGCTAGTGTGAACGCTTGCGCTAAATTGAACACCCTTGGTTTTATTCTGTTCACATTATCGAGCTTGTACTGTATTTATTTTAATCTGATGATGCAATTAATATGAATGCGTTTAGGCTTTCACATTTATCTATTACGTCATATTAATGCATCATTTGAAGTGAATCTTTATATATGGAAAACACCCTATTGCTGAGATATTAGGGGGTGCTACTTTAATGTTGATAAATTGACATCTAGTGTAAAGTGTTTCTTAAAGCACCAAATCGTTTATGATTATTAATTTCATGAAACTCTTCTGAATCCTCCATTAACATGAAAGGCATGACTAGAGGCAGCATCGTACTATTGTTGTAATTTTGATAACATCAAATTAATACTACAACAGTTAAATCCAGATGACGCAGTTCCTATTTCACAAACTCTACAGGCATCCAACTGTTCCAAATAATTTCAAGACCATATTTAAATGTTTTGTTAATGTTTCACTTTCTTAGGTAAAGCAATAAAATTTGTGTTTATAATACTTATGTATTCACTGTTGATAAATAAAATTCATTTCGTACATAATTTGCAAAAATTATTCTGCTCTCCTCACTACTTTCAATAGATATCAAAGTTGATTGGTATTTTCTGTAGATGGTGAAGGAGTTAAAACTGAATAATTTAAAAAGTATATTTAAGCTTTTAAAATATTTTTACTCAAATGGAACCCATGAATATTTTTTCATATTTGCATATTTCTCTCTGAATTAAAAATATTTTAAACCATACCTGCATCACTGTAATAGCCCCGTAAGTTACAGCACACCAGTAAATAGCACCAACCACAATACCAGCAGCCAAAAAGGGGCATCCTTTATAAATAAAACTATCGACTGTGTCTAATAGAAGTACCAATACACCCATATTTGGAAAAACTATTATGTATTCTGTTTGACATTGGGGGCAGGTCACTTTTCCTAAGTTACCACCTTTTTGTTTTTCATCCACCCACCTTTGTAAGCACGACTGGTGGACCTAAAATATAATATAATGTAATAGCTGGGAATATTATAGTAGCATAGAAAGACTATGGAATGATTCCAGGGAATGTTTAGGCATTTAATATTTTGACCATTCTCATAGAAAAGGTAATAATTCGTCATAAAAAAAAATACAATCAAAATAAATATATCAATCTCATTTTCTTTATCTTTCACTCTTTATGACTAAGCAAGGGTTGAATACCCAAAAAATACCTCAAAATATCGGGCACCTCAAAGTTTCATTTCCCTGGTCCTCTTGAACGCGGGAATGGAAATCGAGAGAAAACTATTTTATTATAACATCATAAAAGAAATACAAAATTAATCAAACAATAAATATATTAAACATTCTCCAGAATAAAAATAAAAATAATAAAATAAACTGAGGAAAAGGATAAATTGATAAATCATTAAATTTCTGAATTAGTACTAAAAGAGCGCCATATCTTTAGAATATTGTTCGAAATATACATTAAGACCAACTCTACTCACCTATGTCTACTTCCCAATGAGAACACAATCGTTAAAAAAACGTTTTTTAAAACAATAACCATCCGTTGAATAACCATTTTAGTGCACCGTCGATATTACGTACAAATGTCCTGCTAAACAACATTGTTCTTAAAGTAACTTTTTAACGGTTTTTTTTCGTTGTAATACCACTATAATTTAACGTTGACATTAGCGTTAGTAAAACGATACATCTTCTAGTTGAATAACCATTATAGTGCAGTCAATTTTACGTACAAATGTCCTGCTAAAGAACGTTGTTTTTAACGTTATTTTTTCATCGTAGTAACATTATAATTTAACATCGATATTAACCTTATTATTGATGGTTTATAAAAGGAATGTAAGTTAAATAATCACGTTTTTTTAACGTCTTTTTATCATCGTAATATAATTACAATTTAACGTCGGTATCAACGTTATTAAAGGTTTAAATAACGTTAAATATTCACTAATTATGTAAGTTAATTAAACGAAATTAAACTGGCTCTAGGAGGTCCCCATTTTCAAATATATGATGGGTTACAGGACGAGTCGTCATGTAGATGAATGGTCAATTAATAGGTTAAGCACACACAAGCGGCTACACACAGGGTCTGAAGGAGCAAGCAGCAGCTCAGGCATGCGCAAAAGCACCAAGTCGACATTCAAAGTTATGAACAGAAACGGTGATAGGACATAGGTTTCTATTAGGTTAGGTAAAGCGAAATAATAATAATAATTGTTAATTTTTAAGACAATAACTATATAAAATGCATAATATTTATTTTTGTATTGGATTATTACAGGTAATAATGTGTGTACTGTACTGTGATTAGAGCATATTGATACCAACTGTCTGTATAGAAGCTTGTGTAGACAGTCATAGTTACAAATAATCTAAAAACATGTTAATAAAAATTTCATTAAAATAATTACCAATAATTATTAAATTATAAATACATATAGATGACTCAAAACTATTTCTCCATTTAGCATCACAGATCAAATAATTATGCGCTTTTCCACATGAAGGTGGTATCATTATCAATCTCATTTACATTGTATGGTTCCAACTGTATTAATAATTTCTTTATTGTTCTTTTAAAAAGATAGGTATGGCTTTTGTTTGTATTATATGCCTAGGCAGGCAGACATTTATAAATGAACTAGCTGACCCAGCAAACGTTGTTTTGCCATATAAATTATAAATTTTTGTCCAAAAAATAAAAAGAAAATTTCGGGATAGGGCCACCCTTATCACCTAGGGGTATAAAAAATAGCCTACAACCTATTCTCAGATCTACCAAATATACACCAATAATTTCATAAAAATCGGTCAAGCCGTTTCGGAGGAGTTCGATAACAAACACTGTGACACGAGATTTTTATATATTAGATTAATTTATCCTAATCAACATTATTTAGTTTTTATTTGTATTTTCTTTTTAAAATTCTATACTAATAATGTAAACAAAGAAATTCTAAACACCTTATTTGCCCAATGGGTTAAATATTAAACAATTTCCTACAGATATGTATATATTCCCAAGGTCCATTACTTCCGTTAATTTTAAAAAAGTAGTAAATACATTTCCTATAACCTATAAGTCATCATCTCATCATTCCCTCATCACTCTCATAAAACTTCAACAAAATTGTTTAAATTTCAAATTTTCGAAGGGGTTTTGCGCATGCCCGAGCTGCTGCTGCTTGCTCCTTCAGACCCTGTCTGTAGCCGCTTTTTAAGCACACTGGGTTTTATCATAAAACCTGGGTGGGTGCCTATACTATTGAACAAATAGCACAAAACTTTTATGCTATCTAGGCCGAGCCACAAAATAATGATCTTTAATCTGATCCTTATAAAATCTGTCCAAATAAATCGTTGTTCCCTGAAATAATTTGAACATTACAATCTATGTTTTTTAATTTCTATAAATTCATAAGAGCATAAGCTAAAGCATGACAAATTATTGCCAGTGGTTTGTATGTGTCGCCATCTACAAATAACTTCTGCAACAACTACATGGTAAGTAGGCAAATTTTATGCATTAAGATATATGAGTAGAAAAACGTTAACTAATCTACCATTTATTTTACCTGTAGATTTAGAACATCAGTGTATTTTAATAAGTGGAAAGCATCAGTTATTTTAACATTGTATATAATGTAACTTCAATATACAGTGTGTGTAGTGGCGGGCTAGACATAGGGAGTAAGAAGTGCAACATCGTGTGTGCCAGCTGGCTGAAATGAAATAACTGAGAGCTGGGATGCTTCAGTTTCTAGCGCCAACTCTGTAATCTGTGCTGCCGATTAACGTTACTAGTTTGATATGAACATTATGAAACGAAACGCATGTGAAGTTAACCAGGAGGCGGAGCCGAGTGATTTTATAACACTAGTTTCATTAATTGTCATACACGTCTATCATTCAAAATTTAATACATTTAACTTTAAACTTTAAAATAACATTTAGAGATATGGTATATTTGTCATTAATTTCTTACGTCAAAAACACGTAGAAATTTAAATCATTAAATAATTAATATGTTAACTTAAAAATTGCATTTGATTTTCACACAAATTTATTTTTGGTATAATTTTGCAATCAGTAAAAATGCTTGGAATAAGCGTTATTTAATAATTTACTGAATATGTAAAAATAACGTTATATTTTATAGCATGATTCATTAATATTTTACGTTTAAAACTCGTCTAAACAAAACGTTTTTTCAAATGTTATTTGCAACGTTAGTGAAATTTTACGCAACAAACGTTGGTAAATAATTAACCAAAGTTAATTATTTACCAACGTTTGTTGCGTAAAATAACGTTTATTTTTAACGTTCTGGAAACGACAAAAATCCACTAAAAATATATTTCCCGTGAAAGCTAAATTGATTTTCACGTTAACATATATATTGCTGTTTAACAATTTAATTTTTTACCTAGTTTTAATGATAAATATACCATGTGTTAACACTGGACGTTACTTTAACGTTTTTACCTAGTTTTAATGATAAATATACCATGTGTTAACACTGGACGTTACTTTAACGTTCAAAAACGTTAAAGTAACGTCCAGTGTTAACACATGGTATATTTATCATTAAAACTAGGTAAAAAATTAAATTGTTAAACAGCAATATATATGTTAACGTGAAAATCAATTTAGCTTTCACAGGAAATATATTTTTAGTGAATTTTTGTCGTTTCCAGAACGTTAAAAATAAACGTTATTTAATAATTCACTGAATTCGTTATTTATTTATTCAATACATTTGTCCAACAGTACAAAAGAACCAATTACAGGACAAGAAAGCGACAAAAAAAGAAAAATACATAGCTACATACATACATATAAGTGACAAAAAATGTAAAATTAATTACAAGTGCCCTACATGTTTATATTATTTTAACATTAACATTATGGGACGCTGCAATTCTTAAGAGAAGTATGAATTGTATTGACCGTGCAGTTGAATATATCACAAATTGAATTGTAGTTAGCGTAAATAACGAATATAGGAGACTTCAGCATTATATTGGTTATGGTAAAGTTTTAATGCATGATTCATTTTTCATTAATATTTTTCTTTCAAAACGCATCCACACAAGACGTTTTTGCATATGTTATTAAATTTATAATGTTACATTTCAGTAAATATTTACGCAATTAAAACGTTCAAAATTATCGTTGGTAAACATTTAACTTTAAACATTAAAATAACGTTTAGCTTATTAATCTGGTATATTTTTCATTAATTCCTTGCGTTAAAAAGACGTAAAAATTTAAACCATTAAATAATTAATATGTTAATGTGAAAATTGCATTTAAATAAGTTAAAATAACATTATGTCTTAAGGAATGATTTATTTTTCGTTAATATCTGACGTTTAAAACTCGTCTAAACAAAACATTTTTCCATATATTATTTATAACCTTATATTCAGTAAAATTTTACGCAATTAAAACGTTTAAAACAAACGTTGATAAATATTTAACTTTGAACGTTACAGTAATGTTAATTTTTAGCACATGTATTATCACTCAATTCGACCATTAAAACACATAAAAAATTTAATTGTTAAACATTAATACGTATACGTGAAAATCACACTTGAATTTCACAGATAATTTATTTTTAGTGAATTTTTGTCATTTTTAGGACTGTAAAAATACACGTTATTTGACAGTTAACTGAATAGGTTATAAGAACGTTATGTCTTGAGACATGATTAATTTCTCGTTAATATCTTACGTTTAAAACTCGTCTAAATAAAACGTTTTTCCATGTTATTTATAACCATATAGTCCTTAACTGACAGTGATAGAGTGAACACCTGTTGATATTTACTCCTGGTACTGCACAGTTAAAAGTGATAATTTAATCCAAAATGACTTCAGAAAGTGAAGGTAGCTACAGTGAAATGGAAATAGATGACATAGGACAATGGAAAAAAGTGAAACACAAAAGGAAATCAGGGGAAACTGCATCAGGGAATACAAATAAAAAGAATAAAATAACACAAAAAGACATCAATGAAATAATAGGAACAACTTCTTATAACACAAAAAACACACAGATAAATACATCCACAAAAAACCCACCAAACAAAAACACAACAATGCCGGTACACAAAAACCATTCAGCAAAAATGTATGAATTAACAAATAAGAAATATAAATATTTATTTTACATCACCCCATTACAGGATATGACTAGAAGGGATATGTCTGAGTTATGGGAAAAAATGCATCCTCAATCAGACGAAACCATAATACAAACAAAAAAAGGATTCCTCATAAAAACAAATAGGGAAAAGAAAATCGCAACCGAAACTTTAAATAAACTAGTATCTGATAAAAAAATTAAAAATTATCAAGAAACCTCAGAATCACACACCCCTAGTCAGAACAGGACAACAACGTCAAGCTCATATTCAGTTATAATAGGATCAGTTGAACATGAAATTTCGGATCTAGAAATAAGCGAACACCTTAATGGAATTAGTATACGACATAGATACTGCAAAAGAATAATCGCAAAAGCAAACAACAAACCCACACTCATGATTAGGATAATAACGGACTGTCTAAAAGCTAGCGAACAATTACTAAACGAGGGAATATTCTACCAACATAAGCACTACCCCATTTTTCCGAGCCTTCCGCCAGCACCAATTCCACAACCATGTGCAAAATGTTTACAATTTACGCACACTAAAGAACAATGTACAACTCCACCAAAATGTACGAAATGTAATGGACCTCACCACTTCTCCACATGTAATTCCACACTACCAATGAAATGCACAGGGTGTGGTTCAGAAGACCATGCCGCATGGTCACTCAAATGCCCAAAAAGACCGACTCAACCAATACAGGGGCTTCCAAATGCACAGATAAAATCACTCAACAAGCAAAGCCACGAAATCGACAATAGAATAACAAAAAACTCCAAAATACACTCACCAGTTACAGTACATGACATGATAATCAACACATATATAACAAAACTAAACAAAGAAAAGAACAGAGATAGGGAAGAACTATTAAGGAAACTTAGAAAGAGATTTACAACACTATACAACATTGACACAGTGGCAACGTTCTCTGGTAACAGAGTATATATCTTAATGTTCGACTTAGACGAACCTTTAACTGTATCCCCAACGGAACCTATACCTGGAAAGACCAATGTTCAAGTTCACGTCGATGCTTAGGATACTATACGCCAATGTAAACAGCTATACACCTAAAAAACAGTTAATTAACAACACAATGGAAAAAAATAATATCAATTGCTCACTTTTCGTGGAGACCAAAACCAAAGAAAACAGCAACACTCGGTACCAAAACTGGGACGTGCTACAATACAATGGAAACATCGTAAATAATAACACAAGAGGAGGAAACCTAATACAAGTAAATCCCCTTTTGAAAATGAGAAAAGAAAATCCGCCGAGGGTAAATAATCCACTCAACGAAGCCACACACATTTCAATACCATTCCAAGGAGACAGATTGCATATAATTCTGATATATGTACACCCAACATCTAACATTGAAGAAACCATCTTCAACAAAGCAGCACAATACAAATTTTGCTTAATAATAGGGGACTTTAATGTAAATAGAACAAAAAACAAGCAAATACAAACATTCATAAATAACACAACATTTAGGAAGGCAGACACCCCCCCGACATTCTTAATGGAAAACAACCCGGACTCGACACCAGATATAATACTCTACACCGAAAATATTCATAACAATATATGTAAAATAGAAACTCTCCCAGACATAGGGTCCGACCACCTGGCGATAGAGATTAACATAGAGCTAGACAAAACAACAGAAGAGGAAGTGGAAGAAAAAAGAATTAACCTACATAAGTGCAACACGGATGAAGTCAACAATACAATAGAAAATTATGTAGAAGAACAACAACACCTTCCAATTGACGAACAGGCAATAACCACATTCAACGAAAAACTAACAGCGACGATAATACATAACTCACCCACTCGAAGGATTAGATATTACTCATACGAACTACCACCATTCATCATCAGATTAATAAAACATAAAAGGAAAATGTATAGAGAATACCTAACAAATAAAGATGCACAATATAAAAGACATATTAACGATTACAACAAAAATATCCAAAGGCTAATTAAAGACTATAAGGAACATAAATGGTTAACAGTATGTAATGAAATCAATCAACAACAAGGCAGAAATTACTGGCAACAAATAAAAAAATTATCAAGATATAAACAGTCGACATCCATAGCCACACTAGAAGAAAATAATACACTTTATAATAGCAACCCCGAAAAAGCAGATCTGTTTGCGGAACATTATGAAAATGTATACACAATTAAAAATGATAACCAATTCGACGAAGCACATCACGAAGACGTAAAAAATTGGCATGACGATTTCATTTTTGAAGAATTACCAAACCAAAACATTTCAATAAGCGAGGAAACCTATTATGACATACTGAATAAAGGTAAAAGCACAGCCCCCGGAAAAGACAGCATATCTAAAAATATCATCCGTAAACTTGGACACAAAGTACACCTATACATAATAAAATTATACGAATACTGTTTGAACAACCAGTACTTCCCTAAGGAATGGAAACACGGTGTTGTCATCACCATCCCCAAACCCAACACCAACCCACACCGAACAAATAACTATCGTCCTATCACACTACTTCCAGTACTAGCAAAAAACTTGGAACAGATTATTAAAAGACTCATTTCAGATGCAATCGGGCACAACATACCCAACTACCAATTTGGATTCCGGGAAAAATCATCCACCACCCACCCGCTGATGATAATCACTTCAAATATCCAAACGACAAAGCTCGAAGGTCAACATAGTGCGGCAATATTTTTGGACATAAATAAAGCATTCGACAGTGTTTGGCACATGGGCCTACTGTACAAGCTAGCATACCTGAACTGTCCGAGATACTTAGTACACATGATAAGCACATATTTAAAAGAGAGAACATTACAAATCAAAATAGACACATGCTACTCTAAAACATTTAAAATGCAACAAGGACTATCACAAGGCTCGCCGCTATCGCCACTACTATACAACACCTACTGTTTTGATATTTACAACTTCGAAAATGACCCAGCGCACTTCAACCCTAATCCATATATACTACAATATGCTGATGATACTGTATTAATTAGTCATAACTGCACTATGAAAAAGACTGTGGATGAACTACAAAGATTAATGAACACGACGATGATATGGTTCAACAAATGGAGATTGAAACCAAACCCGACAAAATCCCAATACATAATCTTCAACCATGCCCCCAACATCAACTCCCCAAAAATAATCATCAACAATCACTCTCTCCCACCCAGTACAACAGTCAAATATCTAGGTGTAAGCCTTGACCACAAGTTGAATTTTAATAATCACACCAAAATCATAAAAAAGAGGTGCATCTCCAGAGGCAAACACTTCCGTAGTTTGACCTTTAAAAACAAAGGTATCAGTATGAAGACAGCAGTACATATCTACAAATCCATATGTAGGCCACTACTAGAATACAGCCATGCCCTCTACCTTAATGCAAAAAACCCGGCACTGAAAAATATCAATGTAGCGGAGACATCAACACTCAGAACGATCACCAAATGCCGACACCCTGACAATCCACTCCATAACCCGCCTAATGACCTCCTGTACCAAATCACCAATATTGAACCAATTTCACAAAGACTTTCAAAATTGTCAACCAAGTTTGCCAAAAATGAAGACAATATAGATAAAATACAACTCTTATGCAAAACAAGAAACCATCAGACACCAAGACGCAGGAAATATCCAGAACGAACCTTGTGGGAACACATTAAGGACTTAAGAGAACCATAAATACATATACAATTTTTTTTTTTTTTTTTTATATAAATACTTACCACACATGAAATACACAATGTACAAGTACTTATTTTAACTTTAATATTTTTGTAAACAGGCTGAAGGACTTCGGTCGATGGCCTTTTGGGTTTATGCTCAATAAAGAACTTTTATTATTATTTATTATAACCATATATTCAGTAAAATTTTACGTAATTAAAATGTTTAAAAACAAACTTTGATAAACATTTAATTTTGAACGTTACAGTGACGTTTATTTTTAATACATTTATTTCTAACATTGAAAACACGTAAAAAATTAAATTGTTAAACAGTAATATGTTAACGTGAAAATCATGCTGGAATTTCACAGATAATTTATTTTTGGTGAATTTTTGTCGTTTTTAGGGCATTAAAAATATACGTTATTCAATAATTCACTGAATACGTTAAAGGCATGATTCATTTTTCGTTAATATATTACGTTTAAAACTCGTATAAAGAAAACGTTTTTTTATATGTTGTTTATAACAATCGTAGATAAACACTTAACTTTGAAAGTTACAGTAATGTTTATTTTTAACACATGGTGTATTTATCATTCATGTCTAACATTAAAAACACGTAAAAAATTAAATTGTTAAATGGTAATATGTTAACGTGAAAATCACGAAATTTCACAGACAATTTATTTTTTGAGGATTTTTGTCGTTTATAGGACGTTAAAGATAAACGTTAACCGAACATATTAGTTTAACGTTTCTTAATAGTAATTTTAACACTTTTGGTTATTTTGTGCTGTTACTTTAACGTTTAAAAAATGTTCAGTTGAAAAGGCGTTTAGAAAAAACGTTTTTTTAACCATAAACGTTATTTCAACCAAGGCGTTTTTTTAACTATGGTGTTCTCACTGGGTTAACATTTAGAATTATTAATAATGTAAATATCAGGAAAATCACTAAGTAGTGATAAATATAAGTATTTTTACGAAAAAATACCAAACACGATTTGTTTTGATTTCTATTTACATAATCAGATTTTATTAAATCTATAAATTGAGTTTATTTTGTTTATATAATTCTTTTTCCTATACCAAAAGTACTGAGAAAAATCGAGTTCTTAAAAAGATCTTTTTATTTATTACTCCATAATTGTAAACAATTAACAGCATTAATTTTATTAAGAAAAAAAACAAGAGTACCTAACTAATTTGTATGATAATTCAATTAAAAATTTATTTCAATCTATTTTTAACAGTGCCCATGGTGAAAGATATCCACATACTTATATTTTATAAATACTCTGTATATATTAATAAAATGTTTTCATTCACGTACATCCGATAATACGTACTCAAAAATAACAGAGTGTTTAGAAGTCCAAAAGTCAGATCTTTAGTGGTAATAGGTACGTGTTAAGTGTCAAATAGCTCAGTATGTAAAGTGAATTTACCTTAATAGGAAAAGAAAGATAGTAAAAAATGCACGAGATCAGTGCGTGCAACAGATTCTATTGGCGTGTAAATTTCGACAGGGTATAATTTAAAATAACTTTTACAAATGCTTATTAAATCAACGTTGCTCAATGACATGTGCCGCTTGACACTATTGACAGTTCAATTCATCACTATCCACTTCTTTTTCCAGCTAAGATATATGGTTCTAAGATACAGACGGGCAAACTCAGATAGCTGCAACTTTTTTTCATTATTTATTTTGTTTGTTTATTTATTTATTTATTAATTATACGGCTGAGCCATTTTACATTTTACAATTCAATACATGAGAACATAAATACATGAAAATAGTTTTGGAATAATAAATAAAACAAGAGAAATAAAATTTTTTACAAATACAATAAAATTCAGCTACACCTTGTTTTTCTGACCTACACAAGATTTTACTTGGTTTTTAAATGAATATAGTAATGAGCCAAAGAGTTCTATATCTTTATGGAATGTGTTTGCTGTTTGGAGTGATCTGCTTATGGGCTCATTTTGACCATAATTTGTAATATGAACAGGTATTTTAAAGAGTTCTGAATTTCTTGTTCTACGATCTTTTAAAATTAAAGCTAATCAACTCAGGTATATCTGGACAGTTCATATTACAATTAATTAATTTATGCAAAAAGCATAAATCGAGTTGCACTCTTCTCCACTCAAGTGATAGAAGGATGAGTTTGTGTAAGATATCACTGTAGGAATACCCGCCTATCGGAGACCCATCATGCATGCACATTGTCTAAGGAATTTTGATTGGACATTCTCAATGGATCCTTTATCAATGTTATATGCTGGATTCCATATCACACTGCCATATTCTAGTAGACTCCTTACCAGAGAAGAGTAAAGCAATTGTATATTTTAATAGAAAAAAAAGGTAGAGTCGCCTAACCCTTTCAGTGCTTGTGTTGTGATTTTTGATATATGAGGTTTGAATGTCATCTTGAAATCGAATATTACACCTACCCTCGTTTAAGGTAACATTATTGAGATGGTAGTCAAATATTATAGGATTATTGCCTCTCATGAAAGAAATTTGATTACACTTAGCAGGGTTAAGTTTTAATAGCTACAAATCATTAGCAAACATTAAATAATTACTGTTAATGAGTACCTCAATATCATTAACAAACAGGTTTAATAATAATGGACCGATAAGCGATCCTTGAGGAATGCCGGAAGTAACTATAATAGAAGATGATACGGTTCCTGAGCATCTGACAAACTGAGTTCGGTTATATAAATAACTATGAATCCATTCAAGCATGCAACCCCCGACACTCAAAGCCCTTAGTTTGGCTATAAGTAACACATGATCAACACGATCAAATGCCTTCATGAAATCGGTGTAAACTGAATCCACTCGTGATTGATGTTCAAAAGCATTGAGAATAAAATGTTCATAAAGCAGTAGATTAGTTGAGGTGCTCTTTTTATGCATACCGTGCTGCTCATTGTTAATATGTGCAGTATCCCTTGATATTTTCGTAGTGATCAAGCAATCAAGAAGCTTGGGTATCTCAAATTGGATGCAAATGGCTCGATAGTTCTTGATGTCATTTCTTGGACCAGATTTGTGAATTGGTGTTAAAAAGCCATTTTTTCAGAACTCAGGGAAAATGCAGTGACAAGTTATAGATTTTATGTAGTGGTATCGCTAATGTAAATACACATTACACAATACACATGGAATTAACAAATATGATAATAAACAAAAGACGGTCTGGAATTTAATAAATAAAAAAAACTGGTAAAACAAAAAATCATACTAACAGTCACACACACTCAGCCAATGAATATAATTTGTACTTCAATACTGTTGCAGATAAAATCGCGCATAATATACCAACTTCAAATGAACCATACAGTACTTATTTACAAAAGAGCAAACATACAGATGTCCATTTTACTAATTTTCTGTCAGCTCCCACAACTGAAATAGCTAACATAATAATGTCACTAAAAAACTTTAGTTCATCTGATATCTACAATCACACTGTATAAATCTTAAGAAAATTTACCTAACTTACTTGGTCCAATTACACACATCATAAACCTAATATTATGTTCTGGGGTATTTCCAGATCAACTAAAATTAGCTAAAATTATTCCGCTCTTTAACCCTTTCGCGTCTGGAATCGGATATCTACGCACGACAAGAGGTGCACTTAATTACTGGAAACATACGTATCCGCCTATACCACATTACTCCTCCCACCGTTAGATTTTTTTTTTTTTTGCTATTTTATATATTTATATTTTGTGTTTGGTGAATAAAAGTCTTATTTCTATTATTAGTAGTTTTTTTTTATTGGCATTTCCCCTAAATTCATAAAAATATTGAGTTTTTTAAATAATTATAAAGTATGCTGCCGTCCTGAAAGGGTTAAATCGGGTAACAGAGATGAACTATGAGATAGACCTATTGCCTTAATACCAGTTCTAGCCAAAATAGTTGAAAAAGTGATTGCTTACCAAGTAGCGAAATTTTTTGAAAGTCATAATTTGTTTACTGAGAATTAATATGGATTCAGAAAAGGCAGAAGAACATCGGATGCCATCTTAGGATTAGCAAGTTTTGTGATTTGAAAACAAAAAGTCCACTCTAGCAATGTTTATTGACCTCAGAAAGGCGTTCAATTGCGCCTCGCATGACATATTGATAGATAAACTAGAGTTTTATGGTTTCTCTGGAATAGCACTAAACTTAATGTCTTCTTATATTTCAAATAGGTCACAGTCTGTGATGAGAAACAATGAACTAAGTTCCGTACTGGAAGTGAAAAATGGCAGGCAGGCAAGGCAGCTACTCCCAATATACATTAACGATCTAACGGACTGCATAAAAACATTTACAATTCTCTTTGCTAATGACACAATTTTTGCCGTGCACTAAGGAAATGATTCCCCAACAGCAGTAAATGAAATACTTGAGAGTATTATTTTTCAATCAGCAGACTGGTTTAACTCAAACAAATTGTGTTTAAATCAGCAAAAGACAAAACTCTTATTTGCAACAAAAAGAACAGAAAACAACAGCGCAAAATTTCTGGGTCTAACCTAGATAACAATTTAAACTGGAAATCATATACTGATTCATTAGCCAGTAAATTATCAAGAACAATATATGCCTTAACCCTATCAGGTATGGTGGTACACCGTTTGCATAGTGGACTGTATACACTGTGTATACTTTAATGTATGCTATGTATCTGGGTACCACACCAAAGTATATACTTTAAACAAAATATAAATCTCCACAAATGCAACTAAAGTATATTTTGTTGCTTAGCAATCCCAATAATAAAAAAAAAAAACAGATGAATTAGAACAAAATATCCCGTGCAGCAATGGAGCTTTTTGTGCATGATTTCCCATGCCAGAAAGGGTTAAGACAACTTAGAATCAACATAAACTTGGAAACTGCTCTAGTGGCGTACTTTGGAATGTTTCACAGCACAATGGTGTATGGAATAACGAACTAGGGAAACTCATGTCATACTCACAATATATTTGTCATTCGAAAGTGTGCAATAAGAGCTCTAGTGGCCTTATCCTATAGAACCAGTTGCAAACCTTGGTTTATAAACTTGAAAATCCTTACCTCACCTTCTGAAATAATCTATTACAATCTTGTATTTGTAAAAACTCACCAACATCTTTATACTCTAAACGGTGACAATCATGAATATGACACTCACTCAAAAACCAATATTAGTATTCCTACACATAAGTCTTTCATCGACCAACAAAAATCTTACTGGACTTAGACTTTCAATTCACTACCATCAGAACTAAAAAACTCATCTCTAAATAACTTCAAATCAAAGATAAAAAATAATTTATTGAATAATGCCTACTATGATGTTTCTGATTTTCAATATTCCTAAATATGTCTTTTTAATGTATGTTTATGTGCTGTATTTTTATGTATTTTAATTGCCATGAGACATTATATAACTAAATTAGTTATATTAAGTTTTAAATAGTGATGGAAATCATCTAGATAATCCAATATTCTACTATTTTTAATCGAAATATTTTAATATTCGACTAATATTAGTAGTATTAATTTTAGTAACAGCCTTCTAACAGAATGTATTGCATCGCCTATTCATTAGCAACTCGAATTCGATGATTCATTTGAATCATCCTCAATATAGCATAAATTAGGCTAAATAAGTATATAATGTACTACTAAAATAAGTACGGCCTGTCCCTGGATGGGGTACCGCACTCTCGTAAACTTTCTTATTTTTGATATGTCAAGAAAATTTATAAAAAGTTTTGCTTGCCTTAGGAAGTCATAAACCGTTGTCAAAATTAAGATAAACTATACAGGGTATTCTAGAAATCCGAAAATATGAAATTGACTTTAAGCAAACAACCTCTTCTTTACATTTATCTTGAATATTTTATTTAACAAAGTTTTCTCAATTACGAAGAAAAACTTAAATAATAAATAATAATAAATGTTTATTGAAATAGGATAACCTAATATACATATATAGACTCATAAAACAGCTTAAAATCAAAATGTTTAAAACAATAGACAAAAAAATATAAGAAATTACAATACAATACAGGATTGATATTATAACAGAAATATATTTATAAAGTTTAATCATCGCCTTTAAGGTATTGCAATAAATGATTTTTACGGAGTTTAGTTGCAAAATAAGGAAATAACGATTTTCAAAAAAAAAAAAACATTGCAACTAAGTTGAGAGAGCGGAACGGCGCATACAAAAGATGGAAGCCAAGATCCGGTCGGCGAGGCAACACGCATCCCGTATCCAATGTGTGATGGACAATAAGGGCAGTAATAGACCATTCACGCATAAAGTGGGTGGAATAGACGCCAGCTTAAGACGCGTCCGTCATACACTCAATGAGGCAGTGCTGCGAACCACCAAACAGCAGACAGTGGTTTGTAAAAAACCACTGGTGAGGCGGGTGAGGGGGCTAGCGGAAAATAAACTCTACCGCCAAAAGCCCTCACGCCTTTTCGAACCACCCCCCACGTGTTGCAGAGAATCCGCCGACTGTAGATCAGGTGGAAAATTTCTGGAAACGCTACACGAGGAGAAACTTCTACTCAACCGAGACTCTTCGACCCTTGCACACTTTGAAACCTTTTGACAAAGGTTTCATCAACCACAGAAAGTGTGCCAATAACCCGAGAAGAGATTCGAAGAGCTCTCGAAAGCTCTAAGAACTTTGCTGCTTCAGGTCCCGAGTTATCGAGCACCCACCATCATTTGGCCAGAATTTTTAATGCCTGGCTAAATGGGGAGCAGCAAATTCCTTCTTGGGTGGTTGAAGGGCGGACAACGCTGATCCCCAAGAACAGAGATTTGTTCAATCTAAAGGACTACCGACCGATAACCTGTTTAAACGCATGTTACAAGGTGTTTACACGCATTTTGTACATGCGGGTGCTCCATGCAGTTGAACCGGTTTACAATCGGATATATGAGCAACTAGAGTCAAAGAGAGGTGTAGCTGGCTGCAAAGAGAATCTGCTGATTGACAGATGTGTCACGCAGGACTCGTGCAGTATAAGCGGAACATCTAGATGGCCTGGATTGACTACCGCAAGGCATTTGACATGACATCTCATGAGCTTATTGTACACTTGCTCCGATGTCTTGCGGTGCCTGGCCCCATAGTGAGATGCATTGAAGAACTGATGCCGCTCTGGAGGACTCGCTTTACCATCACATCGGGTAACGATAGTGTCCAGACGGAGTCGGTAACATTTAGAAGGGGAGTATTTCAGGAAGACAGCCCCCTTCTGTTTTGCTATTATCCGTTTCGCTCTGGAAAAAACCCTTGGATACAACTGCGGTACCCCCAGCGATAAGAGGCATAAGGTAACCCATCTGTTTTATATAGATGACAGATGACCTCCGGAAAAAGAGACCTAGACCAGTCCCTCAGGGTAGTACAGGAGTACACGCAGTATGGAGTTCAGGTTGAACAAATGTGCATTGGTCCATCTCAAGAGAGGACGATGCGGGAACTATGGAGAGGACGTGCAGCTCATAGACGGAAGCATCTTACATCATTTAGATGCCAGAGAGTCGTACATTTACTTGGGTGTCGAGCAACGCTCCACCCAAGAACTCAGTGAAGTGAAAAACGCTCTCCGCGGCAAGTATCAGCACCGACTCTGACAGATCTGGTCTTCAGAACTGTCGGGGAAGAACAATGCAGGAACAGGAGCTTTTTGTTTAGCACAAAGAGCAGCCAATGAACTTAGTCTCTCCTTCGACGTCGAGCGAGTAAATCGCGACTCTGTCACCAAGTTGGAACCTGCTCGACGAAAAGCCCAAATTAAAGCTGCAGAACACAACATCTTTCTGCAGCTTCACACAGATGATCCAATGCATGGAGTTTTCTATAAAAATATAGAAAACCTTGGCTTATCCGAAAGGATGACCTTTGCCTTCTTAAGGCTTGCCAGGATGGTCTCGTCTATCGTAGTCGTGTCGTGTATAGGTATAAGTCTGATGTCAGCTGCAAGGCGCCAGAGACGCTAATGCACTTGCTGTCGGCATATGCAGTCTCGGCCTTTAACCTCCTCGGGCCCACGACTAATTTGTTTTAAAATATTAATATCGTGACATAAAGTTATTCAATGGAGTCCAAAAAACGCTGTAATGTGCCCGCATTTTCGAAAAAGTTTTTGTTTTTTTTGAAAAATTGGGTATCATATATGATACGTTGACACGACAAGAATGAAATAATTTTATTTATGGAATTTAGAAAAACAGTTTCGCTGAACACTACAGCATAAAAATACATTACAAACTTTGCATTTTGAAAATGTCAGGTTTTTGCAGCCCGCATATCTGCACTTTGACCTCGATTTTTGATGGGTTGATGGGTTTTGGAATATTTTCTGGCAACAACGGGGTTTGAGCAGGGGGGGTTGATATTTGTCCAGTTTCGATTCAAAAGTTGTCCTCTTCCATTTACTTTTTTTTTCCTTTTGGAAGTAATTTTATCAACGGTTCGTCGTCATTGTACTCATCTTTACTTTCCATGGTGTCGTCACCACCTTCATTTTCACTTTCTAATACTATTTCCTCTTGATCTTGGCTGGCTGCGGTCCAAGCAAAATCATCCTCTTCTTCCTCCTCATCACAAAGAAGTTTATCATCCATCATAACTTAAGTTCAAGGGTAAAAAAAAAAATAGATTTCAGCTAATTCCGTCAAATGCAATATATTACTATCCAGAACTAACATTATTTCATTCAATTTTGATAACTAAAATCAATAAACATAGACTACTTACTTTTCAAACGATTTATTTCCTTAAGAGTAGACAATGCCAATCAAACAGTTTCACCTGTGAGGAAGTGGCATAAGGGGAAATACGGATGATGGGCGTGGCCTTTCAGACTATCTCGACAAATTTGTAGTGTTTGTCGACCATAAAACGAATTATTAGCCAAGCAACTACATAATACACTGCTCGCCATGATATGAGATGTTACTTATTTATATTTATATTTTCGTAATCATTCATAATTGCTTTGTTTTAACAAATCTAACTGTTTATAAATATTTGTATATTACGAACGATATATTTAAATAATATGTAACTAATTGTGAAGCACTTGATAAAAAAGAAAAGTTAGCTTAAAATAGATACTGTAAAATAAAAAATAAAACAAACTTACTTTTTAATGCAGTAAAAAGTCGAAAATTAAAAAAATATATATATTAAGGATAGGATTTTGCAGAGCGTGAGGGAAATATGCGTTTTTTCCGGTTTTTTATAAATATTTAAAAAATCATGAATGGTATAATCTTTAAAATAGTTTCAGGTACTTCCCATTGTTCTAAGAAATACAACCTTATACAGTTTTTATCATAAATTTTGTATATAGTTAAATGCCATACTCTAATAATGAAATTAGGAACTATTTTCATTGTCAAACTACGATATTTAAGTACAACAGAAATTTGTAATAAAAAATATATATGGTTGTATTCGTTAGAGTAATAACAATTATTTAAAACAGTTTTAAAGATTATACTATGTTCAATATTTTAATTATTTATAATAAACCGAAAATAAACGCATTTCCCTCTCACTCTGCAAAATCCTATCCTTAAAGTTAAATAATTACTTCCACATCCAGTGTAAGCATAGTAATGAAAAGAAAAAAAAAATTGAAAATTTTTATTGTTCAAATAGGCTTAGAATGTCATGAAACGTCGAGATTTTAAGTTTGAGTGAAAAAAATGTTCTGTCTGTCTGTAACCTTTTTTTTTTTTTTTTTGTACTCACGATTACTCTGAAACCGTTTAAGATATTAACTTGAAATTTAGTACACGTATGTATTTTAACGTGATCTGGAACTATATTATATTTTCATCTTATTCCGTTGAGGTAAATGTGGTATAAATAGATAAATCAAGCAGATAAGTCATTGAAATTGGTATTTAGTATATAGAAAAGAAGCTATAAGGTCTAAAAAATTTTTTGGCATTAGCCACCCCCATTACCACCCCCACCCTATTATTAAAGGGGGGTGAAAAAAAATATGATTTAGTGTTTGTACAAGAACCAAAAACCTCAAAATATTTTTTTACTTCATCCACACCTACTACCACCCCCTATCACCACTCCCACCCTACTACACCCTACTACCGATGTGGGACATCGTTTTATAGGTATTTGGGGTAGACAATTTCAAATATTATATTATTAAAGTTCTATAAGCAATTATTTCCACACAAATATTTTTCGTTATGACAGTCTTGGATAGGGGAAGGAAAATTATTCAACCCTCTTAAACTTTTTTCCCTGTCGTGCGATTTGGAAAAACCAAAGTGGAATTTATTCGCTATTACCTCTAGTATTTGACTGATTAATTTTTTAATTTTTTTTCACATAAACAAACTTGTGGGAGGAGAAAAACTTTTTTTCAAATGCGTTTTTGAGTACGAATGAAAGGGTTCAGAGGAGAATTTTTTTTACAGATAAGTAAGGAGTTTTTCAATTTTTATTTAAAACAAAAAATATCGCAAGCAATAGGATAGCATAGCATAATCCGTTTGCGGGAATGAGGGTTAAAGAAAAAGGATAGGGACTTCGGACTTTGAAATGCGGCAATATAAATCTTTTTTTCCATATTAATATTTTATCAATCTACCCATTATCAAATACTAAACTGTCGAAGCGGCATTTTATAAATAAGTTGCGCTATTACTATAGCGTACACATTGCACAAACCTTAGATTCGGACGAGTACTTTAACAACTAAGTTGGTATTATAACTTTAAAAATGCTTAAAACAAACAATTTGTTTTTTACAATTAATTATTTTTATTTATTTGCTTTTATCATGATTAGAGAATATTATTTAGGTATTATGTGTAAGTTGTGATTTGCATAATACCTAAATAATATTCTCTAAACAATTTGTTTTTTTAACAAAATCGATAGGCAAATAAAAACTTATTAATCCTTTAAAATCTAAAAAATTGTTTTCCAATTTAGATAAATGTGTGAAGAGTATTCTAAAGGAATCTGCAACAATTATATAAAAAGTTGTTGCTACACTTATCCAAATTTGACCCCTACATATTAATGCATTTTGTTAACAAATATATAGTGATAACACGATAAGAGTTTGAGAGTAATCCATTGTGCCGTGCCGTTATATAGTTATTTATAAGTTTAATATTTAATAAAGGGTAGATTAATTCCATTAAGATGGAAAAAAGAATATCAAGGTCCAAGGTCCCTATCCCTTTTCCTTAACCCACAAACGCATTGTGTCCCTTCCCTCCCCTCCTATTGCTTGAATTGCGATATATTCTTTAAAATCCTCACTTACATGTAAAAAAAATTGTCTTCTGAACCCTTTCCTTCGTAATCACTCAAATACTCAAATAGTTGAGGTAACCTACTACTGCGCATCTATAGTACGCGAGAAAAGCCACTGCACATTCATACTACTTGAAGTAACCTACTGCTCATCCATAGTACTCGAAAAAGCCACTGCGCATCCATACTACTCGGGGTAATCTACTGCGCATCAATAGCATTCGAGGAAAGCCACTGCGCATCCATAATACTCGGGGAAACCTACTACGCATCTATACTACTCGAGGTAACCCACTTAGTATAGAATCAATAAAATAATAGAAGATCTATAAACACCGTACAGGTTGCATGGTATTCTAATTTTAAATCTAGACACACACGCGATGACACGTCTCTGACGCTATCCTCCTCATGTATCCTTGAAACATTGGTGTCAATTTAACAACCTGCTAAAATAATCTTGAAAGGCAGGTACGCTGTTGTTGGTTTGTTCATAGGACTAGATTACAATGCAACCTGTAGGGTGTTTATAGATCTTAAAATTCCACACCTAGATTTTCTATCCAAGTCTCTCACAGCGAAAAAAATTTTGATACTATATTTGCACTTCACTATGTGAAAATTACTATTTATGGAACTTTAATAACATAATGTTTGAAATCGTCTACCCCAAAAAACTATAAAACGATATGCCATATCGGTAGTGGAGGTGGAGGTGGTGGTAGAGGGGTGGCAGTGGGGGTGGATGAAGTAAAAAAAAATTGAGGCCTTAGGTTCTTGTATACACGCTAAATTACAATTTTATTTCTTTCACCCCCTTTAGTTATGGGGGGTGGTAATACCAAAAATTTTTTTGAGACCTTAACTTCGTTTTTATATACCAAATACCAATTTTACGGACTCTCACTGCTTGATTTACATATTTACCTCTATTTACTCCAATTTATCCCTCAAACACTTCAACGAAGTAAGATCAAAATATAATCTAGTTCCAGATTTCGTTAAAATACAGACGTGTACCAAATTTTAAGTCATTACGAGCTTCCGCGAGATCTTTAAATTTTAATTTAACTTTTTTTTCGTCGAGGAAAAACGTGTTGTTGCGAATTTTAAATGCGAATTCATCCCCCACCCTGTGTGATTAAGTTGAACTAACTTGATAACATGATAAATGAGAATCCGTGTAACCGAATTGTCAAAAAAAAAATTAAAAAAAGTTGGTTTCATTTCAAAATCAGATCCGCTCCGCTATAATATTCTCTAAACCGCTGCATTTTTAAACATAAAGCGTCCCTTGAAAATGTTGGCCAGTATATGCTGGCTGAATCGCAGACGGTAAGGAAGTAGGCGTGGATAGAGAGTTATTTATATATTTCGTTTTATCACCTTTATTACTAAATGCATTGCATAAAAAATACAGAAAACATATTTTATTATGTAGAAAAATATTGTGCTTGTCGTTACGAAGTTAGATATTTGATATATTTACTGTTGTGGTCTAAATTAAATAAACACTTGTAATCCATTCCGAGTCTGAATTATCAATGTGTCGCCATCTATGAAACTATGAATGAACTTTTACATGTGTTTCGTTTTCCCAGATTTTTAGGCAAATGTGTGGTTTATTTAAAACAACAAAAATCTTATTTTGTGCATCGCATACTTCTAAAAGTTTATTCCTTTTTAATTTTTTTTTTGTGGGACAGGGAGTTTTGAAAAAAATCACAAAGTTTCCCATGTAAAAGCATAGGCATTGCACACTCTTAATGGTTGCCATAACTTAAGTGTCTACTCACATAAACAAACGAATACTGAGGTTAACACGCGTCCGATTCGCATGCTAAATTTTGTGTGCAATTCTGGGCGCATATCATATATGATACTCGCAGCCACAATTCATGATTCCCCACTATGTGCCGGAAAAAAAATTTGGAACCGAGTTATCATATATGATACCTGGGGTCTGAGGATATCCAAAGGCACGACGGAGCATTACGAGTGCTTTATTACCATTTAAGGCACTCATATGAGATACTGCAGGGTTCATAGCAATTTTTCAAACTTGAATTCCCTGACTTTTCCAGGTTTTCCAGGACTATTGGAAGGTTTTTTCCAGGTCTAATAATTGATGAGCGGGGTAGGCACACTGTGGCGTCACAAAATAGTCGGAACAAAACTAGAAGTACAAAACTCAAAATTTCATTTGATGAGCAGGGGGGCTGAAAAATTATTTTCAAATTCCCTGACTTTTTTAGGCAATTTCAAATTCCCTGACTCCTCCAGGTTTTCCAGATCGCTAGGAACTCTGGATAGGCAAAGCTGGGCAGTACTCGAGTAAATTGTACTGAGTACTCAAAGTACTCAGTAACAAGTACTCGCGAGCACTTTTATTTGGATTGTACTCTGTACTCGAAATTTTCAAATACTTTACATTATTAGGTACTCGAGTACTTTTGGCGGCCACAACTGACGAGTAACGAGTACGAGTACTTTTTTCTTAGAATTTTAAATTTTTGGTTGTGTTCATTTCTAATAAATGTAACTGTTTTTGTTGATGTCGATCAACTTTTACTTACTGATAATAATGTATAGTACAGTAACTAGAGGTTTTAACTTCGGAATGTCATATCAATCGTTCATTTTTGGCAACATAATAGTAAATGCATCAAATAAAAGCTTCTATATTATGCAGCGGCTTGCTAGGGGGTGGAAACTAAAAAAAAATCATTTGAGCTGAAAGAGAATCGAATTTTAAGAAGAAAAGGTTCTATGCAACTTTTCACATAAATTTATAGTCTTTAAGCTATAACGACTTGAAAATTGGGATTTTGCCTGAAAAAAGAGGTATTTCAAATAGGTTTTCATCAAATAACTCAAAAGCCAAAACATGCTAGAGACAAATAAGGAAGCTACTAAATTGAGGATGAATTTCGTTTTTTTCTATAATATATAAATGTGGCGTCCGAACGTTCATAAGACGAAGTATTTAGTTTAAATGTTAAATATCTCAGAAACTATAGCATTTACGTCAAAAGCGCTAACAACCAAAATTAGAGAATATTAATTAGGCTTTCAAATGATTTTTTGTCTATTTCTATATCATAAAAAACAAAGAAGTTATGACAGAAACAATGTACTTTTTCATTTCTTTTTAATAAAAACGTCGCTATTTTGTTAATGTAAGTAGTCAGTAATTAAAAAAATATATTCCCCATATACTGTTTTTTGCAACGCTTTAGAAAAAAATGCATTTTAAGCTGTAAAGGAATTTTAGAAAAAACGTAACATTCTTGTTTCTCTGTAAATAGCTCAATAAATATAAGTTTTAGAGAAAATATAGTGGATATCAAAAATGAAGCTAATAAACTGAGAATGAATTTGTTTTTATATACTTATGTACTTCTTATAATTAATTATTTTTTATTTATTTGCTTTTATCATGATTAGAGAATATTATTTAGGTATTATGCAAATCACAACTTACACACTTTTTTATTTATTATGAAAATACCCACTTTCTGTATATTGTTGCCCTAATCTGGGCACGCTACTATACTAGTTAGGTGAATACTTTAAAACACTCATTATTGGAGAACCAATCAAAACAACTACTCTTCTAGCTAATACTGACGAAGTATTGAATTACATGATAGGATTCTTAGCATTTTAAAGAAAAAAATATATTGAAAATATTTAAATCATATATTTACATTTAGTCATTCACACTTTTTTATTTAATATGAAATTATCTACTTTCTGTATATTGGTACCTTAATCGGGTCACGCTAATATACTACTTAGGAAAATACTTTAAAACACTTATTATTGGAAAACCAATCAAAACAACTACTCTTCTAGCTAATACTGACGAAGTATTAAATTACATGATAGGATTCCTGGCATTTTAAGGCAAAAAAATATATTGAAAATACTTAAATTATTTATTGAAATTCAGTCATTCACAACAATTATTGAACCTTACATTCTATTTCAACTCTAGAAAAGTTGTACAAGTTTTTTCGAACTCGTTAGTTCTCATCAGTAGAGTATAGAAACATTCATTCATTATTTACAAGCCTATATTCTTGATTTATTTTTTACAATTAATTATTTTTTATTTATTTGCTTTTATCATGATTAGAGAATATTATTTAGGTATTATGCAAATCACAACTTACACACTTTTTTATTTATTATGAAAATACCTACTTTCTGTATATTGTTGCCCTAATCTGGACACGCTAATATACTACTTAGGTAAATACTTTAAAACACTCATTATTGGAGAACCCATCAAAACAACTACTCTTCTAGCTAATACTGACGAAGTATTGAATTACATGATAAGATTCTTAGCAATATACAGAAAGTAGGTATTTTCATAATAAATAAAAAAGTGTGTAAGGTGTGATTTGCATAATACCTAAATAATATTCTCTAATCATGATAAAAGCAAATAAATAAAAAATAATTGTAAAAAATAAATCAAGAATATAGGCTTGTAAATAATGAATGAATGTTTCTACTGATGAGAACTAACGAGTTCGAAAAAACTTGTACAACTTTTCTAGAGTTGAAATAGAATGTAAGGTTCAATAATTGTGAATGACTAAATTTCAATAAATAATTTAAGTATTTTCAATATATTTTTTTGCCTTAAAATGCCAGGAATCCTATCATGTAATTCAATACTTCGTCAGTAGTAGCTAGAAGAGTAGTTGTTTTGATTGGTTTTCCAATAGTGAGTGTTTTAAAGTATTTTCCTAAGTAATATATTAGCGTGACCCGATTAAGGTACCAATATACAGAAAGTAGATAATTTCATATTAAATAAAAAAGTGTGAATGACTAAATGTAAATAAATGATTTAAATATTTTCAATATATATTTTTTCTTTAAAATGCTAAGAATCCTATCATGTAATTCAATACTTCGTCAGTATTAGCTAGAAGAGTAGTTGTTTTGATTGATTCTCCAATAATGAGTGTTTTAAAGTATTTACCTAACTAGTATATTAGCGTGCCCAGATTAGGGCAAAAATATACATAAAGTAGGTATTTTCATAATACCTAAATAATATTCTCTAATACTTGTGTAGGGTTGATAGATTTAAAGATATTTAATTTAATAGATGACATTCGACCGTTTTTAGGATGAACTATTTAGTTTAAAATGTTGAATATCTCAGGAACTGCGACACTTCCATCAAAAATTGTAAGGAACAAAATTGAAGATAATTGATCAACCTTTAAAATTATTTTTTGTATGTTTCTAGAAGACAAAAAATAAAGAAGTTATGACCGATTCAATGCGCGTTTTCACATTTTTTTTAACAAAATGTCGGCATTTTGTTGTAACTGCTCAGTAATTAATTTTTTTCAAAAATGATGTTTTTTGTTCATATATAGCATCAGATGCTCAATTTCTTTTGTCTGTTTAAAACATTTGTTTTATAAAAAAATTTCCACCCGCCATACTAGAGCCGCCATTTTGAATTTTTTTATTTTGACTTCCGATTCGTAATTAGCGACTTCAAAAACATAACTATCCTACGTTCCAAAAATAAATTACTAATACTTTTTCAAATATTAAATATTTAAATTTAGGGTAAATGCAAGTAGGGGTGATCTCGCCAGTAAGCCTGACACCTCCCATGGTCGGACGATCTAATTTAAAATGAAAATAACTTAAAAACTATCTGTCTCTTCCTAGTGAGACTTTGTAGCAATGCTCTTTGACGTATATAAGACAAAGACCAAACATATACAGTTCTTCCCGCTCTTTTCCTCAACTGTCAGTTGGGTTCAAAAATTCGTAAGGTCGAGCATCACTGCCTTTGGTTTCGGGAAAGTTTGGGGTGTGTGCGAAAATATAAGTAAGTAAAATGCATGTAAAATCAATTACTGCTTGAAAGTTTTGCATATGTATGTTGCTAAAGGCTTATAGTTGTTATAAATTCTACTAAAACTTTATTTTTTTCTTATTTTAAGGTTAAAATTCGGTGTCCGACGACTAGGTAAATAAAAAAGTTAACTTTCTAGTGTTCGGACATCCGTCCGAATACTGGCTATTTCAACTTCATTTTGTCTATCTTTTTATAAATGTCGTATCATTGACAAACATTTTCCTTTCGTCATCATAATCAAGTAAGTTTTAGATGTAGCAAAACACCAGTAATCGGACAACTATTATAACATTTGTATGTCTCACTTGGCTGGTTTAATTCATGTCCGATTTCTGGCTTTGCAGAAAGAGTCGTTATTTCCTAGTTCTCGGACACAAGTTTTTTCCGCTAATTTTGAACCTCTTTAATGACTTTTTTTTATTGTTTCTAATCTAGAAAATGAATAATAATAAAATTAAAAAGACACTTCGAAAATATTCCAAGAAATGTTGAAAAAAGCATTGGATCTGTTAAGAGTGACCCTGTCCGAATACTGAAAATGAGGCGGATGGCAATTAGCTTCCGTCGTCCGAGTACTAGCAAAAACGCATATTCTGAAAGTTTAAAACGCATTTAACCATAAACTTTAATAAAAAATATTTCTCTGAATACGGGTTAATTACAAATATTAAACTTTTGGGTTTATTCAAACCTAACCTCTTTATGTTGGCGCATTTAATTAAAAAAAAAAATACTGAAGCCCGCCATTATCAAAACTGTCCGGTCACTGGCGAGATCACCCCTATCTGGTCCATATAGAAAGTGAAGACGATATCTTTTACTACAATAATAACCCATATTCTAATAATGACAGAGGTGTTCAGTGATGTTGGCTGATAACTCGGGAACAGTTGAAGATATCGAACTGAAATTTGAAACGTAGGTATAAATATTGTAGACGGACGGATTACGAGTGAATTAATAATACACCTACGTCACATGACGTCACAAATAAGAAAAATTCTTAGAAACTGGTGCAGATATCGATTTAACTGGAAACATCCAATTAAAGTTTGAAACGTAGGTGGAAATATTGTAGATGGATGGAATACGAGTGAATTAAAAATAAACCTACGTTCTGATGACGTCGTAAAAGCATAAAATTCTTATAACAGGTGAACTGATGATATCAAAAAAATATTTCTACAAGACGTCACGAATTTTTTTTTTTTTTAATTTCCAAGAAATGTAAAATTTTCGGAGAAATGTCACTTTTCAGAAAAATGTCAGATTTTTAAGAAAATGTCAAATTTTCAGGAAAACGTCAAATTTTCGGAGAAATGTCACTTTTCAGAAAAATGTCAAATTTTCGAAAAAATGTTAAATTTTCAGGGAAATGTCACTTTTCAGAAATATGTCAAATTTTCAGAAAAATGTCACTTTTCAGAAAAATGTCAAATTTTCGAAAAAACGTCAAATTTTCGAAGAAATGTCACCTTTCAGAAAAATGCCAAATATTTGAAAATTGTCAAATTTTCGGAGTAGTCACTTCAGAAAAATGTCAAATTTTCGAAAAAATGTCAAATTTTCAGAGAAATGTAACTTTTCAGAAAAATGTCAAAAATTCAGGAAAATGTCAAATTTTCGAAAAAACGTCAAATTTTCGAAGAAATGTCACCTTTCAGAAAAATGCCAAATATTTGAAAATTGTCAAATTTTCGGAGTAGTCACTCAGAAAAATGTCAAATTTTCGAAAAAATGTCAAATTTTCAGAGAAATGTAACTTTTCAGAAAAATGTCAAATTTTCGAAAAAACGTCAAATTTTCGAAGAAAGGCCACCTTTCAGAAAAATGTCAAATTTTCGAAAAAACGTCAAATTTTCGAAGAAATGTCACCTTTCAGAAAAATGCCAAATGTTTGAAAATTGTCAAATTGTCGGAGTAACGTCACTTCAGAAAAATGTCAAATTTTCGAAAAAATGTCAAATTTTCCGAGAAATGTCACTTTTCAGAAAAATGTCAAAAATTCAGGAAAATGTCAAATTTTCGGAAAAATGTCACTTTTCAGAAAAATGTCAAATTTTCGAAAAAACGTCAAATTTTTGAAGAAATGTCACCTTTCAGAAAAATGTCAAATGTTTGAAAATTGTCAAATTTTCGGAGTAACGTCACTTCAGAAAAATGTCAAATTTTTGGAAAAATATCACTTTTCAGAAAAATGTCAAATTTTCAGAAAAATGTCAAATTTTATTAAATGGACTCAAAGGAAAATTCCCAAAAAATACTACGGGTCCATTTGTGGTATAAGTTCTCTGCTAGTGTGTTAAAGCGTGCAGACTGTATGCTGAGTATTTTTGACGTGTCAAGTGCATCGAGAGATTACAAGTTTTTTCGACGTTTATAAAGCCCACGGATGGTGTGAGAGGCCATCCTGAACCGCTTACAAGCCCTACAAGTGTAAGCAACCCTACCGGAACGCTTTCGGTGAGTTTTTTCCAATAAAACTTTAAAAGTGACAGAGACATTATGTTTTAAAAACTATTTCCGCTACTTCCGGCATCCCGCCGAAAATTCTTCCTGCAACATAACCTAAAAATAGTACTACATAACCTAAAAACAATTTAAGACATTGATACCAACCTAAACATTTTTCAAAAACCAAATTCCCCAGAGAAACATTGGAACCAAAAATTTGACAGCTATCACTTCCCCGGCCGATTTAGTGAAAAATTAATCGAGGCCAACAGATAAAACAAAATATACCAACTCAAACTTAAACGAGCCACCATGAACACTACCCTGGCTACATCTGGCAGGGAAGCTGTCCACCAAGAGTTATATGGTTTTTTCCAAAGATGGCCATCCCTGCCATCCATCTCATTACCAACGAACAGGTTTTTTCGTTTAGTTGTTTCCGAGGTTGTTTCCCGTATCAATAATCAAAATTATTAAGTGCTCTTGCCTACGAACGTTTTTATAGAATTGTGTTTATTTTTATATTAATTTTAGGTCCATGTGGACACATTATAATTTTAACCTAGTCTTTAAGCCTGCCTACAGAAGACAGGAGCTACTTTTCTATTTTTTCTCCAAGCCAAACCGGACCTACCCCGTCCAGCCTCACACTCGCCACGGTGATGTTCACCGTGGTTGTCTGGCTGGCCCCGGGCTAGGATCCGATGAAGCATATATTTGTATTAAAAACATTGAATAAAATATTAATGTTGTGTAGTCTATAAATTTAACACTCAAGTTCTTAGGTCCAAATCCCACCGAACGCAAGACTTTTTTTCTGATTTAATACGAAAAAAATGTTTCAACTTAATAAATATAATTAAATGAGATCGTTCATATTGTTTAGTGCTCTTTTCGGCTTCAAAGATTCACCGGGTGGGGAGGTTCCAGCCGCTTCCAGTAGCTGCCGATTTTTTTACTTCTGTAAGTGGTATTCTAATATTTTGTCTATTACCTATTCCAATTGGGTATCTTTCGAAGTACTCGTACTCGTTACTCATTTTTAGAAGAGTACTCTCCAAATTTTGCTAAAGTACTCATTTTTTAGAGTACTTCAAAAACAAGTACTCGTACTCAAGTTTTCACGAGTACTTGTTGTGAAGTGTTCGTGAGTACTTTAGTGCGGTACTCTGCCCGGCTCTGGGGATCGGCGATACAGCAGTGCTGCCTTACGCACCGGGGGATATTGAGTCCTCTGTGGGAAATGAGAAGTAAGTGTCCAATTTATTGGAACTACTCGTTTCCCACCGTCAGGCAAGCCAACAAGCCTGACATAATCCTCCTCGATCACTAACTCAAGACGATGTATGTTGTTGATCCCGCAGAGAACAACATTGTCTTGAAGGAGGAGGAAAAACGAACTTTATCCAGACCATACTGTTAAGTTGGTGGTACTGATCATAGGTACTGATCTGGGTGGAGCGAGACACACACTGCTTTCGGAACTGAAGATCATTTTACCACCTAAACCTAAACAGTCAGGGTACAGAAAAGGATTTAGTACAATAACCTCTCTCTGTTCAATGACAGACGATTTCATCACGGCTATTGATAATCATACACTTAATTCTTTAACACTTCTTGATATGACCAAGCCTTTTGATTCAATTGATTTAAACTGCCTTTTAGCAAAACTTCATTACCATGGTATCAGAGATAACTGCGTACAATGGCTAAACAAGTATTTATTGAATAGAAATCAATGTACAACTTCAGAATAAATTGATATGTCAGCATTCTATTACTTCTGGTGTACCGGAAGGATCTGTTTTGGGCCCTTTGCTATTCTCTATCCTTGTTTCTGATTTACAACATGTTGTTGAATATTGTAATATTTATATGTTTGGGGATGACATTTCCCTTAGTAGTAGTTTCTCACCTGACGATGTACAAAATGCAGTTTATGAAATTAACTTTGATTTAGATAAAATAAAGCAATGGTATGATAATACCTTGCTGCTAAATCCAAACAAATATCAACACATTCTAATTGGTTCTAACCAAAATATTAATAAAGCCAGAGATTAATAATGAGCACATACCAACTGTTGAGCATGTAAGAAACTTGGGAGTTTCCTTTGACAATCAACTTAAATTTACCAAGCATGTTGATCTAATATGTCGTAAGGCATATTTAAGTCTAAAACAGCTTTTCCCATTCAAAGAATATTTAGATGTTGAGAGAAAAAAGATGCTAAGTAATAATTTAATTATGTCACAAATGAACTATGGTGATATTGTATATGGCCCGTATTTGTCGGTTGAAAATAAAACGAAGCTAGATTCGTACACTACTTATGTTTTCTCAACAAGATTTTACAAATATGATTACCTGAGTACTTATCTAACAAAATTATAAAACATGATCAGGTTCATGACAGACACTTACGACACATTACTAACCAGGTCACAGTACTTTTACATCATAGTGCTATTTTTTCGGGAAGCTTTTCTTATATTTCAACTTATATCCTAAATAATTTAAATTTCAAATTCAAATTCATTTATTTTGTTATTGGACAATTACAAATTGTATAACAATAGTTAGTGGTAAAAACAGTTACAATTGGTATAAATAAAAGAAAGATAAAATTAAGTGTGACTTAAATTAACTAAACCTATATGAAAAAAAACTCAGACAACGAATAAAAACATTTAGCCACTAAGAACAATTTCATTTTTTTTTTTTTTAAATGAACTAAGTTAATATTATTTTGTTTCAATCCATCTGGCAAATGATTGAACATTTTTAGCCCCAAGTAGTTTGGAGATTTATTGGTGATCGTCAATTTAGAAAAGGGCACATGAATATCATTTTTATGTCTAGTATGTGCGTCATGTATATCTTTGTTGAGGTTATACTTATGTTTATTTTTAAATATATAAACACACATTTCGAATATAAACAAACATGTTAGAGTAAGAACTTTATGTTCCACAAAAGGGTCTCGACAGGTGTGCATGTAGGGTAAGCCTGCTATAGTACGTAAAATCCGTTTTTATGATATAAAAACGGTTTATAATGAGGCGGAATCGCCCCAGAAACAGGCACCATATCGAAGTCGTGACTCTACTTGAGCATAGTATAGATTAATTAACTGTTGATTTTTAAGAATGTTTTTCATATTTTTGAATAAAAAATTAATTGAATTCATGTACGACACGAGATGATTGCAGTGGGCTTTCCAATTGAGACATTCGTCGATTTCAATGCTTAAAAAACTAATAGTATCTGCACCGATGCTGTTAATAACTTGATTATTAATGTTTACAGTTACATTATCACACTGTTTCTGTCTGTTATGAAATCTAGTTAGTTGCATTTTATCAACGTTAAAGTATAAATAATTTTTATTGAGCCAACTACAAACATTTTCTAAGATGTTACTAATATTGATATTCAGATTGATGGATGAATTGTTCGAAATGATTGATGATAAACCGTCTGCATACATGGTATGAAAGGTTTCCCCAAGCACTGATTCTAGTGAATTTATGTATAAAATAAAAAGAACGGGACCCAAAACGAAGCCCTGTGGTACGCCCATGTCAACTGAACAAGAGTCAGAGTTGATATTATTTATGAAAGAGTTGCTGGAATGTTTGATAGAAACAAACTGTTTACGAAATTTCAAAAAACAAATTAACCAATTTAATGGAGGACCTCGTATACCGTAATCATAGAGTTTATTAAGTAAAATGTCATGATTGGCACAGTCGAATGCCCTGCTGAGGTCACAAAAAACTCCAACAGGGCACTCGTCAGCGTCCATACATCCGATGATTTTATCGTAAAAAGAATGCGTGGCTGTTAAGGTGGACATACCAGAACGAAAACCGTGTTGACTTCGATAAAATTTTAAATTTATTTAAAAATGTTGTTAAGCGATCTAAGTAAGAATATTCAAAAACCTTTGAGAAGCTGAATGGAATAGTGACTGATCTATAATTTTTTCGATCGGATTATTTTTTTTAAAACACGGTATTACTTTTCCTTCTTTTAATATGTCAGGAAAAATACCATTTTGAGAAGATAAATTAATATAGGTTATGGGATGTATTATTAGTTTTAAGACACGTTAGAAATAATTGAATATCATCTGGGCCGGGAGACTTTTTGTTTTTTAACTTGTTTTTTAAAATACTCAATAGTTCCTCCTCAGTAAAAAGATTAAGAAATAAAGTATTATTTACATTTATGTTTGTATGCTTTTCATTTGTTGTTACCTGGTTAAAGAAACATTTTTTTTCGACAATAGTTTTTGGGGCATCGATAAAAAAACGATTGAACGCATCCGCAACTGCATGGGGATTTTCTATTATTTCGTTATTGACTTTTATTATGTTGCCTTTTGTTTTGTTTTTATTAGACATCTCCCTTATCACATTCCAAGCTGCACGTACTTGGTTAACAGAATTAGTTAATTTATGTTGATAATACTCCTTTTTTGTTTGTCTAATTAGTGCAGTGTGCCGATTTTTTGCAGACCTATAAAAAGGTATTAAATCAGGATAAACTTGTTTCAAGTGGAAAAGCTCCTTTAGATCAAAACTAGGCTTTCTTACAGCGTCATTTACCCATTTTTATCCTGGTGCTTGACAAAATAATGTTTTCGTGCAGGAAAAATTAAATTAAAATAATATGAGAATATGTCATAAAAGTAATCAAACGCTTCATCTGTATCATTTAGAAGAAACAAATGATTCCAGTCTTCTTCTTCTAAGAATTGTTCGAATAGTAAAATATTATTTTCATTAAAGTTTCTCTTAATACAACCAGTAGTATGAGAAATTGGTCCACAGAAATCTAGTTCAAAAAACACCGTTCTGTGGTCTGAGATAACGTTATCAAACACACAACATACATTGTCGAAATTAACAAAAATATTATCAATAAAGTACATGAGGTGTCTGTCACTCTGGTTGGCCATCCTACCACAGGTTTTAAATTAAAACATGACAAGATTGTACAAAATTTTTTTAAATCGTTATTGTTATAAGCATCTAAATTAAAATCACCACAGACAATAAATTGTACTTTTGGCTTAAACAAGATATTTAGAACATCTGTAATTTTTTCGAAAAATAATTCTATATCTCCAGAGGGACCCCTGTATAGCAGTTAATAATTAATATACTTTTATTGTTACATTTGACAGACATTACACAATATTCAAAATGCTGTTCGATGGAGGGAATATTTAAGTTTAATAATAATAATTGATTATACACATATAAATACAAGTATAAATACATCCATAATCAAGTGGCCATCGACCGAGGTCCTTCAGCCAGTGATGTTTTTCAGAGTTGACATTTGTTTTAACAAGAGTATGAGTAAAAAAATTTGTTTTGACTGCCTTGTATGTGAGAAAAAAATACAAATTGCTAGTTTATACTTATTATACATTGTACGCCATTATTCTAATAAGTGGTAAGTTTTATTGAACTTATGCTACCTCTAATAACAATTGATAGTTTTTTCTGGAAATTTGTATTTTGAGGCCTTATTGTTTCTTCGTAGCATTAAAGGTGTTGAGTTCCAAGTTGTGAGGGCGAGTAGCAAATTTTTTGATAATATTTTTCAGTCTATCTTTAATTGGCGGCACTTTAACCATGTTGTACAATAGTGTGTTGGAAGGATTGTATAACAGGTTGTTTGGATGGCGAATTTTAGTAATGATTCTTAGTGAGGTGGTTTCGGCTACTTGTGAAGGGCATAGCAGGATAAGCATGTGTTAGGTGCCCCCGCACCAATCGGGTCGAAATTTTTAGCACAAGTTGATAGTAGTGTTAGATGAAATTTCCCAAAATATTATTTTTGGAAAACCATTTTTACGGGAGTTATGGGGGTAAAAAGAAAAATGGAAAAAATTTTTTTTCTCGAGAACGGATAAACCGATTTTCATGAAAAAAATATATGTTATGGCTTTTGATGGTGCAAATGTGGGAAAAAATTATTGAGTCCATTTGTAGAAAAAAAGTGGTGAAAAAATTTTTTCAAAATAAAAAAAAAAATTTTTTAGGGGATGTTCTAGAGGCACACCCACCATTTTCTTCCAAATAAATGCTTATATGTCCCTTTAAAACATATCCAATTTTTATAGCTATCGGAAGGGTACAACATACTCAAAATTGATAATCATTGGCAGACTGCGGGCGGCGCGTAGTCTATGTAATGAAGCATTATAAGACGACTTTTTTGTAAATATTTCGTGCAAAGAGATTACCTTCTCCCCCTCGTTTTCGAGGGTTCTGAACACGATGTAAGTGGTGGGAGAAGTTTTTGACCGCCGCAACCCACTGCAACTATTTTGAAAATTTTTTTCAAAATAATTTGTTTTTATGGGATGTTCTCGAATAATGAAGACTACGAGAAGTCTCATCAATATAGAGTAACCTGATTCGTGAGAGGCAAGAGGACTCACGCAAAAAAGTCAGCCCGAATTGTGAGAGGCAAGGGGACTCATAATAACCAAGCACCTCGACTAATGAGAGGCAAGGGAACTTAAAATAAACAAGCGCCCCGACTAGTTAGAGGCAAGGAGACTCACGATAAATAAACACCCCGACTCGTGAGAGGCAAGGGGACTCACAATAAACAGGCACCTTCACTAGTGAAAGGCACTGTAACCTCCTCGTAGTGGACTTTGAAAACTAGTTCTTTCGTAGGCTGACCGCAGATGTCATCATTGCAAAATCTTCAGATTTGCAAACTAGATTTTGTTTGACCCCACAGTTGACGTCGGAGAATTTTTGCGCCACACTTCTTGAAGTTTGATACTGATTTAAATGCTAGGGTTGTAATGGCCGCCAGTGACCGTGGTAGTAAGATGTAGTAATGAACCGCTAGTCTATGTAATAAAGGCAGAAATAGTGTAAATATTTCTTGCAAAGACGAGAATACCTTCCTCCGTCTGTTTTCGAGGGTGTTGAACACGATGCAAGTGGAGGGAGAAGTTTTTGATCGCAGCGACTTCCTAAAACGGCCACCCCTATTATGGATCCCTTTATGTTTTCTATACGAGTCTGGGGAGTGATTTATCAACGGGTTATACTTTAAATTACATGGAAGATGGTTATAGAGTAAGTTGAGTCCAGACAGCAGGCCAGGGGGTTAATTAAACCGAGGAGTGGAAAATCATTTTTTATCAAATAATTCGGGTTCAAACGCGTTTCCCCCGTTTTTGGGGTCGCTGATCATGGGAAAAATATTCATGTTTAGCTCCTCTTCATCTCTCAAACGGTGAGTGAGGGGTGATTTCTGCCAGTTTGAGGGGGTTGGAGCTAAAAATGAATATTTTTCCCGTGACCAGCGACCCCGAAAATGAGGTATACGCATTTGAACCGAATCATTTGAAAAAAAAAACTAATCAACCCCCTAGGCCTGCTGTCTGGACTCCACTTACTCTATAACCCCCTTCCATATTATTTCAAGTATAACCCGTCGATAAATCACTCCCCAAACCCGTTTATATATGAAAACATAAAGGGATCCATAAGAGGGATGGCCATTTCAGGAGGTTACGGCGGTCAAAAACTTCTCCCACCACTTGCATCATGTTCAGCACCCTAGAAAACGAGGGGGAGAAGGTAATCTCATCTTTGCACGAAATATTTACAAAAAAGTCGTCTTATAATACTTCATTACATAGACTACGCGCCACCCGCAGTCTGCCAATGATTATCAATTTTGAGTATGTTGTACCCTTCCGATCGCTATGAAAATTTGATATGTTTAAAAGGGGCATATAAGCATTTATTTGGAAGAAAATGGTGGGTGTGCCTCTAGAACATCCCCTAAAAAAAAATTTTTTTTATTTTGAAAAAATTTTTTCACCACTTTTTTTCGACAAATGGACTCAATAATTTTTTCCCATATTTGCACCATCAGAAGCCATAACATATATTTTTTTCATGAAAATCGGTTTATCCGTTCTCGAGAAAAAAATTTTTTTCCATTTTTCTTTTTACCCCCATAACTCACGTAAAAATGGTTTTCCAAAAATAATATTTTGGGAAATTTCATTTAACACTACTATCAACTTGTGCTAAAAATTTCGACCAGATTGGTGCGGGGGCACCTAACACATGCTTATCCTGCTATGCCCTTTCTTAGTGCTGGGTTTCTACAGTTCGAGAATAGTGGATGGCTGTATTCTGTCAATGGTCTACATATAGATTTATAAATTCTTGATGCATTTGCTAAATTAATTCCCTTGTTTTTGAAGGTTAGGGCTCTAAAATGTTTTGCTCTGTTAGTTATATTGCGTTTAGTGTATTTGGTCTGGTAGTTAAAATTTATTTTGTTGTCCAGATATATTCCCAAATATTTTCCAGTTACAGAGAGTTGTACTTGTTGGTTATCAATATAGTTGGAGAAGTGTGTGATGAGGTATGGTTGAATATTATATGCTGAGATTTATCTGGGTTAGCCCATAGTCGCCATTTGTTAAGCCATAGTTGGATATTGTTCCTGAAGTGTTTCATTGCATTTATTGATTGATGTCTCATGTGTAATCAATGCTGTATCGTCTGCATATTGTAGGATGTATGTATTTAATTCGGGTTCACGTTCGGGAAGGTAGACGTCGTAACAATATAATATATTATACAAGAGCGGAGATAATGGCAATCCTTGTGGAACTCCTTGTTGTGCTGTAAATTCAGGGAGGTTCGGTTTTTTAAGTTTGAATAAAAGACCTCGATGCCAAACACTATCGAAAGCTTTAGCGATATCTAATAAAAGTGCACTTGACTTTAGGTTATTTAATTTAGCCGTTTGGACGTTGGAGACTAAAATGGTGAGTGGGTGAATAGTTGAACATTTTACTTTGAAGCCATATAGGAATTTTATCTTTGACCTTATCTATTATTTCTTCCCTAATGATTTTTTCTAATAATTTGCCTATTGCTGGTAGTAATGTGATAGTCTGTAGTTGTTAACCCTGCTGTGGTCTGTGTTGGATTTTGGAATTAGTATTAAGACACCCTTTTTCCAGATTTCAGGGAAATAATGGTTGTTTAAGCAGTACTCAATGATTTTAATAATGTATGTGTGTATCTCACAATTAATACTTTTCAGAACTGTCCAGGGAATATTATCTAAACCAGGGGCCAAGTTTTTGTATTTGCTTAATATACAGAAGTATTGTTCTTCATCAACCTCGACATCTTCGGGGGCGAGTGGTTCTTGAAAATAGTTATCGTACCATTCGTTTACTATGTTGGCGTTTTCTTGGTCATAATTAGGATGGTCAGTTTTAGCATAATTCTCTTCAGGGGTTTGGGCAAACATTTGAGACTTCTGTTTGTCCGTACTATATTCTACTTCGGTTTCAATTATTGTTGGAATGGAATTATTCGGTTTGCAACGTGAGAGTTTTTTTGTTTGCTGATAGAAGTTTTTCCCTTGGTGTCTGTTAATCTTTTTACATGCTTCCAACCATTTATGGGTTCTATACTGGTTTATCATAGAATGAATACTATTAATGAGATCGTTAATTTGCCTTTTGATGACTGGATCGCATTGATGTTGATAATCCCTAAGCATTTTACGTTTAGCTTTAATTAGTTTAATGATGTACGGAGGAAGTTCGTGAGTAAAACACTGATTAGTTATTGTAGGCATGTTCATTAGTATTACGTTCATTAATTTGTTGTTGAAGTTGGTTATAGTTTTGGGAGATATTTCATTTTGACGGGAGGATTCTAGGTAGTGCATCATTTCCTCATTTACTTTCTCCAAGTTGCACTTATTAAACTCGTATTTCACTGTTGGAGTTACATGTGTGATTGGTTTCTGCAAGTCGAAGTGTATTAAAAGTGACAGGTGATCGGACCCCATATCAGGTAGAACATCAATTTTTGTTGTTTTGGCCTATATTTTTTTGTATGAAGTATTATATCGGGGGTGGTATCCACATTATTAGGCATGATAAATGTGGGGGGTGTTGCAGCTTTTTCAAATTCTGTATTCTTTAGAAAATCAGTCAGTTTCCTTTCTTTTTATTCTGTTATTTATGTTAAAATCGCCTATTATTAATGCATACTTGTGCCGGCTTGCCATGGTGAAGATTGTTTCTTCGATAGTTGACCGTGGTTGTATATATACCAGAAAAACGTGCAGTGTATCATTAAGAGGGTTGTTAATGGCTGGAGCATTGGCTTTGCCCAGTTGTAGAGATGGATGTACTTGCACGAGACTGCCTCCTCTAATGTTTGCGTTGAGAATATTACCGTCTTTACGGAGAGTATGCCAGTCACGATACCTTGTGTTGGCCTCAGGTTTCATTTTAGTTTCCACAAAAAGTGCACAATTCACCTTGTATTTCTCTATGGTGTGGTTGATTAAATGGCGTTTTGTTGAATAGCTGTTTACATTAGTGTATATTAAATTAAGTAACGAGTTGAATTTGAACATTATTAATTCCTTGAATAGGTTCTGTAGGAGAGTTGTAGTCGCTTTTATCTAGATCGAACATTAAAATGTAGATTTTATTATTTCCGACAAATGTTACTGATGACTCGACATTATATTCATTGATAAATTTTCTTCTTAATTTCTCAAGCAATGCATCTCTGTTTATACTCTCGGGCTTGTTTAATTTGTGGACGTATGTATTTACTATGACATCATGTATGGTAACTGGTGAGTGGATTCTATTTGACTTTTTGTCTGTATCGGTTATATCACATGATTTTTTATTCAGTAATTTAATTGGTATATTTGGAAGACCTTCAATTGGTTTGATAGGATGGTTCGGGCACTTAAACGACCAAGATTGGTGGTCTGCTGATCCAGAAGATTTGCACTTAGGCGTGAGTTCGCTTTTACAATTGGTAGTTTAATGTTTATCCCCACATTTTAGACACTTCGGGGGAGTGTTGCAGTCTTCTGATTTGTGGGTAAATTCAAGGCACTTGCTACAGGGTAAGGGAGCAGGCGGAGGTGGTTTGCTTGGATAAATTGCCTAGTGATAGCTTTTAAAGAAAAATCCTTCATTTAATAACTTTTCAAAGGAAGTTAATTTTTTTGTTATTATTCTGATAAAAGATGTAGATTTGTTGGCAGATTTCGAGATAATTCTTTTACAGTAGAAGAAGTTTATATCCTGATTGGTTAGTTTTTCACTTATTTGTGTATCTGTAATATCTTGTTCCACTCCAGCTACTACACATGAAAATGATAGGCCTCGTTATCAGCAGTTCTGTGGTTCGTCTTATATGGTTTTGTTTCTTGAAAACTAGTTATTCTTCTGTGTTTGTAAATTTTTTAAGGTGTTTGTTAGAATAATTTTAGGAGTATCACTTTTTAAAAGATAGCCTTTGGTTGTTTTTAAAATGGTGTCCTTGTTATTGGGTCCGACAGACTCCCATAAGTCAGCCATTTTTATTCTAGTGGAAATCTCATCTGATGCAGTGATATAGAATAAATGTATATAATGTTTGTTTGTAATTTCCTTCATTGTTGTGGAGTAGTTTTTATATGTGGGTTTATTTTTGTTATTGTTTTGATTCTGTGATGTGGTTATAGTATTTTCTGGTTTTTCAGTGCTTTGATAAGGAGATGAGTTTTTATGATGTCCATTATCTTTAGCTTTTTTTGCTATACCAATTATTTCTTGTATTTGTTCCTCAGTTAATACTGAATATTAGCCATTAGATCTTCATGGTAAACTTTCTTTTTTCTCCTTTACCAGGGTCAAATGTAACAGGTGGAATATCCATGGGTACAGAAAACCCTTCTGCCTGACTACTGGCCATTTTCACTTTAAAATCACTTTAATTAACACTATAAATTCACCAAACTGAAGAGCTCAAATAATAGGTCTGAACTGATTGAGATTAACAAATGGAATATATTTAAGTTTATTTTTTTGGAATCCAAATTTTCTTTACTCCATATTCCCACCCCACCACATTTCCTTAAAGGTCTATAGTGACTACTAACTAATTTATAATTTTCAAAATAATAATCAACCGATTCCATTTTAAGACCGATTTCTACTAAACATATGTCCAAATTTGGCAGATTGCAAATATCTTCTTGTAAAGATTCACTTTATCCAAACTGAGTGTATTAACATTTAACATGAGAATATTAGGGTTGAATACTAGTTTATTTGAGTCGTATCCTTCCTGCGCATGTGTTAAAAAAAATGGCTTATGCAGGCACCAAGAGGCCAAATTTTTGGATTCATTGCAGTTTTAAAATGTTGTTCGAAGATTGACACCTTAAATGAAGCATATAGCTCAGGATATTTAGGTGATAACCTCTGGAAAATGAGGCTGCAGCATACTAACCAGTGCATCCGAAGTCATATTTGGATCCACCCTGTATACATGCAGATCAATCATTCGAGGTATACCTTTTACCACAGACGATTCTGTGTTATTTCCAATCACTGTATACTGGCGCTTCTTATTCATTTTATCTTTTCTTTTGACTTGAACCCATTCTTCATCTTTTCTTACAGATGAATGAGATTCTACTTCAGTATCATTGTTCATGTTTATATATTTGTCCAGTTTGAGATGACTCTCTGCTTGCAAAATCGCCGCCGAGATGTGTTTTTTTACTAGTTGGATTTTATTTGGATTTGGACCAGACATGGATGGTTGATCATTTAACCTTAATATCTCACTAAATTTGTTTTTAGTATGAGTTGCAAGTTCTGCATATGATGATTGTTTGTTTTTGCCATTAATGCTGTTCATTGTAGAGGTCGTTCTTTTCTTTAACATCTTGATTGTCATTCTTCTTGTTTGTATTTACTTTTTTGTCAGTTGTGATTATTACTTTTTGTTCCTCCTTTTTAGGTTTATCATTGATTAGGCTTAACAAATATATTTTATCGTTTAATAAGCTTATTTTTTCTCTTAATTCATTTATTATTATGTCTTTTTGTTGTATTATGCAGTTCAAGTAATATACATCACTTTTATTCTCATTGATTTTGTTTTGTGGGGACTCACCCAGTATTAAATCACTTTCATTTCTAAATTGGTTCTAAATTTTTATCTTGAATGTCACAGAAAATTAATATTGAGCCAGTTATTTTGACCCCTTTGGCACGTTTAGCACAACTAGGATGAAAAAACAAGTTACACTTTTCACATTGTATATCATTTAACACTTTACTATTGCAACAGTTACAATTTTTACTAGGAGCAACTGGAACTGAATTGTCCTTGTCGGCCATCTTAGACCACTCTCATTTACCTAATGAATGAATGAATCTCTGTTGCTTCACTGAAGTCCAAACTGAAGCAAGCTATATGTGATAATAGTTTAAATAATATTGACTTGACAAAATTTTAAGTAATATTTTATATATGTATTTTTTTTAAAAAGTTCCTATATATTTGCTGTATTTTATTATTCCTATTGTATTGTATTTTATTGTACTATTACTATATTTTTTTAGGGTTAGGTTAAAATCATTTAAATGTGCCTAGTCATTTTGTCTGATTTTTTAAATTTTATATATGTATATATTGCACAATAAATGCTTTATTGTCATTAATATTATTATCATACCGGCATGCCAAAACTCGGCAGAGATCTTAGCTGGCAGAATGCAGAAGGCCGTCATCAGTTTGTTACGTCTGCTCGGGGCACACGATTCCCGGACTCAGTAGTCACTTATCCCAGGGAGTGGGGAGTGGCTGTCGGCACTACCAGCTCCCCTCTGTGAGTGTCGGAGTCACAGAGAAGGGTGACTGGTCTTTAACAAAAAAATAAATAAATAAGAATAACAGTAATAGTAGATACTCTTTATCGTGCAATACAAAAGGACAAGATACATTTTCAGTTATTTTGCAATCTTACCCTATCCTTAAAATATATTTATATTAAAATTTAAATTATTCCATTGTTGTAGTTCAAATTTTAACTGGTTTTTTATAACATTTACTTCTACCTCTAATATGTATTGAGATATTGTTTATTATGTTGGAAGCTAAATACAAAAATGAAGATTAAAAAGCTGTAGTGTTATGCCGTGGAAGAGTTACTTACGTTATCTAAATTTCTAAGTTCTCTATTTTGCACCATTTCCCCAAATGCAATTTTTGCTAATTAATGTTAATTAATAATTGTTTTTAATACCACTTTTAAACAGTTACACACAAATTCAATATGTACGTATCTATTTATTAAAAAAAACATTATTTTGGATATTTAGCAGATAACTTTCAAAGAAACCATTCATTCTTTTCATAAACTATTGATCCAAGCCTGATTACAACAAGTATATCAACAAGTTCCCCCTATGTAGGGGGAAATTCTTGTTGATATATTAACGTAATCAATAACGTAAATAAAATGTTTTCTAATAATAATGTAAGCAAAAATACAACATATTTATTTGTACGTATCTATTTATTAAAGAAACACTTTGTTTTTACTTGTGTATTGTGTGTTGTACTTGTAGGGTCAACTAATAATTTACTTGTTTTACTGTTTTGTTTTATACTTTATATGTTTTATACAGTACTACTGATATCAGTATATATTAATTTTCAGTCATAATCGATTATCTCGAGACATTTTAATAATCGACTAATTCGATTATTTCCATCATTTATTTTAAAAAGCTGTGTAAGTGCACTTAAGGTTAGTTTTTTAGGTTAGTTCGATTTTCCTTTTTGTAAAAATATCACTAGGTAAAATTTACTCTTGGATCTTTACCAACTTTGTTAAAGTTTCGATACACGAACCTTTAGCGGCTTCACAGAAGTTCCAACCACGGACAAAATAAAAAGTACCTTAGACAAAGTATTTATGAAATTCCAAATATATAAGATGTACTCTCAGCCACTGGCTATTTGTTAATTAATACAAAAAGAACTTTTTTTTAGTTTTGTTATGAAAATAAACAATTTAAGTTTCAACTTAGTTAAAAAATCATTTGTTGGGTTTTTAAGTTGTTCTCCTTTGCCTGAAAGAAATATAATACTCTAGCCTGAACTTGTTTAACAGAAATCTTCTAGACTCTAGTTAGAATATTACATGAGCAATGTATACTGAAATACAATATTTACCCATTTTGTTGTTCCTCGACAATTACATGGCCGTACCCAAGCTGCTTCTGTATCTTCTTCATCAGTCGCAAAACAAACCCAACAATATCTTGCCGATTCTTTATTTTGAACTGGTATAACTTTCTCTTCATCAGAAGTCTCTGGGGTTTGTTGATCTGCAGTTAAGCTCATTGTTGACGAATTTATAATTTCATAACAAAAAATTTGGTGGTAACTAATGGTGTTTTTAAAGATGATGATAATTGTTGATTGTAAAGTAAATTTATAATTATATCATATTGTCAAGGGTTTTACTAGATTTTTTTATAAATGATGTACTTTTCGCCAAATGTCAAACCTGTCAAACTTCTTACAGCACCACCAACCATACATAAATCACAATCTCGTCTCTTCTAGGTAAAATCCCTAGAGATTAGGCGAATTTTCTCAATTATCTTTTATTAATCATATATTTTATTTAAGCGAAATAAGAAAGGAATGGCCTTAGAATTGTGGAATTATATGAATGAAATAGCTATAGCCTTTTTTTATGTTCCACTTGATTACAGTTCAACCACAATTTTATGTCGCATCGGATAGGTTATATCGATACCTGTTGTTTTCTCCGGCCCCTACATATTTTCTTTATTCCTGGCTCCAGCGTTATATAACGACTTTCAAGTTAAAAAAGATTCAGAAACTATTAATATATGATACACCTATCTTTCCTTAAAAACAATATATGTATTTTGAACTATTAATTGAGCTTTTTAAATTAACCTAGTTATAATTGATGCCCTTCCTAGATTTTAAACTTATATTTCATAATATTGAAGGAGGGCAGATGATCATATGTATTCAGTTCTATTTACAATTCTACAAATATTTATCATTTCTTTCATCACCATTACACCATTTTAATATTACCTCATAATTGATTTCCGTCGCTGGCAACGCATTTTTAACTTCACCTTCACAGATAAGTGGCAACAGAAAAAACGTCCCTAGAATTTTTCATTTACACTTGCTTTCAAAACTTTCGCGTACACCTATTTTCGCTGTATTAAATCAGGGTTGTATATAGTTAATCAACTTTGACATCTGAACTTTTGAAAAGTCAAAATGCCTCGACCGACAGAGCAAGACAAAGTTTTGATGCTTTCTAAATTAGAAGAGAAGTGGTCCATAAGGTTTGCTACTCATTATGGACTAGATAAAAGCTCTGTTTTATTTATTTTTATATTCGTTTTAATTAACCCAAGCAGCATTCAAAGTGATGGGAACTGGCATCTGAGGCATCGGAACTTTAATATAGTAGGAATGACATACCTGTTACTAATTTTGCGACTTCAGGGTAATATTCACTTTGTGGTATGCATTTGTAGTGACAATTATGTAGATTCTACTGAATTTAGGCATTGTATAGTTATAACACTTTCAAGTAACTGCTGGAGAATCTGCAACGTCACGGATACTATTCTGCATTACTTTGAAGCATCCTCAACTGCAAAGTGAAAATTGGTAGTAATGCCGACTGCACAGCTTTACCAAAGGACCACTTCAAAGTAGTCTAACTTATTAGTGACATCTTGAGTAAAAATGAGGTTATTTCTACGAACATAGGGGCTTTGAAGTTATTTTTACTACTCCCCACTAATTGAAAATGACTTAAAAGTCACATATACCTTGAAAATCTACCATAGAGTAATATTAACTTTTAAGACAATTTATATAATTATTGGCATTGAATAAAATGGCGGCATCTGAAATGCTCAGTAAAAGCGAAATAAAGTTTATCGGCACTCATCCACGTTTTATAGAAAACTGAAGAAACAGTTAAACAGTAGTAGAGAAATAGTGATTCTTCAGAATATGATGCAAACATGAAAGATTATTTCGCCACAGCAAAACCATCATCTTTGGCAACAAGTGCAAAAGTGTTCCCATCAACACAGAGAAAAGTAATCGAAAACTATAACAGTCTGCAGTGATAATAGTATTAGTGATACTGTGTACTGTACGAAAGTTACAACTTGTCTTTAAAACACAGATTGACCCATAGTTCAGTTAGTGATCCACTGAGCATATTAAATGAATTTGCCAATTAAAAACTCCAAATTTAATAAATATTGTGTCGATGGGGAACGGACAATTTCGGTATAAACGGCATAAGACATTGTTTGTGTACAATAAATTGAACTGAATATATATACAAAAAAAAAATAGCAAAAAAACTATATTTATTTTCTAGAATATCTCAAAAAGTTATGAGTGACGACAAAAATAACCATTATCCAACCTCATTTCGATTACTGTGCCAGTCTATTATATTCCTTCGATTTAAATAAAATAACTTCCCTTGAAAAACTACAGATAATAGAGGAATGAGAGTGATTTTGAAATGCAGCCGATATACCTCAATCCAACATATGCTTTCTTCTCTTCAGTGGCTGTCTGTAAAAGATAGATTGCTTTCCATGGCTATGGTGTATTTATTTTCAAAATTTTAAATAACTTACCCAAGTATTTAAATAAGTTTATATTTTATGCAAACCAAATACATCAACACCACACAAGAAATAACAGATTTTATATACCAAGGCAAGTCAAACTAGGAAAATTATGTTATATAAAGGCCTCGATCAATATAACAAGTTGCCAGAGGATGAAAGGAATATATCTCTGTACCTGTATTCAAATGTAAAATTGTAAGCTACATAAAGTCGATTGATTAACTCCACTTGTTTTATATAGGTATTTTTTCCTCGTTATTTTTTTATTTATTTATATATGTATTAGCATTGATTAATTGACGATTTGCACGAAAGAAAGTTTGGTAAAATAGTGATGGGCTGCTAAATAGCAGTCTGCTATTTTTTAATTTGCTCCATAGCAGTAGCAACTGTTACGAGCTCTGATAAATAGCTGCTATTTTTATAGCAGGTTGAAATCACTCACGGCCAAGCGGGTCCACAGAGCAGCACTTGGAAAGGGAATATGTAATTCATGTAAAACTATTTTATTTTAACAATATTTAACACATGATTATGTTCATCTGCTCAAATATTTTAGCGGAATATAAAAAATAAACTAATAAATGTTATACAGATAATTTATATTTCTTTTGAAACTAATCATATTTAACTAGCCATACAGCGATTGCGTTTTTTTTTAATATAAAGTTTCATTTGTTATCTGTTAATACGCGCCATTTAGCCAAAACAAGTAATGCTAAGAAATAGCTGCTATTAAAATAGCAGCTATTTTTAACTGCTAAATGAAAATAGCAGTAGCAGAAGTAGCTGCTACACGAAAATAGCTGGTTCGACTCATCACTATGGTAAAAAGAGTCTAGATTGGTATCACTGTAATTTACTGCACATGTTGACCAACTCGTCTAACTTCCAAACTTTGCAACAATTAAATACCTATAATATAATAATCATACCATTATTTTCATTATCTTTAATGTTAAACCTACTTCCATTGAATATAAATCATCTTTATTAGGTTGTTTAGTAGTCTACAATATTTAAAAAATTTCGAATTATGCAATTTGTCAATCACTGCTGCCAACTCTTCTAAACTGAGAGTTGGAAACCAACGAGGTCTAAAGTATAGAGGGGCAATCCCAATTCAGTATACATACGGTTTGTTTGGCCATAGAATAAACGCTCGAGGGACGCAGTGGGGGGGTCATTTGTTGGCCCTAGTTGCCAAGATTTGCAGTGGAGTACTGCTTTGGGGAATACAATTAATGAATGGATATTGTTTTTTTATTGCTGTTCTATTATTAGTTGAGCTCAAATTTATTAGTCAAATTACTGTAGAAGTAGTAAAAAATTAAATTACAATTAAAAACGGGTTAAATGCTATTCTATACATTTTTAAAATATTCGAAAATTCCATAACGTTAAGTTAAAGTGACGCCCATGAGGACTAGTTGCTTGCTCAAGGTCGAATATGTTCTGGCCATGTGCCACGCCTACTTTTCCAGTCTCTCCTTATGTCGTTGTTGGAAACAGTGTTCGACATTTCGACATTTTTTAAATATTGTAGACTACGAAACAACCTAATAAATATGATTTATATTCAATGGAAGTAGGTTTAACATTAAAGATAATGAAAACAATGTTATGATTATTATATTATAGGTATTTAATTGTTGCAAAGTTTGGAAATTAGACGAGTTGGTCAACATGTGCAGTGAATTACAGTGATACCAATCTAGACACTTTTTACCAAACTTTCTTTAGTGCAAATCGTCAATTGTTGCAAAGTTTGGAAATTAGACGAGTTGGTCAACATGTACAGTGAATTACAGTGATACTACGACACTTTTTACCAAACTTTCTTTCGTGCAAATCGTCAATTGCCTCAAAACTCATTTCCGTTACTGGCAACACATTGCTAACTTCACAGATAAGGGATAACTGCGCTCCGCACGAATTTGAACATTTTTTAACGAAAGGCGGGAAATTGCACGTCCATTCTTCTAATCCATGGAGACAGCACAGCTATTCAAAAAGATTACATAAAATGGACTAAGAAATACACCCATAAACCTTGCCTCGGTAATATTTATAGCAATCGAAAACCCTAAAATTTTGACTTTAAAAATAATGTTTGAATTTTCCCACCATTATGTTGACAAATAAAGGATATTATATTCCAAAATACTTATATAAACGTAAAATAGAAATTATAAGGCAAAAAGTAATTAGACGAAAATATGGATATTTATTTTACAGAAAAGCTGTGTCCAAAATATTACCATCACAGGCACAGGAACATTACATTTTTTGTCTCAAAAAGAAATACTTTAAGAGATGGGTGCAGCTTTGGTATGAAGAAATGATAGAATGGAAATTAGTACTAAGAGCAGAGATTCACTATAAATTAAGCTTGAAGCAAAATGTTATTCGTAAATGGAGATATTTTCATATTCAATATAAAACTGCACGGATTAAGGAACAATTAGCCTTAGCCCATCACCAAAAACATTCCACAAGGCAACTAAAACACTTTTATTTTTATAAGTGGAAATTATATGTGAATTACAAGGCAGAACAAAAATATAAAATGAAATTTGCATGGAGTTTTTTTAAATCAAAATATAAGCCTATCATGCTACTACAGTACTTCAATAGATGGAATGTATACACAAAAGCTTCAAGAAAAAATAATTTAAAGATGTTGAATGCTAAAAAGTTTTTTGAGGATAAACTTATTTCTGAAACATTTACGAAACTACGACTTTACGCTAACAACAGAAATATTAAATCAGAACGTATAAAAAATGTTATAAAGTTGTACGAGAGAAATTTAAAGCAAAAAGTAATAAATATCTGGTCATTATTTAATAAACACAAGCAACAAAAGCAACAGAACGTGCTTTTAGCACAAACACATTACTGTCATAAGTTAAGATTAAATTCTTTTTCAAAACTTTTAAGAAATAAAGATAGAAATGTCCACATTAGATATAATTTAGAAATAGCTAAAAATTTACAATCTGAAAGACAGAAATTATTTTGTTTTACACAGTTGAAGAAGTATCTTTTACACAGGCACTTAAAAAAGCAGAAAACCTTTCATGCAGTAGTTTTTTATGATACGAGTTTAAAAAAGAAAACTTTAAATGATTGGAAAAAATATCTACAAGATTGCCATGAGAAGAAACTAATAGAACAGCAGCTATTGATTACAGTAATTTGTCAATTAAATTTAAGTAGGCTGAAGCGCGCTTTTGAAAAATTGAAACTCTTTATGGAATACAAAATAGAACGAAAACATAAAAGGCTTACAGCCTCTGATTTTTATGTCAAATGTATATCAAGAAATATATTCAAAATATGGACAAAGTTTATAATATATAAGAAAGCTAAAATACTTAGGAAAACGAATGCAGTTCTTCACTACGTCCACCATTTAGAAAGAATGTCCTTTAACATGTGGAAAATTTATTTTAACAATGAAAAATATTTTAAACAAAAGTTGCAGGAAGCAACTGAATATTACCACAGAAAAATAATTAATAAAGGATTATTGTTAATACTTAAAGCAGGATTAAACAAAAAGGAAGAACATCTTAAGACATCTAAGGAAAGGATATATTATGAATTATTTTTAGCCCAAAAATATCTCGGCATTTGGAAAAGGAACGCGTTGTATACAAATGTTGACAGTGTTGATAGTAACAGAACTGAAAAAACATATTCAGAAGAAGATAAGGAAAATGTACCTCAAGTTTCTAATTTTGGGTGGTATCCAGTTTGTTTCTTAACACCTAGACTGCCTAAAAACTACCTTAAAGATTATTTTGATAACACTTAAATATTTTTTGATATCTTTTTATTAAACTTAAACTTTGTACATTATAAATATTTGGAAAATATTAATAAAACATGTTTACTTCTTTCTTTTTTTCTTTCTGTCCAATTCATTAAGTTCGCTTTGTTGCATCGCAGCTTCTGCATATATGCGTTTGACTTTGATCCTTCTCTCTTTGTCACTGAAAAATAATTGATTGTTTTGTAAATAGCCATCAATCAAACAGTGTTTACGAATCTAGGGTATTAAATGGGTAATAATTCATAAACAATTTTATCAACTGATCAAAAGTTATCCTAATAAAAGTCAAATATATTTTTTATGGAAATGTAATCTGTATGTCAATTTAATTATATAATTCTTCGCGTTTCTATGTAACCACCATCATACCATCAATCCTTTTTCTTATATGACGTATAACTTTTCTAACCTCAGCTGAAGTGATTTCAACACAAGGTTGTATGTGCATATAATTTAAATTCGACAAACCCATTTTAATCCATTTTGTTAATGAACTGGGGATTGAAATTTGACATACACTTTTGTTTACCTGCCTATAAAAATGACTATCTGTGTTCTACCATTTAGCGGAGAGTAGCTGAAGGTACCTACAGTAACATCCAACCTTTTCATTCTGAAGAAGCAAAATCTCAAAAAATGTAACATGCAACCTTGTAATGCTAAGCTGACATGCCTGTCTAATTCTGATCACTAACTCTTCTTGGCTATGTTGTCTGCTCTTATACACTATATTTTTTAAACGACCCCACAAATATAAATCAAGTGGTGTCAGGTCTGGAGACCTGCACTTGACTTCTTAAACTTATCGATTACCTGGAAAATTGTCTTCTAGTCAACTTCTTGCAACGTTATGAGCCGGGGCACCATCATGTTGATAGTACAGGTCTCTTCTCAAAAAGTCAAATGTATATGACAAAAAAAAAATAAATTAAACAGGAGTCCATAGGGCCAGGAAGGGCAACCGAATTTAAAAAAAATTCACAAACTGCTTTTTCAAAATTTTTGAGGGGTCGTTAGAGAAGTGCTTCTCTAGATGTTATTTCCCATATTTCGTATGGGTCCCATGCATCAAAGACGAGAAAAAAAATATTGAAATTTCACCAGCCGCCACTGACATCTTGTGGCAGAGGATTATTGAGAAAGGCAGTCATAGTTTCGACAAACAAGAGCATATACCTGAGTAATCTTAGGCATATTAACTATAAAAATTTCTTTTATTTATTCACTAAAATTCTCACACATTAATGAATAAGCAATACAAATTTCAGTTCAAAATATATATTCAGTGTGTCCTCATAGCTCGCTCATCCGATATTTCGAATATTTTGAAAAGTGAGTCTTTAGACGTAACCACATTTGATTTTAATCAGAGGCGTCCCATTCTAGGAAGGAAAAAGGGGGTCGATTTTCAAAAAAAATATATTAGCAATTTTTTTAGAAAAAAAACTAGTAAGATATTCTTAATCAGCACCTTTAGAAACCCCTTTGTACAAGATTACATCATAGTGTTTGAGATAAGAGCTGTCAAAAAAAAAAAACAATTTTTTCAACTAAAAATAATTTTTATCTGTAAAACGGATTCTCAAATGAAAAAAATATATTCTTCATTCTTTGTTCAGAATAATGTATTGTACTAGTTTGAATTGATTTTACAACAAAATAATTATTTATTTAATATGGCAAAAATTCTAAATCGTACATCCTACCATTTTTCTAGCAAATAATCTTCAATAAAGACCTAAGCAAGCCATGAAATTAAAAGTTATTGCAAGTGTCAATTTAGATAGATAGATTAGATGTCTTTATTAGTTCTTTACATATACTCATACGGGCGTGGAACATATCAACAAAATATTGGACCAACGCACAATCCATATTGGATCAATAATCATATCTTGGTCCCACATGGACCACACACCAGTCCAATACTCCGCGTCACTAGGGTATACTAGCTTAATGTATAAAATATTGTGTATATATATACTAGTGGAAGCATTATACTCTTCGCCGATTTACTGAGCTTTTTATATAATTGTTACACATTCTATAGGATACTCTTCGCATTTTTTTTGTAAATAATGTTAGTTTTTGGACATTCTAAATTTTGTGATACCAACTTTGTGAAAAAAAAATATATGAAAAAAAAATCGCCATGTGAGGGATCGAACACGAGACCTTTGCAAATGCTTTAGCCATTGGGCTATCTCATCTTACCACAAAACTTTAATGAATATCGTTCAAAAATTATATTTCAACGGATTAGATACATTATTATGAAATATATATATTGGTAAAATATAAAAACAAAAAAAATTTATAGGGAATAACATTTCGCAAGATTTCTATTTAAATACAAATGACAGAAATTATGAAAAAAAATTTTTTTTTATTTAAATGATTAATAACTTTTTTATTTACTGATTGATTTTTTTTCAAAAACGGTTCTTCCTCTAGCTAACGCTAACTTACTTTCCAAATATCAACACAATAGGATTTTCCTTTCTTAAGTTATCGTGCTTACAAGAAACGTGACGGACGGACGGACAGACGGACATTTTGAAAGTTGTTCAGAATTCGTTCACTAACATAATGATATGAAAATTTTTTCTCTACGAGCGATATTTACTGATTTAGAAATGTGCCGATCAAATACAATATACTCTTAGTTTTTGTGAAGAGTATAAATATGTAAAAGTAAAAATCAAATGAGTTAAAACAAATTACACTATATCTCGACATACACATATCAAAACGTACTAACATGTAAATTACAACAAATTGAAAATGCTACGAATCATTAAAATAATCACAGAAAAACTCGTCCAGAGTGTAGCAAGCTTTTTTCAGAAGTATAGCCTTTAAATTTGTTTGTACTTCTTTAATTGTACCATTTCTTAGAGTGTGGGGAAGTTTAATTATATAATTCTTTACGCTTTTATGTAACCACCATCATACCATCAATCTTTTTTCTTATATGACGCATAACTTTTCTAACCTCAGCCGGAGTGATTTCAACACATGCCTGTCTAATTAGGAAGTTTCTATTTTTCTCATTTTCTCGTAATAAATACTCATAAAAATCTAAAAAATAACTGTAATTTTTTTTTTAAATTATCTCTATAAATAAAAAAGTTATGGTCCTTCCAAGTTTAAAATGCCGCGATCATCTGGGCTGAGCTCGATTACGTCACAATACATGATTCCGCCAACAGCGAGCGGGTGCGGGCACCTTTATACTCGCTGGCAGGCACCGGCAGTTTATAGCCAGCTTGCATTTGAGAGCCGAAAAAATTGCTAAAACATGCAATTTTGGCACGTTCATATTTTTCGAAAAACACCATTGGGACGGCCGTATGATGTCGCGACGTAAAGAGGAAGTCTTCCAGATACACCTGATCGTAAATTGCAAGGTGAAATTCGAAAATTCGGCTCGGCACGAACGAATCAAAAGTGACATTTTGTGACATTTCAGAGAATCGAGCATAAATAATAAATAAATAAAGGGAACATACAGCGCGCCGCCGGCATGGCAAGTCAGTGCGTTGTGTATTGTGACGTCACGGTGGACTTCAGCCGAGGCGAAGTATTCAAATAAGAAATTGAATAAGTTCGTGAGTTTTTCAGATATCGAGATAATTTTTTTTTTGTTTGACTAGTTATCTGAAAGACTACTAAATGAGCTTGAATGTACATGATATTTCTAAAATAGGAAACTTCCTAATTCTGATCACTAACTCTTCTTGGCTATGTTGTCTGCTCTTATACACTATATTTTTTAAACGATCCTACAAATAGAAAAGTGATGTCAGGTCTGGAGACCTGCACTCGACTTCTTAGACCTATCGATTTACCTGGAAAATTGTCTTCTAGTCAACCCCTTGCAACGTTATGAGCCGGGTTCTTCTGACATCTTGCGAGGGCGGATTATTGAGAAAAGGTCGATTTTCATTTTGTAACAAATATGAATACACTTCCCCCAGCGGCAGGTTAGGCAGTGCCTCACCAGTAAATATGCAGTAAAGGGCATAGCAGGATAAGCATGTGTTAGGTGCCCCCGCACCAATCGGGTCGAAATTTTTAGCACAAGTTGATAGTAGTGTTAGATGAAATTTCCCATAATATTATTTTTGGAAAACCATTTTTACGGGAGTTATGGGGGTAAAAAGAAAAATGAAAAAAAATTTTTTTCTCGAGAACGGATAAACTGATTTTCATGAAAAAAATATATGTTATGGCTTTTGATGGTGCAAATGTGGGAAAAAATTATTGAACCCATTTGTCGAAAAAAAAGTGGTGAAAAAATTTTTTCAAAATAAAAAAAAATTTTTTTTTAGGGGATGTTCCAGAGGCACACCCACCATTTTCTTCCAAATAAATGCTTATATGCCCCTTTAAAACATATCCAATTTTCAAAGCGGTCGGAAGGGTACAACATACTCAAAATTGATAATCATTGGCAGACTGCGGGCGGCGCGTAGTCTATGTAATGAAGCACGACTTTTTTGTAAATATTTCGTGCAAAGGCGAGATTACCTTCTCCCCCTCATTTTCGAGGGTGCTGAACACGATGCAAGTGGTGGGAGAAGCTTTTGACCGCCGCAACCCCCTGCAACTTTTTTGAAAAATTTTTTCAAAATAAAATTCTCATCAATATAGAGTAACCTGATTCGTGAGAGGCAGGAGGACTCACGCAAAAAGGTCAACCCGAATTGTGAGAGGCAAGGGGACTCATAATAACCAAGCACCTCGACTAATGAGGGGCAAGGGAACTTACAATAAACAAACGACTATTTAGAGGCAAGGAGACTCACGATAAATAAACACCCCGACTCATGAGAGGCAAGAGGACTCACAATAAACAGGCACCTTCACTAGTGAAAGGCACTGTAACCTCCTCGTAGTGAACTTTGAAAACTAGTTCTTTCGTAGGCTGACTGCGGAAGTCATCCTTGCAAAATCTTCAGATTTTCAAACTAGATTTTGTTTGACCCCACAGTTGACGTCAGAGAATTTTTGCACCACACTTCTTGAAGTTTGATACTGATTTAAATGGTAGGGTTGTAATGACCGCCAGTGACCGTTGTAGTAAGATGTAGTAATGAACCGCTAGTCTATGTAATAAAGGCAGAAATAGTGTAAATATTTCTTGCAAAGACGAAATTACCTTCCTCCGTCCGTTTCCGAGGGTGTTGAACACGATGCAAGTGGTGGGAGAAGTTTTTGACCGCCGAAAACCTCCTTATGGATCTCTTTGTTTTCTATACGGGTCTGGAGAGTCATTTATCAACGGGTTATACTTGAAATAACATAGAACATGATTATAGAGTAAGTTGAGTCCAGACAGCAGGTCTAGGGGGTTAATTAAACCCTTCCGAGGAGTGGAAAATCATTTTTTATCAAATAATTCGGGTTCAAACGCGTTTCCCCCGTTTTTGGGTTGATCATGGGAAAAATATTCATTTTTAGCTCCAACCCCTCTTCATCTCTCAAACGGTGAGTGAGAGGTGATTTCTGCCCGTTTGAGGGGGTTGGAGCTAAAAATAAATATTTTTCCCGTGATCAGCGACCCCAAATGAGGGGTATACGTATTTGAACCGAATCATCTGAAAAAAAAAACTACACCTCTCGAGAGGGTTTAATCAACCCTCTAGGCCTGCTGTCTGGACTCTACTTGCTCTATAACCCCCTTCCATATTATTTCAAGTATAACCCGTTGATAAATCACTCCCCAAATCCGTTTATATGAAAACATAAAGGGATCCATAAGAGGGAAGGCCGTTTCAGGGGGTTGCGGCGGTCAAAAACTTCTCCCACCACCTGCATCGTGTTTAGCACCCTCGAAAACGAAGGGGGGGAGGTAATCTCGTCTTTGCACGAAATATTTACAAAAAATTCGTCTTATAATGCTTCATTACATAGACTACACGCCGCCCGCAGTCTGCCAATGATTATCAATTTTGAGTATGTTGTACCCTTCCGATCGCTTTGAAAATTGGATATGTTTTAAAGGGGCATATAAGCATTTATTTGGAAGAAAATGGTGGGTGTGCCTCTGGAACATCCCCTAAAAAAAAATTTTTTTTACTTTGAAAAAATTTTTTCACCACTTTTTTTTGACGAATGGGTCCAATAATTTTTTCCCACATTTGCACCATCAAAAGCCATAACATATATTTTTTTCATGAAAATCGGTTTACCCGTTCTCGAGAAAAAAATTTGTTTTCATTTTTCTTTTTACCCCCATAACTCCCGTAAAAATGATTTTCCAAAAATAATATTTTGGGAAATTTCATCTAACACTACTATCAACTTGTGCTAAAAATTTCGACCCGATTGGTGCGGGGGCACCTAACACATGCTTATCCTGCTATGCCCTTTGTACCTAATTCGTAATTTTATAAACTGTATTATTTTTCAACAATTTATACAATTTATATAACTTTAAATTGGAATTAATAAATTTTTGTTACGTATTCCAATTTAAAACAGCGCACCGCAATCGTGCCAGCTTCACATCTGCTAGGTACCTACTGCAGACAGAGCCACATGTGAATGTGCCTTGCGCTTGCTAAAATCAACCTATTCCAATATTTTCAACTGCATGTAGGTAAGCTCTCTGCAATGCACACTTGAATTAATAATTAGCTGAAAAAAGGACGATCTGAGGCATGCCTCATATGCATTTAACCTCTAAGGAGCAAAGTGTCAGACATACTTAGGTAATGCAGCATGTAATGTATAACATAACATGATATTCCGCTAGAGGGTACGCCTGTGCCCTATGCCTTTTTTGCACGTGTATTCATTATAACATAGAAACAAATTTCTTCAAAGTCAAGTTCGTTTATTGTTTTATCTAAAAATAGTTTTTTTTGTGTATAATATCGATTAGTGACAAGTGTTTAGGAGGGCATAATAATTGGAAATGGAAATTGGTATATTGGAAATGGAAAATAGAATGGAAATCGCGATCGAGCTAAATGTAAATGTAACGAAGATAAATTATACGTAGTTAACAAATTGAAGCGTCCAGTTCCAGATTTAAGTAAATCGCCAATTAACGTAGGTGTAGGCGGGAAATCAAATCGAGCTTCCAGTAAAACTTGGTACAAAAAATATGACTGGCTTACCGGGAGCGTATAAGCGGATAAGTCAATTATTTTGTTGGCCATGTATTTTGTTCGCAAATAATAGTGATAAAGAGTTAGAGTTGGGAAAAACATAATTCTGTCTGTTGGCGTGTCCTTAAAGAACAAAATTTGTCAGTTAGGCAAACTAAATATAGGTTGGAGAAGGTGTGTAGTACATGAATATTACTCGATTGTAAGATGTTATAAGTTAGGCCAGGAAACGAAGACATTATTTCGGAAATAAATAGTGCTCAATGGATTATTATTTTAAGTTGTAGGGTTGACCCTTAGGAGTAACATTCCAAAAGTCCCCAACCGTGGGCCTCATGCGTTAGGCGGGAGGGGGGTGGAAAAGGTCGGTTTGTAGGTTTTTCATTATTATCTCGAAAACTAAGCATCCTAGCGAAAAGGTCTTTCTATACAAAATGAAAGTAAATTAAATTGTCTACAAAAAAGATCTTATTAATTTTTTCGCTAGTGACAGTAGTTAAGTGTGTACGTGAGTTTGAAAATGCGAATAGCTGGAAAAACTGTGTATTGTGGGAGGTAATGCTTAACAAGTAGAAAATTTTATAATATTACAAGTATTTACGAGGTCATATTAAGTAATTGGTCGAGTTCATCTTCAAGATCATCATCATCATCATCGCTGTCAGGTACAATGTAAGATGATAAAAAACTGTGATAATAAATATTAAAATATTAAACATATAGAAATAGAACGATTTAAACAAATATAGAATACATTAAATTAATATTACATACAAAGTGCAGCCCAATCACTGAAGTCATTTTGGAGATATTCCTCAGAACTATAAAAGGCTTTTCTTTTTCAAATATTGTTTCATTTTATGTTTGAAAGATACAACACTTAAATTTTTGACTAAATCTGGTAGGACATTGAAAAATTTAATCCCATGATAGCTGCTGCCATCTCTAGTTTTTGCTAGTCTAGAGAAATTTGGTAAAAATTTATCATTATTTCTGGTTGAATAACTATGTACATCTTTATGTTTTATATATTGGGATTCTCGCTTTTTTATGTGTAAAAGGCATTCCAGTATAAACACGCATGGAAAAGTAAGTATAACACAGGACATGGTACCTGATGCAGGAGAGCAGCTTTTTTTGGCATTGTACCAGGCCCCACAAAGAACAGACCTGAACCGGATACGACACCAGGCATTTGTTGAAGCCTCGACAAAGTCAAAGCCTGATTTTGCGGCACTTCCACCCACCAGAGGGGCTGCTCGCCAACACTCCCTTAGAGTTCATTTGCAGGTTTGTATCAATATATGCTTGTTTACATTAAACTTATGTTTTGTATTGTGCATAGACAAGATTGTGTCACACGTTTTTAAACTACAAAGGACGAATTATTGTTTTCAGATTCAGCAATGGCTATATGGAGATCAGCAGCAGGAGCCAACTGCTTAGGGATGGATGAGGGGGTCTGGTGGCTTCCTTACCTCTGTCACAAGCACGGACCCAGTTGCGCCAGAATCCGTCCTAAATAACAAATTTTGTGGGTGCACAACTGGTTGCGGGTGACGCAGAGCAGGCATACCCTGCTCGCTTGTGTGCAGCAGTTGCCACGCTTCGTGTACCAATGGCCCTCCAATCGTCAGCATCAACGGCGACTGCGATGATGATGATCTTGACGATGAACTCGACCAATTACTTAATATGGCCTTGTAAATACTTGTATTATAAAATTTTCTACTTGTTAAGCATTACCTCCCACAATACACAGTTTTTCCAGCTATTTGCATTTTCAAACTCACGTACACACTTAACTACTGCCCCTAGCGAAAAAATGAATAGAATCTTTTTTGTAGACAATTTAATTTAGGGGTCAATCCTACAACTTAAAATAATAATCTGTTGAGCACTATTTATTTCCGAATTGGGGGATTTTTCGGTCTTCGTTTCCTGTACTAATTGTGCCAGACGTCACATCGTAGCAAAATGTGAAAATAACTCCACCTACTTCAATCGTGCTGGGTCCCATAAAACTTCCGATTGCAAATCTAAGACATTGAAACGTATTAACTGCATTGAAACAAATAATAAAGTAAAAAGTAAATCTTTGACTGCTCAAGACGAGTATACTCGCCGTTCGACCAACTGCTCGAAGCGAGTTAACTCGCATAATATTTTCAAATTGGTACTAGCTGCTCTAGATGCATCAACTCGCGTAGGCGTGATCTAAAGATAAATAACGATTTATTAGTAACGCACGCGCGCGCTATACCGAAGGCGTGACTTAACATCTATGAAGAATGTTCTCCCATAATATTTACTAACATACCAGTACGTGGGGCCTCAATAAAAAAAAAAAAAACTTTAATTTTAGTTTTTTATTCCCGATTTTATCTAGGTATAATAAAAAATATGGCACCCCAATAAAAAAAATTAATTTAGTTTTTTATTCCCGATTTTACAATATAACTAGCTGACCCAGCAAACGTTGTTTTGCCATATAAATTATAATTTTTGTCCAAAAAATAAAAAGAAAATTTCTGGATAGGGCCACCCTTATCACCTAGGGGTATAAAAAATAGCCTACGACCTATTCTCAGACCTACCAAATATACACCAAAAATTTCATAAAAATCGGTTTCGGAGGAGTTCGATAACAAACACTGTGACACGAGATTTTTATATATTAGATATAAAATATGGTGACCCAATATATTAAAAAAAATAAAAAATATGCTAATTTTAGTTTCTTATTACCGATATTAGTTTTTTTCCTCTATAATTAAGAGAACAATAAATAATTTGAGAATAAAAGAAAAATAATGGGAGACCATTTTGATCTTTGACCCATTTGCTTCAGACTACTCTAGGCGACTATACTCGCACGCGATGATTTTAACCCGCACAGCGGGAGAGGTTAGGTTGAGCCTCTCCGCAGTGAAAGGGTTAAAAACCGACTATTCGGCAACTGACACAAACTGTCCTTGCTATAAACGAATTTTGGAAATTGAATCTAAGAAAACAGAAAGTGCATAGCAATTAACTTCTCAAAGGGAGAATACTCCCATGGAACAAAATACTGAAGGTGATCTAGGGGAGGTGGTATACTCATTGCCATACACAAATCCATATGCAGTTCTCAACTGGAATCGTCTCAATCTCTTGAAGAATTATTTGTCTCTCTAGGTAGAGGCAATAAATAAATGTTTGGAGTTATATACCTACCCCCAAGATAGTCCCCAAATGCTTATCATACGTACAGCGATGATATCGACTCCATAATGGAACTATTCCCTAATACCAAAGTGCACCTATTTGGCGACTAACTTACCCAACTGTACTTGGAATAAGAAAAACTTATCCTCCACAGAAAATGCTACACCAACTGCTCCATTACATGAAATTGAAGAGAAATTTTGTCTAATATATGCTCTTATTATAATTTATTCCAAGCCAACGTTGTCCACAACGATAGAGATTTGATTCTCTCTCAAGAGCACTATTATGATTTCAAGAATGCAAATTATACCGCTATTTGTGAATGTTTAGGTGCAATCCCATGGGATGACCTATTAAGTGATAAATAATTAGACTCTATGATGAATATCTTTTATGATACTTTTTACTGTGTTTTTGAGTTATATGTTGGTATAAAAAAATCATCAGCTGGTAAATTTCCTCCATGGTTTTCTTCTGAATTGATAAAGGACCCCGGAACAAAACCCATGAAAATGTTGATTCGGTGGAATCGGCTGAAATGTTGGTATTTTGTAGTTTAGGTTATGCTGATCAAAAGTTCTTATCACATCGAGCCAATCCTTGGGTAATTTGCGTCATTTTATACATTCAAGAACTTTTTACTCTTAAACTATTAACTTTAGCAAAAAATTGCAAGTCCAATAAAGCTCAAGAATTTTTTTCAGAATTTTTTTTATCAATTTTTAGGTTCGGTAAAATATATATATGTCATATTTTGGCATGCTTCGGTGGGATTGGCTGAAACTTTGCTATTTTGTAGTTAATATCATGCTGTTCAAAAATTCCTATTGAACTGAGTCGATCCTATGAGTGGTTTTCGCTCCAGGAGTGCTTGAAGGTCTTAACAATGAGGTAACGGGTAATCTATCTATATATGTGTGTTTATGAATGGCTTCCAGCGCGTTTGTGTACTGCGTGCATGCATTTGTGTATATGTATGTCTCAGTGTAGACACGGTTATCTAGAAATATCGATGACAAACTTCTGGTGCAGATTCTACATGCAAAAATATATCCGCAATACCTTTGAAAATAGCACCCAAAAATTGATAATTATTTTATATTTCAGAAACTTTCTGATTTACAGGAACGTGACTTTACACATATATTAACAATAATACAAGCTTATTTTTACATTACATTATATTACATTTTTTGTGCACGTACACAAACACGCTGGAAGCCATTCATAAACACGCACATAAATTACCCAATACCTCGTTGTTAGGACCTTCAAGCACTCCTGGAGCGAAAACCACTCATAGGATAGACTCAGGGCAATAGGAATTTTTGATCAGCATGACTTTAGCTACAAACTAGCAAAGTTTCAGCCAATCCCACCGAAGCATGCCGAAATATGACATATATATATTACCTAACCTAAAAATTGATAAAAAAATTCTAAAAAAAAAGTCTTAAGCTTTATTGGACTATAACAAAAATATTTTTTGCTAAAGTTAATAGTTTAAGAGTAAAAAGTTCTTGAATGTCTAAAATAACGCAAATTACCTAACTTTGACAAGCTATATTTCAAAAACTGTCCATAGGATTGGCTCGATGTGATTACAACTTTTGATCAGAATGACTTGAACTACAAAATACCAAAATTTCAGCCGATTCCACCGAATGAACATTTTCATGGGTTTTGTTCCGGGGTCCTTTGATTGTTTAAAAAAAAAAGGCGCACAAAAAGTATAAGATTTGCAACAGCCGTGGAAACTATAATGATTTTAGTATTTTGAGATCCAGATGCAAAATTCTATCAAAAGGACATGACCTTCGAAAATGAACAGTTTTTGACATGCAGCTTGTCAAAATTGGATAAATTCCCGAATTTTAGACATTCAACAATTTTTTCTGCTTAAACAATTAACATTTGGGAAGAAGTGCAACAGTAAATTTTTTTTAATTATGTCCAATAATGATACAGAATTTTTTAATCAACTTTTATTAACATATGTTGGTATGTCATGTAGGTATATATTTTTGCTGAAACCTAAAAGTTGATACAAATTTTGAAAAAATTCCCTAATAGGCTTTATTGCACCTAAATAGTTGTATTTTGACTTGCATCTTTTACCTAAAGTTAATAGTGCAAAAAATTCTTGAATGTCTAAAATTGGAGGGATTGTCTAGTTTTGGCAAGCTGTATGTCAAAAACTATTTATTTTCGAAGATCCGTGTCATTGAGATTTTTTATCAGCACCACGTAAGCTACAACACATCACAATTTCAATCGATATGACAGACTCCCCTTTTCCATTAGATTAGTGCATGGTTCTTTTAATGAACAATTATTTCGGAACAGAATTTTAACTCGTTTTAAATACTATTTAAATATCGAATATTATCTGAATATGTTATAACACAAACAAAAAAAAATGTAAACGGTGGAAAAAATGTCATTTAACAATTTTACGTTGTATATTTCTTACTTTTCTTATGATTGTCTTGCAATGAGTTTTGATATTTCTCCCAGATTCGCATTCCTAAAAATCCTGATAATTCATCGAAATACATTATACAATGTATGCTGCTGTGGAGTTTGAGGATCGAGATTGCATAGTATTACCTCTGAGCTGGCTATGCGATAACCAGACGAAATGCTTCTGGCCCAAGATTTGGACAAAAGAGCAGCTTTATTCTTATGTAAAGTCTTACAAAGATCCCAAATCATCTTGGAATAAATATTCCATTCGAAAGATTTTACATGTAGCAGGTATTGTAAATTGTCAATTTTTATCTGAAATGACTGCACATACAATTTTTAGACGATTATGAGAAAGCAGACCAACATTTAATAAAGGCGATTGAAGAAAGTTGCAGCTCTGATGGGGATATAGAGAAATTAGGACTGAAAAACGTCATAATACAGCAATGACTTCTTGAGTGCAAAAGCAGAGTAGATATTTTTCACAAACACAATATGACAATAAGGAAAGGTAGGTCATAGTTGATCTAGTAATTTGATTTTAAATAGGTCATTATCAGTGGCGGTCCCAGGATTTCATTTTGGGGGGGCCCGAACTCGAAAAAAAAAGAAGAAAGAAAAAAATTGTTGTGTATTTAAAATAAGATATACAGGGTGTAATCAGTTTCATGTCATTAAAAAAACTGGTAATGGGGACTGACTAGACAAACAAAAAACCGTTATGACTTTTCCCTCTAAGTGCCCCACTTTGGAAAAAAAACTGACCTAGGTCAACAATTTGAATATTAATGTAGAAAACATTTGAGAACCACTGCTTTTTTTGGTCAATGGACTTGTAGTTCCCAATTATACAACTTTTAAATTGTCATATAAAAGTGCAAAGTCCTCGCCGACACACGCGGCGGTCTGCGGTGTCAAAGCAAAGGCCTTTGATGGACCACCTCAACCGAACTCAGGCAATTATAAAGAGGTAAATAATTTGTTATCTCTTTCTGCACAACTGCAAGCAAATAATGGCCACAGAGGTTTAAACAAAGCATTTCTTTACATGTGTGTTTTTTAATTTGGAACAAAATATTATGTTTATAATTTAGAAAATTTAAATGTGATTTATTAACATTTGTAACATAAATGAGTGTTCTGGGTTAAAAAGTTTACCTACATAAATTATTCGAAATCTCTACATCTGCATCAATACACAGTTCGGCACGTCGAACTAAGGACATATGCACTCCGTTCAACACTAAGCACTAAACTATCAACTAACGTTGTCAATAAAGAAAAATAAAAGAAAAACGGTCCAAAATCCAAAAAGAACGAACAAGTTGTGCCTGTACATAATCAAGAACTTAACGACTTGAACGGTAAGCCAATAAAATAAATCTATAAATACAGTGACCCGAAATTCAAAAATAAAAACAATGAACGGGTTGAACGTGTGTACATAACGAAATACCCACAGCAACTAAAATATTGCACAAGGGAGAGTCAGAGTATAGGTTTCTTCAGATCTACTAAACACTCAGAAAACGTCGACGTCTTTCATCTTTACCGCACCGCTAAAGACCGCCGACATTTTATAGCTATCTGTACAAATATTGAGTATCATAGGCAAAGACACACGAAGATCTAAACCTACCTCAATATTCCAGCAGTTCTCAAACAATATTATTAATTTTCGGTAATTTTTGTTTATTTATTTTTTCTAAAACTATGGGCTTTAGACCCCATGTTATATAAGGTTTTTTTGTTTATTTAGTCGTTCCCCACCACCAGTTTTTTTTCTTAATGACATGAAACTGATTGCACCCTGTATTCATTATTCATGAAAACATTGAAAACCAAATAAAATATAAATAAAAACAAGTTATATCTATAGAACCACTAACTCCAATCTTTCAATTGCATTCGTCTTGGCTTTATTGCTACAAAATGATATATGACTTTTTGGTGATTGGTGATTTTGGTTTTTATTTGATTGTCATATTATTGAAGAAACACCAAGCCAATGGGGGGGGGGCGTCCCGTAGGACCGCCACTGGTCATTATAAGCAAAGTTATTGTAGGATTTGTTAAAACAACTACCTCATCCTCTAGCTACATGCGAGAAGAAATTGAATTACATTCACAAATTTCTTAATTTTCGGAATTATGTTAATGTAATCCAATTTATTCTAGCATGTAGTTATTTAACAGATTCTGCAATAATTTTTATTTTAAAATATTGTTATTTTTATGAAATATCTGCTTAATAACATTTTCAGAGTAAAAAGTGCAAATATTAGTAAAACCTTTATTTGTTATAGATCTAAAAATATTTTCATTTCTGTTAGTACATGTTTTTATATTTATTATTAGGAAAAAAGGTGATGACTCATCGGCGAGTGAATCCATCGAGGAGGAATCCTTAGCTTAAAAGACACTAAGAATGACACCGATTATATCTACCTTACCTTCAACGTAACATCCAGAACCCCTGTACCCTTCGGAGCTACCATAGCACTATAAAATCTTAAGTAAAATAAAAATAATAAGTAGTAAAAACCTACCACGAACACAGTTCAATGTCCTCGTATCCTTAAGCGCTTTTTCTCTACCAGAATACCTAAATTTCATAGCAACTTTGTTTGTTATTAAAAATGTTAACATGTTCATAACAGCATTCCTAATAGTCTATGTAATGAAGGCAGAAATAGTGTAAATATTTCGTGCAATGACGAGATTCCGTTTTCGAGGGTGCTGAACATGATGCAAGTGGTGGGATAAGTTTTTGACCGCCGCAACCCTCTGAAATGGCTAAAAACCACCTCTTTTATAGATCCCTTTATGTATTCATATATAAACAGGTCTGGGGAGTGATTTATCGACGGGTTATACTTGAAATAACATGGAAGGGGGTTATAGAGTAAGTGGAATCCAGACAGCAGGCCTAGGGGGTTGATTAAACCCTCCCGAGAAGTGGAAAATCTTTTTTTTTTCAAATGATTCGGTTCAAACGTGTATCCCCCCATTTTCAGGGTCGCTGATCACGGGAAAAATATTCATTTTTAGCTCCAACCCCTCCTCATCACTCAAACGGGCAGAAACCACCTCTCACTCACCAGAAAATTGGGGTTAGCATGTACTGTTTTCTGTAAAAACTGCAAAGGCGAAATGTGTGAAAATTATACACCAGATGATAAAGACGGATGTACAGAAGAGAGAGCAGATGAAGATGACGATAATGATGATGATTTTTAATTTAATTTAATCCCTGAAATTGGTTTAAACGATTCCGATTCAGATTTGCTCACTGAAACGGTGGATGAAGAAGAAGAAGAACTCACGTGCGATGTGCATTTTGAGGAATATGAAGATTGTTATGCTATTTGTAAAATTTTTTTTGTAAGGTTTTTTAAATTAATTATAAGCAAATAATTTATTTTGTCATAAAAATATTTTCATGTAATTCTTTGAAGAACATTGCCATTGACGACAAAAATTATTATTCATTACTCCCCGATGAAGAAATCATTATACCCTACTCAGCAACCTACACAATCATTGCTCCAGCGATAACTGGTGGATGAGGGTAAGTTTCCGTCCATTAGAGGGGTTGAGGAGAGTCGAAGATGAAGGTGAATATTTGCATTGGGATCAGCGCCTTCGAAAACAGGGGAGGGCGTATTGACGATCCACAGTGTAATTAATGAATTTTACACCCCCTTGGAAGGGTTGTAGCATCCCCCGAGGTCGCTACCACCTTCTCTTCTGTGAAAAATGATGGGATATGCACAGGAATAACGATCATGTGTCGAGAAACCTGTAAATCCTGGATAGCACGCTTTCTGGTGAGTGAGGGGTGGTTTCTGCCCGTTTGTGGGATGAGGAGGGGTTGGAGCTAAAAATGAATATTTTTCCCCTGATCAGCGACCCTCAACGGGGATACACGTTTCAACCGAATCATTTGAAAAAAAATAATTTTCCATCCCTCGGGAGAGTTTATCAACCCCCTAGGCATGTTGTCTGGATTCCACTTACTCTATAACCCCCTTCCATGTTATTTTAAGTATAACCCGTAGATAAATCACTCCCCAGACACGTTTGTATATGAAAACATAAAGAGATCTATAAAAGGGGTGGTTTCTGGCCGTTTCAGGGGATTGCGGCGGTCAAAAACTTCTCCCACCACTTGCATCGTGTTTAGCACCCTTGAAAACGGGGAGAAGGTAATCTCGTCTTTGCACATGAAACATTTACAAAAAAGTCGTCTCATAATGCTTCATTACATGGATTATAACATTGCTGCCCAATATCAAATTTAAACGAGCTTTCTGAAAACTTTTATAATACAACATTAATATGTCTAAGACTCACAAAACTTAATACAAACCATATAGACAAAGTTCCCTTCCTTTTCTAAAAATATTTCCAGTGCTTTATACTCAGCTTTTGTAGATACAGGAAAACTTGGTACAATGGGTGGTCTATTAATCGCTTGCATATTTAAGGCTTATTGTTATGTGCTTTTAATATATTATCCAGAATCAAGGTATACTGCTCCTAGCAAAGTATAATAATCTGTGCTAAACATTCACTTCATTACTAGCGATATTTTGGGAGGCTATGGTAGCTGAGAGTGCTTAAATTAAATTTCAGAGTCAATTCAAGAAAACTTTTTAAGAACAGAAGTAAGAGAAAAAAAAGTAAATTATTTTGGTATATTAAGCTGCATGTTCAATATTCTTAAATTTAAAATATAGAATAGAATAGAAAAAATGTTTATTGTGTAATATACAATATACAAATTATACATACACAATATATGTCCGCCAAATGTCTTATGTGTTATTGGCGAGTAACAAAACTTTACATCTGACATCTGATGTACCTCCTAAAACTTACCTCCGCTAGATGACTCGCACTTCGTACGAACATTAGGTCTGTTTCTTTGCATTAAAGTGAAGCACTGAGCTGCACTGGTGTAAGATTGTCTCTCTTTACCTTATGATATCCGCATTGATGCCATCTCTGTCACTCAAAATTAGTGTCACATGTCACACTTCTTGTGTAAAGGAACGGACGTATTATGTCATGTCACAAAAAGCAATTTTAGATTTATTATAACTACCAAGTACCAAGTATTTTAGTGACATATATTGAGGCATCAGTGAATTTTTAGTGTTTTATCGTTGTGTTATGTGGGTGCCAAGATATAGGTATAATAATTGTAGTAAATTTGTGGAATAATAAGCCAAATTCAGATATTTTTCTTGTTTGTCTCGTTAATCATAACCACAATAATGCCGAAAATAATATCAAAAAGACATTTACGTCGAAAAATTTCCAATCATACCAAGATGTCTATGGATAGAATCTTGAATAATGGCAATAACTCACATAATGTTACTTTTTCGCCAACTATAGCAGGCTCTTTTTTTGATTTGCACCGGCATAGTTCGCCGCTAACCTCACTTCCATCTCTAACGAAAAATGCTCAAGCCGATTTTGCTAATGAAGACCCGTTGTTGAACATTCCCTTGTTGTATTTTGAAAATAATTTTGTTAATAACAATTCACCTAAATTATTAGATTGTACAGTTCAGGATAATAATACTTCACTTGATGAAATTAATTTTACTGATAATTTAGCAAATTGGGCCAACAGTAATTTAGTTACCAAAAAAGCTTTAAACGAAATTATTGCACTAATAAAACCTAAATATCCGTTTTTAAAAAACGATGCGCGAACTATTCTAAAAATGCCAAGAAATGTCCATACAATGAAAATTGCTAATGGTGAAATTGTGTACTTTGGCCTAAAGCAACAATTAAAGTCTAGATTAGCAGCAGAAAACCTGGAAAATCTCGAAACTATTTGTTTGCAATTTAATGTTGATGGTATACCCTGTTCAACAACAGTTTTATGGAATTTTGGCCAATTTTAGCTCGTAGTAATTCCCTTGAGAATAAAAAACCGTTTATAGTGGCAATTTTTTGTGGTCAGGGAAAGCCGTCGTCCCTTTCAGAATATCTCAAACACAGCACAATCAGGATATGGGATGACAAATTGACGTACTTGGATATCCCAGTACGTAAAGTAAATAGAGAAACGGATGTACCCTTTAGGATATCCTATTTGAGGATGTCCTCAAGACAGCCCATTTTAGTACGTCCCAGGATATCCTTTTATGGACGTCAATGAGCTATCCTTTCATTTTGGCATTAACTATGTCGACTAACATCGGGATTAAGAACGGATATCCGATGAAGAGCCCAAAATCTCCTTAAAAGGCACCCTAATATTAGGTCTCTAATATATTTAAATAAAGCGCCATTTTGATTTCCGGCCTGCCAAACTGGCCAAAACAAATACCTCAAACCTTTATCAATTTTAACGTGGCCTTTGAAACGACCAGTCGAACATATAAAACAGTTGCATGTATTTTGTGATGTACGAGTATCCTTTGGTAATACGACATCTGTATAATTAGACATTTTCTGAAATGGTCTTTGAAATTTACCCTTGTTAGCATCAAGTAGTGCGAGAGAACAAGTTGTACATATACTTAAAGGATACTTTTCATTTTTTAGATCAAAGTCCTCAAATATAAATTTTTTAATCAATTTTTCAGTGTTTTCAGTTATGAAAAATTTTTCTGTTTTTTTTTCCCCAAATATAATTTTTTTTCACATGGAGCACATACCTTTTTTCGATTATCCTCGTGAGAGGATTTATTTCCATGGCTCATTTGAAATCGTTATAATTTGACAGACTTTTAACCAATGAAATTTTTTTTTATTTTTTCGCAAAGAGTGTAATCCAAATAAATTATTTTGTCAGTAATGAAAAGATGCATAAACATTAAAACGCTTACAAGTAAAAAGATAATCAAATTTTAATTAAACGTTTTTGTTTCTTGGTTATTTCCAAGTGTTTTACAACAAATGAAATTTAATTTTTAGTAATGGAATATTGTCGAGTAAGTTTTTTTAATTAAAGAACTGTATTTACAAGATATAATAAACTTATTTACGATAGTTTTATTTCTAAAAGTGCTAAGTGCTTGAAGAAAAAGTTGATGTATACAAGTTACTGTATTGCAAAGGGTTAAAATCCAAAAATGTGGATGAAACGTGAAAGGGATCAGCTACGATTTTAAATTTCATAAATTTTGAATCTACTTTTAATGTAGAATCAGCCTGCGCAAACCGATTTTGGACTCATTCTCATCATAATTTTCCACCTTCAAGCACACTGTGTAAAGCACTTCCAAAAAGCTAAAATTTAAGAACGAAATACTTAGTGTGACCAAATGGTAGTTTTTTATAAAGCTTCAAAAATTTTCAATGAATCTTATTTTTCAGGAAAAATAGTCTTCTTATTTGAAATTTTCCATAATAATTTACTCCTACAATATGACTTATTGTTTCTCCAAGTTTCATTGAAAAAGAAAAATTATTTTTTTAGTAATTTCGGTTTATGTAAAATTAGAAATTGTCTTAGTTTTTATTTTTTTGCAAAGAAACAGAATGACAGATACAATTTGTATCTATGCAGTTGTATTCATAAATTATTTACAAACATTTTGATTTTTAGTTTGGCCTGATTCAACGAACAGAACCCGAGATATTAAAAATAAACGGGACAAAAACACGTTTCTCAAAATTAAAACTTAATTTCCAAGAAACGCTATCACCTCCCAGAATGGACAAAACTTTACTGTAACTTCTTGATAACATACAGATGGCATTTCTAGAGAAAAATTGTCCCCCTCCCTACCTCCCCCAAAACAATCGTTGAAATTATATTTTTAATGCTTAATTTTATTCGACTATCACATTTGAAGATATTTTGGTCAATAAATAGGTACTGTCAATATTATTTTATTTCCCTAATTGGCCTTAATTTTTTCACCTATCACATTATTTTTAGGCCTAAGTATATGATTAAAATAAGAGTGTGGGACGCTCATCATAAAATGTTATTATTCTTTTAGATTTTCTTTTTTCATAAGCGCTCCGTGTTTCTATTTTTAAAAATACTGTGATAAAGTTCATTTTTAGTAAAAGTGTGTTTTCGAAAAAAAAATTGTATATTTATTATTTTATTTCATTAAAAATGTGGAAATGGTGCTGATAAATCAAGTTTCTAAACATTTTCCCAATTTTTAAGCTTATTTGTATAAAAAATGTGATTTTTTTAACCAATAAACCTTTAAAAATTGGGAAAACATTGTTTAGAAACTTGATTTACTTATCTACAATATTGTCAGATTGGTGGGAACTCTATATAGGTATAAGAACTAGTAGCTGGACCACTTTAAAGTTTAGGGAAAAAGTAACATTATAATTTCGGGTCAAGTTTTTTAGTACAATTCTGTATATTTTTTGTAAATGTGCATTTTTAAGTAGTGAAAATTTGTGGAGAGGATAGGCAAAAAGCAGACATCAAAAACACAAAAGTGCACCAAATAAAATACAAAAAACCGCTGCCCAAGGAATCACTACTTCCACATCCAAGTCGATCACAACGAAAAAACTTTGTGGAAATAATTGTTTATGGAACTTTAATAATATAATATTTGAAATCCTCTACCCCAAAAACCCATAAAACAATACCCCACATTGGTGGGGTGGGGGTGGTGAAAGGGGTGGTAGTGGGGGTGGATGAAGTAAAAAAATATTTTGAGGTTTTTGGTTCTTGTACATACACTAAATCACAATTTTTTTTCATCCCCTTTAATAAGGGGGGTGGGGGTGGTAATGGGGGTGGCTAATGTCAAAAATTTTTTTGAGACCTTAGCTTCTCTTGTATATACTAAATACCAATTTTATGGACTCTTACCTGCTTTATTTACCCATTTACCCCAAATTTACCCCAATTTACCCCCCTACCCTTCGTCGGAACAACATGAAAATATAATCTAGTTCCAGATCTCGTTAAAGTACATATGTGTACCAAATTTCAAGTCAATATCTTAAACGGTTCCAGAGTAAACGTGCGCACAAAAAAAAGTTACAGACAGACAGAAAATTTTTTTTCGCTCAAACTTAAAATCTCGACGTTTCATGACATTTTAAGCCTATTTGAACAATTAAAATTTTTGAAAATTTTTTTTGTCGTTACTATATTTCCACTGGACGTGGAAGTAAAAAAAACTAAAAGTTTACTACATACAAAAGCTTATTTCTGTATCACCCTCGGAGCAAGTATGCTTGTTATTGAATTTGTTAACAAGAAAAAAGAATTGGCAGTGGTCCTCCTTGTTTGGCTCAGTGATGACAAGAAAACCTGCTACTGGCCAAATGTCATCGGTCAATCTGCATTAAATAAGCTTATCGAAGACCTAACACCACCAAAAACCAGTTGGCACACATACGCAATTAAGAAGATACATGACACTGGAGGTAAAGTCATAAAAACTTAAAATTACATGTATTACATTTTTTTCTAATTTTTATAATTTTATCTACAGAAACTTTAAGCTCAATGAACGAGAGATTACAAATAAGAATCGAAGAAGTAACGGCAACTAGTTGTACGGAAAATCAATTTCGAGCAAGACAATCGAATGAAATATTTGAGAGAGAGGAAATGTCTGAAAATTGGAGCGATTCATCTTCAAATATTGAAGAAAATGAAAATCGCAAGAGGAAACAAATCATAAAAGGAAGAAATTCAAAGAAGCTGAAGATTAACAGGTATTTATATTTTTTATGTTCTGCCTATTCGCACTTACTAAGATATTTTTCTTTTCTTCATATCGACTAGGCAGAGGAATCGGCTACCTAGTTCTAGCGATGATAGTGATTGGGCCTTACCTCCGTCAATTTCAAGATCTGCTCATTCTGCGTTGAAGGTGAAGCCACAAATACATCCCAGATCGTCTTCATCGCTGCTCATCAGATCAGACAGTCATCTAGTCTCGAACCCTGCTCAGTTAAGATCTAGTCCAGGATCATCTCCAATCCAACCAAGAGTAGAGACTCCTGTTTTCAATCGCAGTGGTCAAGGAGCAGACCGACCAAATCCAACACCAGGAATATTTAGTATGTGCCATGATTTGACAGCAGTGAAGCTTACTCTAGAGCAACATTCTGTCATGTTACAAGAAATTTTGAATACTGTTAGAACGGCAAGCATACAATCCTTGACTAGACCTATTGACACTCCAGAGTTTCCTATTAGGCACAAGAATGATTTTGCAGCATTTGAAACCTGGTTACCATGTACATGGTAAAGCTTTAATGTAAAATATTAAAATAACTGCTAAAATAGCCTAAAATTCTTAATTTTCAGAGAAGTAGAGTAGCTGCTGTTGGTGGAGCTAATGTGAGAAGTGCTACTATGAACATGTTAAAATTTTTAATATCAAACAGAATGGGAATGAGACTTAACTGGGCAGGTACTGCGCCTAACGACAACACAAGAAAACGTAAGCAAGCTTTCAAGGTTACCAAGACTTGCAAATTACTAAACGGTAAGAGATTTCAAAACTGTTTTAAAAAATGTACATGTTTAATTTTGTATCTAGAAGCTGTCAAACTGTCATTCTCGGGGAGAGAAAATGCTGACTTGACGGATTACGTCATAAGCAAAGCAGTTCAAGACTGGTTGAAGTTATCTAAATCACGCTACGAACACAATTTGGCTCCAGGGGAACATCTGGACGACTGAATTCAACGTATCTTTTGTGAAGGAAATTTTGATTATGTTTTGTTATGTTTTTATTTTTTAATATTTTATATATTATAAATTTTGTTTCACTGTATCTAAATCACGCGACTAACACAATTTAGTTCCAGGGGAACATTTGGACGACTGAATTCAACGTGTCTTTTGTGAAGGAAATTTTTATTATACTTTAATCAAGACATACTTTACATTACACTTTACATTACAATTACAGTTTAAAAAAATACAAAAAATATTTACGTTTACAATTTAAAATCTAAAGTACATCACAATATATTTTGCACCTAGATGTGACCATCTGTATGTGCACCTTACAACCTATAATTTATGAATACATATTATATATTATATTTTAGTTTTATTGCATTATTCCCATATGTTGACTTGTGTGGATCAAGCGTTCGTTATGTCAGAGTTTTATCAAGTAAATAATTTAATAAAATCAGAATTATTTTGTGTAATGTATTTTTTACATGCGACAGTAAATTTTCTTATGTTTTTTATTTGCTTTATATGCATTGGTAGCATATTGTAGCATTTTGGTGCTAGGTAACCGATGAATCTTTGGTTTGCATTTTTATTACTTGATGGTACTTTTAAATGCTGGTTTACTTTTTTCCTAGTGTTGTGGTTGTGATTTATATATTCTTTTAATTTGTCATGTTTAAGGATATAAGAACAAATTGATGTAAGATATAGTGTTTTATGTTTTATTATGTTTTTATTTTTTAACAATTTATATATTATAAATTTTGTTTCGGGGCGAGCATAGAGGCGACTTCAATGTGAATGTCAGTCGATATTCCGTTGAAGCAACGTCGAGCGCGGTTAGTACTTGGATGGGTAACCCATCTTGGAAAATACAGCGTTCTCATCCCACCTTCAAGCGGCTTGTATATCAGTGTATACGCGGAAGTTACGTAATTTCAGACGAGGATTACGTAGTGGATATACCATCCTTCGGAGGGGATGTAAAGCAGGCGATCCCTTGTCTATTAAATGTTAGGCAAGTAAAAGATCCCTACTCTTCTTAAGGGAAGAGGTTCGGCAAAATTTCCAGGTTGGGGGTAGCTCGTCTCCTGGCGTCGGTGTTAAGCCCTGGTAGCGGAAATAGGCCGACGTTAAATAGTAAAAAAAAAAAAAATTTTGTTTCACTGTATTTAAATCACGCTACGAACATAATTTGGCTCCAGGGGAACATCTGGACGACTGAATTCAACGTGTCTTTTGTGAAGGAAATTTTTATTATGTTTTGTTATGTTCTTATTTTTTAATATTTTATATATAAATTTTGTTTCACTGGTGCATGTTTCCTTTAATTAAATTCTTACATATATGAGAAGGTGATATTAATAAATTAAGATCGACAACAAATTTTGAGGTTTGTTTTTTTGTGAGTATAACAAACATTGTGTTCAATTAGTATACTTTAGCTATCAACAATATGAGCGTTATATTTTCAAAAAACTGCTTTCAAAATAATAGTGTTGATAGCTCAGCAGATTTATTACTCGGAGCATTAGAAAAAAATACAAACGTTACACTTAAGTTCTCGTCAAAAAAATCATAAAAACAAGAATAACATTTTTCTTACAATGTTTCCTAAGTGCTCTCTACGATATACTTGGGCAGTATAAAATTAAATAGGCCCTTTCAAATAATTATTACTTAGTGGTGGTTAAATATGAAAACTTCAAACTTGGCTGGGAAAAGTTTCGTCAATAAATAACCAGTATGTGGGTCGGAGATAAATAACAAGTTTCTTATGTAACATTCTATCAACCGAATCCGCCACTAGTTATTTAGTGGTGAAAGTTTTTGTATGCGTACTAAAAACACTTTTTCCTGCTAATATATTTGAAGCTGATACTTCTTACAAATACTATTTTAAGTAATTCATTATTTGAAAAGCTTGTTCAATTTTATACTTTCAAGGCATCATAGAACGCTTAGAAAAAATATTCTTATTTTTTAAAAATTTTTTGACGAAAGGAATCACTGCTAGAAGTTTGTCGTGGCATCATTAAAACACCCTGTATAAAAGTAAGTATAAAATACGTTTTTTATAAATTATATATCTACGTTCTAAATGTATTAAAAATATACGTTTATTTAAAACGTTAAATATAGAAAAAATTACAACGTTTAGAAATAATTTATGATATACTAGAATAAAACATTTATAGGATACTAAAATAAAACGTTTATTGCGCGGACATTCGAACAATTAATAAACGTTATTGTGTACCAAATTTAAACGCATGGTATAAACTAAATAAAAACGTTTATTATACTATTTTGTGTTGCCTGGGATTTTAGCACTAAAGTATTTCTTCCGCGGAATGTTTAAATTTTGATTAGACATTTTTTTTTCATAGAGTGCTTATTATTTGAGATATTTGAAAGTTTCAGGTTAAAAAATCACCCGGTATATTCACGACCAAAATTTCAAAATATTCGAATATCAGATGAGCGAGATGTGAGAGTGGCTCCATGAAAAGTGGGACACACTGTATATAACTGTACAGAAATAAATGCAAGAAACGGAAAAGATACAATATCTCAGCTTTTAATTATTTAATTAATCTTTTTAATTCCTTTTTTTTAACCACTTTCAACAGATGGTAAAAGTCTTTAACAGATGCATTTCTTCGATAGAAAATTGCATTACAAAAAAAATGCATTTTACAAAATGCACAAAATGTAACTTTAAGCATACAAAAATATATTATCACCATAGTAACATACGATAAAAAAGCTACAATCTAAAAAAAGTAAGTCCTAGGGCTGGTACTTTCGCTTAAGTATAAATAGACTTTATCCGGCGAGTAATTATCTGACAGATAAGATAACCGGAGTTTGCTATCTGCAGGATAACTTGCATGCATACTTTCATTCAAAATATATCCTCGGTTAACTACTCGATAGATATGACTTTAGATACTTTCCAAAGTCAGTGTTGCCAACTTAAGACACTGTAAAGTAAGGAAGTTTTATGCTTAAAATAGAGATAAAAAATATTCTCCTACTGTGGTTTGTTGCTGGTTTTTAATATCTGCATCATTTTCATGATAGTTTGAAATAGTTGTGCATCATTTAACTAGAATAACCTGAAATTTTAAGATTTTAAGATTATTTTCATTTGTAATGTTTGTATTGCTTTTTTAGCTTGTAGCTATACTGGATTCAGGGGACCATTTAAAATTTTTTTAATATTGATGATTAACAAAATAGACTGCTAATTATATGTTAGATTTCAAACAAAAATAATCTTGTTTTGTTAGGACGAAGTATTTAAAATATGCATATTACAATATAAGTAGTCTATGATACGAGTTCGCTGAAAGCGTTTGATCGAAACGTTGTAGATGTAGATAGTAGATTGTTTGGCCCTGGGTTGGCCTTTCTTCAACTCGACCTAAAAGGTCTTTTGTGAATTACCCTGCATCTAGTTGTTGCCCAGGATTCCAAGACTTTTTGCAAAGCTTGCGATTTTCCTGGGAGCTAATTTCCCTATGTCGTTAATTCCGCCTGTTCTAGGTACTTTAGCCTAATGCGGATTAGCACCCTGCATTCACAAAGTATATGTTCCGCAGTTTCAGTTGCAGCTTCACAGTATCTGCATTTGTCATCTTCTGCCATGCCCATGTTCTTGAGATAATATCTCAAGGGGCAATGGCCAGTTAGAAGGCCTGTGATCAGCCTTAGATCGGAATTTTTCCAGTTCGAGAAGCCTTGTGGCATTCTTTGTTGAATAGGTTATAAACCTTGTTGCTTGTCTTTGGCCTGGAGTGTTCCTCCAGTAGGACTCTTTTTGTTCCTTTTCCCATTTTAGGACCTCCTCCATTATGTGTCCCTTGGATAGGCCACAAAACGGTTCGGGTCCAAAAAACAGTCCCTTTTCTTGCGAGGCTATCAGCCAATTCATTGCCTTCTATCCCCTCATGCCCTGGCACCCACATCAAGGTAACCTTGTTGTTTTTTGCCAGTTGCTTCAGGGATTGTCTGCATTCCCAGGCAATTTTTGACTCGAAGGTATATGACCTGAGAGCCTTTAATGCTGCCTGACTATCTGAAAGTATATAGATCTCTGCCCTTCGAGTGCCTCTATTTAGGCATTCCTGGGCACATAGATCTATAGCATAAGTTTCTGCTTGGAAGATGGTTGGGGTGTTACCAAGGGCTTTAGATAGCCTGCATTTAGGATCTGCTATGCCCACACCAACCCCTTCATCCATCTTGGATCCATCTGTGTACCAGATGTGTGACTCTTTCTCCAACCGTAATGCTCCGACCCTGCCCGCCTGACGGCTTTCAATCAGCACATCAAACGGGCAGTCAAAGTCATGCTTGATTGGCATTGAGTCAGTGGGTTTGGTCTTTGATTCGAATTGGATTAACTCCAGAATCCTTAAGTGACCAACCAGGTCGCCTGGTCTGAATTTAAGTACTTGATGCAGCCTTAAGGCACTAAGTGCTGCCTCCTTCCTCACATGCAAACGCAGAGGAAGTAAGTCCAGCATTGCCTCCATAGCTGCTGTGGGACACGAGCGCATTGCTCCTGTAGTCCCTAGACAGGCAAGGCGTTGCAATTTCTGCAACTTTCCTTGTGCAACTTTTTCTTCTGTTTTTTTCCACCATATGCATGATGCATAGGTAACCATAGGTCTCACAACCGATAGGTAGGACCAATGTATCATTTTCGGCTTCAGAGCCCAAGTCTTACCAAACAACCTACGGCACACCCAAATAGCCATCGTTGCTTTGGTAAGTGTCCTTTCTAAGTGTGAGTTTCAGGTAAGTTTTTGGTCTAGGATTACTCCTAGATACTTGACTTCACTGGAAAAATTCAGTACTGTTCCATTTAACATAGGAGCTCTCAAATTGAGTTTTCTCCTTTTGGTGAATGGAACAATAACTGTTTTGCTTGGATTGACACTAAGACCCTCTGACGAGCACCATTTAGATATTATGTTTAAGGCAATTTGCATGTGGTTTGAGATCATAACCTCATGCCTGCCTCTCACAGTAACGACCAGGTCATCAGCGTAGCCCTGAACGTTGAAGGCATAATTACTCAGCTTATGGAGAAGATCGTCGACCACCATTGACCACAGCAAGGGCGATAAGACTCCACCTTGTGGACAACTTCTAACTGCAGTCACGGTGGCCGACTCGTTCCCCACATTTGTGGTAATTATTCTGCTTCTTAGCATGGATTGTATCCATCTGATTGTTGGGGACTATATTCCCCTTTTTTCCGTGGCTCTTTGTATGGATTCATAGGAGGTGTTGTCAAAAGCACCCTCTATATCTATGAAAGCACACAGAGCCAGTTCCTTTGCTGTAAATGTCTTTTCGATGCCTTTGACCAGGCCATGTAGAGCATTTATCGTTGATCGAAACGTTATTCTGAGATAACTACAAAAAACTCTTTATACTTTTATATGGGATATATTTAGTTCGGACTCGGTCTCAAAAGGCGAAGTTAATTATCAAAATATAATATGTAAAAAATTCGTGATCTGGGAGATATTGAAGAATTAAAAACGCAAATGTTTGGTTTTAAAACTGGCAAGAACAAACGTGCTTGGTTTTGCAACTGGCAATAAGGAACCTGCTTGGTTTTGTAAAAGATTTTGCAATACCATACATATGATGGAATTGAAGAACTGAAAACTTGTAATATGTATTTTTTTTTTTATTTAAAAAATAAATATAACAAAAGAACTAATGTAACTTTATTTAATAATTTTCAATTACAAGAACACTACGCATGTGGTATGATCAAGTTATTTGATTGGCGGGTCGTGAATTCTCATTGGCTGAATACATATATACCTGGTTTTGCAACTGAGATGTAGAAACAAACACATGGATTTGCTTCTGAGCTTCATTTTTAAACGTATTTTATTACACAATGACCACCCTAATGCATGTACCTTAACAAGAAGAGTCTAGTGGTGTACCTAACTCTATTTTTGAAATTTCGTCAAATGCGCAGTTTTGCTTCTAGTGGACCAATATCATTTTACTAATTTTTTTTTATTAAACATGATTATTTATATCTAATTATAAATTCAAAGTTAAAACACAATGCAAAACAAACCAAATTTTTAAAAAGTTGAGTTAGAAGATAAAATAGCAATTCTGTCGATCACAGTGGAACCACGTGGGCTTGGCTATTTTTATCCGTCACATAAAACCGTTATCTGAAGGTGCCAGATACGTTATCCTAGGGATAAGACATATTTCTCTGGTGGATATCACTATTTGTAGGTGAAAATACCAATTTTTGCTTATCTTCAGGATAAACCTTATTCTACAGATTAAATATCAATATCTATAGATGAAAGTACCTGGCCTTATTATGACGAAATAGTAGGATATTTCGAAAATTTTGTTTTCTAGAGAAAATAATAAATATTTTTATTTGTAATTTTTCATAATAGTTTACATTACAAGACCTATAATTTCGCCAAGTTTCATTAAAAAAATTTACTATTTTTTTAGTAATTTCGGTTTATGCAAAATTAGAAATTTTAATTTTCTTGTTTCTTTTTTTTTGTAAAAAACAAAATAGCAGATCGGATTGGGACCTGTGCTGTTTTATTCATAATTTATGTAGAAACATTGCAATTTTATGTTTGGAGTAATGCGATGAACAAAATCTGAGATATTAAAAAAAAAAAAAAAGAAAAATGGTTCTTCAAAATTAAAACTTAATTTCTGAAAAAACGCTATCTCTCAGATTTGACAAAACTTTAATTTCCTGATAACATACAGATTGCATTTCCACAAAAAATTGACCCCCCTCCCCCCCAAATATTGGTTGAAATCGTATTTTTGATGTTTAGTTTCATTCGACTAAGAATAGAGAAGTTGCATGATTTTTTTTTATAATGAAAATCGATACAGCATCAAAAAAAAATTATAAAAATGTAAAATTTACGATTTTTTGAATGTTATTACAGCGAGAAAATTTCATCGGTGAGGAATTTGGATATTTCAAAACGTCAGTTATTTGGCGCCATTAACTGTGACGTTTTCCGTTATGATTTGTGCATCGAAATTAATAACAAGCTAAAAACGCCGCCTGTTCACTGAAATTTTATATAATTGTTACACATTCTATAGGATACTCTTCGCAGTTTTTTGTAAATAATGTTAGTTTTAGACATTTTTAATTTTATAGTACGAACTTAGTTGGTAAAACTCTGTAAAAAAAAGTAAAAAAAAAACATACCATTTGGGTTTCACGGTTGTATATCACATTATGAAATGTATATTTGTGAAATATATAAATATTTAGATATTAAAATGAAATATCATTCCACCAGATTTCTATTCAATTACAAAAACAGAAAATTCAAAAATTTCTTTTTTCAAATTTAAATCATTAATAACATTTACCAATCGATTTTGTTAAAAAATAATAGGGTCCTTCCTCTAGCTAACACTAACTTATTGTCCAAATTTCAATACAATCGGAATTTCTTTCTTGAGTTATCGTGCTTACAAGAAATGTAACGGACGGAGGGACGGACGGACAGATGGACATTTTGAAAATTGTTCAGAATCCGTTCACTAACACAATGATATGAAAATTTTTTTGTCTGCGAGCGATATTTACGGTTTTAGAAATGTGCCAATCAAATATAATATACTTTTCGTTTTTGTATTTGCGAAGAGTATAACAAACTGGAAGGTGCACTCGACTTGAGAAAGTGACACAGAGAGAGAAACTTGCGTGCAGTATTTCACACTTTTTCTCGGTCTGTTTACAGACGGTTAAGCCAATCAGATGTTTTTTTCAACCAATCAGATCTTGTCAGACAAGGACGGAATAGTGAACGGAAGTTTCCTTTTTCCGTATAAACATGCTTCAGTAGTTTCATATATCTAAAGCAATTTCGATGGGTTTGTCAAATGTCAGTTTACTGTTTATTGTTTAGTCAGTTTACCAAGTTCTTGTTTGTAGTGTTATTGTGTTAGTGTTATTATTTGGTTAATGAGCTAATGAACAACATTATTATGACTTATGAGTTACAAATATTGCATTGTGCCTAAATGTAAAACTAAGAGTATCACTACAAATATGGTAATTTTACATTCAAGGTTCTCCAAAATTAGTTCGTAGACAGACATCAAAAAGAGGTTAGAACACTGCGTCTACTTTGGACAAATTATCCGACTAACGGATGTCGTCATTGACTTCACACCAATAAGAAACCGTTTGCAGTTACGTGGTTTTGTTTACAAATTATGGCATAATCTAAATATAAATTTTACGGAAAATAAATTTTATTTTGAATTTCTTTTGTTATAATCGTTTTCTGCGTAATGGAAATTAAGAGCAAATTACCTTTTCAAGCATTTTAAAATTTCATGCATCTTCCCTATTGTTACATTTTGATATAAAATGTTAGTAAATTATGATATATAATACATATTTTCAAATATACAATTATAAAATAGAATGCACATCGAATTTGTAGATACTATTTTGTGATTGATATTTAATGATATAACATACCTTTGTATCCTTTGATGAATTTTAACTCTACCCAAAAATGCTTTATCTCTACGTATCTCTCTAAGGGCACCTTTAGTTTCTTTCTTCAATTTATGTAACATTTTATCTCGTTCAGCCTTTTTTTTGGATTGCACTTTAAATTTTTTACCATCATAGCTAAAAAAAAGTGAAATAATATTTATATAGGTAATCATTATTTCCAGTCAGTCGAAATCACTTTATACCTTTTAGAATTTATGTTTCAATGAAAATATTATTGTTATAGTACAAAAAGTTGCTTAAAAAATTATTCTGTGGATCCCAAGATGCTAAAAGCTGGTATATGGCGAAACTGAAAGATAACACCCTAAATAGTTTAAAGGAAAATTTGTCCAAAAGTTGTTCTGTGCAAAATAGCAAAATCACAATTTTCAAATAGCATGCTTAGATAGCCGGTATAGCATTTTCTATATTCTGCGAAATTTTTGAAACAATATCTGTGGTTAATTAGTTGAGAAAAATTAAAAAATTTTAAGTACCACCATTTTAATAAATCATTTATTCTATTCTGTGGAAGGTTTCCTTAAAAATCATTTCTAAAGGAGAAAAAAAAAGTATTTTTGTGGTTTTTATTAAATCACACCTTTTATGCATTTTATTGCATTTTTTACCTTGTGTGTCTTAAATTTCGATTTCAATTTATATTCTGCCAGTAATTCGTCTTTTAGTTATTAATCCTGTTTGACTACTCCGATGATTTAACCGATTCAGTGGCGCAGTGCTTATGGTGTTAAGCTTGAGACCAGAGTGTCTCAAGTTCAAATTCTTGCTAGGGTAAGGAAGTTTAATGGCACTTTTCACGTGTTGCCGAGACGGTAGCAGTGGGCTAGACCGCGGTTGTGTGGGAGACAACACAGATAGTCGCTCTCCTCTCTTGAGTTAGAGTCCCAGCTGTGGTAGATGACAATGTCCCAGGAAATGGTTGTTGTGTTTCTGTCTACGTGTACGTGTCCTGGTTGAAAGGTGGAATAGCCTATTGTCTCAGTCAATTTTGCTCAAATTTTAGTATGAAGTTCCTTTGACCTTTTTGAACGAAAGTCTCCACGGGCATAACATTCTAACTCCTTTTCTTTAAGCTACAGAAACCTCAGAAGATGCTGGAGTCTCATAGAATGAAAACTTCGTTTTAAGCTCTTTGAAATGCATCAAGAAGTAATTGAATGCAATGCAGTAGTAAGTGAAAATAGTCACAATCACATATCAATGCATATATATTTGCATTTACACTTGCTCCTTTACAGTTTACATATACCTGACAGTTTAAATGAAGTAATTACTATGGAATCTCACATATTCCGGCAATGGAAATTGGTACTCGGTCAATTTTGCTCAAATTCTAGTATGATGCTCCTTTGACCTTCCTGAACAAAAGTCTCTATGGGCATAACTTTCAAACTTCTTTCCTTTAAGCTACAGAAACCTCAGAAGACGCTGGGATTTCATAGAGTGAAAACTACGTTTTAAGTTCTTTGAAATACGTCAAGAAGTAATTAAATGCAATGCAATGTGGGGGGACTCACATTAATAAAGCACCCCGGTATGCGTGAGATGCAAGGGGACTCACATTAATCAAGCACCCTGGTATGTGTGAGAGGCGAGGGGACTCACATTGACCAAAAACTTTAGAGTATGCGAGATTTAATAGTAATAATATTAATTAAGCACTCATGTGTATGTAAATGGTGAGAAAATTAACACGTAGAACTTATTAAGGGTTATATGTATGTGTAAACTTGCGACTGTCTATTCCTACATATGACTAGCCCCTATTTACTTTTAAATATGCATTTACTAGCTAGTCTATGTATAATAACGAAGTTATCATTCCTTGAGACCCCAGCATCTTCTGAGGCTTCTGTAGCCTAAAGGAAAGGAGTTAGAAGGTTATGCCCATGGAGAATTTTGTTCAGGAAAGTCAAAGGAACATCATACTAGAATTTGAGCGAAATTGACCGAGAACCAATTTCCATTGCCACCTTGCGGGGTCCTTTAACGAAGTACATAGATTTAAAGACATTATTAGGACAGAAAAAAAAAAAAATATATATATATATATACAGAGTGACCCATTTAAAAGCGGGGCACCTCTCTGAAATGTTTATTTACTGTGCGATTTGAATCAAATTTTACTCAAGTATAGAACAAATTAGGATCTAATTATGACCAGAAAAACATTCACCTTTTACAAATGCAAAGCCACCTGCGGTACCAAAATATGCGGAAAAAATCAAGAAATCATATTAGGCATTTTTTATTGCAAAATTTTGTTAATGAAACTTGTTCAGAATTGTCCAAAAACCTTAAGCCCAAAATTTAATCAAAATAAAAAAATTGAAATTATAAAAATTTAAAAAATCATTATTTAAAAAAAAACTGCAAATTACTTGACAACTACCTGGCAGCTTGTTTTTAATTTCAAACAGAATTGTCATAGTACAGTTTTATAAACAAAAAATCCCATTAAAATTATATTTTCAGACGGACGTTATTTTAATAAAAATTTTAATATTTTTTTATTTATATTAAATTTTGGATTTAAGGTTTTTGGACAATTCCGAACAAGTTTCATTAACAAAATTTTCCAATAAAAAAATGCCTAATATGATTTTTTGATTTTTTCCGCATACTTTGGTACCGCTGGTGGCTTTGCATTTGTAGGAGGCAAATGTTTTTCTGGTCACAATTAGATCCTAATTTATTCTATACCTGAGTAAAATTTGATTCAAATCGCACAATAAATAAAAATTTTAGAGAAGTGCCCCGCTTTTAAATGGGTCACTCTGTATATATATATATATAATCGAAAAGTTCAAATCTAGTTCAAGATCACTCCTTGGCTATTTGAGGAAAAATCCGTTTCAAACAGCAGGAGTCGCTGTGTTCATGACAAATTTTCCAGCATCGAGGTCAACAGCTAGCCGAAGGATAGGAAAATCGGAAATAAAAAACTGTACAAGTGCCAAGAAGACCATATTATCAGAAGAACAAAAGCAACATTATTTACACAATAAAAACATGTGCAGTCGTATCTGTGAATTTTTCAACGTCAATTTTTACATTTGTTATAAATCGAAATCATTTCTATCGAATGGTGTAAAAAAGTAAAAAGAACTAAAATACGTTTTTCTTCTGGATTAACATTATTCAAATACATTACTTATGACGTTTCACAATCAATGTCAGTTTTTTTATAACTATTGATAATAAAAAAATTTTAATTCGAAAAGGACTTAATATTAATGAAAACTGGATTACTTGATTTTTTAAGTGTATGGGATTTTATTGCACAGAAGTGTACATTAGTCCCTTGAGGTAAACCAGAAAAAAGCAAAAAGTTCAAAAGTTCTGCGACTGGACCGCAAGACATCTTCCCACTCCCGTTTTTGAGGTCGGGGCACACGATGGTGACAATATTTTTCGATCTACCCTCCAACCACTATCCCAAAACCGGAAAAATCTCTTTCCGATTTTCCGGTGCTAGGCATTTTTCTATCGGAAAATTTTATTAACGAATGTTGTTCAGAATTATCCAAAAATCCTAAATCCAAAATTTAATCAAAATTAAAAAATATTGAAATTTTATTTAAAATATTGCCCAAGTCCGAAAATATCATTTAAATAGGTTTTTGCATTTAAAAAAATTCATGACAATTTTGTTTGAAATTAAACCCAAGCTGTCAGATAGTTGTCACGTAATTAGTAGTCTTTTTTATATTTTTTAAATTCATCAATTTTTTAAATTTTTCTATTTTTTTATTTTGATGAAATATTGGATATTGGGTTTTTGGACAATTCTGAACAAATTTTCTGATAAAAAATATGCCTAGCACCGGAAAATCGGAAAAAGAGATAGTTTTGTAGTGGTAGTGGTTGGAGGGTAGGTCGGAAAATATTGTCACCATCGTGTGCCCCGCCCTCGAAAACGGGGGACTACATGTCGCAGAATTTTTGGGGTAAAAACTTTACCTCAAGAGACTACATAGTTTCTATTTTATTTTAATGAAGTTATATTTGAAATTAAATTATACAATGTTTTATTTTTGTATATATTATTTTTCGGAATGTTTGTAATAAAATGTTATTAAGTTATAGTAAGTAAGTAATTTAAATAGAAATCCTTATATACATATATTTAAACTACATTTCAACCAAACTAACTTACTTACTTACTTAGGTTATATACTAATTAATGAACTGCTTTTTTGAACAATTAATAGTATCCATAAACAAACAGCGTGAGTTATAATGCGTGAGTTATAATGCGTGAGTTATTATAACTCACTAGGTACAGAGCCAATCACCTTTATCTTCATGCCTAGCCTGTTGAATCGACATAACGCACAACACACGAAGGTGGAGCCAGTGAGGTAGTGACAGATTATTCGCGTTAATATCTATAAAGATTTTCTGAAATGTCACAAAATGCTACTTTTGATTCGTTCGTGCCGAGCCGAATTTTCGAATTTCGCCTGTGCAATTTACGATCTGGAAGACTTCCACTTTACGTTGCGACATCGTACGGCCGTCCCAATGGTGTTTTTGGAAAAATATGAACGTGTCAAGATTGCATGTTTTTTGCTATTTTTTGCAGATATCTCCGAAACGGTGGGAATTAGCTTGAAATAAAAAAACAAGGTCAAACGAGTATTTTTCATTACGAATTTTTTGCTACTATCAGAATTTTGATTTTTTTTTTCGTTTCGGAGATAACTACTGAAATGTTGGCCATGTACGGCAAAAAAAATCGCAAATTTTGAGCTTCTACGGTCGGCAATTTTTTAATCTTGGCTCCTACGCCAAAAGAGTACTCTAGTTGACTTAAATAGAATTATATTTGCTAAAACTCTTTTTGTTTTTCGAATTCCGACAAAAATGAAAGAATTAGAGGGGGCAGAATTTGGGATTTTTCTTTTTTTCGGTAAAATTTCTCCTTTTTGTCACCGTAATTAATCGGTAATTAACTGAAATTGATCTCATATACGATGTTCACTTAATATCTTGTACTACTTTGATGTTTCATTAATCTTGGCCCTTCGAAACAAAGGTTTCTGAGAAAAATTATTTTTTTCAGATTTACATAGGAAAACGTGTAATTTCTTACATTTCCTCGAATATCTCGATAATTATCGTTTTTTTCGAAAAATTTGTAGACAGCTTATGTAAAGAGAATTGATTGAGCTTTCAGACGCTTTTTAAATTTTTTTTCTAACATAAAAAAACAAGATTTTTGACCGAATATGCGTTCCAGGCTATTGGAGTTCGCGGAGAAGTTTTGCATTTTCCGCCGCGTAATATTAATCTACAAAGCTGATTTTTTTGTCTACGAGCAGTTTATGCACTATTTCGATTAAAAATCACATTCTACCTCCACTTAAAGGTGGCTAAATCTTTGAAGACAACAAATATAAAAGGGTGAACAAAAATTAAATTTTACAGTTAATTTTATTAATAAACAAACTGAGTAATTTAAACAAAATTTTCTCAATTTAATATTTATTGTTATAATTGTAGATAAAGTATAGTACTCAACTTGCGGTAATGGTAATAACTCACTTGATGAATTACAGCACTTGCATACGGCTCGTGCTGTAAACTTTCATCTGTGTGAGTTATTTAATTAACTGAAATCGATCTCATATACGATGTTCACTTAATATCTTGTACTACTTTGATGTTTCATTAATCTTGGCCCTTCGAAACAAAGGTTTCTGAGAAAAATTATTTTTTTCAGATTTACATAGGAAAACGTGTAATTTCTTACATTTCCTCGAATATCTCGATAATTATCGTTTTTTTCGAAAAATTTGTAGACAGCTTATGTAAAGAGAATTGATTGAGCTTTCAGACGCTTTTTAAATTTTTTTTCTAACATAAAAAAACAAGATTTTTGACCGAATATGCGTTCCAGGCTATTGGAGTTCGCGGAGAAGTTTTGCATTTTCCGCCGCGTAATATTAATCTACAAAGCTGATTTTTTGTCTACGAGCAGTTTATGCACTATTTCGATTAAAAATCACATTCTACCTCCACTTAAAGGTGGCTAAATCTTTGAAGACAACAAATATAAAAGGGTGAACAAAAATTAAATTTTACAGTTAATTTTATTAATAAACAAACTGAGTAATTTAAACAAAATTTTCTCAATTTAATATTTATTGTTATAATTGTAGATAAAGTATAGTACTCAACTTGCGGTAATGGTAATAACTCACTTGATGAATTACAGCACTTGCATACGGCTCGTGCTGTAAACTTTCATCTGTGTGAGTTATTACCTACATTACCGCTCGCTGAATAATATACTATTTGTAACTAGCAAACTGTTAAATAAACTGTTTATTTGTTTATTTATTTATTTACAGACCCCCCATAAAGGGTACTGAGTTTAGGGGCCCGGGCTTCCAAGGGGCTTGTAGCGGGAGCCCGCCAGAGATTTTTTCCCCCATCAATTATTAAGCACGGGAGCCTGTTGGCTTCCGAGGGGCCTGCCAGGATGTTGATAATTTTTTTTTCAAAATTTTTGCCCCCCCCGCTCAACAAGTACTAAGCGTGGGGCCCGCCAAAGATTTTAACAATTTTTTTTCTAATTTCTCCCGCCACTCCCCCCGCTCATTAATTATTAAGCGCGGAGACCCGTCAGTGATTTTGGTACCGGGGTCCATGATTTGATGCGGGGGGCTGTTTATTTATTATACAATGAGTACTGAAAACCAATTTTATGTGATTCTGCCAACTATTAAAAAATCAATAAACCCTTGTAAAAGTAGATAATTTTGTTTTTGTTGAGTAGTTCAATTGTTATTTAACATCAGCGTCACAAGTTTTCGCAGGCCATTTCTTACATTCTCGGCATCTATTAGTACTTATCTCTTTGTTTAACTCGCTCTAGTTCAAGAATGGAAGAATGAATTTGTCACAAATTCTTACTTTCGTTTATTATCAAAATAAAAGTCCTATTGAAATTCATTGTTATCAGCCATCGAAATAGTATGTTATTTATTTCGATGTTATCAACCCATTGTAAACAACAGAACTATTTAAACAAACCTCACCATGAATGCACTACCACCAACCTAAGTCAATCTGCAAAATTACTTTTCCTGGGAATTTATTTCAAGAAACGGATTTACTATGATAATAGAACTAGAATAAATCATAAATAAAGTCTATTGTGACAATTAATGTTAATAATTATTTATTACAAATTGTTTTTTTAATAAAAATTAGTTTTTCATAATAATTATGATAACTAGAAAATAAAAAACAAACTTTTATATTTGTTTATTTTTTTTTGACATTCATTCAGTTCTTTCATTTGTTTTGACCAATTAACAAACTAAAATTTAAATAATTTTTTGTGAAAATCAGGGACATTGCCTATTGGGTAAAGCAACTTGTGGGGTGTGCACTTTTGGTTTTACCAATTTTACAATGGTATTAAGAAAAAACATTTTTTGTGACTTAAACCATTTTGGAATTTGTTGTAAACAAATACAATTCACAACTCTATGGATTTTTTATCAAACCAAAGATGGCAAAATTATGAAAGTATATGAAACACCAACATTTAAAAAATACTCTACTTACATTTGGAGTCAAGAAGTTGAAAATAATCCAGAATCACAATTTTACTTCCACATCCAGGAAATATAGAACGACAAAAAAATTTTTAAAAATTTTTATTGTTCAAATAGGCTTAGAATGTCACGAAACGTCGAGATTTTAAGTTTGAGCGAAAAAAAAATTCTGTCTGTCTGTCGGTCTATAACTTTTTTTGTGCGCACGTTTACTCTGGAACCGTTTGAGATATTGACTTAAAATTTGGTACACATATGTACTTTAACGAGATCTAGAACTAGATTATATTTTCATCTTGTTTCGTCGAAGGGTTGGGGGGTAAATTGGGGTAAATTTGGGGATATCAATCAGGTAAGAGTCCATAAAATTGGTATTTAGTATATACAAGAGAAGCTAGGTTAGGTTAGGTTAGGTTGATATGTGAGTGGGCTATAAACAGACCCTCCACCGCGACCATCTGGTCTATTGTGGCTCACTCCTAATTATATTTCACCCAATAGGTTCAGCTTTTTGATAAAGTCGACTACCTTATTGGGTGAGAGGTTGTCCAGATCCTCTGGCAGCAGTTGCCCTTTGCCAAAAAGTGAGAATCTGGTTCTTTCTGCAGCAGGACAGATACATAAAATGTGCGCTGCCGTTTCATCCTCCTCCAGACACAGTCGGCATTCAGCGTTGTCCGCTATTCCGAGTCTGTGTAGGTGGTGGTTAAGTCTGCAGTGCCCAGTGTATAGGCCAACTAGAGTTCTTAAGTGTAACCTATTTAACTCTAATAGTTTTTTAGTTCTTGATTTCAAAGGGTATGTGATGAACTCCTTTGAATGAACTAATCCTGGTAGTTCTTGCCAGTACTGGAGGATTTTCCCCTCAGCCAGGCCAAGATGGTGGTTTTCGCAGTGCTTGCCGATATGCCAAGCACTGGCTCCGGTCCGATAAATTTTGATACCGCACCTTCCCTGGCTAAGGAGTCGCCTACTTCGTTGCCCTCCAAGCCAGAATGGCCCGGTATCCAGACCAGAGTTAATTTGTTGTATCTGCCCAATCGGGCTAGAGCCTTTTGGCAATTCCAGACCAATTTAGAATTGCAGCGATGTGAGCCAAGAGCTTTAAGAGCTGCTTGGCTGTCTGAAAAGATTTTTATTGATCTGTGTCTAGGATGCATCTGCTCAAGCCTCCTTGTACACAGTTCAATGGCATGAACTTCTGCCTGAAAGACAGTCGCATAGTTACCCAGGCTCGAAGTGATTCTTACCTTTGGGTTGCGACTGTATGCTCCAGCTCCAACTCCCTCAGGGGTTTTGGAGCCGTCTGTAAACCAACAGATGTCTGCTCTTTGTAGGTCAGTTTTATTCCGATCCCATTCGTCTCTTCCAGGAAAAAGGACGGTAAAAGGCAGTTCATAGTTGGTCGCGGTAGGCATCACATCTGAAAGCATTCCCAGGATGCCATGACACTCCATGTCATCTGACAGCCTGTTGCGTTCCATGATGATAGCCTGCGGCATATTATTTGCCGTTTGTTGAAGTCTGTATGTTGCCCACCTGGCCTCTCTCTCCAAGTAGATGTGGAGAGGAGGTAGATCCAGAAGGATTTCCAGAGCTGCTGACAGTGTAGTACTTATCGCACCAGTTACTTCCAGACATGCTTGTCTCTGTAGACCAGAGAGTTTGGTTTTGGTCGTTTGTTGTAGCCCTTTCGACCACCAAACTATGGAGGCATACACTACCATTGGTCTTATGACCGTAACGTATAGCCAGTATATTCGTTGGGGACCTATACCCCAGGTTTTTCCACAAATTCTGCGACATGTCCACAAGGAGAGTCGCGCCTTGTGGATTACCTTTTCCAGATGGGAGTTCCAGTTGAGTGATTTATCTAGTGTAACCCCTAGATATTTCACTTCCCCCGCAAATGGAATAGTTTCACCTGCTAAGGGCGGCACTAAATTGTTCAGCCTCCTTTTTCTGGTGAAGGGTACTATTACAGTTTTGTGGGGGTTCACAGTCATCTGCTCCCTCTCACACCAAATATGGACTGTATTTAGCACCTCTTGAAGGGTATTAGAGAGTACCTCTTCAGATTTTCCTCTAACCATAATGACTAGATCGTCCGCATATGCTTGAATCTCGGCTTCCCACAGAGAGAGAATGGCCAGCAGATCATCCACAAGCAGTGACCATAAAAGGGGGGAAAGTACCCCGCCATGTGGACACCCTCTTGCGGCCTTGAATCTGACCGTTTCTCCCTCTAGAGAAGTCGTTATGATTCTGTTTTCAAGCATAGCTTGAATCCAGCCAGTTATAGTTAGCTCAACCCCTCTAGCAGCCGCAGCTGTATAGGGAGTTGGGCAATGCATTGTTGAATGCTCCTTCGATGTCAAGGAATGCTGCCACCGCAATCTCTTTTTCCTCAAGAGATTGTGTGATTTTCCCGACCAGGTTATTTAGTGCTAGTTCTGTTGATTTGCCGGGTTGATAGGCATACTGGTGAACATTCAGAGGATAGGTGCTCAGGATGTTTCCCCTGATATGTCCATCCAGAACCTTTTCTAGGCCTTTCAACAGAAATGATGTCAGGCTGATGGGTCTTAGCGATTTGAGGTCTGGTTCTGTCCGACCCACTTTTGGTATATATACCACTTTTACCGCCGCCCAACTGGATGGGATATAGTTCCATACCAGACCAGCTCTGTATAGTCTGATGAGGAAAGGTAGCAGTATTTCCAGTCCGTTTTGTAGCAGCGCTGGAAAAATGCCATCCTCACCAGGCGATTTGAATGGTTGAAAAGATTTGATCGCCCATTCAATCGCTGGTGCTGTGATAACCTTTTTGACCACCAGCCAGTCGTCTTTGTGAGGTCGTTTGGTTCGGCCTCCCGATGGTGGTGGTTGTTGGTTATCCAGGATCGAACTCCCTGGGAAGTGGTTCAGTGTAAGGAGTTCAAGGGTTTCCTTTCCAGATTCAGCAAATGAGCCATCTGGACGTTTTACCATACCAAATTCTCTTGCCGGCTCTCTGGAAATGATCTTGTGGATTCTAGTGCTGCTAGGTAAGTCAGTAATACTCTCGCAGAACCTCCTCCAAGATTCCCTTTTTGTCCTTCTTCTGATTTCTTTATTATAGTCCGTTAGCGCAGATCTATATTGTTCCCAGTTGCCCGAATCTTTAGCTCGATTACAGAGGCGTCGAACTTCTTTTCTCATTTTATCTAATTTTTTGTTCCACCAAGATGCCCCTCTGTTGTCTTTTTTCGTTTTTAGTGGAGAGTTTTCATGACATGCTGAAATAATTGCGCTCCGGGTCTGTTCCGCCGCAATTTCTATTTCATCACGATTCCTGATTGTGGTGAGAGTGGATTGCAGGTGTGCCTGGAGGGATTGTTTATACCCACTCCAGTTAGTACACCTAGGATCCCTGTACGTCACCACAGGTCTTGGTCTAGTTTCGATGTTAAATAGAATATGTCTGTGGTCAGAACACGAGGGTTCAGAGGATACTTTCCAATCAGTAATCTTGTTGCTCACAAAGCTTGAGCTGATTGTTAAATCCAGTACCTCTCTTCTATTTCTAGTGACAAAGGTTAGTTCCGTTACAATGTTATTCACAATTAGCCCTTCACCTAGTATGTATTCAAAAAGTGACTCACCTCTTTGGTTAATGTCTGTGCTGCCCCATGCCGTATGGTGGGAATTTGCATCACATCCAATAACAAGGTGAATGTTGTTCCTCTTGCTGTAGGCGATTAACGACCTAACCGCAGGTGGAGGAGGTTGATCAGCACCCCTGTCTCCCGGGAAGTATGCAGAACAGGCTATTATGTCCATTCTGCTTTCCCCCACCGGTAGCGATAAGCGGATGGCTACAACATCCTGGGTGCAGTAACCTGAGAGTACAAAGTAATTGATGTTATTTCTGATCAAGATACAGGCTCTGGGTCTTTCTCCAGAGCCGACTGATACTATCTTGCCAGAAGTGTTTCCTAGTCCGTTTACTCGGCCTGTATTAGTTGTCCAAGGTTCCTGGATAAGGGCAATGTCAATCTGCCCTTCCTTGAATCTTCTGCCAAGGACGTATGTGGCGGCCTTGGCATGTTGTAGATTCGCCTGTAGGCACCTGACGTGCGTAGACTTCAGGTTGATTCCTTCGGCGACTACCTTAAAGGAGGGTTTGACAGTTTCACTTTCGCAGGGATTCTTTACCCGCTGGTCATGTGAACTGCCGTTGGACTGTAGACGTTTTCCCGTTTCAGCTCGTTCAGAGAAAGTTTGTTAAACCCTCTCCGGCGGCTGGTTGGTGTCACGTCGTTCCAACACTGACTGCAAGGCGGTTTCATATGGTATTCCGCTCTTGAGTGAACGGCTAAGGAGCTTTGTTGTAGCCTCCCTTAGCTGTTCTCTTTCAGAGGAGTGGTTGTCCAAAGCTTTGGATTCCTCTTCCCCTGAATTGTCTTCTCCTTCGGACTCAGGAACCGGCTTTAACAGCTCCCTTTCCTGATCCGACGGGATCGGACGTGCTTGTGGAGTGGGATTTATCCCAGTCTCCAAGGGTTCTTCAATTTGAAGATCGAGGGGTTTTTTAGAAGAGAGATTGCCCAAAGCTTTGGGCTCCTCCTTCTCTGATTTGTCCTCTCCTTCGGACTCAGGAATCGGCTTTAACAGCTCCCTTTCCTGATCCGGTGGGATCGGGCGTGCTTGCGGAGTGGGATTTATCCCAATCTCCATAGGTTCTTCGATTTGAAGATCGAGGGTTGTACACCTCTCGTTTGGTTTATTTTTGTTAGTCGTTTTCACCATATGGTTCCCACGAGTAGCAAAGGAATGTTGGTCCGCCACAGTAGAGCCCTGCATTGCTGTGGTAAGGCAAAATACTCCGGAAGATTGCCCAGTTTTCCGGAGGCCCCGTTAATGACACCTTTCGCCCCGGTGCCATACAGCCTTCAGCACGGGTTGCGTACACCTTGGCTTGGAGGATTTTATCGACTTACCTTGTCTAGATCCGCCGTGTTTAGCCGAACGCAGGGTCACCTCGGGCAGGATGCGACATTGAGCCGCGCACGAACGATCTTGAGACAAGCTTCATAAAGGATGGCCATTTTCCCTCAGCTTTTCTCCTAGAGTCAGTGGCCAAGTAGCTGACTCCTTGACTCCTTGAAAAGAAGCTAAGGTCTAAAAAAAAATTTTGGCGTTAGCCACCTATTACCACCCCCACCCCATGATTAAAGGTGATGAAAAAAAAATTGTGATTTAGTGTGTGTACAAGAACCAGAAACCTCAAAATGTTTTTTACTTCATCTACCCCTACTGCCACCCCCTATCACCACCCCCACCCCGCTACCGATGTGGGGTATCATTTTATGGGTTTTTGGGGTAGAGGATTTCAAATATTATATTATTAAAGTTCCATAAACAATTATTTCCACATACAAAATTTTTTCATTGCGAGTGACTTGGATAAAAAATCTGGATGTGGAAGTAGTGATTCCTTGGGCAGTGGTTTCTAAATGGTAATGTATAAAGGTTTGAAAGTTAGGTCTTCAGCAATTACGTCTGAGAACAGAAAGTTGTCACATAAATCTATAAATTATATTATGGTTTTACAGACCCTGTCTTAATCGTCAGATTGCTCAGTATGTAAGATGATTAGCTGAAGATGTGGATATCTCGAGTTCAATTGATCACGGCATTTTTTTTTTCGAAACAAAAATTAAGAAATCGTAAAAAAATTAAAAAATGTGCATTATGTTCTCAAAGCCGCTTTATTTCATGTAATTTTAAAAATTGCTGCCTAAAGAATCGCTACTTTCACATCCAAATTTCCTATCCAAGTCTCTTACAACATAAAACTACTTGATTCTATATTTGCACTCTACTATGTGGAAATAATTACCTATAGAGCTGTAACAATATAGTATCTGAAATCGTCTACTCCAAAAACCAATAAAATGTAAAATATGCCACACTGTAGTGATGGGCAATATATCATGAACTGTGATCTAATAACTGATATTAATTTTAAAAAATCACAGGTAACGACTGTTAGTAAAGTCGGATAAAGTTGGAAAAGCGTGACATGATCACGCCTTTCCGTATTTCATTCCTTTGCCGTGGTCTATCGTAAGATTCAACCAATACCAATATATGGAAGCACAAGTCCAAATGAGAAAGATATCAAAATTACAGATATACAACTAAAAACGGAAAACGAACTTCTGAAAAGCCTGTTAAAGGAAAAGGACGAAAAATATATTTTATTAGAAAATGTAGTTATTAAAACAAAACAATCAATTACTAGAAGATAAACTAACAAACAGTGAAAACAAAAAACTAACAGATAAGATACAACATGAATTGGACAACAAAGCAAGAAAATATGAACAAAAACCTGCAGACAAAACAAAAACTGAGTCATCAGATCAAATAATCCTGTAATGTGGGAACCCAATCACAATATAAATAAAACAGAAAGGTCTAAATCAGTGACCCCCAAACAAACTTCTACAAAACAAACAAACTTAAATATATAAAAGTAAACAAAGAAACATCATGGAAAATCTAATACAGATAAATAGTGATATACACACACCGCAACCGCAACAAGTAACCAAGGACAATTCTCAGTGGAACATAAGCCCAGAAAGCCAGTCAGACCCAATCCACACTTTAAAAATGAGATAATTAGGGGAACTAAATATGAAGACACGCTAGAGGAAGATGTTGCAGTGCCCAAGAATGGTTATTTGGGTTCAGATACAAGACAACTTACACCGTGGAAAACCTAATTTCCTTCCTAGAAAATCTCCACCCTGACAGACAGTATGTGTGCCAACAAATAAAAAATTTGGGTAACTTCAATTCGTTTAAAATTGGGGTAGACTGAGATATTAAGGAAAAATTTATGAATCCAGGAACCTGCCCATATGGAATTGAGGTGTCAAATTTTCTCTTCCGAGGGAGGAAAACAGCAAAACGTTGAGTTTGAGTGAGCTTAACACACAAGACGAAGTAGGGACTGATACATATCAAGATCATCCCCACAAAGGAAACAAAAATGGGAGGTTAAGCAAGGTGCAATACACATCGGCATCCAAACCCAGACAGACAATAAAGTTGACAAATAACTCAGAGTGTAAACTATCAGTTTTTAACCAAAACATTCAATGCCTAAGAAATAAAGTAAGTGAAATTGAGGCTAAACAATTTGAATGCGACTTTATGTGTTTCTCGGAACATTGGTTACGTGAAGAAGAGTTGAAGCATATGTACCTTGAGGAATATTGTGCAGCCGATAGTTTCTGTAGGTCCGAACATGTACATGGAGGGGTCGCAATTTTTGTTAGAAATAATGTGTCAAAATTCTGTAAGCAAAGACCTGATATTAAAAGTTTTTCTGTTGAAATTCATTGCGAGATAAGTGTTGTTGAGGTAACCAAGTTTAATTTACTTCTTATATCAATCTATAGGTCCCCTAACGGAGAGTTCGACATTTTCATGGAAGTTTTAGTAAAACTACTGAATCACATATATAAACCTAATATGTAATCGTAATATCATCATTAATGGTGATTTTAATATCCACTTTAATGTAAAGAATAAAAAAACCAAAGATTTTCTTGATTTACTCTCAACATTTGATCTGTATCCCACAATACATGAAAATATTAGGAAAAATGCATGTATTGATAACATCATAACAAACATAAGTAACTAGGCCTATCACTCAAAAGGTCTCTTTATTCTTAATAATTTAGTTAAAAATATTACCTGGAATTTTATTGAAAGTAATAATATACCTGTTGACGAAAAATTCGATATTTTCACTAACAAAATCCAAGAAGCAACTGAAGCCGCTTTTCCTCCAAAAAATAAAACTTTTGTAAACAAAAATTTAAAAATAAACTGGTTTAGTGATAACCTACGAAGTATGAGAGATACTCTCCACCTTCTGATTGATGTTTCAGAAACAAGGACCTCTCCCGAACTTACAACAACTATCAAAGATTTTAGGGCTACATATAGGCAGGCAATACAAGAGGCCAAGATTATAGCAAATGATAACTTTATAAATAATTCCTCTAATACTTCCAAATCCATGTGGCAAGTAGTGAAAATGTACAACAATAAATCTAAAAAGGATACACCTACAAATTTATCTCCCGAGGATTTTAATAGTTTCTTCGTAACTGAAGTTGAAAACATTATAAATGGGCTGCCAGATGTGGTTAAGACTAGCGCAGAATACTTGCAACAAAAAGACTAAGACAGCATTAATACTAACAGTGTTATTGAACAGTTCAAATTCACAGAACTAACATACATAGAGGTCGGAGATATTATTCTAAGCTTAACAAACAAAGAAAGCAGGGATATCTATGGTTTAAATACCAAAATAATCAAAAGCATAGCTAACCACATTTATATACCATTAACAAACCTATTAAATGCATGCCTAAAAGAGGGAGTGTTCCCAACTTGTCAAAAAATTTCACGTGTGGTGCCAATACACAATACAACAGACATATTAGGAAATTTTAGACCTATTTCAATAATACCTATTTTCGGGAAAATATTCGAAAAAGCCCTAAAAAAACGAATTACCGAATATTTCGAAAATTTCAAACTGTTTAACCTACGACAGTTTGGTTTCCGAAAGTCATATTCTACAGTTATGGCTATACAATGCCTCATTGACATTATAAATCAAGGCTACGCGGAAGGTGGGCATACCGCGTCTCTGTTCTGTGATCTGTCAAAGGCATTTGACTGTGTCTCCCCTAGCATTTTACTTGAAAAACTGTTACACTACAAGTTTAGCACAAAGAGCATAAAGCTAATCAAGTCTTACCTGGAAAATAGAACCCAGCTTGTAACTGTAGACAGAATAAATTCTAATGTACTGCCCATGAGTTATGGCGTACCACAAGGATCAGTGCTGGGACCAGTGCTATTCCTGATATACATAAATGATCTGAGTCGTACTGATCCTAGCACTGATGTAATAATGTTTGTAGATGACACACCTGTTGTGAGAACCAACAATAACTTAAATGTTTTGCAATCAATGCTGAGGGAGTCGCAGTCAGGTATAACTGATTGGTTTACAGCAAACCAGCTAAAGTTAAATAATGACAAGACACAAAAAATTATATTCTCCTTACGAGACATAAGTTCAGTTATTAATCCCGAATGTGTTCGCTTTCTTGGCGTATACCTCGATCCAAAGATGACGTGGTCTCATCACACAGACTACGTAGCAAAAAAATTATCTTCTGCATAACATCCCAAAATCTGTTTCACAGCCTGTACTTGTGGCAGCTTACCACGCAGTGATACAGTCGATAATCTCATATGCACTGCTTATATGGGGACATGCGGCTTCAGCGGCAAGAATATTTGCGCTACAGAGACGGGCCATAAGAATAATAGATGGACTAAAATATCGGGATGAGTGTGGACCTAGTTTTGCTAAATTCAATATTTTAACAGTACCTTGTTTATATTTATATCAGTGCCTTGTCCTCGTAAAAACCAATGAGAGCAGTTACACTCGACACAGTATCCTACACACTCATGGAACAAGAAAAAACCAAAATATTCAGTTGAATTTCCACAGACTTACAAAGACAAGAAACGGAGCCAATTATTATGGTCCTAAAGCATTTAACCTTCTCCCCAATAAAATCAAAGAACTTCCTACTACAGCATTTAAAAACTTATAAAAGGTTACCTCAACCGAAAAGCATTTTATTCCATTGATGACTATTACAGGAACGATTTCTGTGATATGAAGGTATAACTACTGGCTTGTATTTTTTAACTGGATTGTATTTTAAATATTTCTTTCATATTGATTTTTCATATAGATTTTGAATATGTAATCTTTTCTTATGTTACATGTAAAATGACGTATATTTTAAATAATAGCTAGTTTTATAGAAATTTTAATATGTATTGTTTGTGACATGTACATTGTGTTATGTTAACGGTCATTATTTTGTTCTATAAACCATTTTATCATTGTATTTTGACGTGTGTAAACACTTTGTGTATTTAACACCAATAAACTATTCTTATTCTTATTCTTATCTTTTACGATATTTACTTTGAGTCGATTTTTGTTTGTGGCCGTATGTATTAACATGTAAAGCAAGCGATTCTATGTCTTACAGTTAATAGGTATGCATTTCACACTGTATAGATATTTATATAAATATCTATCTTGGCATCTTCTTTTTCTTCATTTAGCGGGGCGACGAAGGGTCGCCGCACTCAGGCCTTGTGGCCCATTGTGCTATCTTGGCATGAAATATGAATAAAAATATGGAATTCGACAATAAGCAAATGTAAACATTTTTAAAAAACACCCTTAGATATTATAAAGCATAACAAAAAAAAAATAAGATTAAAAATTAAACTTACCATTTTAAATTTACAAAAATTCGCATAAAATAAACATAATTAATAATATATATTTACAAACTAGCCCAGGGTCGATTCCTCATGTTATATGAGTGATGCTCAACAAATTAGAGACAAGCTGAAATTTGATACTGTGCTTTGTTTTGAGGTGCTAAATATACCCTGAAACCCCAGCGGTGAGTCGTTGAGCCCGTCCCCCCAAAACAACCCCCAAAAGGGGGTAAAATTGTCCTTTTTTTACTTTTTTCTTTATAACTCAAAAACGAAGCATTGTAGGAAAAAATTCCAAGAGGCCAAAGTTGAAGAGCAGAAAATTTCCTATCACATAAGTCTATTGTTAGAAATTTTGACCTAGCAGTGGCGGAGCAATGAATTTTTAATATATTTTTATTCAAAATGTTAATATTTTATAGTTAGGATTAATTATTATTAAAGTATGTAATAATCACCGGATAAATCAATATTATCCAAAAATATTATACAGTGGCGCACAAAAGAGGTTTTATGGACCAAAATAGTTGAGCAAAATCGCAGGTCTACGAGTAAAAGAATAGTACCCATTGTATCTTTTTCGAATTTATCTGCTGTGAGGATACCAAAAGCAGATTTTTTGTTAAATAGCACCAACAAAAACAATTTTATACGTGCCCTCGGAAAAATATTGTTTGAAAATAGAATTAATATAAAATACTCAGATGGTGATGCCGATACTCTCATTGTAATGACAGCACTGACAGCAATAGCAATTAGTGAGAATTCTTCTGAAGATGCGGTAGCAGTAGTTAGCGATGATACAGACCTCATGGTGTTATTAATCCATTATTGCCAGAAAATATTGTTTATGGTTCGTCCGGGAAAATCATCAAAGCCAAATAAAATAACCGACATACCAACCTTACAACAAAAATTGGGAGACCTAAAAGATGTTTTATATTCTAAGTTTGCACGCTATGTCCGGTTGTGACACCACGTCTGCATTATTCAATAAAGGGTAAATTAATTTAGTAAATACCACCAAGAAAAATAGTTAGATAACCTGCTAAAAGAATTTTATAACCCTCAGGCTACAAAGGAGAAATTAGAAGCAATCACAACGCAATTATTTATAGCAACATATGTTAAAAACTCATCAATTACAGATTTGGATAGTGCTAGATCCATTCTTTTTCATCAGCACGTACGTAAACAAAATCTTAGTACTGATTTTAACTTGGCCACATTACCACCTACCTCAAGTAGCGCAAAGTGTTAGATTTTTTTAGATTAGATTTTTTAGAGTTTCCACCAGGTAAGTCAAAGTCAGATTTATCATGCAACTAAAACTTTAGGTCATATTCTTTTCAACTTTTTAGGTGCAAACGTGGTTAAATAACCATTTACCACCGCAAGATTGGGGTTGGAGTCTAAAAAACCAAGAGTTGCAGCCAATTCATTCCGACCAAAACATTGCCTACATAGATTCTACAAAAATTTTTTTGTAGTTGTTCATCAGGAGGATGTAAAAAAGTATGTGCATGCAAACGAAAGGGCCTGAAGTCCACTATGGCATGTAGTCAATGCAATGGAATTGCTTTCTAAACCGGGCTGTAAATTTGGACATAGATGAAGAAGAAGATCTTTACAAGTTGTTTGTTTTTGTTTTAAATCCTATTTTAAAATTAAAACGTTTTGGTTTATTTAATCTTTATTATTATACAGACCACAGAGTACCCTCAAAAATGTATAGCCCAATAGTGCTACACTGTATTATTATATATTTGATTAAAATTGAAGTTACCTAGCGAAAAAAAACATAATTTAGCACTTTTTCGAAATATTTAGAAAAATACCCTAAATTTGAAAATTCATTGCTCCGCCACTGCTAACTCAATATAAACGTATGTAATAGGAAATTTTCTGGTCTTCAACTTTCGCCTCTTGGAATTTTTTCCTGCAATGCTTCGTTTTCGAGTTATAAAGAAAAAAGTAAAAAATGGACCATTTTATCCCCTTTTGGGGGTTGTTTTGGGGGTACGGGCTCAACGACTCACCGCTGGGGTTTCAGAGTATATTTAGCACTTCAAAACAAAGCACCGTACCAAATTTCAGCTTGTCTCTAATTTGTTGAGCATCGACCTGGATCGACCCTGGGCTAAACAGAAAATATTGTATCAAATTTGATAAATATTTGAATGGGAGGAAACACTTGCACTCTATTAAATCAAATTTATTCCATTAAATAATAACAAATAAGGCTGGAAGACTTAGGTCGTTAGCCAACTGGAATTTCCAATAAAGCTTTGTACTACTACTACTAATAACAACTAAGAACTATATAAATAAATATTACACTCATTATTAAATTTGTACATTTTTATTAAAATTCGAGGCTCATATTGAAAAAGGTTTCAACACTATTATAAACAATAACCAGGCAAAAATTAAAGTCCCTAGGTCTAGTTATCAATCAAAATTTAAACTAAAAATTTATTGATGCTTCAGAAATGTTTGTTTGTATAACTTTACAAAAATATCCATTCAAAACTTAGTCCTTTTGCTTTATCACCAATCCATAAATCAGGGGAGTTGGATAAGCAAATCATAATATATATTATACACATTACATATATGCGGCTGCACAGATTACCAAAGTAGCTAATTCACCATTCACCGTCTGTCGGCGGTTATTTAAAGATAGGGAACAATTAACAATTTCTCCCATATCACTGACGTATTATGAAAGTCGTGATCATAAGATAAGATAAGACACTTTATTGGTGCTCATTATACAAAATAGTATTTACACAGGTCAAAAGGGAAAAAATATAAAATGATAAAACAATACATGTAAGAAACAAATGGTAGATACAATACAGTAAAACATACTAAAATAGATAAAAGCAATATAATATGTAAGAAATAATTGGTAGATACAATATAGTAAAACATATTAAAATGGATAAAAATTTAAAAATTATAATTTTGAATAAAAGCATGTGCAGATTAAGTGTGTAAAACAATTTTAAAATAAGTATGAGTAAAAGGTGGACATGAAACATTCTCAATTACAGACTATGTTTAGTTATTATTTAAAGATATACATACGGGCGCACAAGAGCTTTCGTAATTATATTGTAAATAATTTGCTGTTTAAAAATTCTTCTGTGCTATAGAAAGCATTTTTTAATAGATACTGCTTGATTCTACTTTTAAAAGATGTTAGCGACAGGAGTTTTATTTCAAGTGGTAAGGCATTGTAGAGATGAATGCCCCAAAATGTCGTACCAACCCGGGTTTTTGATAATCTTAAATAAGTATTATCCAGATCATTCCTGTTACGTGTGTGGTAAGTATGGATTTCTTTACGTTTCGTGTATGATTCCAGATTCATTTTGATATGCAATAGACATTGGTAAATGTACGTGCAAGAAACTGTTAATATTTTTAATTCAATAAATTTGGATTTACAGTCGTCTCTGAATTTGAGACCCGCAAAAATTCTTATTGCTCATCTTTGTAAGGAGAACACATCAGCAGTAGAGCTAGCATGTCCCCACACAAGTATAGCATATGATATTACGGAATGAACGAGACTGTGATATGCAGTGATAAGGGTTTTTCTAGATACCTGATGAGTCAAACTGCGAAGTAGGTATATTTTTCTTGAAATTTTCCTACATACATGATCTGTATGACTATCCCATAATCATTTGCTGTCCAAATAAACACCCAGAAACTTAACTGAATCTGGATTATCAAATTGATCAATTTTTCTGAGACTAAAAATCATGGTCTCAGTCTTAGTGATGTTGAGATTTAATTGGTTCGCAAGAAACCAATCTTCTACTTTTGATTCTGTTTCTAGCATTGATACCTTTAAATCGTCTAAGTTAGTATTTCGTGTGGTAAGATTTGTGTCATCAGCAAACAGGATGCTTGAGGTTGTGTTGTCTATCAAAGAAGGTAAATCGTTAATATAAATTAGAAACAGAATTGGACCAAGGACTGAGCCCTGTGGTACACCAATCTTCATGTCAAGTCGGGTTGATATACTGTTGTTATAAGCGACATACTGTTGCCTATTGCTGAGATATGATTCAATAAGCCTGATACTATCTATTGTAAAGCCATAAAAGTGCAGTTTATTTATGAGAATTTGATGTGATACACAATCAAAAGCCTTGGTTAGATCTAGAAACTTAGAGCAAATAAATTGCTTTTGTTCAAAACCTAGATTTACCTGACTGGTTAACTTATCTATAGCCAAGGTGGTTGATGGGTCATTTGATTTGACGGGTCATTTATATCATTTTTTTTGTTGATGGGTACAACTTTTGATATTTTTAAGCAGTCTGGGAATATACTATTTGCTAGACTAATATTTATTAATGTTGTTAGAATATAGAAAATTTAATGGATTTAATTATTGCTAATATCATACACATCCTTGCTTTTTTTGTTTTTAAGATTATTTATTATTGTAAGAACTGTTTCATTAGATATCAAAGTGAAATTGAAAGTGTTAGGTGGTGTAAAATTATCCAAAAAATCTGTAGATATCCTGTTACAAGTTGGTAGTTCCTTGACTATGTTTGAGGCTGCATTAGCGAAATATGTATTGAAATCATTTGACGTGATTATATTAGTAATATGAGGAGCATTAGGCTTACTACTATTAATGATTTTCCACATGGCTTGTTGTGGATTGTTGTGTGAAGTTATAAAATTATCGTGGGCTTTTATTTTACTTTTTCGCAGTTCTTTTGTATAGAAAGATCTAAAAGTTTTAAAAGTAGTTGTATTATCAACAGTAGAATGTAATTTAGAATATTCATGTAATAATTGCAGATGGTTTCTCATTTCACGTAGATCATTGTTGAACCAATTAATTGATTGCTTTTTTTCGGTATTTATTACTTTTGATTTTATCGCAAACATAATATCAATTGCATCAGTTATGACACCGATAAACATTTCAAATCTTTTGTGCACGCTCAAGTCACAGCAATATACAAAACTCCAATCTTGTGTCAAGAGAAAATTATTTAAGTTAGCAAGTCCTTCATCATTTAAAGGATGGTAGTTTATTCTTATATTGTTTGACTTTGTTTTGATATTAGTTTGTAAGTGTATGGCAAGATGATCAGAAAGCTTGGTGTCAACGACATTAACTTTATAGTTGTTGGGATACACATTAGTAAAAATGTTATCCAAACAGTTATTGATTCTGGTATTAGCTTGAGTTGTGGGTGCAAGGCCAAAAGATTCAAATATGTTTGTTAGGATTTGCGTTTTGCGATCATTTTTATTTTGAAATTGGACATTAAAGTCACCCGAGACGAAAATTAATTTGTTACTTTTTGTTAGTATATCTAATGCCATTGATATTTTTTTGATAAATATGTTGAAATCGCCATTGGGGGATCTGTATACAGTCATTATTCTTGTCTTTTCTGTATCGACTGCCACTACTTCACAGTTTAAGTCATCAGAAATTTCATTAATTTGAGTTATTATTGAGCATTTATAATTTTGTAAGGCATATATGGCTACATCTCCATGGGAATAATGTGTTCTTGAGAATTCAGAGACAAGAGTATAATTTTTGATACCTAAATATTTTAGTTCATCCTGAGTACACCAATGTTCGTTAAAAAGTAGAAAGTCGTAGTATTCATTTTCGGCAATAAATACTTCAATCTCATTAATTTTATTACGAATACTTTGTATGTTTAAGTGTAGAATATTAAAATTGAAATAATTTTTTTTGTTTTTTTATATTTTTTTTGTCTAAAATGAGAATGTTTTCATTTACAGATTTAGCTGGAATATTTGATGTAAAATTATTATACTTGCTGTCAATCGGGGAAAAATACATTTCTCCGCAGAGAGAAATTTTTCTATATTAGTACTTGCTTTTGATTGCTCTTTTATTATAAAAAATCGTCCGGCCTATTGCTGTTTACCTTATTATATTGATTAATTTTGTGCTTTTGGAAGTCAAACCTTTGATAACCGGTTCCTTTTGGCCAAAAACTGGTGTTACATACTTCTTCTTTCATGGAGAATGGTGCTCCAAACATAAAACTTTTATTTTGAGATTTTTCTGATGGCTGTTCTTTAACAATAAAGTCAATGTCCTTACACTCTGGTTTTGATTTTACAAATGAACTTATATCACCTTCGGTAATGTCCCTTTTTATTCGCGAAAGTAAGAGCCAGACTTTCTTTTCTATTGCCCATGGCGACTGGTTTATTATTCAAACAAATTATTTAAAAGAAGTTTGTTTAAATATTTATGCAGATAATTGTTTATTTTAGAAATTGACTACACAACCATATTTAAAAGCATCTATCACTTATTTCAGCAAAAATTTGCTTTTTAAATCCAAGAATTTCCTCAGAAAATCGTAATTTAGTGAGGAGAATGTTTTGAACACTGTTTCTTTTCACTTTCAGTTTCTTCATATCACGTTTTAAATTCATTGATATAAGAAAATCGCAGTAACGATTCACGGTGTGATGGAAAAATCACGATATCGTCCAATACCACCACACTGTAGTGGGGCTGGTAGAGTCGGAGACGGTGCCAAAAAAAATTTTGAGGCCTTTGGTCTTGTACACATACTACGTCACAGTTTAATTTTTTTTCCCACATTAATAATCAGAGCCCGTATTTTGGATGACATTGACGTAAAATGCAGAGTCGGCATAGGAGGGTAGTACAAAATTATAAAAATTCTTATCTCTTTTTGTAGTTAACTGCTCATCCAATTGGAAACATTGAATCAAACTGTTACATTGCAGATTAATACCACGTAAATAACAATAGATAATTAAATATTAGTCTAAATGTTCGGCACGAAAAGAACGGCGTTTCTCTAAGAATATCACTTGTAAATCCCAGTTTTCCTGTTGATGGCAGATAGAAGACACATGCCATGTAATTAAAGACTTGCACCTTTGATACTTGAGCTTTGCATCATTTAATGTTAACCCGGCGTTTTCGCAAATTCACAATTGTACCGTTTGTATTATGGCAATGGACGTGCCATTATTATACTAAATTGCCGAACTAGTCATTGGAAAGTTTCATTTACCCATCTCTGGAAATATGTAGTATATCAGTGGGAATTGCCAACAACTGACACAGGTTAAGGGTCTATATAGAGTAGAGATGACTTGCTATTTAACAACCTGTTATTTTATAACTGTTATTTGTAAATAGCATTAACAGACTGTTATTTCTGTTAAAAAATAACAGGTGAGAAAATAACAGATAAGAAACACGACGCAGCAAAAAAGGTTCTTGCTAACTACTGTTAAACTATTATTCAGAAAACAGCAGGAGCAGATAATGAAATCGCAACGCAACCGCTTAGAGTTATGTGAAATAAAAGAAAATATAGTTGAATATTATTTTCGGTATCTTGAGTCATTGGCTTTATGTACACACTTTTTAGTTGTTTTTTTATCATAATATATTCAAACCTTTTCGATTTTCTTCTTCATGTGTATATTTTCGATTACTTGCATACCGAATTTAAAAATGAAGGACTACCAGAGTTGAATATTTTTGTAGAAATCTCGAGCCATCCGCTTTATGTACTGACTTTTAGCTGTTTTTTTATCGTAATATGTTCATAGCTTTTATATTTTCTTCTCCATATGTATATTTTCGTTTACCTGCATCTCCAATATTGTCATTGCATACGCTGTGTTTGGCGTGTTTTATTGCTATTTGTGGCGGTAGGTAAAAATTTTTCCTGCCCGTTGGCCAGTGGGAGCAGCATGATGTATAAAATAACGTCTCTGAAATAACATTTGTAAACTGAGCGCTGCGGTATGTACTTCTCATCGATATGTTATTTTTAAACTGTTATTTCAAAATAGCAGTGGCAGTTTAAACCTGTTATTAAAAAATAACAGCTCTTACCCATCACTAATATAGAGATGGGTATACCTGAAACATGTAGCTAAAGGGGTTGGTTACACTTAGTGAGATTTTATTTTAATGACGGACGATATTTCACGGCTGGTGATTAAATCACCGTGATTAAGCAAGTAGCACCAGTGACGGTAAAACTAAAATCACTGCGATTAGTGATTTTAATGGAAGCAAATAGTGGCTACAACCTTGCCGTTCCGTGTCAAAGACTGTTTTCCAATGCCGGACAAGTGCTTAATGAAAGATGAAGTAAACTAACCCTACAAACACCGAAGGTTGGCCCTTCAGCGGGCCATCACTGGGCCAGAAATGAAACTTCTGGCCCAGTGATGGCCCGCTGATGAGCCGATCTTCGGTGTTTGTTGGGTAAATGATGGAAAAACAAAAATGTTATAAGTTTATATTATTTGTCAAAGACTGTTTTCCAATGCCGGACAAGAGCTTAATGAGAGATGAAGTAAACTAACCCTACAAACACCGAAGGTTGGCCCTTCAGCGGGCCATCACTGGGCCAGAAACGAAACTTCTGGCCCAGTGATGGCCCGCTGATGAGCCGATCTTTGGTGTTTGTTGGGTAAATGATGGAAAAACAAAAATGTTATAAGTTTATATTATTTGTCAAAGACTGTTTTCCAATGCCGGACAAGAGCTTAATGAGAGATGAAGTAAACTAACCCTACAAACACCAAAGGTTGGCCCTTCAGCGGGCCATCACTGGGCCAGAAATGAAACTTCTGGCCCAGTGATGGCCCACTGATGAGCCGATCTTCGGTGTTTGTTGGGTAAATTATGGAAAAACAAAAATGTTATAAGTTTATATTATTTATTTATGTATATACTAGCTGACTCAGCAAACGTTGTTTTGCCATATAAATTATAAATTTTTGTCCAAAAAATAAAAAGAAAATTTCTGGATAGGGCCACCCTTATGACCCAGGGGTATAAAAAATAGCCTAGGACCTATTCTTAGACCTACCAAATATACACCAAAAATTTCATCAAAATCGGTCAAGCCGTTTCGGAGGAGTTCGATAACAAACACTATGACATGAGATTTTTATATATTAGATAAGTATGTATTTATTTATTTTGTATTATGTAAAATGTATCGATATAAAACTGTTATTCGCAATATTTTACTTTCAGTTTATAGTTCCGAGGGGCGCAGGAGTATAAGAAAGTCACGACAAAATAACACCTGTGCAAATTCCATTCGCTCTAACCGCGACAGGAATTATTGTTTAAACATTTTAAATTAAAATCACCCTGAATCAAAAATCGCAGTCACCGTTGACGGAGATATCGTAATATCCCTAGTTACACTGAATAATTACTAGAGGTTTCTTGTACTGTTAAATGGTTTACTCTGAATGAAAAATATATTTCATTTTTAAATCTTTGCTTTCGTAGAGAATCAAACATATTATTTTCATTCTTTCATTGTAATTAGGCTCTGTATTGACGGAAGGAATACGAGTTGACGTCCCTAAATGTAAAGGGGCAAGTGCATTAGAACGCGTTTGGCAGTGTGCGCTGGGTGTCGGGCGGGTGAGCCACGCAGTGTTGATAGTCCCAACATACCTTTACTGTTAGCACTTTATAACCGATGAGTTACTGTTTATGCATGTAAAATGAATTTGACAAATTTATTTTAAATACTTCCGAGTTTATTAACATAATTATTATACTTCGGGGTCCATATCACTGAATAATATTCAAGACAGCTAACTACTAACGTTTTATATAATATTAAAATCCAATTTATATCTTTAAATTTACATACTGTCTACATCGAAAATACCAAAAAATAATATTTAGAACTTGCAATATTTAAGAATTATTTTACTGTGTAATGACACCATATAATAATATGACTAATAATTTTTTACCTGTCTGGAGGCTCAGGGACATTTTTTTAATCTGTTGAGAAACGTAAACATCTCAATAAACGTTAGCCTGGACTTTCACTAAGGTTTATAACATAAAAATTTTGTATTTAAGATTTTTTAGCTTGTGTGGCAATAATACTTATTGTTAGCGACCGATGTTTCTGATTGTAACTTTACAAAAGTATTAGATAGTATCGTATAATTCAGAGTCCGTCTCTGGAATGTCATCCGAAATACGGGCTCTGTTAATAATAGATGGAGTTGATAATGGGAGTGGTAGATGCTAAAACATTTTTTGAGGCCTCCGATTCTTGTACACACACTAAATCACAATTTTATTTTTTTTACCCTTTTTAATAATGAAATGGGGTTGGTGCCCGGGGTGGGGGTAGAAAATTACAATAGGCAGAAAAATTTCGAAATGGCCTTAAATTAGCGCAATTCCAAAAATAGAAAAATATACAGGGTTTTCCATTTAAAAATCAGGGGGGGGGGTCACTTCCGGCGAAACTGGAAGTCGTAGAAACTTGACAGATAGATAAAAAAATATCGGTAACATGTAACATATACCTAGTTTCATCTTGGTCCCTTAAAAATTAAAGAAATGGCGGTTGGAAAGTGATCGCACTCGGTATAATCTAGTTCCAGATCTTGTTGTAATACATACGTGTGCCAAAGGACCCCGGAACAAAACCCATGAAAATTAGTCCATATAAAACGCGGGGTTTGACGCTCGGAATGCCCCCTTCATCGGGACCACCTGTATTTCATGTTTTTTGGGTCGCTGATCACGAAAATCGGGGATCCGCGGCTCTAAAAATAGTGCGTCACCCCTAAAAATGCCAAAAACCACCCCATTTGGGGCAGTAATGTGAATAATATTATAAAATAACATTATGAATGTGCTAATTGTAATTACATTTTGCCAGTTCAGTATGTTCATCTAAAATGAGAACAAATTTTATGCTGAGTAAAATTGACGTAAAATGGAAAAATGATTTGAAGTTTTTTTTTTCACTTTTTTATTTGAGTTTAGATGAATGGAGATTGTACAATGAAGAAAATTTTTTCCTTCAGGGGGTGAAAACTACCCCTATATAAGTTTATGAGAAATTACAAGCAAACTAAAAAGTATACATCTCTACTTATTTTCTAAGCATTAGTTCAATTTAAAGGTGACATATGGGTATTTCTTACCCCTGAAGGGTTGGAAAAAAAATGTTCTTCATTGTACAATCCCCATTCATCTAAACTCAAATTAAAAAGTGAAAAAAAAATCCATAACTTTTCCATTTTACATCAATTCGGGGGTAGTTTTACCCCCTCTGGTTAACCCTCAGCATAAAATTGCATAGATGAACATACTGAATTGGCAAAATATCATTACAACTAGCACATTCATAACATTATTTTTAATCCACTCCATTTAGTGAAAAATGAGCCTCATCTTCAGACAAATTCATACAAAAGCAAATGTCGGTTTTCCAGATAGGTTCTGGTATTTCAAAAGTCCCCGAAGTGGGAGTGTAAGGATAAAATTTGGGAACGCTGTAAAGGGCTAAAATCGTGCTCGGAAACGAATTTATCGAGATATCTCGGTTTTCATTGCCTCTACGACAAAAATACATCAGGCCAAAAAGAAAGCTATGAAAATTCTCTATAAAAAAGATAGAGGGGTCATTTTTTCGTATCCGCAATAGTTTTCAAATGCTTCCATATTTTCACGCGGCTGGACATTTTCTTTACGCAAAATCTACACATTTATACGTGCAAGAGATGGAAAATTTTAAAAATTCAATGGATAGCGCAGCTTCCCAGAAGTTCACCAACGACTTTTTCTCGGTTAAACGTTCAGATAAATATTTCCGAGGGGGCAACCGCTGAGGGGAAATAGTGTACACATCTGAGGAATTAAGGAGGAATTAGGAAGGAATTGAAGGTATTTAGGGAGGACTTATTAGGTATTAAGGGAATTACAGGGCAACAATTTCTGTGATATTAAATTCTCACGTGTAGATAGAGTGCTTCCACTATTAACTGTCAATAGCAATGTCAAAGTCCATGATACCACAATGACCATTGATACATTATTGTTGTTTCAAAGGATTACTGTCATGAAGAGAACAAATGAAGAGCTTCGCACCTACTTGGAGTATGAATTAGCTCCATATCCGGTGTCACTCTTTGACGAAGTTGGTATACATAAAACAAACAGGTGAGCTTTCTATGACAATTTTCAGCCATCTGAATCTGAACCGGATCTCCAAAATGCCATTTATATCGTCGATGGGGGATTTCTCTTCCTCCGAGTTATATGGCATCAATATGAAACCTACGGTGCTATTTGCCAAGCATATATTAATTATGTGCAAAATCATTTTGGCTCGAACTCTATTATTGTTTTTGATGGTTATGAAAATATTAGCAACAGTGTGAAGGCTATGGAGCAGCTTCGCCGGTCCTCGAAAGCTTCATCTGTTGACATTTACTTTGATGGTTGCAACTATAAGCCAAGAGAAGCTCCTTTCCAATAATAAAAATAAGACCAGATTGATTTCGATGTTGACAGAAAAGTTTGAGGCAAATAATTACATTGTTAGACATGCTGAAGATGATGCTGACATTTTGATAGTCGAAACAGCGCTTCAGGAATCATGTAAAAATATTACGGTTGTGGTTGGGGAAGATGTGGATCTTATAATTTTAACTGCTCGTACACCTATTAATAAAGAAATTTTTCTCCTCAAACCAGGCAGAGGGAAGGTCCAATGAAAAATTTATTTTTCACGAAGCTTTGATCACCATAAAGATATTCGAGATCACATATTGTTTCTGCACACATTCTCTGGGTGTGACACTACATCTGCTCTGTTTAATAAAGGAAAGACTGCAGCTTTGAAAGTGATGAAAAAACGGCAGGACTTGAAACTTGTAGCTGAAGTTTTCAGCAAGACTGGTACTTCTCCTGACATAGTTACTTCGAATGGGATAAAATTTTTCCTCGCAATCTATAAGGCTCCAGTTAAAGAAGTTTCCATCGATAACTATAGGTATTCTTGCTTTATTAAAGCTGTGAGCAAAAGCAAACCAGTGAAATTGAATTCATTACCACCCACTTTTGACGCAGTTCAACAGCATCTATTTCGTGTTTATTTTCAAGTACAGAAATGGTTAGGTAATGTATTGAATCCTAAAGAGTGGGGATGGATGTTGAAAGATACCATATTGTGGCCAAAAACAACATCTTAACTTCCTGAGCCTGATTGCCTTCTGAAGACGATTTTCTGCAACTGTATGAAAGGTTGTGGACCATTGTGTGGCTGTCGGGGAATGGGACTTAATTGCTCGCCAGTTTGCGGCAACTGCCATGGAAAATCTTGCTTGAATGCTGAACTGATTGAAAACTCATCAGAAGCCGTCACTGAAGCAGAGACTAAGAGACTCAGATTTCCTCGAACGAATCGATGAATTTATAGAAGGAGAAAACGAACAAGAAGGAAATTATTAATTTGACAACATTTTAATAAGTATGACAGTCGTGGATTAGGCCTACCGGGGAAACCACATAAAAAAACGCGCCTAGTACTCAACCTCAAGGGTGGTGTGGAATAGAGTACTTAAATTATCCATAATATCCCATAAGTTCAAATTCAATGCAAGATTTTTAAGAAAACTATTGCATATACGAAAAAAAGATCCTCAATTTTTTTTATAGAGAATTTCCATAGCTTTCTTTTTGGCCTAATGTATTTTTGTCGTAGAGGCAATGAAAACCGAGATATGTCGAAAAATTCGTTGCCAAATTTTATCCTTACACTCCCACATCGGGGACTTTTGAGACCTTATTAAGGACACCCGAACCTACCTGGAAAACCAACATTTGCTTTTGTATGAATTGGTCTGAAGAAAAATCCTAAATGCAGTGCATTATTTACAGTATTATTCACATTACCGCGGAAAACACCCAAAAAAGGGTGGTTTTTGGCATTCTTGGGGGTGACGCACTATTTTTAAAGCCACGGGACCCGGATTTTCGTGATTAGCGACCCAAAAAACATAATATACAAATTTTTTTTATCAATTTTTAGGTTAGGTAAAATATATATCGAGGGCTTCATGGAAAAGGGGCGTATTGACCATGTACCAAATTATGAGATATCGACGTTTGAACATTCTTATAGTCATAAAAGAGACATAATATTTATAAGTTCTTTTTTTTTCATGGGATAGTTAATTGAGAAGATGACTGAATAACTTGCTAATACATTTTTTTTCATTCACTCACAATTGATAAAAATACTGGTCTATACGCCATTCTTCCACAACAATTATGATAGCTTTCTTTTCCAATAAAAGGTCTTATGTATTTTCAAAATAGTTAAAATTCAAAAAGTACCTAATTAAAAAACAGTTAAAATGTATATAACATTTTATTAATATTAAGTGTTTTCTTACATTTAAAAGTAATGTAATATCTAACTTAAAAATTTCTCTGGTGGCGCCTCTTTAAATACTTTTGGCGTACTTCTGCTAAACTTAGTTCATCTTCCGAATCCCAAACCAATTTTTGACGCAGCTGCGCTAAACTTATTTCGTCTTCCTGATCCCAAACAGAATTTGAATTAGGTGAACCTTTCACAGGTAAGTTCTTATAAAATGTGTGATATGAATTTGGTATTATATCACTACTACACAAACTTAATAAATTTTCAAATTTTAATTTCGATATTGGTAAAAGTGCATGATACAAACTACCAGGAACAGAAGCTCCAATGTTAGGTTCAATTTTATTTCGATGCTTTCTTATGGCTTTGGTTGTATTAATCATTTGGAATTGTTCTTCCTCAAAGTCATATTTGAAGAACATGGTATCTGGGTTTTCTTTTTTAAACTGAAGCCATTTTATATTTTTCCACTGCAATAATTTACTCAGTTATAAATCGATAATTTGGCAGATTTTCCATTTTAAATTTTTTAAAGTCTTTAAAGTCCTCATGTTGAAGTTCAGTTACAGAATATGGTTCCCCCTTTTTTTTGGCTAATTTAATGACATTATACCATTCATGAGGAGTATAAATTTTTGAATACTGAGTTGCAGCTTCTATGGTTGCATGCATGCTATCGCACTGCATGTGCGTATGTCCGGGTTCTAAAAATTTGAGGTCAATGATTTCAATGTAGGGTAAAATATGTACAGCGTATTGAAACATCGCAGCAATTATACTATTTTTGTTCTGACCTGGACACGAATCAGAAAAAAAAGATACATGTTTTACATAGTCGAGAAGTTGCTGTAAGTATTTAAGCAAACAAGTGCTAATTTCATTGGACCCTCTCTGTCCCTCAATTTCTGGCCAAAGATAGCAGTAACCATTTTTTTTAGCTACATCATAAACAGTAAAATTAAAAGAAGCAAGTTTTCGTTTATAAAAAACAGGTTTTGCAAATATCAATGGAGAATACAGCACAGCTTCAAGGTCAAAATTGGCAGATATAAAATGTTTGTCATTCTGTGCTCTAAGATAGTCTCTTTTTTTGTCTTCTTCAGCAGCTTTTTTACGCTTTATGTGTTCATTATACACCTGTTGTTTGGCCTGTCTCTCTTCTGGAGACTTCAATTCAAATTCATGACACCAACACATATCTTTTTTTGGAACATGAAAACCAATGTTCATTTCAATTAACTTCTCTTTATAAGTGGTTTTACACACTGGCTTTTCATTTATTTCCTTGCAATATTCTATATAAAGTGAGTACATGCGCTCCTTGTTGAGAATACTCTCTAAATAAACTTTTTTTGAATCCTTCCGACACCAATGTGCAGGAACCCTTGGAAATTTATTGATATGTTGAACGACTAATTCAATACTTCGTTCATTGTGTTTTTTTGGGTTATCTTTTTTACCTCTTCCGTCTGGGGATAGTATTCCACTATTTGATTCAGCCATTTTATTTAACGCGGTTCTTACTGCTTTTTCAGATATATTTAGAGTGTCCAAAAAAAACTTTTTACACACTCTGTAATTTTTACCATCGTATTGAAAATTATAACTTTGTGAAAATTTTCTTCTAGAATCGTGATTGTGACACCGTGTTCTGTTAGTCTCAAATCTTTTTACCCTATGTGCAATATATGTACGCTGAAGATTGTAGTCTCCTAAATTCCAATACTCACGGAAAATTTGCTCTCTTTCGTCAATTTTCAGTTTTTCATGACATTTATAAATACAATTTGTGCAACCATTTTTTATCATTTTTTCCACATGAACTGTACCCTTTCTATCTGTATATTCTTGTCCCTTATTACGAAGTTCTTTTCTTTTATTATCTTTCCACTCACTCGGTGTTTTCCGACGTTTTCTCTTTCTTTTACGTTCTGTGCCCATAGCAATAATTTCTCTGTGTTGATTGTCACTTATATTATTGTCCATACTTCTGTCAGACATAGTCGCCTGTACATTATTAGTGACATGATCAACAATTTGTAATCCTACAAATAAAAAACCGCTGCCCAAGGAATCACTACTTCCACATCCAGATTCTCTATCCAAGTCACCCACAACGAAAAAACTTTGTATGTGAAAATAATTGTTTATGGAACTTTAATAATATAATATTTGAAATCCTCTACCCCAAAACCCCATAAAACGATACCCCACATCGGTAGTTGGGTGGGGGAGGTGATAGGGGGGTGGTAGTGGGGGGTGGATGAAGTAAAAAAATATTTTGACGTTTCTGGTTCCTGTACATGCACTAAATCACATTTTTTTTTCATCTCCTTTAATAAGGAGGTGGGGGTGGTAATGGGGGTGGCTAATGCCAAAAATTTTTTTGAGACCTCAGCTTCTCTTGTATATACTAAATACCAATTTCATGAACTCTTACCTGCTTGATTTACCCATTTACCCCAAATTTACCCCAATTTACCCCCCAACCCTTCGACGGAACAAGATGAAAATATAATCTAGTTCTAGATCTCGTTAAAGTACATATGTGTACCAAATTTCAAGTCAATATCTCAAACGGTTCCAGAGTAAACGTGCGCACAAAAAAAGTTACAGACAGACAGACAGACAGACAGACAGACAGACAGACAGACAGACAGACCGACAGACAGACAGAAATATTTTTTTTCGCTCAAACTTAAAGTCTCGACGTTTCATGACATTTTAAGCCTATTTGGACAATAAAAATTTTGAAAAATTTTTTTGTCGTTACTATACTTCCACTGGACGTGGAAGTAATTACCTTAAAAGTCAGAATTTTAATAAACAATTTGACTTAGATTTACCTTGGACTGATAATTCATTACTTTCGAGCAAAATAGGTAAATCACCATCGGTATTCTCATAGAAAGTAGACCGTGTTTCTGTTTCTATAGAAAAGTTAATAAAATAAGTTAAATAATAATATTATCATCCCAAATTTGAACTCACCAGTACCTGAATTGTTGCATTATCTAACTGCATTAAAACTTGTTCGGTGAAGAATGAATCATTTGAAAGATCAGTCATCTTTTTTATATATAAAATACCTTAAAAATGTATACACACTCTTAAAATGTTTATAAACCAGACACAACAATCACAACACTGCATTAAGATATCAAACATAACCTAGCTTATTAAATCATGTGACTCATGGTTGATACGCCCTTCTACTGCAAGGAATTATAGGGAGTATGGCGCTTCCGCCTTTTTTCTACGACGTTTGAAAGTAAATATTGGTTTTTACGCCTACTGTTGGTCAGTAAATACCAGGAAAGGACAAGAATCTGAGTACGCCCTTTCACTACACAACGTATACCACATAGACGGACACATACGCCTAAAAATGTAAGATTTGACAAAAATGTTCAATACGCCCTTTTTCCATGAAGCCCTCGATATATATATAT